>CAUVYP010001106.1:339376-989376 GCA_963556195.1 Sepiola atlantica
CATATATATGCATACATATATATGTATGTGTGTATAGGTTGGTCATAATTGATAGTTTCACACACCTACTCTCTATCTCTCAGAGTGAGAGACACGACACACTGCCTGAGATTAGAGGACGAATGAGAACGGCTAGCCATCAAAATCTTCTCAGAGCTTGGTGTGGCCGCCAAACAGAGCCCCCTAACCATATCGGGATGAATAAAATGTTTGGAGCTCCCTGTATCGACGAGTATTCGCATAGACTCACCTTTTATTTTCCCTCATAAGGACGAACAAGATAGACTCTCTGAGGAGTTAAAAGGAACCGATGAAGCAAGAAGGGACTCACCGTAATTGATAGCAGCCGTTGTAGGTGATCTGCAGGCACGAGCAAAATGCTATTTTCTGTTGCCATTTTTACAAATAGAGGTTTTAGCAGAGCACCTCGCTCTGTCATGTCTCGGGTTTCCACAGAAAAAAACATCGTGTCGTGGGTTGCTCCTCATATGTAGACTGGTCGTCCTTCGATTCTTCTTTTTCAGCAGTGAAGACCGAGGCAGCCAAGGCGTCCGACTGAGCGTACGAAGTTAATTGTTTTGGGGCTGTCTCGAGTGTTAATGCCTGGTTGTACGCCGTGTGTAAGTCGAGACGTTTGTTTTCTAAGAGTCTTTGTCTGATGTGGGATGACGAAATCCAATTTATGAATGCATCCCTGATGTACTCATCCCTCGCCTGTATAGCTGTCACGGTCTGGAAATCACAGTCCTTAGAGAGTGTTTTTAAATATTGGTCCACGCTTTCGTTGGCCTGTTGCCGACGAGTTGCTAATAAATGCCGGAAGAAAATGCTGTTTTGGGGCCCTACGAAAACTTCTTCCAGGACGTTCATAGCCGAATGATAATCACTGATGTCCAATATGTGTTTAAAAATTGACGGAGACACGAGGTTGATTAACAAATTCAGTTTTAACTCGTGCGTTAGTTGAGAGCCGTTGACAGCGCCAAGATAAATGTTGAAAGACCTCTTCCAGTGTCGCCACGTGTCGGCCCCGTCCAGTTTTGATTGGTCTAAATCCAATCGTTCAGGCTTTAGGTATTTTTCCAGGTTAGATCTTTGTAGAATAAATTGTAATGAGTTAGTCAAAAGGATATCATAGAATGAGTTTAAGAAGACTGAGGTTGCTTGAAGAAGCTTCATTCGACAAAGATCTACGCAGGGATCTAGTCTCTACGAGAAACAATGGCTGACTAAAAAAGAAAGAGTGATCAAGTAATTCACTTCTGAAGCATAGAAGGGGATAGGAGAGTTCTCTTTTCATCACTGAGAATGTCCCGAGTATTGACCGGTGGAGAATGCCTAGTCAGTCCCGGCAATGACCGAAGCATTTTACGCGATTGGTCCGCCATTTTGGCTTCGAAACGACTAAATCGGGGATCTTTATAATATGAAAAAAGAATATTCGACGCTTGTGATGATGGTGTCCGGACCGAAAATAAATAATGAAGACATAATTGTAGTATGTATGTGACCGGGATGGAACAAAGATATCATACACCAAAAATTACGAAAATTGATCAAGTAGTTTTTTTTTTATCACAAAAACAAAAATTTTGTTTTTCTGTTTCGATGTTCGATTTTCAAGATGCATCACCGCTAAACAACGGAGATAAAAGGGCCAAAACTTGTGGATTTGGCCTTTTTCAAGCATTCTTGACTTTTACCTATATTTTTGGGGAGAGTTACTCTAAGGGGCCATAACAAATCTTCTACTGAATTACAAAAAAAGAAAATGAACGTCAATCAACTAAACATGGGGGAGCTTTGCTATTTATTACGCAGTAAAAATAAAGTAGTGGACATCATGCACTCGCAGAATTTGCTTTCTGGCTCTCAAACCTGTTCTTGTGGAAGAGAAATGGTGTTTCGTCCAGAAGAAAATATAGATGGGTTCCGTTGGCGATGCCCGAAATACACTTGTAGCCGGAAGGTGTCTATCATGAAGGGTAGTTTTTTTATGGATCTAAATTAGAGCTAAAACAAATTGTGAAATTCTTATTCTGTTGGGCACATGACACAGCCAATTACAGAACGGTCAAGAGAGAATGCAGAATTCGCTCAAACCAAACGATAGCTGACTGGCGCATGTTCGTAAGGGATGTGTGTGTTGAGCATTTTCTTCGCCATCCTCAAATAATTGGTGGAGAAGGCACCTGCGTGGAAATTGACGAAAGTCTCTTTTCACGCAGGAAAAGTCATGTTGGCAGATTATCAAAACAACTATGGGTATTTGGTGGATACCAACAATCTACCAAATGCGGTTTCTTGGTCACAGTGCCTCGGAGAGATGCTGCCACTCTGATACCGATTATCAAACAATATATCCGTCCTGGCACCACAATTGTATCTGATTGTTGGCGCGCATATGATCGGCTGAGTGCCGAAGGCTACGATCATTTGCGCGTCAACCACAGATATAATTTTGTGGACCCTACAACAGGTGCCACGACGAACCATGTTGAAAGGATGTGGCTAGAGGCTAAACGCCGCAATAAAGCTGAATGTGGCACCTCAAGAGAGGTGGTAAACTCCTACCTTGCCGAATTTATGTGGCGGCAGAAGTTTGGCACAAATCCGTTGGGAAACTTATTTTCCCAAATTTCCGAACTGTATCCTGTACATACATAAAATATATATTTTTTTTAATACCAGTTGACTTAAATAAATGTTTAAAAATATTTTATTTTATTGGTTGTTATTGGTTCGTATTTTATTGTTTGTTATTGGTTCGTATTGAACTGTTCGTAGTGAAACTGCTCAAAAAAGCCAAATCCACAAAATTTGACGGGTTTCTGGCGGTTTTTTAGCGGTTTTTTTCTAACGCTCGGTTGCCTGCCCTTAGTTGCAGCCCTTTGACGTATGGTGGCGTATGTGTAATTGCCAAGATGGCGTCTCGAACAACAAGAATCGTAAAATGTGGTTTTTCTGTGATAAAAAATAACTACTTGATCAATTTTCATAATTTTTGGTTTCCGATATCTTTGTTCTATCCCGGTCACATACACAATGCAGATATGTCTTTATTAATGCAGGTTATGTCTTTATTATTTATTTTCAGTCCGGACGCCATCAGCACAAGCGCCGAATATTCTTTGCTTATATATTTCTTGCTTTAATATTTATTTAAAAAATTATGAAAAAATATCTACCCGTTCGTTCTATTTTGTTTAAGTTACAGGCATAAAACGAACGCAGATTATTATTATTATTATTATTATTATTATTATTATTACTTCTTAAAAATTTCTTGCTTTCACAAAATCCTTGTATTTTAATCTAAAAAAATCGTAAATAAATTTATTTTTCGTTTGCTTTTTGAAAAAATATCGAATGTAAAAATAAAGTCTTAGTTAAATTAAAGATTCTTATGTCTTTGTGACTTCCTGTTTAATCATGCGCGTCATCTGACGTACGGATGACCAGAAATGAAAAATAAAACCTTTTTTTTTTGCATTTCTTTATGCGAATTTTATTATTATTATTTTTCCTTCGAATTATAGTTTAATAATATCGATCCTGTTGTCAAAATGTATTTTTTAAATTGTAGTTTTCTGCGAAGCTGTTTTTCTGAGGTTCGGAATTAATTACAACTCGGAATTAATTACAACTTGGACTTAATTTATCAATTTTAATTGTTATTCAACTAATAAATCCTATTTTATTTCTTTCATTTGCAAAATTATAATTTCATAATTCTTGATGATAAAATGAAATAAAACTCTTTTTTTTAAAATTCGTACAATATAATTTTGCTAATGAAAGAAATAAAATGAGATTTATTAGTTGAATAACAAATAAAATTGATAAATTAAGTCCAAGTTGTAATTAATTTCGAGTTGTAATTAATTCCGAACCCCCAAGAATTACGAGATTTCCAATTCCTAAGCGACATAAAATTACTTCCGTTTTGTAATTAATTCCGTCACCCGTTTTTCTGATCACCATCTTGAATTTTCCCGTCGACTCACGTCAATACACCAATAATCTTTGACAACTAAGTATTATGTTTATTAAATTCATTTTTTTTAAATAATTTTTATATCATCTTACCGTGAGCCCCATTTTAAACTTTAATCTAGCTGTAAAACTCGTAACATCAAATAATTGAACGTTGTTGTATAACCAAGAAAGATTGAACCAAAAAATGAAAATTACTATATTTTAATACAAAACGATTATTTCGTCCAAATTAGTTCGCTTATTCTTAGGTCGATTTTTTCTATCGTTTTTACTTCACATGAAATTTGATAACATTTCAGTTTTTTATCAGGTAAAATTTAATAAAATTTAAAGTTCATTTTTAACAAGTGTTATTAAAAAATGAATTCAAGATGATGTCCTTCATCATACACCATTAAAATAGTGAAATATTTGGTGCTTCTGCAGAGACGGGGGCCACTGTTTCGATCGATGGCGGCGGAAACTGCCGACTCCTCTTCGGGAGAAATCGTGCGAAAACGTGAGCGATGGAAAGAAATTTGATTTTGAAGAAAATAACTGTATAATTGACAATATTGAGGATAAGGTAAAATTATGAACATTTATTTATTGAAACAAAGTAAACATTATGTACAGCAAATAAATAAATAAAATTTTGATAAACATTTGAAATTTAACAAAAAACGAATTAAATAAAACTTTGATAAACATTATGTACATCAAATAAATAGCTAACTTTTTATTGAAATAAACAAAAACGTAATAAGTAAAACTTTGATTTGAAAAAAAAAGAAAAAAAGTAAACAATTGACTGAACTGGGATGAATCTCATATCAGCACCACATATACATGTCTCGGCACCTGAAATGAAATTATGCGCTTGCAAAAAATCAACAATTTTGCAATTATCCCCAAATAAATGCAAGAACTCTTCAAAGTTTAATCGGTTTACGTCCATTTCGTGAAAAAGTAATTCACCCAATATTAGTTATCTCCCCAAAAATCAAATTTCTTTCCGTCGATCACGATTTCTCCCGAAGAGGAGTCGGCAGTTTCCGCCGCCATCGATCGAAACAGAAGCACCAAATATTTAAATGAATAAAAATAAACTAAATTAAGTTTTATTTCTGAAAGTGACCGATACTGTTGTCGAATTAGTTTTCTTTATTTCTTGATTTTTTTTTTCTTCCCCTGTTCTTTTCTGCGAAGCTGCTTTTCTGGTCACCATCTTGAATTTTCCCCTTGGAAAGTTCTATCACTCGGTTGGCAAGTACATCCCTAATCAGTATGATATCACTAGTAAGTATAATGTTTCTTGAAGGTTTTTTTTTGGTTTTAGAATTCTTTTATCAGCTTTATCGGCAAACTATAAGAATCCCCGACTCAAAGTCCGCAGCAAACGATGCCCGGTTAGATTTGGTTCCTGATATAAAATACTTTCTGTTTTTGTTAAAAATAAGTAATCAAATAGGTGTTAAAGAAAATCAGGAAACGTTTTGGTGCTTCTGCATTATTGTGTACATATGAAATGTTTTCGTCTTTAATTTAGAAGAGTGAGTTGAAAGGGGGAGATAATTCAAACTTTTTTGTAGATAATTCAAACTTGTTTGTCAAATCTCCAACAATGGACGTAAACTATAAAAATGAACGTAAACGAACAAAATTAATTTTTATTTTATTTTATACTTTCTAACCCTAACCCTAACCATAACCCATAAACGAAATAAATACAATTAAATCGAACTGAATTGAAAGTGATCTGTCTTGTTGTCATAATATATATTTTTAATTTGTAGTTTTCTGCGAAGCTGCTTTTTTTTGGTCGCCATCTTGATTTTAACCCCAACTCACGTAAATACATCAAGTAAGTATAATATTTTAAAATTTCTATTTTTTATAAAAAATTTCCTTACCATCTTTCCCACAATATTACAATACACTCTAACCTAGCCGTAAAACTCGTAAAATAAAATAATTCAACATAATTTTGCTGTATAAAACAGAAAGATTTTTAGCTCTCCATCTTGTTTGAATATGTTTATAAATAGTATTTTATTTCGGGAAATCACAGTAAATTTGATAAAAATGAATATTTTATGAAAGATGTTTTCACTGTGGGAAGGTATTCACTTACAGTTTTTTTTTTATAAATAAAATTAACTCAAATAAAAGTTTAATCAAAAAGTTGGTACAGGTACAGCTTTTGAACCAGACAAAAGCGACTTTTTGTTTGGTATCTTCATGAAAATCACTGTTACAATTTCGTAATTAAATTATTTTCCCATCATTTTAGGTCTTCTTTTTTCGGACGAATTTTTCAATAGTTGTCAATCCGGATCTTTATGCTTTATTTAACGGAATCACAGCTCTCCACCTTTTTGAAATATGTTTGTTTATAAGGCTAAGAATACGATTTTATTTAGAAAAATCGCAGTAAATATTAAAATAAATACGCTTTGAACAATGATTTCACTGAAAGAGGTATTTTTATAAATTTTATAAAAACAGAATTTTAATATAAAAATAAATAAGTTTACTAGTTTCGATCAATTCAAGATGGCGTTTTGTTGTCACCTTCTGTACATTAATATCAATTCAATGCTTTTCTGGACACCATTTTGAATTTTCACGTCAACTCACGTAAACCTATGTCGTATTTTTTAATTTGCAATCGTGTTATTATTATTATTATTATTATTATTATTATTATTATTATTATTATTATTGTTACATTACGATGTATTTAATAAGTAAAGAGAACACAAGTGTAGGAGAGAGATAGGACATACTGGCCGAAGCCAGGCTTTTTTTCAAGAAATACCAGAAACGGATGCAGATGCATACCGGGAGTAACAGGGAAAAGGGGGGGTATAGTCCAACGTACATGGGTGGGGAGCATAATGTAACATCCTCCCTTTTATGGATGAGGAGTGTCCTTACTCTATGGAGTTACATTGTTTAGCCAGACTGCTATCAGTTTGTGTAGTCTTTGAGGTATGCTGGCCTTCGTATTCCTCTGCCAGTGCGTGTGTGGGTCCTGACAGGGGGTTCACCTTGGAAAAACTCCATAGCGTCGGTTGCTTGGTGTGGTGAACAAGTGTCTAGGGTCCTGTAGGTGGAGGTAGAGCGGGAATAAATAGTTATGTGGTTGCTGACGAGTGGGTGTGCGTCCTATCATTTGTGGTTGTTCCGGGGAGCTTTGCAGGTGATGGCTGTTGCGTCGGTAGCTTCCGCTGGGTGTCTCGACCATGTAGGAACGTTCATCTAGGCGTTGGTTC
Organism: Sepiola atlantica; assembly: GCA_963556195.1. Classification (NCBI taxonomy): domain Eukaryota; kingdom Metazoa; phylum Mollusca; class Cephalopoda; order Sepiida; family Sepiolidae; genus Sepiola; species Sepiola atlantica. The sequence goes on from CAUVYP010001106.1 coordinate 346,633, forward strand.
ACAACACCCTTTTCCTATACTCTGTCGCCTTTCTTGTATGGGCGCATCCTGATGACCTCGTTTTGGATCAGTGCCAATAGGTTGTGTGTACGATGATTGTAGTACTCTGCCTGAAAGCATTGCTTACGCTCAAGGAGCATTTTATCCTTTTCCCCCTGGTTTGTGGACCTGGGTTTCAGCAGGTTGCTGCTCATGGGCAGAAGTGAGTGCGAGCAGCGATTCAGCAGGTGCTGAGAGGGGCTGCTTCCCATATGTTGTGTAGGAGTATTCCTGAAGTCGAGTAGTGCCAGGAACTGGTCGGTGCCAGTGTCTTTGTTCTTCCGCATGAGGCGTTTTTGCACTTTTCACAGCAGAGTCAGCCTTTCCATTAGCTTGCTGGTTTCAGGGGTTTGCCATGAGATATTCGAAGTCCCATTTCTCCGAGAAGTGTTTAAAAGCTGATGAGGTGAACTAGGATCCAGCGTCGGGGATCACCTGACAGGGAATCTCAACTTGCGAATGATGGTGGAGGTTGTTGTGTCTTCTAATCGATCGATCTCCCAGAAGTTTGAGGAATAATCGACAGTTATGAGGTACTCCACCGTCTCACTTTCAAACAAATCAATGCCAACTTTCTGCCATGGCCGATCAGGTATATCATGTGGCATCAAAGTTTTTTTCGGTTGCTCTGTGGTGAACTTGCAGCAGGTTTCGCAAGTGGAGATGTATTCCCGTATCTCCGATGACATACCCGGCCAGAAAACACATTCTCTGCCGCGGTGTAGGCATCCATTTATGCCAATGTGTGAGGAGTGAATTGAGCGTTTGATGTCACTCTGGATACTGGGTGGAATGAGTACTCTGTCGCCCTTGAAGATAAGTCCATCTTGAACTGACATCTCATCACGGGTGTGAAAATATGGGTGCAGCACAGCAGGAAGGTCTATTTTCTCGGTTGGCCAACCCTGTACTATTGTCTTCCTGAGTTAGTCACATACCTCATCTTGATTCGTTGCTTTCCGAATCTGAGTCAGTCTTTCATCCCGGAATGGTAGAAAGCTAACCATGTTGACAAGCACGAATTCGGCTTAATGGTTATTTTCGGTTGTCATGTATGACCGTGATAGCATGTCAGCGATATACATATGTTTTCTTTTGAGGTACACAATGTCGATGTCATACTTCTGAGTTCGCAATAACATTTCCTGTAATCGTTTAGGGGTTTTTGCAAAGGTTTGTTTCACTATAGCTTCCAGTGGTTTATGATCTGTGTGTATCTCTGTTCGTCTGCCATAAGTGTATTGGTGGAATTTCTCCAGTGAGAACACAATCGCCTACATTTCCTTTTCGATTTGGGTGTATCTCTGCTCGGTATCAGTCAGCGCTCTGCTTGCATCTGCTACTGGTTTGCCTTGTTGTAGTAATGCTGCGCCAAGTCTTTATGAGCTGCCATCACTGTATTGTGTGGGTCATTTTCAGATCGTAGTAAGCGAGTACGGGTTCTTCGATGACGGCTTGCTTCGTTTCTGTGAATGCAGTATCTCATGCTTGCGACAATATCCATGGGACATCCTTGCGCATCAGTTGCCGTAGGGGGTCAATGACGGTCGACAATCTTAGTAGGAACCTTGCTAGGTAGTTGACCATCCCACAGAGTCTCTATATCTCTTCGATCGATGTGGGCTGCTTTAGTTTGGTGATCGCGTCAATTTTAGAAGGGTCTGGGAGTAACCCATCACTGGTAATGAGGTGACTCATGAAACTTATGGTAGTCTTTTTTACTTCTGCCTTTCCTCGATTCAACTTCATTCCTCTTTCTCAACACCGTTGTAGGAGTGCCTGCAGGTTTGCATCATGGTTTATAGAGTCTTGTTGTAGGTAATCTCCTGAACCGAATGCAATTATATCGTTGACGATGCATGCAACTCCATCTAGACCGTCTATAGCTTGACAGAGACGTTTTTGGAATATTTCAGAGCTCACACAATTTCCTAAGGGGAGCCTCAGCCACCGGTATCTACCAAACCCCATTTGGAAAGTTGTGAGGAGGCTTGACTCGTCATCTAACATTACATGCCAGTATGCTGACGCAACGTCTACCTTAGTGAAGTATTTTGCATTTGTTAGCTTGGGTAGTACTTCCTCTATGGTAGGTAGTTGGTATTGCTCATGCTTCATCGCCATGTTTAGCAGTTTTGGATCGATGCAGATTCGGATATCCCCTGACTTCTTTGTGGCGATAATCATTCGACTATTTCAGTCGGTTGGTTCGTCAACAGGGGTGGTGACTCGAGAAATCATAGATACTTGTATACGTCTGGCTGGGGCAGTATGGAATGTTATGGTGGGGTCTACCTGTAGGTGACTTGACCAGGCACCCCAGTTCGCTGTTAAAAACGTCCAAGTACTCTGTCATCAGTTGCTCACAGACTGGGTCTGAGTGAAGATTAGCGATGTTGTCATAATGTACCGTTATTAAGTTCATCTGTTAACTCGCCCGTTTCCCCAGCAATGGGGTTAGGTTTTCTTTAACCACCGTGCACCCAAGAAAGTACTTTTTTGTGTTCTTGGGATTGCGCAAGGTAATCCTGCATCTTAGTATATAGTTTGTATCGCTAGAAAAGTCAAAGTCGATTAACCTTGTGTCTTGGTTTAGACGATCTTGGTCTCTCACCACGCCGCCTTTCCGGGCATTTCAGTGCAAAGTGGTTTTTGTGACTGCAAAGGTTGCACTTCTGTCCCAATGCAGGACATGCTTCTTTTATGTTATGCTTTTATTATGTTATTCTGTAGAAGAATATTGGGATTTATGTTAAATCGTTGTTAAACTTGTCGGTATCACTATCGAATATGTACCAGTTTTTGGAAACTTCACATTGGCATCATTTGAGCATGTTACATAAACATCTGAGAGATTCTGAATCGATTAGCCAATCAGCTGTCAGTTGGCAGATTACATGGAAGTAATGCCGCCTTGGATCACCGAACATTCAGACCGATTGGAATAATTTTTTGAGGAAGATCTGTGAAGACTATTTGTTACGAGATCCTCATCAGATCGGAGGCCCAGGGCATACGGTTTAGATAGATGAGTCTCTGTTTAAGCCTAGCCCGACCCTAACCTGACTGATTGAAAAAAACAATGTCAAAAACCCCGACCTCCCCCCAAAAAATCGTATTAAATTCTAAAGCTATTCTTATATTTACATCAGTGTTTTTGTATTTATTATGCAAACACATATTACAATGAATTGATATTTGTATGACATTAGGTTTTACACTGTGTATAACATTTAAAGTTGATTTGTAAACTGTAAAGTGGTTCATGGAGTATTTTCACTTATACTATCAGTATGAAGAAAACTAAAAAAACTCACATGTTATATCATATTTTTATATAAACACGTGTCTTTAATATTGTAATTATTTCATAAATATTATAAGTGTATAATCTCTCTAGCATAAAATATCCAACATATGATATTGTTTACAATTCATTCGGCAATAAAATAATAGTGTAAAAGCAAAAGTAACCTTTTTTCCTTTGTTTTATTAAAACATAAAACGAGGTCAAATATTGCAAAATCCTTGTATTTCTGTTGATATCTCTTTTTTATTTACAGATTTGTACTCATCAAAAATCTTGATTTCTTACTCAGCAAAGAATGAGGAAAAGTCTCGTATCTGTTTTAGATAGGTTCTACCATAATTTTGTAAAACTCAATACATTCTTTTAGAGAAGTTCCGTTTGAAAAAAACTGTCTCGGCCTTTTGTGTATGAGAAATAAAAAAAATAGAAATCGAGTTTGTGGATCAGCATTTTTGGATAATTCATCTCTAAAGAGTCACATGTGCACACACTGGAGAGAAACCATACTCTTTTAAAGTTTGTGGATCTGCATTTTCGAAGAATTCTAATCTAAAATATCACATGCGAACACGCACAGGAGAAAACGGGGAAAAATAACAAAATACCAAGACCTCAAAAATGATTTTAAAATAACATGGTCCCTCGATTAAATAAACATCATACAGGTTGTAGTGGCGGCAACGGGTCTAGTGAAAAAAATCTAAGAAAATACTTAGAAACAATCCCGGGAAGACCAAACTAGGAAAGTGGAGATAGTAGCCATAAAAAAAAACAACATCTATCCTTAGGAGAGCCCTCGGATAAAAATTTTACTCATAAGGAAGTCAAGTGTTGGCCTCAAGAGGGGCCCCTTGATCTCTTTAAATAAACTAAATTAAAATAAAAAAAGAGAATAACCATATTCTTGTGAAGTTTGTGAATCTGCATTTTTCGAGAATTCTTCCATAAAAAGTAACATGAGCACACACACTGGAGAAAAACCATATTCTTGTCAAGTTTGTCTATCTGCATTTGCGAAAAGTTCTGATCTAAAAACTCACATACGAATACACACAGGAGAGAAGCCATATTTTTGTCAGGTTTGTGGATTTGCATTTTCTGATAATTCTAATCTAAAAGGGCACATGCGCACACACACAGGAGAAAAACTATATTCTTGTCACATTTGCCAATCTTCATTTTTACAGAATTCTCATCTAAAAAGTCACATGTGCACACACACTGGAAAGAAACCATATGCTTGTAAAGTTTGTGGATCGTTATTTTCGGAGAATTCTTCTCTAAAAAGGCACATGCTAACACACAGAGAAGAGAAGCCATATTCTTGTCAGGTTTGTGGATCTGCATTTTATGAGAATTCTAATCTAAAAAGGCACATGCGCACACACACAGGAGAAAAAAACAATGACAGCCCACATAAAAATGTGGCAAACCAACATCTCACTAAGCCACAGCCATGGAAAGATTACCATCCCTAACATTAATATCAGAAGGGGAATCTTCCAAGGTGACAGCCTATCCCCGTTGCTCTTCTGCATGGCAATAGACCCACTGAGTAAGCTTCTCAACAACAGGGGAGAGGCCTACAACCTGGGCCAGGGACGCCAGAGAGATCCATCCAAGAAAATCAACCACCTTCTCTTCATGGATGACCTTAAGCTGTATGCAAGCTCTGACACTGAATTGCAGCAGCTCCTGCAGGTTGTGCACACCTTTTCCAAAGACATTGGAATGAGATTTGGCTTGGATAAATGTGCCAAGTGCTCCCTCAGGGCTGGGAAAAAGATTCAGACAGACAATCTACAGCTAGATGAGGAAAATGAGATACGAGATCTCGAAGAGCAGGAGTCCTATAAATACCTTGGCATTGAGGAAAATGACACCATCCAACATGCCAGGATGAGAGAGAAAATTGGCAGAGAGTATGTACGCCGTGTCAGAAAGATCTGCAAAACACAGCTTACAAACAAAAATAAAATAACTGCCATTAACCAACTTGCAATGCCAGTAATTACGTACAGCTTTGGCATCATTGATTGGCCTCAACAAACCATCAATAGGCTAGATGTAAAGACTCGAAAAATGTTAACCCTCCATAGGGTCATCTATAGAAATCAGTGTCTGCCAAGACTGTACTTGCCCAGAAGAGAGGGAGGATTGGGTCTATCAGAGATAAACCACCAACACAGAGCCACTATTGTCAGCATTGGCCAGTACCTAAGAAGCTCCTTAAACCCCAGCCTAGCAATGGTACGTGAACACCAAGATTCAAGAGCCAGCAAAACAAATTCCATCACAAAGTTGGCCAAGCATTTTGGACAAGGCTGTCATATAGATGAGGCAGAAACACAAAGCAATCCTGCCACAGAGATAGCCCAAAAGAGCCGCAAGAGATACACCCAGACTTTTAAGAACAGGTGCATTGATGAGTGGTCAGGACAGAAACGTGCCACATACTTCCTCGATGAACTATCCAAGGACTATATTGATAAGGAAGGGTCCTTGGACTGGCTAAGAAGGGGAGCCCTCCACTACGACCAGGAGAGGCTTATAATGGCCGCACAAGACCAGGGCCTGATGACAAATGCGTTTAAAAAGATGGCTGGTCTCAGTCAGGACAACAAGTGCAGGTTTTGCCACACTGAAGTGGAGAGTGTGAGCCACCTGATATCGAGTTGCAAAATCATGTTGGCAGATGGCTCCTATACAACACGACATAATGGAGTGTGCAGGTACCTCCACTGGACCATCTGTAAGAAACTGAATATCAGATGTAGCAGCAGGCACTGGGAACATCTACCTGAGAGAACTGTGGGGAATGAGACATACACCATCCATTATGACCATGAAATCCCCACAGCTACCTATCTGGAAAACGCAGCTGTCAAACCTGACATTGTAATATGGAACAAGAGAGAGAGAGTGGCAACTTTGGTTGAGGTCAGTGTCCCTAATGATGGGGGCCTAAATAGAGCTGAAAGGGAGAAAATAACAAAATATCAGGGTCTAATGTATGATATGAAAAGAAACTGGAACCTCAAAGAGATCTCTATCATTCCAGTTATCATAGGAGCCACTGGACTCATGAAGAAGAACTTGAAAAAGTACTTAGCAAGTATACCTGGTGAACCAAGTGCAAGAGAAATCCAGACAACTGCACTCAAGGGAACGGCCAGAATCCTGAAAAGAGCTCTCGGTTGGAGTCTGTAAATAGCGGGTGATCGTATGGCATTTGGAAGAATGCCCCGTCTCCAGCAAATGAATGAAAAGAAAAATAAAAAAAAAACAGAGAAAAACTATATTCTTGTCACATTTGCCAATCTTCATTTTTACAGAATTCTCATCTAAAAAGTCACATGCGCAAACACACAGGAGAGAAACCATATTCTTGTCTTTTTTGTCAATCTGCATTTTCGGAAAATTCTAATCTAAAAACTCACATCCGCACACACACAGGAGAGAAACCATATTCTTGTCAAGTTTGTCGATCTGCATTTGCGAATAGTTCTGATCTAAAAAAGCACATCCGCATACATACATGAGAGAAGCCATATTCTTGTCAGGTTTGTGGATCTGCATTTTCTGAAAATTCTAGTCTAAAAAGTCACATGCGCACACACACTGGTGTGATGTCTCCTCAGGCCATCCAGCGCGTCCCTCTGATTGCGAATGAGGGTACCCCTCTTTTTGAGGGTAGCTTTGAATAACCAATAAAAAGCCGTGGACAAAAAGGAAGAAAAACATGAAAAGATGAATAAATCAAAATCTACAAACTGGCAGGCCGGCACCCAGGATAAAAAGGGCCCCTCAACTCGTTTATGCACCAGGCGGGAAGAGGTATGCAATGGTACAAACCTTTTTTCCTCTGAAAATGTCAGTATGGACATGTCAGAGACAAGACAGGGACAGCCACCAGGCCTTGATGAAAAAGACCCTGGCACCCAGACTCCACCACAAGCAACGACTAAAACAAGGAATACAAGGGGCCTAAAATCCCAAAAGTGGTCAGTTGCTCAAAAAAGGATTTTACTGCACTGCTACCATTACTCGATGTTCGAGAAATGGAGTAGGAGCTCAAACGACGTGCTTACCGAGAGAATAAGAGTGTCTGACTTTCCTGAAGAAAAAAAAAACACCCCAGTTTCCAATCTGCGCTCCTTAGTGTCCCAAGTGGGTAAACACTTAACACCTGAGGAGATCTCCAGCATAAAAACTGATGCCCTGAAGGACGCAGAAAAGGACTATCTACCACAACAAGCAGAGGAATCCCAGTGGAGACTGGAAAACAAATGGACCAAAGAGGAAAAATGGACACTAATATGGTCCATGGCATATGCGAGAACAAAACACGAAAAACAGAAAGAAATAACAAGAGCATGGAAAGAAATTTTCTTTCACTACCACCCAGCAAAACGCAATGTCCCCTCTAAGAAACTTAGTATGCAGCGCTACAACAGTCTCAAATGGGACTTCAGTGAAACAGAACTTAATTCCATGGGACTGGATGTAGCAGCACTAATAACAAATAACATCAGCCCCCTTCATAACCCTATAACAGTTCCCACCAGTAACAAAAAAATACAAAACCCAAATATATCTAGGGAAGTAAGATCAGCAAATGGTGACACTCCAGAACTGCCCCCTAGAATAGACCCTCTACATCTGCAAGCTACAGATAGATTAACAATATCCCCAACAACAGTCCCAACACAAACACACCTCCCAATACCAGCACACCCACATAACTATTCAAAAACACACCCTAAACAAAATCCCAAAGCCAAACAAAAGCCTACAGAAACTCTCACACCACAAAACTCTGCACTAAATACTCCACCTGCATTATCCCCAGCACTCAGCCCACCTCCACCACCACCATCTCCACCTTTTGAGCCAGATGAGGAACAATTGGCAGTTGAGGAGAACCTCAGTAACACCATTGAGGAGGTCAAGTCCATGGGACTAGAGAACCGACCACAACTGTCAAAAATAAAACCCTACAGAACCACCAAAGCTCTCATCACTAAAGTCAACACTGCACTGCAGAGACTGGTACCAGATGCAGTGTCGCTCACGGAACTCAACCAGATCACATATGCAGCTGGGCTTTATATCGATAGGATAACATTCCCTCAAAAGAACGTTAAAAAGCGATTTAATCCCAGAGCTTCCAAAACTACACCTGCATGGAAGCTCAAGCTGCAAAAAGAATTAAACCTCCATCGGAAAGAAATGAGCCAAATAAAACAGTTCCTCGCAGCTCCCACAACAGAAGGGAGACTGAAAAACACCATCAGCAGACTCCATGCAAAGTACCACACCACCAGCAGTGAGGAACTAAACAACGTTGTCAGGGAGCTGGAAGGCAAGATACCAGCACTTGCTAAAAGAATAAAAACCGAGGAAAATAAGAAGAAGGCCCAGTCCCAGAACAAACAGTTTGAAGCAAACCCTAGAGTGTTCTATAGAACTCTAATAAGGGATACCATTACTGTAGAAAAACCACCTGAAGAACAAGACCTGGAGAACTACTGGCGACCCCTGTTTGAGTGTGAGGGAGTATACAACCAAGAGGCCCAGTGGATTGGAGACATACAGAGGATAAATGAGACCAAGCCCACAATGCCGGAGCCAGTAATTACAACAGAAGCGACTAAAAAAAAACTAGCTCTGTTTGCTAACCACAAGAAACCTGGCATTGACAATGTCTCCAATTTTTGGTTAAAGCAGTTGACTGCACTCCATGGCCACTACAGTAAATGCTTCAACAGACTACTGAGGGGTGAAGAGGCAACACCACCATGGCTCACTAAGGGAGACACAAGCCTCATACCCAAAACAAAAGAGACACAATACCCAAATAAATACAGACCCATATGCTGTCTCAGTACCACCTACAAGCTCTTTACTGGCCTGGTAGCCGATAGCATCTACGACCATCTCTCCTCTGGGAACTACCTAGAAGATCAACAAGCTGGCTGTAGGAGACGATGCTTTGGTACCAAGGACCAGTTATTGATTGACAAAACAATTTTAGAGGATTGTAGGAAGCGGCATAGAAACCTGAGCATGGCATGGATTGATTACCAGAAGGCCTATGACAGCGTGCCCCACTCATAGCTACTACAGTGCCTTGACCTGTATAATATCAGTCCAATAATTAAAAAAACAATGACAGCCCACATAAAAATGTGGCAAACCAACATCTCACTAAGCCACAGCCATGGAAAGATTACCATCCCTAACATTAATATCAGAAGGGGAATCTTCCAAGGTGACAGCCTATCCCCGTTGCTCTTCTGCATGGCAATAGACCCACTTAGTAAGCTTCTCAACAACAGGGGAGAGGCCTACAACCTGGGCCAGGGACGCCAGGGAGATCCATCCAAGAAAATCAACCACCTTCTCTTCATGGATGACCTTAAGCTGTATGCAAGCTCTGACACTGAATTGCAGCAGCTCCTGCAGGTTGTGCACACCTTTTCCAAAGACATCGGAATGAGATTTGGCTTGGATAAATGCGCCAAGTGCTCTCTCAGGGCTGGGAAAAAGATTCAGACAGACAATATACAGCTAGATGAGGAAAATGAGATACGAGATCTCGAAGAGCAGGAGTCCTATAAATACCTTGGCATTGAGGAAAATGACACCATCCAACATGCCAGGATGAGAGAGAAAATTGGCAGAGAGTATGTACGCCGTGTCAGAAAGATCTGCAAAACACAGCTTACAAACAAAAATAAAATAACTGCCATTAACCAACTTGCAATGCCAGTAATTACATACAGCTTTGGCATCATTGATTGGCCTCAACAAACCATCAACAGGCTAGATGTAAAGACTCGAAAAATGTTAACCCTCCATAGGGTCATCTATAGAAATCAGTGTCTGCCAAGACTGTACTTGCCCAGAAGAGAGGGAGGATTGGGTCTATCAGTTATAAACCACCAGCACAGAGCCACTATTGTCAGCATTGGCCAGTACCTAAGAAGCTCCTTAAACCCCAGCCTAGCAATGGTACGTGAACACCAAGATTCAAGAGCCAGCAAAACAAATTCCATCACAAAGTTGGCCAAGCATTTTGGACAAGGCTGTCATATAGATGAGGCAGAAACACAAAGCAATCCTGCCACAGAGATAGCCCAAAAGAGCCGCAAGAGATACACCCAGACTTTTAAGAACAGGTGCATTGATGAGTGGTCAGAACAGAAACGTGCCACATACTTCCTCGATGAACTATCCAAGGACTATATTGATAAGGAAAGGTCCTTGGACTGGCTTAGAAGGGGAGCCCTCCACTACGACCAGGAGAGGCTTATAATGGCCGCACAAGACCAGGGCCTGATGACAAATGCGTTTAAAAAGATGGCTGGTCTCAGTCAGGACAACAAGTGCAGGTTTTGCCACACTGAAGTGGAGAGTGTGAGCCACCTGATATCGAGTTGCAAAATCATGTTGGCAGATGGCTCCTATACAACACGACATAATGGAGTGTGCAGGTACCTCCACTGGACCATCTGTAAGAAACTGAATATCAGATGTAGCAGCAGGCACTGGGAACATCTACCTGAGAGAACTGTGGGGAATGAGACATACACCATCCATTATGACCATGAAATCCCCACAGCTACCTATCTGGAAAACGCAGCTGTCAAACCTGACATTGTAATATGGAACAAGAGAGAGAGAGTGGCAACTTTGGTTGAGGTCAGTGTCCCTAATGATGGGGGCCTAAATAGAGCTGAAAGGGAGAAAATAACAAAATATCAGGGTCTAATGTATGATATGAAAAGAAACTGGAACCTCAAAGAGATCTCTATCATTCCAGTTATCATAGGAGCCACTGGACTCATGAAGAAGAACTTGAAAAAGTATTTAGCAAGTATACCTGGTGAACCAAGTGCAAGAGAAATCCAAACAACTGCACTCAAGGGAACGGCCAGAATCCTGAAAAGAGCTCTCGGTTGGAGTCTGTAAATAGCGGGTGATCGTATGACATTTGGAAGAATGCCCCGTCCCCAGCAAATGAATGAAAAGAAAAATAAAAATAAAAAAGAGAGAAACCATATTCTTGTCAAGTTTGTCGATCTGCATTTTTGCTGAATTCTCATCTAAAAAAGCATATGTGCACACACACAGAATCTAAATATTCACATGTGAATACACACAGGAGAGTTTGAATTACCTACTAGACCCCATCTTTTAGTGTCTTTGCTTCCTGTACAAGGGTTTTTCAGGACAACCTGACATGACGATACTTAACTCTACAAATTTACTCTGACCAAATATTCAAAATAAGATTGTATTCAAACCTCAAATAAGATCCACCCGATATTGGCTCATATGATAAATAGGGCACATTCTCTAAGTAATGTTACCTCAAGTAACAACACTTAGCTGGATACTGCACCAGACCAGATCTATTTTTGTCTTGGAATCCGGTAAGACCAAGAGACCAAAAGAATGATATACAATAACATAGTTAACTGATCAATTGGGCAGAGAGAAAATTATGTTCTGAACTTTTTTAGTAACTGAACATTTGACAGGTAAAGGAGAACTTTAATGGAATATTCGAATATCTATGTATCTCATATAGAGATCACGTATTAGTCCCGGGAAGTAGACTCTTGATATCGTGAGACCTTCGCCTGAAGTAAAATGAAACAAAAAAGAGAGACCATATTCTTGTTAAATTTGTAGCTGTTTATTTTCACTGAAATCTGATCTGAAAAAGCACATGCAAACACACACTTCATCTGTAAAGTATCCTCATATCAGAGTGGCCTGATAAACTCTTCTACAGAGAGACTGCAGACATTTGAGGGCGGTCTATCAGCATTGTTTGCTTTCTTTGGCCGCAAGAAGGGGCAGTGGCCTTACTCCCCGATGTCACTCAGTTCGATCATTAAACTCCTCCTTTGTCACACAAACCAAATACATCATTTGCCACGGGCTATTAACGTCGACAATAAGATGTAACTATCCAAGATTGCGATCTGCTGCATGTGGACCTACTCGCAATGTCATTCGCCACACAGGCTTACTTCCAAACAATAACAACATGAACTCTGCCAGCCTTACAAATCACTTTCCTATTAATACCTACGTACATGTGACTTTTAAAGACATTCTTTATTATGGACTCTAAAATCTTTTCCCTCGTCCAGACTTTTGCAAGAATTTCATTTCCACGAATTTGATGTGGAGGTGGGAACTGTTGAAATTCTTTAACTAATTTTAATATTGCATTCATATTGGAGTCCGTAATTTGATTGAATAAAGCTATATTAGAAAATCTATAAGAGTGAACGAATTGCCCTCCCCCCTCTGTGTTGACTGGAGTGCAGTGGAGAAAGGAATTGCACATTGAATTTACCTTTTTTATAATCAATTCAGTTACTGTGTTTAATTGAAACCTCATTAATTCTGTTACTTTTACAAAGACGATTTGTTTACTTCTAAGCAACGAAGCAATTCGTTGCAACCCAGCTATATTTGTGAAGAAGCTACCACAGCCGGTAAGGATTTTTATCGTTTCCCCCCTTCATGTTAATTTCAGTTTTTTTCTCTTTTCATACTTCGAGTAACCTAAACTATCCTCACTCCACCCACCACCATAATACCACACTTTCGCGAAAATATGGTTAAAATATAAAAATAAAGCTTAAATTATGAATTGTACAGAAATATTCTTATGTTGTCGAAGTGGTTTTCTTTATATATTTTTTTCTCTAATTTTTTGCGAATCTGTTTTTTCTGCTCATTATCTGGAATTATCAACTCGACTCACATAAATTGATTATTCTATTTTTAAAAAGTAAGTATAATGGGTTAAACTAACTATAGCCTTACTCTAAAACCATACCCCTATCTAAACATATTTGTAAAGAAAAACTAAAATTTAAAATCCACCCTAACCTTTAACATAACAACCCTAATCTGTAAAAAAACTAATATTCTGTTAGAATTGTTTTTTAAATAAGATAATCGGTGTGATTTATCTGAATAATACTTCAGATTATCTCCCTTGATATTTATTAGTATGGCTGAAAATGACGGGATTGAATTTCTTGAATAATAATAAAATACTGTATTATTTTCTGTCAACTTTTCTGTATGCTGATATTTTCCCATTACAAGTAAGTATTTCCTAAAGTTTTCCCGTTATTTTATTTTGAACTTCCATATTTCACTTGGGTGTAGCTGTGGAGAACAAGCGTATAATGGTTGTTGAATTTCTTTATTTTACCATTTTATAAAGAGTTTCTTTATTATCTTTCCTAAAAATATCACTTTAAACTCTAATCTTGTCGTAAAACTCGTAAAATAAAATAATGCAATGTAATTTTGCTATATTACCGAGAATGATTGAAATAAATCTCATGAAAATTACTATTTCGGTTTTGTAAAAAAATCATTTTCCATTATTTTACATTTTGGGTAAACGTGAAGAATAGATGACGGTTAAGGTTTGTCGAAAAGGCGATATGCAATAGCTAAAAACCTGTATATATATTTTTTTAAGATTATGACATGCTGAACATATTTGAGTTGAAACAAATTGAATAGTACATATTTAGAATAAGAAAAAACACTAACACTTTTTATATTAGTAAATCGGCTTATTTCCATGTCTGGCACGATCAATGAAAAAAGTGGAATGGAAACAAGGTTTAATGAAAAGAAGTAACGACTTTTATTCAGTTCAAAAATAATTTATTTAAAGAATCAAATAATAAATAAAAATATTTTTTAACAATAATTTTTTTAAATTAAAATATTTATAAAAATATTTGTTCAGCACCATAATTCTTGTTTTCACATTTCTTGTGTTTTCTCAATATATGAAAATTAAATTATTTAGAAAAATATTTGTTTCAAAATAATTTTTTCTGGTGTCGCAACGTACTACATGAAAATAATTCATGTAAAAAATTAAAATATTTATAAAAATATATTTTTTAAAACCACGATTCGTTGAGTTTAACAAAACTACTTTAAAATGCTTTAGACCTATTTCATTTAGTTGAACATAATTATGATTCCGGGTTTTAGCTATTAACCTCGATCCAATGAAAGATGTCGTCATCTAGGAAATTAGCCGATCATACCAATATATTTAGCTATTTAAAAAACGTTTTCCTTCATATTTTATACGTAATACTAAATTGATTTTAACGCCAATATGTTCAGCATGTCATAATCCTTTAAAAATACAATTTTTATCGCCTATACACATTTCTATATCGCCTTTTATAAAAACTCTTTTTTTTTAACATGGTTCACCCCAAACAAGGCAGGCCGCCACTGTAGACATAAGGGGCTACTGAGAAAAAAAATAAATGTAGAAGTTTTTTCCTCAGTCAATTAAATATTGCGTGTAATTGTCACCTATTTCTAAAACTTAGTTCAACTCAAACAAGATTGTCAATTGAGAATTAGGGTGAAAGTTTTGGGTGTCATCCTAAATTAAGAGCTGTGCAGCGAGATTCTTGTTCTCATTAGTTTTAAATTTCTGCATGTCGTTACAGTCGGGGAAACAGGGAACAGGTAGGGAGTGCCATAATCCTTTAAAAATACAATTTTTATCGCCTATACACAATTCTATATCGCCTTTTGAAAAACTCTTAAATAAATAAATGTAGAACTTATCCATCGATTGCTATGGCAAATAACAAACTACCCGAGAGTCCAACGTTCAAACTCCTCGGCTTAACATTCACAGGTAACATAAATTGGAAGAAATACATAGAAGACATTGCCAAGGCTGCTGCAAAGAAAGTAGGCTCCCTCTACCGTACTAGAAAACTCCTCATATTTGTCACCTTTTTTTAACTTAGTTCACTTCAAACAAGGCAAGTTGCCAATTGAGAATAAGGGTGAAAGTTTTGGGGTTTCATCCTAAATGATGAGCTGTGCAGCGAAATGCTTGTTCTCATTAGTTTGAAATTTCTGCATGTCGGTACAGTCGCGGAAACAGGGAACCGGTAAGGAGTTCCAAATGCTGGCAGCTCGAGGAAAGAAGCTATTGGAATAGAAGGCCTTCCGGCATCTGGGCACCTCCACCGTGAATAGATGGAATCTAGCTGATTGGCGGGTTGGTCAAATGTATTTATGTCGACGGAACACAAGTGCAGAAAGTTCATCAGAGCACATTCCATTGAAGTACGTATAAAATAAGCAAAAGGATGCAACATTGCGGCGTCTCGGACATGGGGCTGGAGCTTGGTTGATAGTGAGGGGTCTATTACATGAGATACTCTTTTTGGGGCCTTGTCTAAGAGGGAGATACTAGTGGCTGGTGCACTAACCTAGATGTGGCAACAATACTCTATGCATGAGCAGATGGTGGCTTTGCGGCGATATAGGATACTGTCAAGTGTGAGGAGTTTTCTAGCACGGTAGAAGGACCCCACTTTCTTTGCAGCAGCCTTGGCAATGTCTTCTATGTATTTCTTCCAATTTATGTTACCTGTAAATGTTAAGCCGAGTAGTTTAGACGTTGGACTCTCAGGTAGTTTTTTATTTGCCATAGCAATCGATGGTTGAATAGGTTCTTGTAGTTGTTGAAGGAATGGAGTCTGTCTTAGCAGAATTTTAATGTTATATTTAAATGTTACCATCCATTTATGACCCCATTCCACTACAGAGTGAGGGGTCACTTTCTAAGGATTCGTCCATTGACTCTGACATGTGAGCGTTCGTTTTACCCACATGACAGCAGTAGAGCATGGAATCAGCAGCAAATATACGCATCTCAGACACATTGTTATCAGAGAAGGCGTTTATGAAAATCAGGAATAAATGTCCAAGGATCGATCCCTGGGGCACATCAGCATTTATGTCATATTGTTTGGATAAAAGGTCATCGAAGACAATCTTTTGGATAGGAAAGATTCTAATTGTATTAAATATTCGTCATTTAATACCGTATAGATTTATTTTTATTAGAAGGCTTTTATACCAAAACTTGTCAAAGCATTGTAATATGTCAAGTTTAACCGCCTTAGCTTCACCCGCATTGTTCAGTGTGTAGGGGCGACAGTGTCGCCTCCTTTGAATTACAGGTCATGTCCATATAGATTCAGAGAAAAGGGATCAAATTTTGTTCGTGACTTGGATACAGTTCTCGCAAGCGCTACGAACAGGATATATGGATCCTGAAGATTGGGGGCAGTACCTCCTCAAAGCAGGGATCTCTGCTAGCTCAGCTCGAACTTATGCTGCCACATTTGCAAGTGAAAAGCTGACAAAGCTGCAAATGATGGATTGAGCCATGTTGAAAGAGCTAGGGATCGCGACAATGGGAGAAGCCCTCTCAATCCTTAAAGAAGCTAAGGAACTTTCTGCTGAGGTAACATACGCTAAAGCACCAGCCGCTAAACTGCCCAAGCTCCATCTTGAAATGACCACTCAACAATTCAGAATTGATTGGGAAGTATTCACCAAGATGACGGGTATGCTAACATCTCCGGCCAACATAAAGCTATACAGTTCCGCTTATGAGTCCGTCGAGAATGCTATAGTCAACACTCAACCTAAATTCTTCACCATTGACCCAGACAAGCTACTAGGAATGATAAAGACATTGGTCACTCAAACGTCGAATCCCATCGTTCATCGCCTTACTTTTGCCTCCATGTCACAGGGTTAGACTGAGACAATACATAAGTATCTTGTCTGCCTTCGGGTCACAGCCCTGGACTGCAACTTGTTATGTCCCCTTTGTGAGCATGATCTGTCTAACATGTACATCAAGGACCAACTCATCAGAAGAATAGCAAACAATACCCTCCAAGCAGACCTGCTGGCCAAAGCTGGAACACTTACAACTCTCAAACAAAATGTTCGCCATTCTGAGGCGTTCGAATCGGCATTGAAAGACCAAACTTCAATGAGTGACACCTCTGACATGGCTATAGCACGGATATCTACGTACCGCAAGCAAAAAACCAGTGCTCAAGCTAATAAAGGTCAGTTTAGTATCAGCAACTTTGCCAAACGTGATAAATTTCGAGCTTGCATGGGTTGTGGCAGCCATTATCATGGTATCTAGGAACAAGCTCCCACCAGTTAAAATGTCCAGCGTGGGGTCAAACATGCAGTACTTGTGAGAAACCTAACCACCTTTCAAGAGTGTGCCGAGCAAAGAAACCCTGTATTGGAATTGACGAGGCTCCCATGGATTCTCTTATCGCTCACATCACATTTAACCAGACAAGGGATACATATACGACCGCAAGTGAAAATCAAATAGTAGAAATAGATGCGTATGAAAATCCATCTCTCCACAAAACAGAGCACTTCGGATTGGGATAAAAATTCAAATTTCTGCAGTCTGAAAGGATTTCTCCTTAACTGACTTAGGAGAGAAAATATTAAGTATAGTATAACAGATACTACACTTTAAGCTTAATTGTATTTTGAAAAGTAAAAATATTTTAATCGAAAGCAGAATTAGTAGTGTGGGAAAAATCCATCAACGTTAATTCTATTTTGAAAAGTAACGAAATTAAAATACTCCCCCCACAAAAAAACAAATATTGTATGTTTTAAACATATTAAATGCAGACGATTCTCTTTATTTTAAAATGGTTGTTGTTGATTAGTTACCTTAAGTCACGTGAGACAAATCCTTGAGTGTGACACTTGGTGAGAGGCCGCGATAAAGTGTTAAAATTCATTTTCGCATTTGACAAGTATTTTCTTGATTGACTCAATTTCAACATTTTTTAGGGAAACTTGCTGTCTGCAGACAGAGTGATCGCTTCGGCATCTTTCTGCTGCCTACGTAACCTACCCGAAAGCTGCCGGAAATTGGGTTGGAATCTGTATCAGTACCCCAAACTGTTCAACATTTACTAATAGTTAATAAAAACAAAAACAGGAAACAATATTTTGATTGCCTACACACAATTTTCTTTATTGCATTATGTTCATGACGCTTTGGCCGAAATCCCTTTGCAAACGTGATTCCGCGAGATCGGCCCTTGTTCTCCGCCCAAGAGACGAGGGACTAAGTAACCAATAAAAGAAAGAGGGTACCTAGTTGTGGCGTTTGGTTTGGTTATGGTCATAAAGTGGGTGCTCAGTTTACGTTAAATTTATATCAGAAACGGCCCCCCCTCCTCTAAAATTTAAAACCCTTCTCCCTAAATAAACACGAAATTCTGTAGCGATATGATAGGTACACCGGGGGAAAAATTTGGTCCTTAAAATGGATTAGTGGTATATTACGAACAAGTGCCACTGAAAACATAAAGGATAAAGTATCGTATGAGAACGTCTACTAAACGTTAACATAAATTCTGTGTTTCTTTGTTTGTTTGAAAATACTTTCAAAATCAACAACAAACGGTGTGGGATCAATTATGGATAAGTCTCTCTGAAGTCAAAACTATACTATTTTAGACTATTGTACTTATGAAATATTATAATATATACTATTTCAGACTAATGTACTATCTTTAAATGCTCAATTCCTGGGCATAGTGTAGTATTTGCTCTGTTGTCATGATACCATCCTCCCAGTCAGTACCTATTCCTTTTTTGAGATGTGTGGAGGTAGTGTAGTATCTGTTCTGTTTTCATGATATCATCCTCCCAGGCATTACCCCCTCTTTTTTTAATGGTGTGGAGGTAGTGTAGTATCTGTTCTGTGGTCATGATACCATCTTCCCAGACATTACCTCCTCCTCTTTTTAGAGGTAGTGTAGTATCTGTTCTGTTATATTGATACGATCCTCCCAGGCATTTCCTGCTCCTTTTTTAATGGTGTGGAGGTAGTGTAGTATCTGTTCCGTTGTATTGATACCATTCTTTCAGACATTAGCTTTTCCTTTTTGAGAGGTGTGAAGGTAGTGTAGTCTCTGTTCTGTTGTCATGATACCATCTTCCCAGGCATTACCTCCTCCTCTTTTGAGAGGTGTGGAGATTGTGTAGTATGTTTTCTACTGTCATGATACCGTTCTCCCAGGCATTACCTCCTCCTTTTTGGGGAGGTATGGAGGTAGTGTAGTATTCGTTCTGCTTCCATGATACAAACCTCCCTGGCATTACATCCTCCTTTTTATTAGAAATGTGGAGGTAGTGTAGTATCTGTTGTCATGATATCATTCTCCTTTTTTGAGAGGTGTGGGGGTAGTGTAGTATCTGTTCTGTGTTCATAATACTATCTTCCCATGCATTACCTCTTACTTTATTGATAGGTGTGGAGCTTGTGTAGTATCTGTTCTGCTTCCAACTAGCAATTTTTTTTTTAATTTCAAAATTTCAACAGCTACCTGCAGGAGTTCTCTGGCAGTAATAACAAATGACTTAGGCCATACTACATATGCGATCCGGCAGTACGATGATTGTTAGAAACATTCTTATTTCAATGTTTAGAATGAAGAAACATTTTATATAACCCCCCCACCGAAAATTCATATTTCATTACTTATTTTTTTTAAATAATATATTTGATTACCCCCCCCCCCCACAAATCATAAATATTTTATAATACTTATTTTACCTATGTGAATACTTATTTTTGTAAAAACAAAATTATTTAAAATAAAAACTTTTCCTGATTTTCTGTAACACTTATTTGATTACTTATATTCAACCAAAACAGGAAGTCTTTCATAGGAGG
Source organism: Sepiola atlantica (assembly GCA_963556195.1). Classification (NCBI taxonomy): domain Eukaryota; kingdom Metazoa; phylum Mollusca; class Cephalopoda; order Sepiida; family Sepiolidae; genus Sepiola; species Sepiola atlantica. The sequence continues at coordinate 366,618 of CAUVYP010001106.1, forward strand.
GACAAATTTTGACCTTACACCGTTTGCTGCTGACTTTAAGTCGCACGTTATTCTGGTACGCCACTTTATCAATAGTTTATATTGAAAATAGTTTTTAAATTCTTTGAGTTTGGTACTTCTGCAGTTTACGGACCGTGCTTAAATAATAACGTTAGTATTTAGAAAGCCATTCTTTACGTTGCTTTTCAAGGCTAACACAAACTACTCATGCGATTAACATTTTCCTTCCTGCTCCATCCCCTGAACTCCAGCCTGCCTCTCCAGTCTCCTGTTCCTACTTCGACCCCTGCACCAGCGGCTTCTGCTGCACTAGCAATCCTGAGCAGACTCCAGCGATTCACGGCAAGCTCGAACACTACCCCGGCACTTTGCAGCACATCACTCCCCGGCGGGCACAGCACTCTCCAGCTGCCCCGGCACTCTGCAGCACACTCCGTCATCCTGCCACCCAGTGCATGTTCCAGCTGATTCCTGCAGCTCCAGGTGACTCCTGCATCAACTTCCTGCAGCTTCAGTTCACCTCTGCACCAGCTTCCTGCAGCTCCAGCATTCAGACAATCAAGTTAGCCATGAGAAAGGCTATGCTAAGCAGCCGAGATATAGACATGAGCCTGTTGTGTGTCCGATCAACACCCATAGACCACATCATTCCATCCCCTGGAGAACTACTATGTGTTCGGAAGCTGATCAACAATCTCCCTGCGAAATGCACAAACAACAATGCCAGAAGGGATGAAATCAGGAACCGCCTGTACCAGAGACAATCCATGCAGAAGGCACAGCATGATAAACATACGAAGGATCTCCCCAGCCTCAGCACAGGTCAGCAAGTTCGGGTACAGAACCAAAACACCCGAAAATGAACCCCAGCAGTCGTTACACAGGCCTGCACTGAACCGCGGTCCTACATCAATGAAACCCCAACCGGACAAGTCCTACATAGAAACCGTAGGCAGCTGATGGAAGACTCTAGTCAGGTGAACAATACACAAACCCCAATACCGAAACCCCCTCAGCACAACATCAACCAATCTCCAAACACACCGAGCAAGAACAATACGCCAACCGGCATAGTCACTAGGTCTGGACGTGCCGTAAAGCCCCCTCAAAAGATTCAACCCATAGGTAGACATCACTTTCTGTAAAAAGAGGGGTGTCACAGTATGACGTAGTTACCTCTCCTTAAATTCCCCTCAGAGGTAACTCTCCTGTAAATAAAGATAGGGAAACCACTTCTCAAAATGGCTACCCGTTAGAACCATACACGCGTGTTTGTTCTCTGTTACACATACTAAGCAAGCATGTTATATTTATAATAAATGCATCTAACATTTACAGTAATGCCTGGGAGGATCGTAACATGACAACAGAACAGATACTACATTATCTGCACATCCTTCAAAAAAGTAGGACGTAATGCCTGGGAGGATAATATGATGAAACAGAACAGATACTACACTACCTCCACACCTCTCAGAAAAGGAATAAGTACTGACTGGGAGGATGGTATCATGGCAACAGAGCAGATACTACACTATGCCCAGGAATTGAGCATTTAAAGATAGTACATTAGTCTGAAATAGTATATATTATACTATTTCATAAGTACAATAGTCTAAAATAGTATAGTTTTGACTTCAGACAGACAGACTTATCCATAATTGATCCTCCACCGTTTTTGTTGATTTTGAAAGTATTTTCAAACAAACAAAGAAACACAGAATTTATGTTAAAGTTTTGTAAACGTTCTCATACTATACTTTATCCTTTATGTTTTCAGTGGCGCTTGTTCGTAATATACCACTACTCCATTTAAAGGACCAAATTTTCCCCCCGGTGTACCTATCATATCGCTACAGAATTTCGTTTTTATTTAGGGAGAAGGGTTTTAAATTTTAGAGGAGGGGGGTCCGTTTTTGATATAAATTTAACGTAAACTTAGCACCCACTTTATGACCATAACCAATTTGACCATTTTTTTTGTTTGGTAACAATTTTCGGGGGGGATTTCTTTTACAGATTTTTTGGGGAAGAAAATAATTTCTTGAGCAATAGCTGTATTCATAAATGTTATGGGTGGGGATGGGGGATCTTGGTCAATTCTTACTTTTCTACTTTTAATATTACAAAAATGGCCACATCGAATTACCCTTGCGTTTTAGGGATACCTTTTAGACAACTGTATCACTTGACGACTGACACGTAAATTGCTTAAGCACCAAATACTAGTTAAAAAGCTGTATCGTGTCATGAACATAATGTGTTAAAAGAAATTGTGTGTAGGCGATAAATATTGTTTCCTGTTTTTGTTTTTATTAAATATTAGTAAATGTTGAACAATTTGGGGTACTGATACATATTCCAACCCAATATAGTATAGTTTTGACTTCAGAGAGACTTATCCATAATTGATCCCACACCGTTTGTTGTTGATTTTGAAAGTATTTTCAAACAAACAAAGAAACACAGAATTTATGTTAACGTTTAGTAGACGTTCTCATACGATACTTTATCCTTTATGTTTTCAGTGGCACTTGTTCGTAATATACCACTAATCCATTTTAAGGACCAAATTTTTCCCCCGGTGTACCTATCATATCGCTACAGAATTTCGTGTTTATTTAGGGAGAAGGGTTTTAAATTTTAGAGGAGGGGGGGCCGTTTCTGATATAAATTTAACGTAAACTGAGCACCCACTTTATGACCATAACCAAACCAAACGCCACAACTAGGTACCCTCTTTCTTTTATTGGTTACTTAGTCCCTCGTCTCTTGGGCGGAGAACAAGGGCCGATCTCGCGGAATCACGTTTGCAAAGGGATTTCGGCCAAAGCGTCATGAACATAATGCAATAAAGAAAATTGTGTGTAGGCAATCAAAATATTGTTTCCTGTTTTTGTTTTTATTAACTATTAGTAAATGTTGAACAGTTTGGGGTACTGATACAGATTCCAACCCAATTTCCGGCAGCTTTCGGGTAGGTTACGTAGGCAGCAGAAAGATGCCGAAGCGATCACTCTGTCTGCAGACAGCAAGTTTCCCTAAAAAATGTTGAAATTGAGTCAATCAAGAAAATACTTGTCAAATGCGAAAATGAATTTTAACACTTTATCGCGGCCTCTCACCAAGTGTCACACTCAAGGATTTGTCTCACGTGACTTAAGGTAACTAATCAACAACAACCATTTTAAAATAAAGAGAATCGTCTGCATTTAATATGTTTAAAACATACAATATTTGTTTTTTTGTGGGGGGAGTATTTTAATTTCGTTACTTTTCAAAATAGAATTAACGTTGATGGATTTTTCCCACACTACTAATTCTGCTTTCGATTAAAATATTTTTACTTTTCAAAATACAATTAAGCTTAAAGTGTAGTATCTGTTATACTATACTTAATATTTTCTCTCCTAAGTCAGTTAAGGAGAAATCCTTTCAGACTGCAGAAATTTGAATTTTTATCCCAATCCGAAGTGCTCTGTTTTGTGGAGAGATGGATTTTCATACGCATCTATTTCTACTATTTGATTTTCACTTGCGGTCGTATATGTATCCCTTGTCTGGTTAAATGTGATGTGAGCGATAAGAGAATCCATGGGAGCCTCGTCAATTCCAATACAGGGTTTCTTTGCTCGGCACACTCTTGAAAGGTGGTTAGGTTTCTCACAAGTACTGCATGTTTGACCCCACGCTGGACATTTTAACTGGTGGGAGCTTGTTCCTAGATACCATGATAATGGCTGCCACAACCCATGCAAGCTCGAAATTTATCACGTTTGGCAAAGTTGCTGATACTAAACTGACCTTTATTAGCTTGAGCACTGGTTTTTTGCTTGCGGTACGTAGATATCCGTACAATAGCCATGTCAGAGGTGTCAGTCATTGAAGTTTTGTCTTTCAATGCCGATTCGAACGCTTCAGAATGGCGAACATTTTGTTCGAGAGTTGTAAGCGTTCCAGCTTTGGCCAGCAGGTCTGCTTGGAGGGTATTGTTTGCTATTCCCCTGATGAGCTGGCCATTGATGTACATGTTAGACAGGTCATACTCACAAAGGGGACATAAAAAGTTGCAGTCAAGGGATATGGCCCGGAGGCGGACAAGATACTTATGTATTGTCTCAGTCTCACCCTGTGACATGGAGGCAAAAGTAAGGCGATGAACGATGGGATTCGACCTTTGAGTGATCAATGCCTCTATGATTCCTAGTAGCTTGTCTGGGTCAGTGGTGAAGAATTTAGGATAAGTGTTGACTATATCATTCCTAGTAGCTTGTCTGGGTCAGTGATGAAGAATTTAGGATAAGTGATCAATGCCTATATAATTCCTAGAAGGGTGAGTGTTGACTATAGCATTCTCGACGGACTCATAAGCGGAACTGTATAGCTTTATGTTGGTCTGAGATGTTAGCAACCCCGTCATCTTGGTGAATACTTCCCAATCAATTCTGAATTGTTGAGTGGTCATTTCAAGATGGATCTGGGGTAGTTAAGCGGCTGGTGCTTTAGCGTAGGTTACCTCAGCAGAGTTCCTTAGATTCTTTAAGGATTGAGAGGGCTTCTCCCATTGTCGCGATCCCTAGCTCTTTCAACATGCCCCGATCCATCATTTGCAGGTTCTTCTTTGACAGCTTTTCACTTGCAAATGTGGCAGCATAAGTTCGAGCTGCGCTAGCAAAGATTCCTGCTTCGAGGAGGTATAACTCTCAATCTTCTGGATCCATATATCCTGTTCGTAGTGCCATATAGAGTCGATGCTTAGGGCTCAACTGTACGATCAGTTGAGCAGCAAGATAAGTCCAAGTGCCAAGCACATCAAAATGCCGGTTTATACTAAGGCTAGAATGTTCTATTATGCTCAGAAGGGAAAGTCCATTCTCTGTGTTCTGATTGGCTGAGATTCGTAAGTGGCCATTCTAGTGTATAAATGTTCATTCATTTGAATAAGTATACTTCTATGAGATGGATGCCAGTTGAGGCATTTATGATTCTGTCATCGAGCAGATGCTTATGAGTTTTTTAAGATATAAAGAATAAAAGATGGCCGTTAGCAAGAGAAAGACTACAAGTTCGTATGTGGAAGTGGGGAGGACGTGTCAGTCACTCTTTGATAAAAACAAAGTATCTTCCCTTACCCGTAAGTGAATCGTTTTAAAGTATGAGTCAAACAGAACTAATCAAGCCGAGACTGAGAAATGGAAGACGTAAAGACAAAAAACATGAAGAAACAAGAGAAATAAAATCATCGAAATGACGTAAAGATCTAGCGATTCGGCATGAATACAACTTTGCTGTAAAAATATAGGTTTTTTGTTTTTTAAATATATTTAAATATAGATAGAACTGCCCCTCAGAATTATTGCCACATCAGTCAGATTTTGCTCTTCACTAAAATCTGTTAATCCCGATTCAAATAGTCCGTCACCTCGTTAATGCTAAACTTCTTTTTGACCACCAGTATGGATTTAGGCTTTCTTTGCAGCAGCCTTGGCAATGTCTTCTATGTATTTCTTCCAATTTATGTTACCTGTGAATGTTAAGCCGAGTAGTTTGAACGTTGGACTCTCGGGTAGTTTATTTGCCATAGCAATCGATGGATGAGTTCTACATTTATTTATTTAAGAGTTTTTCAAAAGGCGACATAGAATTGTGTATAGGCGATAAAAATTGTATTTTTAAAGGATTATGACATGCTGAACATATTGGAGTTAAAATCAATTTAGTATTACGTATAAAATATGAAGAAAAACGTTTTTTAAATAGCTAAATATATTGGTATAATCGGCTAATTTCCTAGATGACGACATCTTTCACTGGGTCGGGGTTAATAGCTAAAACCCGGAATCATAATTATGTTCAACTAAATGAAGTAGGTCTAAAGTATTTTAAAGAAGTTTTGTCAAACCCAACGAATCGTTTTTTAAAAAATATATTTTTATAAATATGTTAATTTTTTACATAAATTATTTTCATGTAGTACGTTGCGACACCAGAAAAATTATTTTTAAACAAATATTTTTCTAAATAATTTAATTTACATATATTGAGAAAACACAAGAAATGTTGCGAAAACAAGAATTATGGTGCTGAACAAATATTTTTATAAATATTTTAATTTTAAAAAATTATTGTTAAAAAATATTTTTATTAATTCTTTGATTCTTTAAATAAATTATTTTTGAACTGAATAAAAGTCGTTACTTCTTTTCATTAAACCTGGTTTCCATTCCACTTTTTTCATTGAAATGGAAATAAGCCGATTTACTAATATAAAAAGTGTTAGTGTTTTTTCTTATTCTAAATATGTACTATTCGATTTGTTTCAACTCAAATATGTTCAGCATGTCATAATCTTAAAACTATATATATATACAGCTTTTTAGCTATTGCATATCGCCTTTTCGACAAACCTTAACCGTCATCTATTCTTCACGTTTACCCAAAATGTTTTTACATTTAATGGAAAATGATTTTTTTACAAAACTGAAATAGTAATTTTCATGAGATTTATTTCAATCATTCTCGGTAATATAGCCAAATTACATGGCATTATTTAATTTTACGAGTTTTACGACAAGATTAGAGTTTAAAGTGATATTTTTAGGAAAGATAATAAAGAAACTCTTTAGAAAATGGTAAAATAAAGAAATTCAACAATCATTATACGCTTGTTCTACACAGCTACACCCAAGGGAAATATGGAAGTTCAAAATAAAATAACGGGAAAACTTTAGGAAATACTTACTTGTAATGGAAAAATATTAGTGTACAGAAAATTGGCGTATTTCATTATTATTTAAGAAATTCAACTTTTATTTGTATACGACAATCCCGCCATTTTCAGCTGATAAATATAAAGGAAGATTATCTGAAGTATTATTCAGATAAGTCACACCGATTATCCTATTTAAAAAGAAATTGTAACAGAATATTAGTTTTTTTAGAGATTAGGGTTATGTTAGGGTTGGGTTTTAAATTTTAGTTTTTTTTTTACAAATATGTTAAGATAGGGGTATGGTTTTAGAGTAAGGCTATAGTTAGGGTTATTCCAACATTTTCAAGTGAATCCAACACATATATTTACGAATAAAGATCATTTCCGTCCCACATAGACAACACTGATGCAGACTGCGATTGTAGTTTTCAAAGAAATCCTCTAAACTTAAGTGAAAGATATAGTAAAAATCATATCCAGAATCATCTGATGCAATATAACTGATTGCATCCCCTTTACATAACTCTTCTAAAGTTAAGAATACAAATGGCGTCAATCAAGCATAAAAATCACTCATATTACTTTTTTATATAATTATACATCTACTGCATAATATAATTATAATTTTTTTCTACTGCATTATTTTCCCAAAACCTTTGTTTACACTAATGTTTTTCCATCACAAATAAGTATTTCCAAACATTTTCTTGTTATTTCACTTTAAACTGCCATATTTCACTCGGTTGTAGCCCTGGAGTTTAACCCATTATACTTACTTTTTAAAAATGGAATAATCAATTTATGTGAGTCGAGGTGATAATTCCAGATAATGAGCAAAAAAACAGCTTCGCAAAAAATGAGAGAAGAAAAATATATAAAGAAAACCACTTCGACAACAGTAAAAATCTTTCTGTACAATTCATAATTTAAGCTTTATTTTTATATTTTAAGCATATTTTCGCAAAGGTGTGGTATTATGGTGGTGGGTGGAGTGAGGAAAGTTAAGGTTACTCGAAGTATAAAAAGAGAAAAAAACTGAAATCAACGTGAAGGGGGAAAACGATAAAAATCCTTACCGGCTGTGGTAGCTTCTTCACAAATATAGCTGGGTTGCAACGAATTGCTTCGTTGCTTACAAGTAAACAAATCGTCTTTGTAAAAGTAACAGAATTTATGAGGTTTCAATTAAACACAGTAACTGAATTGATTATAAAAAAGGTTAATTCAATATGCAATTCCTTTCTCCACTGTACTCCAGTCAACACAGAGGGGGGAGCAATTCATTCACTCTTATACATTTTCTAACATAGCTTTATTCAATCAAATTACGGACTCCAATATGAATGCAATATTAAAATTAGTTAAAGAATTTCATTAGTTCCCACCTCCACATCGAATTCTGGGAAATGAAATTCCTGCAAGAGTCTGGACGAGGAAAAAGATTTTAGAGTCCATAATAAAAGAATGTCTTTAAAAGTCACATGTACGTAGGTATTAATAGGAAAGTAATTTGTAAGGCTGGCAGAGTTCATGTTGTTATTGTTTGGAAGTAAGCCTGTGTGGCGAATGACATTGCGAGTAGGTCCACATGCAGCAGATCGCAATCTTGGATAGTTACATCTTATTGTCGACGTTAATAGCCCGTGGCAAATGACGTGTTTGGCTTGTGTGACAAAGGAGGAGTTTAATGAGTGACATCGGGGAGTAAGGCCACTGTCCCTTCTTGCGGCCAAAGAAAGCAAACAATGCCGATAGACTCTCTTAAATAATCTCCTGGTAACCAGTTCTTTGCTCAGGTAATATTGTTTCATGGTTGGTTAAATCAGAATCAAAATTAAATGTTTGCTCCCATCAGTGCAAAGCTTATGAGTCAAGCATATATGTCAAACATCGTTAATGGCAGGTGCTGTTGTCGTAGTGACGAATGTGTATAACAGAGTGTGCAAATAATGTGTAAGTAGAGAGCAAAGTGTTACATATCAAGTAGTGTGTTTGTGAGAGTGCACATCATGTGTGGTGTATACATAAAGTGACACCCAGATAAAAAGTGAGGTGTGTTTGTCCAAGCCAATCCCAGAAAACAAATAGATGGTCTGTGTCTCATTATATACAACAGATCGTTGTGGCCTCTATGATCTATATCTTTTTTTGTTTTTGCTGAGAATGAGCCATCCTACCAGATACCAGACACTCCAATAGCAAGTGAATGTCTGGCTTTTACAAGTAGAGAAACTGAATTTTTACTAGACACCGCCCTCAAATGTCTTCAGTCTCTCTATAGAAGAGTTGATCAAGCCACTCTGATATGAGGATACTTTACAGATGAAGAGTGTGTTTGCATGTGCTTTTTCAGATCAGATTTCAGTGAAAATAAACAGCCACAAATTTAACAAGAATATGGTCTCTCTTTTTTATTTCATTTTACTTCAGGCGAAGGTCTCACGATATCAAGAGTCTACTTCCCGGGACTAATACGTGATCTCTATATGAGATACATAGATATTCGAATATTCCATTAAAGTTCTCCTTTACCTGTCAAATGTTCAGTTACTAAAAAAGTTAAGAACATAATTTTCTCTCTGCCCAATTGACCAGTTAACTATGTTATTGTATATCATTCTTTTGGTCTCTTGGTCTTACCGGATTCCAAGACAAAAATAGATCTGGTCTGGTGCAGTATCCAGCTAAGTGTTGTTACTTGAGGTAACATTACTTAGAGAAGGTGCCCTATTTATCATATGAGCCAATATCGGGTGGATCTTATTTGAGGTTTGAATACAATCTTATTTTGAATATTTGGTTAGAGTAAATTTGTAGAGTTAAGTATCGTCATGTCAGGTTGTCCTGAAAAACCCTTGTACAGGAAGCAAAGACACTAAAAGATGGGGTCTAGTAGGTAATTCAAACTCTCCTGTGTGTATTCACATGTGAATATTTAGATTCTGTGTGTGTGCACATATGCTTTTTTAGATGAGAATTCAGCGAAAATGCAGATCCACAAACCTGACAAGAATATGGCTTCTCTCCTGTATGTATGCGGATGTGCTTTTTTAGATCAGAACTATTCGCAAATGCAGATCGACAAACTTGACAAGAATATGGTTTCTCTCCTGTGTGTGTGCGGATGTGAGTTTTTAGATTAGAATTTTCTGAAAATGCATATTGACAAAAAAGACAAGAATATGGTTTCTCTCCTGTATGTTTGCGCATGTGACTTTTTAGATGAGAATTCTGTAAAAATGAAGATTGGCAAATGTGACAAGAATATAGTTTTTCTCATCTTTTTTTTATTTTTCTTTTCATTCATTTGCTGGGGACGGGGCATTCTTCCAAATGCCATACGATCACCCGCTATTTACAGACTCCAACCGAGAGCTCTTTTCAGGATTCTGGCCGTTCCCTTGAGTGCAGTTGTCTGGATTTCTCTTGCACTTGGTTCACCAGGTATACTTGCTAAATACTTTTTCAAGTTCTTCATGAGTCCAGGGGCTCCTATGATAACTGGAATGATAGAGATCTCTTTGAGGTTCCAGTTTCTTTTCATATCATACATTAGACCCTGATATTTTGTTATTTTCTCCCTTTCAGCTCTATTTAGGCCCCCATCATTAGGGACACTGACCTCAACCAAAGTTGCCACTCTCTCTCTCTTGTTCCATATTACAATGTCAGGTTTGACAGCTGCGTTTTCCAGATAGGTAGCTGTGGGGATTTCATGGTCATAATGGATGGTGTATGTCTCATTCCCCACAGTTCTCTCAGGTAGATGTTCCCAGTGCCTGCTGCTACATCTGATATTCAGTTTCTTACAGATGGTCCAGTGGAGGTACCTACACACTCCATTATGTCGTGTTGTATAGGAGCCATCTGCCAACATGATTTTGCAACTCGATATCAGGTGGCTCACACTCTCCACTTCAGTGTGGCAAAACCTGCACTTGTTGTCCTGACTGAGACCAGCCATCTTTTTAAACGCATTTGTCATCAGGCCCTGGTCTTGTGCGGCCATTATAAGCCTCTCCTGGTCGTAGTGGAGGGCTCCCCTTCTAAGCCAGTCCAAGGACCCTTCCTTATCAATATAGTCCTTGGATAGTTCATCGAGGAAGTATGTGGCACGTTTCTGTCCTGACCACTCATCAATGCACCTGTTCTTAAAAGTCTGGGTGTATCTCTTGCGGCTCTTTTGGGCTATCTCTGTGGCAGGATTGTTTTGTGTTTCTGCCTCATCTATATGACAGCCTTGTCCAAAATGCTTGGCCAACTTTGTGATGGAATTTGTTTTGCTGGCTCTTGAATCTTGGTGTTCACGTACCATTGCTAGGCTGGGGTTTAAGGAGCTTCTTAGGTACTGGCCAATGCTGACAATAGTGGCTCTGTGCTGGTGGTTTATCTCTTATAGACCCAATCCTCCCTCTCTTCTGGGCAAGTACAGTCTTGGCAGACACTGATTTCTATAGATGACCCTATGGAGGGTTAACATTTTTCGAGTCTTTACATCTAGCCTGTTGATGGTTTGTTGAGGCCAATCTATGATGCCAAAGCTGTACGTAATTACTGGCATTGTAAGTTGGTTAATGGCAGTTATTTTATTTTTGTTTGTAAGCTGTGTTTTGTCTTTCTGACATGGCATACATACTCTCTGCCAATTTTCTCTCTCATCCTGGCATGTTGGATGGTGTCATTTTCCTCAATGCCAAGGTATTTATAGGACTCCTGCTCTTCGAGATCTCGTATCTCATTTTCCTCATCTAGCTGTAGATTGTCTGTCTGAATCTTTTTCCCAGCCCTGAGGGAGCACTTGGCGCATTTATCCAAGCCAAATTTCATTCCAATGTCTTTGGAAAAGGTGTGTACAACCTGCAGGAGCTGCTGCAATTCAGTGTCAGAGCTTGCATACAGCTTAAGGTCATCCATGAAGAGAAGGTGGTTGATTTTCTTGGATGGATCTCTCTGGCGTCCCTGGCCCAGGTTGTAGGCCTCTCCCCTGTTGTTGAGAAGCTTACTAAGTGGGTCTATTGCCATGCAGAAGAGCAACGGGGATAGGCTGTCACCTTGGAAGATTCCCCTTCTGATATTAATGTTAGGGATGGTAATCTTTCCATGGCTGTGGCTTAGTGATATGTTGGTTTGCCACATTTTTATGTGGGCTGTCATTGTTTTTTTAATTATTGGACTGATATTATACAGGTCAAGGCACTGTAGTAGCCATGAGTGGGGCACGCTGTCATAGGCCTTCTGATAATCAATCCATGCCATGCTCAGGTTTCTATGCTGCCTCCTACAATCCTCTAAAATTGTTTTGTCAATCAATAACTGGTCCTTGGTACCAAAGCATCGTCTCCTACAGCCAGCTTGTTGATCTTCTTGGTAGTTCCCAGAGGAGAGATGGTCGTAGATGCTATCGGCTACCAGGCCAGTAAAGAGCTTGTAGGTGGTACTGAGACAGCATATGGGTCTGTATTTATTAGGGTATTGTGTCTCTTTTATTTTGGGTATGAGGCTTGTGTCTCCCTTAGTGAGCCATGGTGGTGTTGCCTCTTCACCCCTCAGTAGTCTGTTGAAGCATTTACTGTAGTGGCCATGGAGTGCAGTCAACTGCTTTAACCAAAAATTGGAGACATTGTCAATGCCAGGTTTCTTGTGGTTAGCAAACAGAGCTAGTTTTTTTTTAGTCGCTTCTGTTGTAATTACTGGCTCCGGCATTGTGGGCTTGGTCTCATTTATCCTCTGTATGTCTCCAATCCACTGGGCCTCTTGGTTGTATACTCCCTCACACTCAAACAGGGGTCGCCAGTAGTTCTCCAGGTCTTGTTCTTCAGGTGGTTTTTCTACAGTAACGGTATCCCTTATTAGAGTTCTATAGAACACTCTAGGGTTTGCTTCAAACTGTTTGTTCTGGGACTGGGCCTTCTTCTTATTTTCCTCGGTTTTTATTCTTTTAGCAAGTGCTGGTATCTTGCCTTCCAGCTCCCTGACGATGTTGTTTAGTTCCTCACTGCTGGTGGTGTGGTACTTTGCATGGAGTCTGCTGATGGTGTTTTTCAGTCTCCCTTCTGTTGTGGGAGCTGCGAGGAACTGTTTTATTTGGCTCATTTCTTTCCGATGGAGGTTTAATTCTTTTTGCAGCTTGAGCTTCCATGCAGGTGTAGTTTTGGAAGCTCTGGGATTAAATCGCTTTTTAACGTTCTTTTGAGGGAATGTTATCCTATCGATATAAAGCCCAGCTGCATATGTGATCTGGTTGAGTTCCGTGAGCGACACTGCATCTGATACCAGTCTCTGCAGTGCAGTGTTGACTTTAGTGATGAGAGCTTTGGTGGTTCTGTAGGGTTTTATTTTTGACAGTTGTGGTCGGTTCTCTAGTCCCATGGACTTGACCTCCACAATGGTGTTACTGAGGTTCTCCTCAACTGCCAATTGTTCCTCATCTGGCTCAAAGGGTGGAGATGGTGGTGGTGGAGTTGGGCTGAGTGCTGGGGATAATGCAGGTGGAGTATTTAGTGCAGAGTTTTATGGTGTGAGAGTTTCCGTAGGCTTTTGTTTGGCTTTTGGATTTTGTTTAAGGTGTGTTTTGAATAGTTATGTGGGTGTGCTGGTATTGGGAGGTGTGTTTGTGTTGGGACTGTTGTTGGAGATATTGTTAATCTATCTGTAGCTTGCAGATGTAGAGGGTCTATTCTAGGGGGCAGTTCTGGAGTGTCACCATTTTCCGATCTTACTTCCCTAGATATATTTGGGTTTTGTATTTTTTTGTTGCTGGTGGGAACTGTTATAGGGTTATGAAGGGGGCTGATGTTATTTGTTATAAGTGCTGCTACATCCAGTCCCATGGAATTAAGTTCTGTTTCACTGAAGTCCCATTTGAGACTGTTGTAGCGCTGCATACTAAGTTTCTTAGAGGGGACATTGCGTTTTGCTGGGTGGTAGTGAAAGAAAATTTCTTTCCATGCTCTTGTTATTTCTTTCTGTTTTTCGTGTTTTGTTCTCGCATATGCCATGGACCATATTAGTGTCCATTTTTCCTCTTTGTTCCATTTGTTTTCCAGTCTCCACTGGGATTCCTCTGCTTGTTGTGGTAGATAGTCCTTTTCTGCGTCCTTCAGGGCATCAGTTTTTATGCTTGAGATCTCCTCAGGTGTTAAGTATTTACCCATTTGGGACACTAAGGAGCGCAGATTGGAAACTGGGGTGTTTTTTTTTTCTTCAGGAAGGTCAGACATTCTTATTCTCTCGGTTAGAATCTCGTTTGAGCTCCTACTCCATTTCTCGAACATCGAGTAATGGTAACAGTGCAGTAAAATCCTTTTTTGAGCAACTGACCACTTTTGGGATTTTAGGCCCCTTGTATTCCTTGTTTTAGTCGTTGCTTGTGGTGGAGTCTGGGTGCCAGGGTCTTTTTCATCAAGGCCTGGTGGCTGTCCCTGTCTTGTCTCTGACATGTCCATACTGACATTTTCAGAGGAAAAAAGGTTTGTACCATTGCATACCTCTTCCCGCCTGGTGCATAAACGAGTTGAGGGGCCCTTTTTATCCTGGGTGCCGGCCTGCCAGTTTGTAGATTTTGATTTATTCATCTTTTCATGTTTTTCTTCCTCTTTGTCCACGGCTTTTTATTGGTTATTCAAAGCTACCCTCAAAAAGAGGGGTACCCTCATTGGCAATCAGAGGGACGCGCTGGATGGCCTGAGGAGACAGCACACCTGTGTGTGCGCATGTGCCTTTTTAGATTAGAATTCTCATAAAATGCAGATCCACAAACCTGACAAGAATATGGCTTCTCTCCTCTGTGTGTTAGCATGTGCCTTTTTAGATTAGAATTCTCCGAAAATGCAGATCCGCAAACTTTACAAGAATATTCTTTCTCTCACGTGTGTGTGCGCATGTGACTTTTTAGATGAGAATTCTGTAAAAATGAAGATTGGCAAATGTGACAAGAATATAGTTTTTCTCCTGTGTGTGTGCGCATGTGCCCTTTTAGATTAGAATTATCAGAAAATGCAAATCCACAAACCTGACAAAAATATGGCTTCTCTCCTGTGTGTATTCGTATGTGAGTTTTTAGATCAGAACTTTTCGCAAATGCAGATAGACAAACTTGACAAGAATATGGTTTTTCTCCAGTGTGTGTGCTCATGTTACTTTTTATGGAAGAATTCTCGAAAAATGACGATTTACAAACTTCACAAGAATATGGTTATTCTCTTTTTTAATTTTAATTTAGTTTATTTAAAGAGATCAAGGGGCCCCTCTTGAGGCCAACACTCGACTTCCTTATGAGTAAAATTTTTATCCGAGGGCTCTCCTAAGGATAGATGTTGTTTCTTTTAGGGCTACTATCTCCACTTTCCTAGTTTGGTCTTCCCGGGATTGTTTCTAAGTATTTTCTTAGATTTTTTTTCACTAGACCCGTTGCCGCCACTACAACCGGTATGATGTTTATTTAATCGAGCGACCATGTTATTTTAAAATCATTTTTTAGGTCTTGGTATTTTGTTATTTTTCCCCGTTTTCTCCTGTGCGTGTTCGCATGTGATATTTTAGATTAGAATTCTTCGAAAATGCAGATCCACAAACTTTAAAAGAGTATGGTTTCTCTCCAGTGTGTGCACATGTGACTCTTTAGAGATGAATTATCCAAAAATGCTGATCCACAAACTCGATTTCTATTTTTTTTATTTCTCATACACAAAAGGCCGAGACAGTTTTTTTCAAACGGAACTTCTCTAAAAGAATGTATTGAGTTTTACAAAATTATGGTAGAACCTATCTAAAACAGATACGAGACTTTTCCTCATTCTTTGCTGAGTAAGAAATCAAGATTTTTGATGAGTACAAATCTGTAAATAAAAAAGAGATATCAACAGAAATACAAGGATTTTGCAATATTTGACCTCGTTTTATGTTTTAATAAAACAAAGGAAAAAAGGTTACTTTTGCTTTTACACTATTATTTTATTGCCGAATGAATTGTAAACAATATCATATGTTGGATATTTTATGCTAGAGAGATTATACACTTATAATATTTATGAAATAATTACAATATTAAAGACACGTGTTTATATAAAAATATGATATAACATGTGAGTTTTTTTAGTTTTCTTCATACTGATTGTATAAGTGAAAATACTCCATGAACCACTTTACAGTTTACAAATCAACTTTAAATGTTATACACAATGTAAAACCTAATGTCATACAAATATCAATTCATTGTAATATGTGTTTGCATAATAAATACAAAAACACTGATGTAAATAGAAGAATAGCTTTAGAATTTAATACGATTTTTTGGGGGGAGGTCGGGGTTTTTGACATTGTTTTTTTCAATCAGTCAGGTTAGGGTCGGGCTAGGCTTAAACAGAGACTCATCTATCTAAACCGTATGTCCTGGGCCTCCGATCTGATGAGGATCTCGTAACAAATAGTCTTCACAGATCTTCCTAAAAAAATTATTCCAATCGGTCTGAATGTTCGGTGATCCAAGGCGGCATTACTTCCATGTCATCTGCCAACTGACAGCTGATTGGCTAATCGATTCAGAATCTCTCAGATGTTTATGTAACATGCTCAAATGATGCCAATGCGAAGTTTCCAAAAATTGGTACATATTCGATAGTGATACCGACAAGTTTAACAACGATTTAACATAAATCCCAATATTCTTCTACAGAATAACATAATAAAAGCATAACATAAAAGAAGCATGCCCTGCATTGGGACAGAAGTGCAACCTTTGCAGTCACAAAAACCGCTTTGCACTGAAATGCCCAGAAAGGCGGCGTGGTGAGAGACCAAGATCGTCTAAACCAAGACACAAGGTTAATCGACTTTGACTTTTCTAGCGATACAAACTATATACTAAGATGCAGGATTACCTTGCGCAATCCCAAGAACACAAAAAAGTACTTTCTTGGGTGCACGGTGGTTAAAGAAAACCTAACCCCATTGCTGGGGAAACGGGCGAGTTAACAGATGAACTTAATAACGGTACATTATGACAACATCGCTAATCTTCACTCAGACCCAGTCTGTGAGCAACTGATGACAGAGTACTTGGACGTTTTTAACGGCGAACTGGGGTGCCTGGTCAAGTCACCTACAGGTAGACCCCACCATAACATTCCATACTGCCCCAGCCAGACGTATACAAGTATCTATGATTTCTCGAGTCACCACCCCTGTTGACGAACCAACCGACTGAAATAGTCGAATGATTATCGCCACAAAGAAGTCAGGGGATATCCGAATCTGCATCGATCCAAAACTGCTAAACATGGCGATGAAGCATGAGCAATACCAACTACCTACCATAGAGGAAGTACTACCCAAGCTAACAAATGCAAAATACTTCACTAAGGTAGACGTTGCGTCAGCATACTGGCATGTAGTGTTAGACGACGAGTCAAGCCTCCTCACAACTTTCCAAATGGGGTTTGGTCGATACCGGTGGCTGAGGCTCCCCTTCGGAAATTGTGTGAGCTCTGAAATATTCCAAAAACGTCTCTGTCAAGCCATAGACGGTCCAGATGGAGTTGCATGCATCGCCAACGATATTATTGCATTCGGTTCAGGAGATGACCTACAACAAGACTCTATAAACCATGATGCAAACCTGCAGGCACTCCTACAACGGAGTCGAGAAAGAGGAATGAAGCTGAATCGAGGAAAGGCAGAAGTAAAAAAGACTACCATAAGTTTCATGGGTCACCTCATTACCAGTGATGGGCTACTCCCAGACCCTTCTAAAATTGATGCGATCACCAAACTAAAGCAGCCCACATCGATCGAAGAGATATAGACACTCTGTGGGATGGTCAACTACCTAGCAAGGTTCCTACTAAGATTGTCGACCGTCATAGAACCCCATATGGCAACTGATGCGCAAGGATGTCCCATGGATATTGTCACAAGCATGAGATACTGCATTCACAGAAACGAAGCAAGCCGTCATCGAAGAACCCGTACTCGCTTACTAGATTTGAAAATGACCCACACAATACAGCGATGCCAGCTCATAAAGACTTGGCACAGCATTACTACAAGGGAAGCCAGTAGCAGATGCAAGCAGCGCGCTGACTGATACCGAGCAGAGATACACCCAAATCGAAAAAGAAATGTTGGCGATTGTGTTCTCACTGGAGAAATTCCACCAATATACTTATGGCAGACAAACAGAGATACACACAGATCATAAACCACTGGAAGCTATAGTGAAAAAAACCTTTGCAAAAACCCCTAAACGATTACAGGGTATGTTATTGCGAACTCAGAAGTATGACATCGACATTGTGTACCTCAAAAGAAAACATATGTATATCGCTGACATGCTATCGCGGTCATACATGACAACCGAAAATAACCATTAAGCCGAATTTGTGCTTGTCAACATGGTTAGGAAGAACAAAGACACTGACACCGACCAGTTCCTGGCACTACTCGACTTCAGGAATACCCCTACACAACATATGGGAAGCAGTCCCTCTCAGCGCCTGCTGAATCACCACACATGCTCACTTCTGCCCATGAGCAGCAACCTGCTGAAATCCAGGTCCACAAACCAGGGGGAAAAGGATAAAATGCTCCTCGAGCATAAGCAATGCTTTCAGGCAGAGTACTACAATTGTCGTACACACAACCTACCGGCACTGACCCTAGGAGAGGTTGTCAGGATGCGCCCATACAAGAAAGGTGACAGAGTATAGGAAAAGGGTGTTGTGAATCAATGCCTAGATGAACGTTCCTACATGGTCGAGACATCCAGCGGAAGCTACCGACGCAACAGGTATCACCTGCAAAGGTCCCCGGAACAACCACAAATGATAGGACGCACACCCACTCGTCAGCTAGAACAAACACAGACAGCGATGGGGTACACACCAAATATTCATTCCGCCTCTACCTCCACCAATAGGACCCTAAACACTTGCTCACCACACCAAGCTCCCGGCATGCATCTGCATCCGTTTCCAGCCTTTCTCAAAATAAAGCCTGCCTTCGGCCAGTATGTCTTATCTCTCTCCTACACTTGTGTTTCTTTACTTATTAAATACATCGTAATGTAATAATAATAATAATAATAACAATAATAATAGTAATAGTAATAATAATAATAATAACAATAATAATAGTAATAATAATAATAATAATAACAATAATAATAATAATAATAGTAATAATAATAATAATAATAATAATAATATGAAAGACTAGCGCAGAAACTGAGTGGATGTATACGCAAAACAGACGTACCAGAATGGATGACGGAAGGAAGAACAACATTAATACAAAAAGACCCCAAAAAGGGAACGACCCCCAGCAACTACAGACCGATAACATGTCTACCAATAATGTGGAAAATTCTAACAGCACAACTGAGAGAACAAATCTACCAATCCCTGGACAAACGTGGACTGCTCCCCGAGGAACAAAAAGGATGCCGAAAAGGACAAAGAGGGGCACATGATCTACTATACATTGATCAAAAGCCCCTGAAGGAGGTGAAGAGCAAACAAAAGAACATAACCATGGCATGGATTGACTACAAGAAAGCTTACGACAGTATCCCCCAAACATGGATAATTGAATGCTTAAAAATATACAAGATACGAGGCAGGATTATTAATCTCATCCAGAAAGCAATGGAAACATGGAGACTAAAACTGACAGCCGGAGAACACCTGTCTGAGATAAAAATACAGAGAGACCCTTTTCAAGGAGACTCTCAATCACCACTATTGTTTATAATAGCCATGATGTCACTCAACTACATACTCAGAAAGTTTGATGCCGGATACAGGTTTACGGATACAGAACAAAGAATAAACCACCTGATGTACATGGATGACCTTAAACTGTTTGCAAAAAACAAAAAAGAACTGGAAAAGCTGATTAATACAACCAGGATATTCAGCCAGGATATCCAAATGGAGTTTGGAATAGAAAAATGTGCACAGCTAGAGATTAAAAGAGGAAAACTGGAGACGACAGAAGGTATATAACTCCCCAACTAAGAGGAGATGAGGGCGCTAGGAGAACAAGATAATTATAAATACCTGGGAGTTCTGGAAGCAGACACAATCAAATATACAGAAATGAAAGAGAAGATTGGAAAAGAATATCTACGAAGAACAAGGAAACTCTTAGAAACTAAACTATATGATAGAAACCTAATAAAAGGGATAAACACATGGGCTGTATCACTAATAAGATACTCTGGACCATTCATAGGCTGGACCAAAGAAGAACTCAGGCACCTTGACCAGAGGACTAGAAAACTAATGACCATGCACAATGCATTGCACCCAAAAGACGATATGGACAGACTCTACATGAAAAGAAATGAAGGAGGTTGAGGACAGGTAAGTATAGAAGACTGTGTGGAAGACACCAAAAAAGAGCTGGAGAAATATGTAACCCAGAACACGGAAAGACTGATCACCACGGCAAGAGACACCAGCCCAACAAAAAACTCCGGAAGCACTGAAACCAGAAACAAAAAGACAAGAAAGGAAAAGTGGGAAGAAAAACGACTACATGGACGCTTTATAAGACTCACAAGAGATTAAGCCAATGAAAACAGTTGGGCATGGCTAAGAAAAGGACACTTGAACAGAGAACCGGAATCTCTGCTGACGGCCGCACAGAACAATGCGATTAGGACAAACTTTATTAAAGCAAAGATAGATAAAACCCAGGAAAACAGCAAATGCCGATTGTGTGGACAAAGAGACGAAACGATAAATCATATAATAAGTGAATGCAGCAAGCTAGCCCAAAAGGAATACAAGAACAGACATGACAGCGTGGGGAAAGAAGTACACCGGGAAATGTGCAAACAACTGAATTTCGAATATGCAAAAAAACGGTACAAACACAAACCAGAAACTGTACTAGAAAACGAAAAACACAAAATCATATGGGATATGAATGTACAAACAGACAAACCCATAACAGCAAGGAGACCGGATATGATAATAATCAACAAGGAAGAAAAATCCTGCAAAATCGTAGACTTTGCCGTTCCAGCGGACCACAGAGTGAAGATCAAAGAGACGGAAAAAAGAAGCAAATATACTGAACTTGCCAGAGAATTGAAAGGAATATGGAACATGAAGAAAGTCAGTATAACACCAATAATCATGGGAGCACTAGGAACAGTCCCCAAAACCATGGAGAAAAGACTAGGAGAAATAGGAATCAATGGGATAACTGAGACCATACAAAGGACAGTAATGATCAAAACAGCTACAATCCTGAGAAATGTCCTCGAATGCGGAAACCAACTCACATAAGCAACGAATGGAGTACAAACACATGGAAGCACAAGACAACAGAACCGGTGAAAATACAACCGCGAGAGAGAGGCGCAAGCATAGGCTGACACCACGAAAATTATGGACAGAGGGTCGAGGAGGGAAAGCGCAAACCAGACCTCCACTGAAAGAGCGCGGACAGCTCTGGGGCCGTGGGGAGGCTTGTTGCCACCAGAGGAGACCAATGGCCCTTATCATCGTGAAATCGGTGGTAGGTGGCTGTTGCGATACCGCAAGGTCATCAGCGGTGATGAACGAAAAGAGGTGGAGCATACTGGAAGTCTGAGGAGACTTGTTGTCACTCAGACTCCAGGGAATACCACAGGTTGTTGGCAGTGGGTGATCACTGACGATGACCAATGTGATAACTCCTAGTGAGTAAATAATAACAATAATAATAGTAATAGTAATAGTAATAATAATAATAATAATAATAACAATAATAATAACACGATTGCAAATAAAAAAATACGATATAGGTTTACGTGAGTTGACGTGAAAATTCAAAATGGTGTCCAGAAAAGCATTGAATTGATATTAATGTACAGAAGGTGAAAACGAAACGCCATCTTGAATTGATCGAAACTAGTAAACTTATACACTTATTTATTTTTATATTAAAATTATGTTTTAATAAAATTTATAAAAATACATATTTCAGTGAAATCATTGTTGAAAGCGTATTTATTTTAATATTTACTGCGATTTCTCTAAATAAAATCGTATTCTTAGCCTTATAAACAAACATATTTTAAAAAAGGTGGAGAGCTGTTATTGTTGATAATTATTATCGATATAAAGCCAAGTTTACACGAATGTGAGACATACCTTTTGATCTCAGCAACATTCAGACATTCTTCATGGCAGGACAATTCAGTTAAGACAAACACATTTTGTAGGTTTACACGCGCGTCGTGCGTTTATTTTTCAACAGGACAACAACAACAAACAGAAGGGCAGATAACCCCAAATCTTACAAGGGTTAATCTGGTTCCCAAATAATAATAGAACAAGGGAGATTAACCTTAAAATAGGTTTTAACAGTCCGACAAAATTGATAATTCAACACTCCTCCTCAATTGCTGTCAGACTGTTCCATGACTTCCCTAACACCTAACAGTGCTCTAAGCTTAATAAATTGTGCACTCACAAGTCCCTTCGTCAGCACATCAGCAATCATGTCTTTACTTTGACAGTATTCCAATTCAATTGTTTCCATCTCAACTTGCTCTCGAATGTAATGAAACTTAATATCAATATGCTTCGCCCTTCCATGATATTGTGGATTCTTTGCCATACATATTGTGGATTGGTTATCCTCGTAGATGAGTGTCGGTCCAACCAAGGGTTCATTGAGACCACTTTGAAGATGTCGCATCCATACTGCCTCCTGTGCTGCACTTGCCAATGCCATATATTCTGCTTCAGCTGTAGACAATGCAACACAAGTCTGCCTTTTACTTCTCCAACTGACAGCCGCTCTACTTAATTTAAACAGGTAGCCTGAGGTTGACCTGCGGTCATCCAAGTCACCAGCCCAGTCTGCATCTGAATATCCTATCAGATTTGTTGCATTCTCCGTCATACAGTAACCCATAGTTCCGCGTGCCATTTAGATAACGCATGATATGTTTCACAGACCTCCAGTGTTCCATGGTAGGTTGTGAGCAGAATCTTGCTACATTGCCGACAGCATAGGCAATATCAGGTCTTGTTTTTGTTGACAGATACAGCAGGCTTCCAACTGCTGATTGATACAATTCTTGGTTGACTAGCTCGTTTTCTTTAACAGCTTTAGTTAACCTTGCACCAGGATCAATTGGAGTTGATGTAGGCTTTGAATTTTCCATTTGGAATTTTTTCAAAACCTCTGCTGCGTATGCTGGTTGTCCGATCCATATCTTCCCTGAATCTGGATAAGCGATTTTAACACCCAAGAAACTATGTAGTTTCCCCATATCCTTGATGTTGAAACTTTCGGAGATTCTTTTGATAAATTCTTGGATACGTGTCAAAGACTTACATGCCAGAATGATATCATCAACATACACTGCAGCTATGAAGATCTCTCCTCCCGAGGAGAGTGTGTAGATACACGGGTAATTTTCCAATTGCTTGAAATGCCTCTTTTTTAGCTGAGTATTCAGTGCCTCATTCCAACATCTTGATGATTGTTTCAAGCCATAGATGCTTCGCTTTAATTTACAGACAAGGTGTTCTTTGCCTTTGACCTTAAATCCTTCTGGTTGCTTCATATAGATGTCTTCTTTCAGCTCACCATTAAGAAATGCAGTGGTTACGTCCAACTGATGCAGGTTCAGGTCATGTTTTGCTGCTAATGCAATGACAGTTCGCACTGATTCGAACCTCACTACTGGACAAAAGGTCTCGTCGTAGTCAACTCCATGTTTCTGAAGAAATCCTTGAGCTACCAGTCGAGCTTTATATTGTCCCATGTTTCCATCAGCGTCATATTTTTGTTTGAACACCCACTTACTACCAATAGCCTTCCGTCCATTGGGTAAGACAGTAAGGTCCCATACTTTATTAGTATGTAGTGAATCAACTTCACTTTCCATTGCTTTCATCCATTTATCTTTCTCAGGGCTAGAAAGTGCCTCTTACACCGTTAATGGGTCATTCAATCTGTGAGCAATGTAGACCCATTCACCATACTGATCTGGAGCTTTCCTAATCCTTAGTGATCTTCGTGGTCCTGTTGTCACTTGTGAATTGTCATCATCATCATCATCATCATCACTGACGTTATGACAGTCAATTTTCACTAGAGGTTGGTTTCCAACTTCCTCTCTCTCTTGTTCACCAATGGATGCCGATTCATTAAGGATGACATCTCTGCTATGGAAGACTCTTAACTTTTCTGTATCATAAAGTCTATAACCCTTGACTCCAATACCATATCCGAGAAAGATGCTCTTCTTCGCTTTAGAATCCATTTTGGATCTTTCATCTTTTGGTATATGGGCATAAGCACTACACCCAAAAATGCGTAAATGGTTCACATCTGGTTTGTAGCCTTTCCATGCCTCGTATGGTGTCATTCCTTGTACTGCATTTGTTGGGCTTCGGTTTCGTACGTATGCAACTGTTGATAAAGCTTCTGCCCAAAATTTCTTAGGCAGCTGCGAGTCCGACAACATTGCTCGCACTGCTTCCACCAACGTCCGATTCATTCTTTCAGCCACTCCATTTTGCTCTGGTGTTTTGGAAACAGTGCGTTCATGGTGTATGCCCTCCTTCTTTAGGTAACATTCAAACTCTCTTGAAGTGTATTCCCCGCCATTGTCAGTGCGTAAGGTTTTTATTTGTTCACCATGGTTTTCCACTCCATGAATTTTGCAAAAACTTCTCCCTTGTGTTTAAGCACATATATCCACACAAATCTTGATTTGTCATCAATAAATGTGAGGAAGTATTCGGCTCCACCAAGCGATTTTGCCTCTAGACTTCCACAAACATCGCTGTGCACAATTCCGAGTAGTTGTGTAGCTCGCCTTCCACCTGATTTTGGAAATGAGGAACGATGATGTTTGCCATCCACACATGGTTCACAAAAGTTAATACTCTTTGTCACATCATAGTCGAGGCCAGTCACCAGCTGATCTCTTGCTAGTTTCTGCAAATTCCCCGCACCAAGATGACCAAAACGTCGATGCCAGATCTCCTCCTTTGTGTTACCACCTGAACATGTAGATGCTGCATGAGCTGCTTCTTGTTTTTCATTACAGTTCAAATAGTACACGTTTCCAATTTTTGAACCCTCAGCTACTATCCTCTGTTTTTCATCAAGAAGTCGACATCCTGATTCAGTGAATATGAACGACTTTCCAGATCTAGTCGCCCTAGACACACTCAATAGGTTGTACGATAGTTTGGGAACATAAAGTGTTTCATACAGTCTACATCTTTGCTGTTTACCGTCTGGCACACTCACGTTCAGCTCTATTGTTCCCACTCCTAATGCTTCAACCGAGCGTCCATCTCCAAGTATTATTTCTTCTACTAAATCCAATTTCCGGAAATGTATAAACATCTTCACATCATGACACATGTGACAAGTTGCTCCAGAATCCACAATCCATTCGCTCATTTTGTTATTAGATAATAACGCATGGTGTGCAAATAGTCCAACAACGTAATTGTTTTCAGAACCATTAGATTTTCCTTGTTTTTCCAGTGAAGAAAGCTTTCTTATTGGGGTAGTTCCTTTTAAAACTTTCTTTTGCATCCTCACTAAGCAATCGACAGTCACATTTAATGTGTCCATTCTTTCCACAGTGATAACACTTGGGCCCCTTTTTAAAAGTGTGATGTTTTGATGTCATCGCTTTCGAGTCAGTAGCAGTGTTTTCCTTTTCTCTGACTTTCGTTTCTTCGTAGAGCAGTCGTTCAGTCACTAACACCCATTTGGGCACATCCTGACTTGCTTCGAGCGCTGTTACTAGCATGTCATAGGAATCCGGGAGGCTAGCCAAGAGGTGTACAACTCTATCTTCCTAGTCAATTGAATCGCCGATGACTGACAACTCTTCAAAGATTTCTGTCATTATTTTAATATGTGTATGAACAGAGTCACCTACTTTCAATTTAAGGGAATACAAGCGCCTCCTTAATGCTAATTTATTAGCCCACGTTTTCTTCTGAAATTGATCTGCCAATTTTTTCCACACCACTGCAGGGTCGTCGGGATCCCCTATTAAATACAAAAGTGACGGTTCCACTGACAAAACAATCGTCGCCAAGGCGCGATCTTTCCGCGATAAATACTTTCCGTGTAATATCGTATCTGTCCTAGGATCGGGGACGATTTCGGTATCATTTACTATGTACCATAATCCGTCCCTAATTAATGTCATTTTGCACTGAATCTTCCAAGTGGCGTAATTTGTCCCATTCAACGGTACGAGATTACCAAGTTTTGTTTCCATCGTGAAGGTAAAACGATACAAAACTTCTTTCGTGAACGAGAATTTCAATATGGCCGAAAAAAAATGTCACACGTGGCTTTATAATTATATCGAGCGTTCATCTGGGCCCATAACCTTTGTTGATAATTATTATCGATATAAAGCCAAGTTCACACGAATGTGAGACATACCTTTTGATCTCAGCAACATTCAGACATTCTTCATGGCAGGACAATTCAGTTAAGACAAACACATTTTGTAGGTTTACACGCGCGTCGTGCGTTTATTTTACAACAGGACAACAACAACAGAAGGGCAGATAACCCCAAATCTTACAAGGGTTAATCTGGTTCCCAAATAATAATAGAACAAGGGAGATAACCCTTAAAATAGGTTTTAACAGTCCGACAAAATTGATAATTCAACAGTTATTCCGTTAAATAAAGCATAAAGATCCGGATTGACAACTATTGAAAAATTCGTCCGAAAAAAGAAGACCTAAAATGATGGGAAAATGATTTAATTACGAAATTGTAACAGTGATTTTCATGAAGATACCAAACAAAATGTCGCTTTTGTCTGGTTCAAAAGCTGTACCTGTACCAACTTTTTGATTAAACTTTTATTTGAGTTAATTTAATTTATATTAAAAAATGTAAGTGAAATCAAATTTACTGTGATTTCCCGAAATAAAATACTATTTATAAACATATTCAAATAAGATGGAGAGCTAAAAGACTTTCTGTTTTATACAGCAAAATTATGTTGAATTATTTTATTTTACGAGTTTTACGGCAAGGTTAGAGTTTATTGTAATATTGTGGGAAAGATGGCAAGGAAATTTTTTATAACAAATAGAAATTTTAAAATATTATACTTACTTGTAAAAGATTATTGATGTATTTACGTGAGTTGGGGTTAAAATCAAGATGGCGACCAAAAAAAAGCAGCTTCGCAGAAAACTACAAATTAAAAATATATATTATGACAACAAGACAGATCACTTTCAATTCAGTTCGATTTAATTGTATTTATTTCGTTTATGGGTTATGGTTAGGGTTAGGGTTAGAAAGTATAAAATAAAATAAAAATTAATTTTGTTCGTTTACGTTCATTTTTATAGTTTACGTCCATTGTTGGAGATTTGACAAACAAGTTTGAATTATCTACAAAAAAGTTTGAATTATCTCCCCCTTTCAACTCACTCTTCTAAATTAAAGACGAAACATTTCATATGTACACAATAATGCAGAAGCACCAAAACGTTTCCTGATTTTCTTTAACACCTATTTGATTACTTATTTTTAACAAAAACAGAAAGTATTTTATATCAGGAACCAAATCTAACCGGGCATCGTTTGCTGCGGACTTTGAGTCGGGGATTCTTATAGTTTGCCGATAAAGCTGATAAAAGAATTCTAAAACCAAAAAAAAACCTTCAAGAAACATTATACTTACTAGTGATATCATACTGATTAGGGATGTACTTGCCAACCGAGTGATAGAACTTTCCAAGGGGAAAATTCAAGATGGTGACCAGAAAAGCAGCTTCGCAGAAAAGAACAGGGAAAGAAAAAAATAATCAAGAAATAAAGAAAACTAATTCGACAACAGTATCGGTCACTTTCAGAAATAAAACTTAATTTAGTTTATTTTTATTCATTTAAATATTTGGTGCTTCTGTTTCGATCGATGGCGGCGGAAACTGCCGACTCCTCTTCGGGAGAAATCGTGATCGACGGAAAGAAATTTGATTTTTGGGGAGATAACTAATATTGGGTGAATTACTTTTTCACGAAATGGCCGTAAATCAGTTAAACTTTGACAAGTTCTTGCATTTACTCGGGGGTAATTGCAAAATTGTTGATTTTTTGCAAGCGCATAATTTCATTTCAGGTGCCGAGACATGTATATGTGGTGCTGATTCATCCCAGTTCAGTCAATTGTTTTTTTTTTTTCAAATCAAAGTTTGGGTATCTTTCAGAATGATCAGTACGCTGAAAACGCTCAAAAAAACAAATATACAACAAATAAAAGTAACTGTCGTCGATAAAAGTTAATTTAAAACTGACCTGTGATATTTGTTTGTATTTTTAAACCGTTCCAACTGCTATTTAGTAGAAATCAATATTTTTTTTAACACAAACGTGCAAATACAAAATGGCGCTTGCTCGTAAGAGAGTGAGTAGAAGACGCCATCTTGTATAGAAAAAAGTACTAGTTGAAAATGAACAAGAATTTTTTTTTTACATCTAATAAAAACCCATTTATAGTACGTAAAAATACAAACAAATATCATAGGTAAGTAGACAAATATCTCTTCTCAACGTAGGTTAAACTCACTTGTTGCATATTTATTTTTATAACCCCGTTCTCGTTAGTTTTTTGGACCCCGTCCGCGACTGTACTGATCATTCTGAAAGATGCCCCAAAGTTTTACTTATTACGTTTTTGTTTATTTCAATAAAAAGTTAGATGAACAAAGTAAACATTATGTACAACAAATAAATAAATAAAATTTTGATAAACATTTGAAATTTAACAAAAAACGAATTAAATAAAACTTTGATAAACATTATGTACATCAAATAATGATGTACATCCCAGTTCAGTCAATTGTTTTTTTTTTTAAATCAAAGTTTTACTTATTACGTTTTTGTTTATTTCAATAAAAAGTTTGCTATTTATTTGATGTACATAATGTTTATCAAAGTTTTATTTAATTCGTTTTTTGTTAAATTTCAAATGTTTATCAAAATTTTATTTATTTATTTGTTGTACATAATGTTTACTTTGTTTCAATAAATAAATGTTCATAATTTTACCTTATCCTCAATATTGTCAATTATACAGTTATTTTCTTCAAAATCAAATTTCTTTCCATCGCTCACGTTTTCGCACGATTTCTCCCGAAGAGGAGTCGGCAGTTTCCGCCGCCATCGATCGAAACAGTGGCCCCCGTCTCTGCAGAAGCACCAAATATTTCACTATTTTAATGGTGTATGATGAAGGACATCATCTTCAATTCATTTTTTAATAACACTTGTTAAAAATGAATTTTATTAAATTTTACCTGATAAAAAACTGAAATGTTATCAAATTTCATGTGAAGTAAAAACGATAGAAAAAATCGACCTAAGAATAAGCGAACTAATTTGGACGAAATAATCGTTTTGTATTAAAATATAGTAATTTTCATTTTTTGGTTCAATCTTTCTTGGTTATACAACAACGTTCAATTATTTGATGTTACGAGTTTTACAGCTAGATTAAAGTTTAAAATGGGATTCACGGTAAGATGATATAAAAATTATTTTAACAAAATGAATTTAATAAACATAATACTTAGTTGTCAAAGATTATTGGTGTATTGACGTGAGTCGAGGGGAAAATTCAAGATGGTGATCAGAAAAACGAGTGACGGAATTAATTACAAAACGGAAGTAATTTTATGTCGCTTAGGAATTAGAAATCTCGTAATTCTTGGGGGTTCGGAATTAATTACAACTCGGAATTAATTACAACTCGGAAGTAATTACAACTTGGACTTAATTTATCAATTTTATTTGTTATTCAACTAATAAATCTCATTTTATTTCTTTCATTTGCAAAATTATATTGTACGAATTAAAAAAAAAGAGTTTTATTTCATTTTATCATCAAGAATTACGAGATTATAATTTTGCAAATGAAAGAAATAAAATGAGATTTATTGGTTGAATAACAAATAAAATTGATAAATTAAGTCCAAGTTGTAATTAATTCCGAGTTGTAATTAATTCCGAACCCCAGAAAAACAGCTTCGCAGAAAACTACAATTTAAAAAATACATTTTGACAACAGGATCGATATTATTAAACTATAACTCGAAGGAAAAATAATAATAATAATAATAAAATTCGCATAAAGAAATGCTAACAAAAAGGTTTTATTTTTAATTTCTGGTCATCCGTACGTCAGATGACGCGCATGATTAAACAGGAAGTCACAAAGACATAAGAATATTTAATTTAACTAAGATTTTTTTTTACATTCGATATTTTTTCAAAAAGCAAACGAAACATTGATTTAGGTGCTTATGCAGATGAGCGGACCATTAAAAAAAATCATTTTTTTATAAAAACAATATTATATACTTATTCAGTGTTATCTTCTTACTCACTGTGCAAAAAAGTAGAAAAAATTATCCACTAGAACTTTAATTACAAGTATTTTTCCATTCTGCGTATCGTACCGGCGATTCGTTCACAGAGACGCCATGTTGTTTTTTATGATGATTTCGCAAGTTGATTATCTCCCCTGCGAAATCTTCTTTCTTAATATATATACATAAACAAACATATGTATATATATACATATACAAACATATGTATATATATACATATATAAACATATCTATATATACATATACAAACATATGTTTATATATACATATACAAACATATGTTTATATATACATATACAAACATATGTTTATATATACATATACAAACATATGTTAATATATACATATACAAACATATGTTAGTATATACATAACAAACATATGTTAATATATACGTATACAAACATATGTATATATATACATATACAAACATATGATAATATATACATATACAAACATATGTTTATATATACATATACAAACATATGTATATATATACATATACAAACATATGTATATATACATATACAAACATATGTATATATACATATACAAACATATGTATATACATACATATACAAACATATATGTAAATATATACATATATACGTATACAAACATATGCATATAAACACATATATACATATACAAACAGGTATATGTACATATACAATCATATACAAACATGTGTATACCTATACACATATATACATATACAAACAAATGTATATCTATACACATATATACATGTACAAACATATGTATATATACATATACAAACATATGTATATATATATACATATACATACATATGTATATATACATATACATACATATGTATATATACATATATATACATATGTATATATACATATATATACATATACATACATAAGTATATATACATATACAAACATATGTATATGTATATATATACATATACATACATATATGTATCGATATATATACACATATATATAAATACATATATGTTTAGATATATATACATATACAAGCATATATGTGTATATATATACATATATAAGCATATATGTGTATATATATACATAAACAAGCATATATGTATATATATACACATATACAAGCATACATTTGTATATATATACATATACAAGCATATATGTATATATATATACATATACAAGCATATATGTATATATATACATATACAAGCATATATGTATATATATACATATACAAGCATGTACATATACAAGCATATATGTATATATATACATATAACAGCATATATGTATATATATACATATATGTATATATATACATATACAAACGTATATGTATATATATACACAAACATGTATGTATATATATACATATACGAACATATATGTATCTATATATACATATACAAACATATATATACATATACAAACATATATGTATATATATACATATACAAACATATATGTATATATACATATACAAACATATCTGTATATATATACATATACGAACATATATATATACACATACAAACATATATGTATATATATACATACATATACAAACATATATGTATATATATATATATACACATACAAACATATGTATATATATACATATACAAACATATATGTATATATATATATATACAAACATATGTATATATATATACAGACATATGTATATATATACATATACAAACATATGTGTGTATATATATACATATACAAACTTATATGTATATATATATACAAACATATGTATATATATATACATATACAAACATATGTATATATACATATACCAACATATATGTATATATATATACATATACAAACATATGTATATATACATATACCAACATATATGTATATATATATACAAACATATATGTATATATATATACAAACATATGTTTGTATATGTATATATATACATATGTATATATATACATATACAAACATATGTATATATATACATATACAAACATATGTATGTATATACATATACAAACATATGTATATATATATACATATACAAACATATATGTATATATATATACATATACAAACATATATGTATATATATATACATATACACACATATGTATGTATATACATATACAAACATGTATGTTTATATATACATATACAAACATGTATATATATATACATATACAAACATGTATGTATATATATACATATACAAACATATATGTATATACACACATATATAAACATATATGTATATATACACACATATATATATAAATATATATACATATACAAACATATATGTATATATATACACACATATATATACATATACACACATATATATATACATACATATATATACATACATATATGTATATATATACACACATGTATATATACATACATGTATATACATACATGTATATATATACACATATGTATATACATACATGTATATATATACACATATGTATATACATACATGTATATATATACATGTATATATATACACATATGTATATATATACATGTATATATATACACATATGTATATATATACATGTATATATATACACATATGTATATATATACATGTATATATATACACATATGTATATATATACAGGTATATATATACACATATATGTATATACATACATGTATATACATACACATATATGCATTTACATACATGTATATATATACACATATATGTATTTACATACATGTATATATACACATATATGTATATAATACATGTATATATATACACATATATGTATATACATACATATATGTATATACATATATATAGAGATATACATACACACATATGTATACACATATACATACACACATATGCATACACACATATATCTATATACTCATATATATGTATATACATATATACATATGCATACACACATATGCATACACACATATATGTACTCATACACACATATATATATACTAATATATATGTATATACATATACACACATATATATATACATATATATATATATACATATATATACAGCTGGCAAAATTTTTTTAAACAAATGGAAGGTGTCACGAATGTTTCACGACAAACTGTGTCCAGAAGGTTGTACGAAATAAGTCTTTTTGCAAGATCTAGAAAAAAGCCGCTCATAAGTAAAAAAAAAACAACAAAACCACTAGATAGGCGTCTGCAAAAAAAAGCATGTCATATGGTCAGAAGAAAATTGGGAAAAAGTTTATTTCAGTGACAAACCGAATTTTAATCTATTTGGCAGTGATGGAAAACAATTTGTAAGAAGAAAAAGCGAAAGTTGTGATCCTAGCTGAATAAAAAAACCTGTTCAATTTGTTGGAGGTTGCGTGATGGTTTTCTGCATTATATCACGCCAGGATACATCATGGCTGTAATACTAGAGTAAAGGCCACTGTATACAATAATGTTTTAGAACAGTACGTTTTGCCAGTGTTGCACAATTCTGGTATCGAAAAGTCTGCTTTTAAACAGGATAATGCTCCCGGCCATAAGGCAATGCTGGTCATGAATTATCTGGCTGATCAAGAAGTAGAGGTAGTGGTCTGACTTGCTCAGAGTCCTGACATGAACCCTATAGAAAACCTATGGAAGACTCTAGGACAGAATGTTATGGCAAAGAATCCGGTAAACATCGAAGACTTGTGGCTGAAACTGAAAAATGAATGGCCCAATGTCAAGATTTAGTGAAATCCTGCAGTCGTAGACACGCAGCAGTTATTGAAAACAAAGGTGGAAGTACCAAATATTAAATCTCTTTTGCTTTTTTGATGTGATTTAGTTAAAAATTATATTTTGTTTCTTAATTTTGGACACTTGAAATCTGTAAAATGGTGGATAACTTTAAAATTTTTATTTTACTTCATCTGAAAATCTCGGTAAAAGTCCAACTACATAATGTGTATATTCAGTGAAATTTTCACAAAAAATAATTGTAGTGGAAAATAAAAAGTTAAAAACATAAGACTTACCTGTAATACCAGACCAGGCCATGTTGAACAACAGAGTTAAAGCAAATGGCTGGTTTTATATAAAGGAAGTACCAAATGATCATGTGACCTATTTTGCATTGGATGATGGGAGTCCCCATAAAGAGGACAGGAAATGAGAAAGGGCATTCGTTCTTTGGTTTATCCCGGATTGAGACCAGTGAAGGTGGAGGTCGGATTTGGTGCTGTCAGAAGAGTGAAGTTTGAGTTCAAGTTGGTGTTTGCGGACGACAAGCTATTTCGGCGGCCTACATAACAGGATGGGTGACATAATCAAATTAAGCAGTGACGTATTGAAGGCGTACGCTGGTGATGGAGACGTAGTGCGATGGCTGTCTAAATTGAAGATGCTCGCAAGATTGCAGAAAATTGAAGATGTGGCAACCTTGATTCCATTATATTTGGAAGGAAATGCACTTTCGGTCTACCTGGAAATGAATGACGTTGAACAAGACGACGCAGATTTGATAGAGGTAAGACTAAAGACCGCTTTCGCAGAAAGCGTTTTCGACGCCTATAGCAAAAATGCGCAGGATCACATGGACAGGGGAGCCAGTAGATGTCTTTGCGACGGAGATCCGGAGGCTAGCGGGACTGGCGGGTTATGCAGGGATGAGCCTTGAGAAAACGGTGAAAATGACGTTTGTGACTGGTCTTCCTGATAGTGTGTCCACAGAGCTGCAGAGACTGACAATGATCGAGAGCATGAACATGGATGAAGTGCTGACCCATGCCAGGGTGCTGACAAAGAAGAGTCACCAGTTGGAGGCAACCACGAGTGTAAGCCTGATGGGAGGGAAGTCCGCAGTTAAGGAGAATCTCTCGTGGGGGCGGTCACCTGGAAAAGCCCCAGTGAAATGTTTTCGATGCCAGGGGCCTCATTTTGTACGGGACTGCCGAGAAGCTAAGCCTGGCATAACTTGCTTCCGTTGTGGACAAACTGGGCATATGAGCCGAACCTGCACGGTACAGGGAAACGATTAGAGGGGTGCCATAGCGCCAGTGGCTACCCCTATCAAGTGATGGCGCATAGGTCTGCATTACCACAGGTGGAGGTCACCGCAAACGGGAAGAGAGCCAAAGCCCTGGTTGATACCGGCTGCACGACCACGTTGGTGACAACGGATGTTGCTAAATCTTGGCATGGAACGACCAGTGTGAGGGCGGTTGATGGCCATGAGGTGATGTGCCGAGGAATGTGCACTGTGAGAATAATAGTGAGAGAGACCGAACTTGAGGTGAGGGCAATTGTGATGGAGTGGCTTGTTGCAGGTGTTGATGTGTTGGGCCTGGATGTCATCGATCGACTAGGAGGTGCTATGTTTAGCATGGGCATGATCACATTTGGATGCGAGCGCCCAGTCGGATTGGCAGGAATGGAGAGTGTTAAACCCAAGAAGGCGGAACCGTGCCAAATAAAAGACAAAGACTTTCAGGCTAGTTTTGATGGAGATAAGTGGACGGTGGAATGGCGTTGGGTTTCAAAGCCGCCAATACTAAAAAATCAAGTTGGGTGCTACGAAAGTACTCTGAATGGTGACACAAGGGCTGAATTTGAGAAAGAGATAGCAAGGTGGATTGAGGAAGGTATCCTTGTACCATGGTCCGGGGAAGCAGACGGAGTCCTACCACTCATGGCGGTAGTCCAGTCCACCAAAGGGAAGGTTAGGCCAGTATTGGACTACAGAGTGCTAAACCAGCATATTGCTTGCCACACAGGGGACGGTATCGACGTTTGCAAGGAAGTAATGCGAGAGTGGAGGAAGATAGAGCGGGCAAGCAAGATTGTGGACCTAAAATCAGCCTACCTCCAGATACACAAGAGGCTATGGCGGTACCAGCTGGTTAAGTTCAAGGGTCAGACATTTTGCTTGACAAGGTTGGGTTTTGGGCTCAGTTCTGCACCCAAAATTATGACTGCAATTTTGAAAACAGTGCTGGGGAAAAATAACGAGGTGGAGAGGGCCACAAGCTCATATATTGATGACATCTTGGTCGAGGAAGTCAATCTGTCCGCGGAAAGTGTTAGCAATCACGTTGGAAGATATGGATTGATTGCGAAGCCACCTGAGCCACTAGAAAATGGCACGGCCGTAGGACTAAAGCTGCAAAGGAATAAGGAGGGGACGTTGATATTCGGACGGGGTAATGAGGTGCCCGATATCTCAGACGGACTGACTAAGAGAGAGCTGTTCTCCATATGTGGGAAGCTGGTTGGCCATTACCCCATTTGCGGGTGGCTCAGAGTAGCATGCAGCTATATAAAAAGGCGGACCGAAGGCGGCCGCTGGGATGACACAGTGACCGAGGATGTTGTGCAGTTGATACGCGAGGTGGTGGAGGAGGTTAAGGTGGAAGAGCCCGTCAAAGGAAAATGGCGTGTCGAACGGGGCAAAGAAGGTGTGATCTGGTGTGATGCTAGCACTCTGGCTCTCGGTGTGCTGCTTGAAATTGGAGGAGCAACAGTGGAGGATGCCGCTTGGCTACGCAAAAGGAATGACCATACCCACATAAATGTTGCAGAGCTCGAGGCTGCAGCAAAGGGAGTGAACCTGGCTCAAAAGTGGGGCTTGAAAAATGCAGAGTTGAAAACGAACTAGGCCACAGTGGCCTCCTGGATCCAGTCAGAAGTCTCAGGAGACAGGAGAGTAAGGACCAAGGGAGCAGCTGAGATGCTGATCAAGCGTAGGCTCGGGATTTTGGGAGACTTGATTCGCGAGTTTGGACTGAGAGTGTCGGTTACGCTTGTCCCAACTCAAAAGAAAAGAGCAGATGCCCTGACCTGAGTAAAGATGGCCTGGCTTAAAGAGAAGGATGCAGCGGCTGTGTGCGCCGTTAGTGAGGAAGCGAGAGAGCGTCATGAAATGCACTACTTTGGGAAAGAGAGGACACTTTTTCTTGCAAGAAACGTGAACCTGAGTGTGACAAAGGAGGCGGTTAAAGAGGTGGTGGAACAATGCAGAGAGTGTCAATCAATTGACCCTGCCCCATCCAGGCACGAGAGAGGGGAATTGCAGGTGACTGAAACTTGGAAACGGCTGGCCATTGACGTCACGCATTATAGGAACGATATATTCCTGTCAATGGTCGACTGTGGACCTGGGAGAGTGGCAATCTGGCGTAAGTTGAGAGCGGAAACCGCGAGTGAAATCTGCAGAGCCATGGAGGCGGTGTTTTTGGAGAGGGGGCCAGTGGAGGAGATATTATTGGATAATGGTGCCGCCTTCCGCTCTGAAGACTTTACAGAGCTGTGTGCAAGGTGGGGAACCCGGCAATTTTTTCGGGCTGCATATCGACCGGGAGGAAATGGGATTGTCGAAAGGCATCACCGAACCATAAAGGCTGTTGCAGAGAGAGGCCGAATCTCACCAGAAGAAGCGGTATTTTGGTACAACATGTCTGCAAAGAGTGGTCAAGATGAAGAGTCAGTGCCGCATCAGTCAGTCTTTCGGTATGAGTGCCGTCATCCTCTTGCTAGAACGAACATAAGTGAAGAGGGACAAGGATCCATCACAGTTGGTGAAGAAGTGTGGGTCAAGCCACCGGGAGCTTGATGCACTATGTTGCATGAGGGACTGA
Source organism: Sepiola atlantica (assembly GCA_963556195.1). NCBI lineage: Eukaryota > Metazoa > Mollusca > Cephalopoda > Sepiida > Sepiolidae > Sepiola > Sepiola atlantica. The sequence continues at coordinate 404,320 of CAUVYP010001106.1, forward strand.
ATAAGAGTTTCACCGTCTGGAGTTACGCCCCTTTTACCGGGGCACTCATGTTTTGCCTGATGTAAATAAAGGACGCCATTTTATAGAACCTGATCTCTGTCGTTATGTTTTTATTCAATCCATTGACATCCTCTAAAATGACACATGGTAGCAGCAGGTGGGATGAAGATATGTCTAAGTAAGATGTACAAAAGGATAAGAAACAGATAAATAACTTTATTATTCTTGTTTCAAATTGTAAATTCGTATGTACGTCACGTGGAGAAAAGAAAAAAAAATGTCGGAAGACACAAACAGACCAGTGGCTAGTATAAGACCACCAGCGCCCTTATGTATGGAAGATAATTTATCGGCGGACTGGAAGTTGTTTAAACTGAAATGGCATAACTACGCCATTATTACGTGTTTGACGAAACATTCATTACAATATCAGACGGCACTTTTGCTTCACACGTTGGGAGATGACGCATTGAGAGTTTACTACGGATTTCAATTTCTAACACCTGAAGATGAAAGAACACCCACCGAAATTATTCAGGCATTTGATAAATACGCTATAGGGGAAACGAATGAAACCTACGAGCGTTACGTATTTCATTCTAGAAAGCAAGGAGGATCAGAGACTGTGGAATCCTTTATTACGGCACTTCGGACGTTAGTAAAAACGTGCAATTTTTGTGACAATTGCGTTTCATCAGTACTCAGAGATCAGGTAGTGTTGGGAATACACAACCCCCAGACACAAGCTGAATTAATGAAAATAAGACAGTTAGACTTACAAAAATGTATTGACATTTGTAAGCTGTCTGAAAATGCCACGGTCCAGTCCAGAATCCTAAGGCCTGAAGGAGTGAATAGGGTTGATTTTAAACCCAGGAGAAAGACATCGGCACAAACTGACAGAGATTGCCGGGCGTGTGCACTGCGGCACGGACCAAGAAAAGAGTTATGTCCTGCATTTGGCAAGACCTGTTATCAATGTAATGGAAAAAACCACTTTGCCGTGAAATGCAAAGTACCAAGGAAAAAGAAGGTGCAGGCTGTCAAAACCCAATATGAGGACCAAGAAAACGACAGTAGTAGTTGTTCAGACTATGGACAGGTAGACAACATAACGATTAAGGAAAAAGTGAATGCTGTGAGTCAAGAGGTGATAAAGGCAGAAATGAGGGTCAAGGGAAAACCAATTGCTTTTCAGCTCGATAGTGGAGCGTCCGTGAATATATTGAATGTGAAACACGTGATTGGAAAAATACTGGAACATTCAAATAAGACCCTTGCCATGTGGAGCAGAAGTGAAGCCGTTGGGAGAATGTCGAGTTAAAATGATAAACCCCAAAACTGAACAAAAATATGCGGTTAAGTTTGTCATTGTGAAATAGGATTTCCATCCCTTACTGGGAGCAAATGCAATCCAGAAAATGGAACTCGTCACAATCAATAACAACAAATTCAAAATGGTCGCCAAAGTTTCCCAGATGAATGAATCCAGCAGCCAGTACTCGGACAGAATTATCAATGACTTCAGAGATGTGTTCAGGGAAGAATTGGGTCAATTACCAGGAGAGGTACATTTGCAGGTGGATCCAGGAGTAACACCAAATGTTGCAGCAACACGGAGAATACCAGTGGCACTTGAAGACAGGCTAAAAGTCGAGTTGGAAAAACTGGTTAAGAAGAATGTTATTGAACCAGTGAGCGACCCAACACCATGGGTAAGTGCGTTAGCACTGGTAACTAAGAAAAATGGAAACCTGCGGATATGTATAGACCCAAGACCACTGAATAAAGCTCTAAAAAGGGAACATTTTCAGTTACCTACACTGGACGATTTACTGCCAGAACTGGCTGACAGCAAGGTATTTTCTACCCTGGATCTACGAGATGGATTCTGGCATGTAAAATTAGACGAAGCCAGCAGTCGCTTAACAACATTTGCTACACCATATGGTAGGTTCCGGTGGAAGGTTTTACCGTTCGGTATTTCTCCAGCTCCAGAGATATTTCAAAAGACCCTTTTTAACAATGTGTCCGATTTGGAGGGGGTGGTTAACAAAGCGGATGATCTTCTGGTGATTGGGAAGGGTAAAACGATGGAAGAAGCAACAATTGATCATGACCGAAAACTCAGGAAACTGTTGCAGAGATGTCGTGATCGCGGGATTCGATTGAATGCTGAAAAATTGAACCTACGACAAACGTCTTTATCTTTCCTGGGACACATAATAACCAGTGATGGTTTACTTCCTGATCCTGGGCAAGTAAGAGCCATAAAAGAGATGCCGTGTCCAACAGATGTGAAAGGAGTGCAACGATTGGTTGGATTCGTGAATTACCTGGCAAAATTTCTACCACACATATCTGATGTGATGGCCCCAATTCGAAATTTGGTGAAGGCAGATGTGCCATGGACATGGTCCCAAATTCATGAAGAGGCTTTTGGGAAAATTAAAGAGGTAGTGAGTGAGGCACCAGTGTTGAGGTACTATGACCCCAACAAATCTTTGGTCATCCAATGCGATGCAAGTGAGAAGGGCATGGGGGCTGCACTACTACAAGAAGGTCAACCCCTAGCCTATATCAGCCGTGCACTGACCGACACAGAAACTCGGTATGCACCGATTGAAAAGGAACTACTAGCAGTAGTCTACGCATGTGAACGGTTTCATCAATATACGTTTGGTCGACAGATAACAGTACTAACCGATCATAAGCCACTGGAAGCGATTATGAAAAAAGAATTGGTGAAATGCTCGAAACGACTTCAAAACATGCTGATGCGACTACAGGCTTACGATGCTACAGTTCTGTACCATCCAGGTAAGAAAATGTTCCTTGCAGACACGCTATCAAGAGCATACATCTATGGATTGGGCAGTGAAGATATGGATGATGAAGATGATGTCAAGGAAGCAGAATATATTCCTGTAACAGAGAGAAGGCTGCTTGAACTGCGCTCAGCCACGAAGGAAGACAGAAGCTTGCAGCAGTTGCAGCAAGTAATTCTGGAAGGATGGCCAGAAGAAAAAATACATCTTGACCCAGAGGTGAGACCATATTTTAATATGCGGAATGAAATGACGGTGCAAGATGGCTTAATTTTCAGAGGAAACCGGGTAGTGGTTCCACTGACACAGCGAGCGGTGTTGAAAGAAAAACTGCATTCCACACACCTGGGAGTAGAAGGATGTTGCAGAAGAGCAAGAGAATGTTTGTATTGGCCAAATATGAACAGTGACATCAAAGACTATGTTTCAAAGTGCCCCATATGTAGAAAATATGAAGTGGTCAACCCGGCAGAACAATTAATGGTCCATGTAGTTCCTGACAGACCCTGGGCGAAAGTGGGAGTAGATCTCTTTAAGTTTGCAGATAGAGACTACCTGTGCACAGTTGATTACATGAGCAACTTCTGGGAAATCGATCATCTTCTCAATACACAAGCAAAGACAGTGATAACCAAACTTAAACACCATTTTGCACGTCATGGAATACTAGATCAGGTCGTAACTGATAATGGGCCTCAGATTAGTAGCCAGGAATTTTCTGCCTTCGCAAAAAAGTGGTGTTTTACACATACATTTGTCAGTCCATACAATAGCAAGGCAAATGGCAAAGTGGAATCTGTGATAAAGATGGCAAAGAACCTTTTCCGGAAAGCGATTGACGATAAGGCTGATCCATACCTAGCAATGTTGGATCACAGGAATACGCCAGCTAAAGGTCTCTTATCACCAGCTCAGAAGCTGATGTCAAGGAGAACAAAAACACTTCTCCCAACCAGGGAGGATTTACTCAAGCCAGCATTGCCCAAAAATCTGAGAAAATCAGTGAAGCAAGACTGCAGGAGGCAAGAACGTTCTTTCAACCACAAAGTAAAACCACTTAAACCATTGTAACCTGGAGATGTAGTACGGATGAAACCACACATAAATGGTCAAAAAGAGTGGAGGAAAGCTGTTGTATGGGGGAGACTGGATGAGCGATCATACCATGTAAAAGTGGGTGGGGACTTATATCGACGGAATCGAGTAGATTTGAAGAAAACTGCAGAGACAACCCCACTCACATCAGTAATACAACAGCCATATGAAGTGCAGAGCGAGTTACCCAAGAATACAGGGCAGAGTACAGAAGAGATATGTAACTCAGAACCACCTCAATATGAGGGTGAAATAAGAGAAAACCTCAACCCGACCCCATTCCCAACAAAACCAAGTCCGGAAAGGTTGCGGACAACACGGTCGAGAAGGATAATAAGAGATCCTATGAGATTCAAGGATTTCACAACATAAGTGAAAGGGAAGAATAATCCCTGTTAGGTAGGAGGGTAGTCAGCCCAATGAATGCCTAGATCACTGTGTTTTGTAGACTCTGTTTTTAATTCTTATCAGACTTTTTGTTGTTTTTTTTTTGTTTGTCTTTATCTTCTGTTTTTTATTTATTGAGAAAAGGGAAGATGTTGCATGAGGGACTGAATAAGAGTTTCACCGTCTGGAGTTACGCCCCTTTTACCGGGGCACTCATGTTTTGCCTGATGTAAATAAAGGACGCCATTTTATAGAACCTGATCTCTGTCGTTATGTTTCTATTCAATCCATTGACATCCTCTAAAATGACACACACTACAGTCTGTAAACAATGTGAGTGTTGACGGGATGCCGCGACACGTGCTTGACATACGTCGTGTCTCTCTGCCATCAAATGGAGATGCTGAGGAAGAAGCCGGTGAACCCCCGTTGGAAGAACCCCCGCGACGCTCTAATCGTGAGAGGAGACAACCGGTCTGAATGACTGACTATACGAGGTGAGATGTGATTTTAAGATCACGGGGGCATGTAGTGGAAAATAAAAAAAAACTTAAAAACATAAGACTTATCTGTAATACCAGACCAGGCCATGTGGAACAACAGAGTTAAAGCAAATGGCTGGTTTTATAGAAAGGAAGTACCAAATGATCATGTGACCTATTTTGCTTTGCATGATGGGAGTCCCCATAAAGAGGACAGGAAATGAGAAAGCGCACTTCTTCTTTGGTTCATCCCGGATTTAGACCAGTGAAGGTGGAGGTCGGATTTGGTGCTGTCAGAAGAGTGAAGTTGGAGTTCGAGTTGGTGTTTGCGGACTAGTGACTGTTTTGGGTCGGATTGGGTGCCCTCAGACTCTTTTTGGACGACAGTTTGTCTGTGATAGAGTTCATGTAGGCAGCACATTTTCCTTCGATCTCTTTATCACATTTCACAGCCGTGATCGATGATTTCTCGCACGCTGAACAAAACCAATTCACATCTTTTCTATTTACCATTATTTCGTACACTTGTGCACTCATTTTCAGGCACTTTGCACAAAACCAATTATCGCATCTCACACTCCATTAGTCTATCATTAAGGGAAGTAAAAACTTCAGAGACAACGTGGCATGTTAACTCATCCACATTGTCACCGTTTACTGACCTGCTCCCTGTCGACTTTGTACTCATGTTTTATTATATTTCGAAGTATTCTTGTAAAAAACTGATATTAAAAACAAATATATACTTCCTTATCTTTTAGTCTTGTTCCATTTTTTTAATACGCTCTGCGGTTAAATCAAAAATAATTTGCCGTTGCAATAATTTCATTAGTGAGTGATCCACAGTAGACACACGATATGAGAAACAAATAATAGTAAAATAATCGGTAAACGTTACTGTTTTCAACATAACTTATTTTAAAGGAAATTACTAAAAATATTATTTTAAAAAGTATAACAGTTCGAAATTAGTCTAAACAATTTATTTATAACTTTTATTAAACAACAAAACATTTTTGCATTAAAAAATGCAAAATGTTTTGTTGTTTGTTCTATTTCATGTCAAGTCACGTTTGTAAGAATTTTCTGTCTATACAGAGGATCTAGAATTTTGTCTCTTATTTTAACGAGGGAAATCCCAATATTTCTAATCTTTCACATAAAATACCATTTTCCACATTACTCGATTAAGCTATTTAGTTTTTTTTGTGGTTGTTGTTGGTTGGATACACATTCAGTTTTTATGTGGTTGGTTAAATGATTGGTTAGAACGTAACTTGGTAGAGTAAGCTGTGTTTGGCCACATCTGAGTTGAATTGAATATTAGATAAGAAATGTGTCATCATCTTCCAAGAAAATCACCAACATCTCTACTACTAACTTAGCTCTGTTTGGCCACATCTGACGTAAATTGAATATTAGATAAGAAATGTGTCATCATCTTCCAAGAAAATCACCAACATCTCTACTACTATCTTAGCTCTGTTTGGCCACATCTGAGTTAAATTGAATATTAGATAAGAAATGTGTCATCATCTTCCAAGAAAATCACCAACATCTCTACTACTAACTTAGCTCTGTTTGGCCACATCTGAGTTAAATTGAATATTAGATAAGAAATGTGTTATCCTCTTCCAAGAAAATCACCAATATCTCTACTACTAACTTAGCTCTGTTAGGCCCCATCTGAGTTGAATTGAATATTAGATAAGAAATGCGTCATCATATTCAAAAAAAATCACTAACATCTCTACTACTAACTTAGCTCTGTTTGGCAACATCTGACTGAAATTGAATATTAGATAAGAAATGCGTTAGTATTTTCCAAGAAAATAACCAACATCTCTACTACTAACTTAGCTCTGTTTGGCCACATCTGAGTTAAATTGAATATTTTATAAGAAATGCGTCATCATCTTCCAAGAAAATCACCAACATCTCTACTCCTAACTTAGCTCTGTTTGGCCACATCTGAGCTAAATTGAATATTAGATAAGAAATGCGTCATCATCTTCCAAGAAAATCACCAACATCTCTACTACTTACTGTGCTCTGTTTGGCCACATCTGAGTTACATTGAATATTAGATAAGAAATGTGTCATTATCTTCCAAGAAAATCACCAACATCTCTACTACTAACTTAGCTCTGTTTGGCCACATCTGAGTTGAATTAAATATTAGATTAGAAATGCGTCATCATCTTCCAAGAAAATTACCAACATCTCTACTACTAACTTAGCTCTGTTTGGCCACATCTGAGTTAAATTGAATATTAGATAAGAATGGCGTCATCATCTTCCAAGAAAATCACCAACATCTCTACTACTAACTTAGCTCTGTTTGGCCACATCTGAGTTGCGTTGAATATTAGATAAGAAATTTGTCATCATTTTCCAAGAAAATCACCAACGTCTCTACAACTACTTAGCTCTGTATGGCCACATCTGAGTTGAATTTAATATTAGATAAGAAATGCGTCATCATCTTCCAAGAAAATCACCAACATCTCTACTAATAACTTAGCTCTGTTTGGCCACATCTGAGTAAAATTGAATATTAGATAAGAAATATGTCATCATATTTCGAAAAAAATTCCAACATCTCTACTACTAACTTAGCTCTGTTTGGCCACATCTGAGTTCAATTGAATATTAGATAAGAAATGCGTCATCATCTTCCAAACAAATCACTAACATCTCTACTACTAACTAAAGAGTGTTTGGCCACATCTGAGTTGAATTGAATATTAGATATAAAATGCATCATCATCTTCCAAGAAAATCACCAACATCTCTACTACTAACTAAGCTCTGTTTGGCCACATCTGAGTTAAATTGAATATTAGTTAAGAAATGCGTGATCATCTTCCAAGAAAATCACCAACATCTCTACTACTAACTTAGCTCTGTTTGGCTACATCTGAGTTAAATTGAATATTAGATAAGAAATGCGTTAGAATTTTCCAAGAAAATCACCAAAATCTCCCCTACTAACGTAGCTCTGTTCGGCCACATCTGAGTTACATTGAATATTAGATCAGAAATGTGTCATCATCTTCCAAGAAAATCACCAACACCTCTACTCCTAACTTCGCTCTGTTTGGCCACATCTGAGCGAAATTGAATATTAGATATGAAATGCGTCAGCATCTTCCAAGAAAATCACCAACATCTCTACTACTGACTGTGCTCTGTTCGGCCACATCTGAGTTAAATTGAATATTAGATCAGAAATGTGTCATCATCTTCCAAGAAAATCAACAACATCTCTACTACTACTTAGCTCTGTTTGGCCACATCTGAGTTGAATTGAATATTAGATAAGAAATGCGTTATGATCTTCCAAGAAAATCACCAACATCTCTACTAATAACTTAGCTCTGTTTGGCCACATCTGAGTTGAATTGAATATTAGATAAGAATTGCGTCATCATCTTCCAAGAAAATCAACAACATCTCTACTACTAACTTATCTCTGTTTGGCCACATCTGAGTTGCGTTGAATATTAGATAAGAAATGTGTCATCATTTTCCAAGAAAATCACCAACATCTCTACAACTACTTAGCTCAGTTTGGCCACATCTGAGTTGAATTGAATATTAGATAAGAAATGCGTCGTAATCTTCCAAGAAAATCACCAACATCTCTACTACTAACTTAGCTCTGTTTGGCCACATCTGAGTAAAATTGAATATTAGATAAGAAACATGTCATCATATTTCAAAAAATTCACTAACATCTCTACTACTAACTTAGCTCTGTTTGGCCACATCTGAGTTCAATTGAATATTAGATAAGAAATGCGTCATCATGTTCCAAACAAATCACTAACATCTCTACTACTAACTTAAGAGTGTTTGGCCACATCTGAGTTGAATTGAATGTTAGATAAAAAATGCATCATCATCTTCCAAGACAAACACCAACATCTCTACTACTAACTTAGCTCTGTTTGGCCACATCTGAGTTAAATTGAATATTAGTTAAGAAATGCGTGATCATCTTCCAAGAAAATCACCAATATCTCTACTACTAACTTAGCTCTGTTTGGCTACATCTGAGTTAAATTGAATATTAGATAAGAAATGTGTCATCATCTTCCAAGAAAATCACCAACATCTCTACTACTAACTGTGCTCTGTTTGGCCAAATCTTAGTTTAATGGATCTTTAGATAAGAAATGTGTCATCATCTTCCAAGAAAATCACCAACATCTCCTCTACTAACTTAGCTCTGTTTGGCCACATCTGAGTTGAATTGAATATTAGATAAAAAATGCATCATCATCTTCCAAGAAAATCACCAACATTTCTACAACTAACTGTGCTCTGTTTGGCCAAATCTGAGTTAAATTGAATATTAGATAAGAAATGCATCATCATCTTCCAAAAAAATCACCAACATCTCTACTACTAACTTAGCTCTGTTTAGCCACATCTAAGTTGAATTGAATATTAGATAAGAAATGTGTCATCATCTACCAAGAAAATAACCAACATCTCTACTTCTAACTTAGCTCTGTTTGGCCACATCTGAGTTAAATTGAATATTAGATAAGAAATGTGTCATCAGCTTCCAAGAAAATCACCAACATCTCTACTACTAACTTAGCTCTGTTTGGCCACATCTGAGTTGAATTGAATATTAGATAAAAAATGCATCATCATCTTCCCAGAAAATCACCAACATCTCTACTACTAACTTAGCTCTGTTTGGCCACATCTGAGTTAAATTGAATATTAGATGAGAAATGCGTCATCATCTTCCGAAAAAATCACCAACATCTCTACTACTAACTTAGCTAAGTTTGGCAACATCTAAGTTGAATTGAATATTAGATCAGAAATGTGTCATCATCTTCTAAGAAAATCACCAACATCTCTACTACTAACTTTGCTCTGCTTGGCCACATCTGAGTTGAATTAAATATTAGATGAGAAATGTGTCATAATCTTCTTAGAAAATCACCAACATCTCTACTACTAACTTAGCTCTGTTTGGCCACATCTGAGCAAAATTGAATATTAGATAAGAAATGCGTCATCATCTTCCAAGAAAATCTCCAACATCTCTACAACTAACTTAGCTCTGTTTGGCCACATCTGAGTTAAATTGAATATTAGATAAAAAAATGCGTCATCATCTTCCAAGAAAATCACCAACATCTCTACTACTAACTTAGCTCTGTTTGACCACATCTGAGTTGAATTGAATATTAGATAAGAAATGCGTCATCATCTTCCAAGAAAATCTCCGACATCTCTACTACTAACTTAGCTCTGTTATGCCACATCTGAGTTAAATTGAATATTAGATAAGAAATGCGTCATCATATTCCAAGAAAATCACTAACATCTCTACTACTAACTTAGCTCTGTTTGGCCACATCTGAGTTAAATTGAATATTTGATAAGAAATGTGTCATCATATTCAAAGAAAATCACCAACATCTCTACTACAAACTTAGCTCTGTTTGGCCACATCTGAGTTGAATTGAATATTAGATAACAAATGCGTCATCATCTTTATGAAAATAACCAACATTTCTACTACTAACTTAGCTCTGTTTGGCCACATCTGAGTTAAATAGAAATATTAGATAAGAAATGCATCATCATCTTCCAAGAAAATCACCAACATCTCTACTACTAACTTTGCTCTGTTAGGCCACATCTGAGTAAAATTGAATATTAGATAATAAATGCATCATCATATTCAAAGAAAATCACTAACATCTCTACTACTAACTTTGCTCTGTTTGACAACATCTGAGTTAAATTGAATATTAGATAAGAAATGCGTCAGTTTTTTCCAAGAAAATCACCAACATCTCTACTACTAACTTAGCTCTGTTTGGCTACATCTGAGTTTAATTTAATATTTGATAAGAAATGCGTCTTCATCTTCCCAGAAAATCACCAACGTATCCACTACAAACTTAGCTCTGTTTGGTCACATCTGAGTTACATTGAATATTAAATCAGAAATGTGTCATCATCTTCCAAGAAAATCACCAGCATTTCTGCTCCTAACTTTGCTCTGTTTGGCCACATCTGAGCTAAATTGAATATTAGATAAGAAATGCGTCAGCATCTTCCCAGAAAATCACCAAAATCTCTACTACTAACTGTGCTCTGTTTGGCCACATCTGAGTAAAACTGAATATTAGATAAGAAATGTGTCATCATCTTCCAAGAAAATCACCAACATCTCTACTACTACTTAGCTCTGTTTGGCCACATCTGAGTTGAATTGAATATTAGATAAGAAATGCGTCATCATCTTCCAAGAAAATCACCAACATCTCTACTACTAACTTAGCTCTGTTTGGCCACATCTGAGTTGAATTGAATATTCGGTTAAGAATTGCGTCACCATCTTCCAAGAAAATCACTAACATCTCTACTACTAACTTAGCTCTGTTTTGCCACATCTGAGTTGCGTTTAATATTAGATAAGAAATGTGTCATACTCTTCCAAGAAAATCACCAACGTCTCAACTACTACTTAGCTCTGTTTAGCCACATCTGAGTTGAATTGAATATTAGATAAGAAATGCGTCATCATCATTATGAAAATCACCAACATCTCTACTACTAACTTAGCTCTGTTTATCCACATCTGAGTTTAATTGAATATTAGATAAGAAATGCGTCATCATCTTTATGAACATCACCAACATCTCTACTACTAACTTAGCTCTGTTTGGCCACATCTGAGTTAAAAGTGAATATGAGATAAGAAATGCGTCGTAATCTTCCAAGAAAATCACCAACATCTCTACTACTTACTTAGCTCTGTTTGGCCACATCTGAGTTAAATTGAATATTAGATAAGAATTGCGTCATCATCTTCCAAGAAAATCACCAACATCTCTACTACTAACTTAGCTCTGTTTGGCCCCATCTGAGTTCAATTGAATATTAGATAAGAAATGCGTCATCATCGTCCAAGAAAATCACTAACATCTCTACTACTAATTTAAGAGTGTTTGGCCACATCTGAGTTGAATTGAATATTAGATAAAAAATGCATCATAATCTTCCAAGCAAATCACCAACATCTCTACTACTAACTTAGCTCTGTTTGGCCAAATCTGAGTTAAATTGAATATTAGATAAGAAATGCGTCATCATCTTCCAAAAAAATCAACAACATCTCTACTACTAACTTAGCTCTGTTTGGCCACATCTGAGTTGAATTGAATATTAGATAAGAAATATGTCATCATATTTCAAGAAAATAACCAACATCTCTACTACTAACTTTTCTCTGTTTGGCCACATCTGAGTTAAATTAAATATTAGATAAGAAATGCTGCATCCTCTTCCAAGAAAATCACTAACATCTCTACTACTAATTTATAAGTGTTGGGCCACACCATAGTTGCTTTGAATATTAGATATGAAATGTGTCATCATCTTCCAAACAAATCTCCAACATCTCTACTACTAAATTAGCTCTGTTTGGCAACATCTGAGCAAAATTGAATATTAGATAAGAAATGCGTCATCATCTTCCAAGAAAATCACAAACATCTCTACTACTAACTTTGCTCTGTTTGGCCACATCTGAGTTGAATTGAATATTAGATAAGAAATGCGTGATCATCTTCCGAGAAAATCACCAACATCTCTACTACTAACTAAGCTCTGTTTGGCCACATCTGAGTTGAATTGAATATTAGATAAGAAATGTGTCATCATATTCAAAGAAAATCACCAACATCTCTACTACTCACTTAGCTCTGTTTGGCCACATCTGAGTTGAATTGAATATTAGATAAGAAATGTGTCATCACATTGCAAGAATATCACCAACATCTCTACTACTAACTTAGCTCTGTTTGGCCACATCTGAGTTAAATTGAATATTAGATAAGAAATGCGTCAGTATTTTCCAAGAAAATCACCAACATCTCTACTACTAACTTAGCTCTGTTTGGCCACATCTGAGTTAAATTGAATTTTGATAAGAAATGCGTCATCATCTTCCAAGAAAATCACCAACGTCTCTACTACTACTTAGCTCTGTTTGGCCACATCTGAGTTTAATTGAATATTAGATAAGAATGCGTCATCATCCTCCAAGAAAATCACCAACATCTCTACTACTAACTTAGCTCTGTTTGGCCACATCTGAGTTAGATTAGATATTAGATAAGAAATGCGTCATCATCTTTATGAAAATCACCAACATCTCTACTACTAACTTAGCTCTGTTTGGCAACATCTGAGTTAAAATGAATATTAGATAAGAAATGCATCATCATCTTCCAAGAAAATCACTAACATCTCTACTACTAACTTAGCTCTGTAAAGGCCGATCTGAGTTAAATTGAATATTTGATAAGGAATGCGTCAGCATATTCAAAGAAAATCACTAAGATCTCTACAACGAACTTAGCTCTGTTTGGCAACATCTGAGTTTAATTGAATATTAGATAAGAAATGCGTTAGTATTTTCCAAGAAAATCACCAACATCTCTACTACTAACTTAGCTCTGTTTGGCCACATCTGAGTTAAATTGAATATTTGATAAGAAATGCGTCATCATCTACCAAAAAAATCACCAACATCTCCACTACTTACTTAGCTCTGTTTGGCCACATCCGAGTTACATTGAATATTAGATCAGAAATGTGTCATCATCTTCCAAGAAAATCACCAACATCTCTACTCCTAACTTGGCTCTGTTTGGCCACATCGGAGCTAAATTGAATATTAGATAAGAAATGCGTCAGCATCTTCCAAGAAAATCACCAACATCTCTACTACTTACTGTGCTCTGTTTGGCCACATCTGAGTTAAATTGAATATTAGATAAGAAATGTGTCATCATCTTCCAAGAATATCACCAACATCTCTACTACTAACTTAGCTCTGTTTGGCCACATCTGAGTTGAATTGAATATTAGATAAGAAATGCGTCATCATCTTCCAAGAAAATCACCAACATCTCTACTACTAACTTAGCTCTGTTTGGCCACATCTGAGTTGAATTGAATATTAGATAAGAATTACGTCATCATCTTCCAAGAAAATCACCAACATCTCTACTAGTAACTTAGCTCTGTTTGGCCACATCTGAGTAAAATTGAATATTAGATAAGAAATATGTCATCATATTTAAAAAAATCACTAACATCTCTACTACTAACTTAGCTCTGTTTGGCCACATCTGAGTTCAATTGAATATTAGATAAGAAATGCGTCATCATCTTCCAAACAAATCACTAACATCTCTACTACTAACTTAAGAGTGTTTGGCCACATCTGAGTGTAATGGAATATAAGATAAAAAATGCATCATCATCTTCCAAGAAAATCACCAACATCTCTACTACTAACTAAGCTCTGTTTGGCCACATCTGAGTTAAATTGAATATTAGTTAAAGAATGCGTGATAATCTTCCCAGAAAATCACCAACATCTCTACTACTAACTTAGCTCTGTTTGGCTACATCTGAGTTAAATTGAATATTAGATAAGAAATGCGTTAGTATTTTCCAAGAAAATCACCAACATCTCTACTACTACCTTAGCTCTGTTTTGCACCATCTGAGTTAAATTGAATATTTGATAAGACATGCGTCATCATCTTCCAAGAAAATCACCAACATCTCCACTACTAACTTAGCTCTGTTTGGACACATCTGAGCTAAATTGAATATTAGATAAGAAATCCGTCAGCATCTTCCAAGAAAATCACCAACATATCTACTACTGACTGTGCTCTGTTCGGCCACATCTGAGTTCAATTGAATATTAGATCAGAAATGTGTCATCACATTGCAAGAATATCACCAACATCTCTACTACTAACTTAGCTCTGTTTGGCCACATCTGAGTTAAATTGAATATTAGATAAGAAATGCGTCAGTATTTTCCAAGAAAATCACCAACATCTCTACTACTAACTTAGCTCTGTTTGGCCACATCTGAGTTAAATTGAATATTTGATAAGAAATGCGTCATCATCTTCCAAGAAACTCACCAACGTCTCTACTACTACTTAGCTCTGTTTGGCCACATCTGAGTTGAATTGAATATTAGATAAGGAATGCGTCATCATCCTCCAAGAAAATCACCAACATCTCTACTACTAACTTAGCTCTGTTTGGCCACATCTGAGTTAGATTGAATATTAGATAAGAAATGCGTCATCATCTTTATGAAAATCACCAACATCTCTACTACTAACTTAGCTCTGTTTGGCCACATCTGAGTTAAAATGAATATTAGATAAGAAATGCATCATCATCTTCCAAGAAAATCACTAACATCTCTACTACTAACTTAGCTCTGTTAAGGCCGATCTGAGTTAAATTGAATATTTGATAAGAAATGCGTCATCATATTCAAAGAAAATCACTAACATCACTACAACGAACTTAGCTCTGTTTGGCAACATCTGAGTTAAATTGAATATTAGATAAGAAATGCGTTAGTATTTTCCAAGAAAATCACCAACATCTCTACTACTAACTTAGCTCTGTTTGGCCACATCTGAGTTAAATCGAATATTTGATAAGAAATGCGTCATCATCTACCAAGAAAATCACCAACATCTCCACTACTTACTTAGCTCAGTTTGGCCACATCTGAGTTACATTGAATATTAGATCAGAAATGTGTCATCATCTTCCAAGAAAATCACCAACATCTCTACTCCTAACTTAGCTCTGTTTGGCCACATCGGAGCTCAATTGAACATTAGATAAGAAATGCGTCAGCATCTTCCAAGAAAATCACCAACATCTCTACTACTTACTGTGCTCTGTTTGGCCACATCTGAGTTAAATTGAATATTAGATAAGAAATGTGTCATCATCTTCCAAGAATATCACCAACATCTCTACTACTAACTTAGCTCTGTTTGGCCACATCTGAGTTGAATTGAATATTAGATAAGAAATGCGTCATCATCTTTATGAACATCACCAACATCTCTACTACTAACTTAGCTCTGTTTGGCCACATCTGAGTTCAATTGAATATTAGATAAGAAATGCGTCATCATCTTCCAAACAAATCACTAACATCTCTACTACTAACTTAAGAGTGTTTGGCCACATCTGAGTGTAATTGAATATTAGATAAAAAATGCATCATCATCTTCCAAGAAAATCACCAACATCTCTACTACTAACAAAGCTCTGTTTGGCCACATCTGAGTTAAATTGAATATTAGTTAAGAAATGCGTGATAATCTTTCAAGAAAATCACCAACATCTCTACTACTAACTAAGCTCTGTTTGGCTACATCTGAGTTAAATTGAATATTAGATAAGAAATGCGTTAGTATTTTCCAAGAAAATCACCAACATCTCTACTACTACCTTAGCTCTGTTTGGCACCATCTGAGTTAAATTGAATATTTGATAAGACATGCGTCATCATCTTCCAAGAAAATCACCAACATCTCCACTACTAACTTAGCTCTGTTTGGCCACATCTGAGCTAAATTGAATATTAGATAAGAAATCCGTCAGCATCTTCCAAGAAAATCACCAACATCTTTACTACTTACTGTGCTCTGTTTGGCCACATCTGAGTTCAATTTAATATTAGATCAGAAATGTGTCATCATCTTCCAAGTAAATCACCAACATCTCTTCTACAACTTAGCTCTGTTTGGCCACATCTGAGTTGAATTAAATATTAGATAAGAAATTCGTCACCATCTTCCAAGAAAATCACCAACATCTCTACTACTAACTTAGCTCTGTGTGGCCACATCTGAGTTGAATTGAATTTAAGATAAAAATTGCGTCATCATCTTCCAAGAAAATCACCAACATCTCTACTACTAACTTATCTCTGTTTGGCCACATCTGAGTTGCGTTGAATATTAGATAAGAAATGTGTCATCATTTTCCAAGAAAATCACCAACGTCTCTACAACTACTTAGCTCTGTTTGGCCACATCTGAGTTGAATTGAATATTAGCTAAGAAATGCGTCATCATCTTCTAAGAAAATCACCAACATCTCTACTACTAACTTAGCTCTGTTTGGCCACATCTGAGTAAAATTGAATATTAGATAAGAAACATGTCATCATATTTCAAAAAAATCACCAACATCTCTACTACTAACTTAGCTCTGTTTGGCCACATCTGAGTTCAATTGAATATTAGATAAGAAATGCGCTATCATCTTCCAAACAAATCACTAACATCTCTACAACTAACTTAAGAGTGTTTGGCCACATCTGAGTTGAATTGAATATTAGATAAAAAATGCATCATCATCTTCCAAGAAATTCTCCAACATCTCTACTACTAACTTAGCTCTGTTTGGCCACATCTGAGTTAAATTGAATATTAGTTAAGAAATGCGTGATCATCTTCCAAGAAAATCACCAACATCTCTACTACTAACTTAGCTCTGTTTGGCTACATCTGAGTTAAATTACATATTAGATAAGAAATGTGTCATCATCTTCCTAGAAAATCACCAACATCTCTACTACTAACTGTGCTCTGTTTGGCCAAATCTTAGTTAAATGGAATATTAGATAAGAAATGTGTCATCATCTTCCAAGAAAATTACCAACATCTCCTCTACTAACTTAGCTCTGTTTGGCCACATCTGAGTTGAATTGAATATTAGATAAAAAATGCATCATCATCTTCCAAGAAAATCACCAACATCTCTACTACTAACTTAGCTCTGTTTGGCCAAATCTGAGTTAAATTGAATATTAGATAAGAAATGCGTCATCATCTTCCAAAAAAATCACCAACATCTCTACTACTAACTTAGCTCTGTTTGGCCACATCTAAGTTGAATTGAATATTAGATAAGAAATGCGTCATCATCTTCCAAGAAAATCACCAACATCTCTACTACTGACTTAGCTCTGCTTGGCCACATCTGAGTTGAATTGAACATTAGATGAGAAATGTGTCATAATCTTCTTAGAAAATCACCAACATCTCTACTACTAACTTAGCTCTGTTTGGCCACATCTGAGTTTAATTAGAATATTAGATAAGAAATGTGTCATCAGCTTCCAAGAAAATCACCAACATCTCTACTACTAATTTAGCTCTGTTTGGCCACATCTGAGTTGAATTTAATATTAGAAATAAAATACATCATCATCTTCCAAGAAAATCACCAACATCTCTATTACTAACTTAGCTCTGTTTGGCCACATCTGAGTTAAATTGAATATTAGATAAGAAATGCGTCATCATCTTCCAAAAAAATCACCAACATCTCTACTACTAAATTAGCTCTGTTTGGCCACATCTGAGTTGCGTTTAATATTAGATAAGAAATGTGTCATCATCTTCCAAGAAAATCACCAACGTCTCAACTACTACTTAGCTCTGTTTAGCCACATCTGAGTTGAATTGAATATTAGATAAGAAATGCGTCATCAACTTTATGAAAATCACCAACATCTCTACTACTAACTAAGCTCTGTTTATCCACATCTGAGTTTAATTGAATATTAGATAAGAAATGCGTCATCATCTTAATGAAAATCACCAACATCTCTACAACTAACTTAGCTCTGTTTGGCCACATCTGAGTTAAATGGAATATTAGATAAGAAATGCGTCATCATCTTCCAAGAAAATCACCAACATCTCTACTACTTACTTTGCTCTGTTTGGCCACATCTGAGTTGAATTGAATATTAGATAAGAATTGCGTGATCATCTTCCTAGAAAATCACCAACATCGCTACTACTAACTTAGCTCTGTTTGGCCCCATCTGAGTTCAATTGAATATTAGATAAGAAATGCGTCATAATCTTCCAAGAAAATCACTAACATCTCTACTACTAATTTAAGAGTGTTTGGCCATATCTGAGTTGAATTGAATATTAGATAAAAAATTCATCATCATCTTCCAAGAAAATCACCAACATCTCTACTACTACCTAGCTCTGTTTGGCCACATCT
This sequence comes from Sepiola atlantica, assembly GCA_963556195.1. NCBI lineage: Eukaryota > Metazoa > Mollusca > Cephalopoda > Sepiida > Sepiolidae > Sepiola > Sepiola atlantica. The sequence continues at coordinate 423,038 of CAUVYP010001106.1, forward strand.
GAGTTGAATTGAATATTAGATAAAAAATGCGTCATGATCTTTTAAGAAAATCACCAACATCTCTACTACTAACTTAGCTCTGTTTTGCCACATCTGAGTTAAATTGAATATTAGATAAGTATTGCGTCATCATCTTCCAAGAAAATCAACAACATCTCTACTACTAACTTAGCTCTGTTTGGCCACATCTGAGTTGCGTTGAATATTAGATAAGAAATGTGTCATCATTTACCAAGAAAATCACCAACGTCTCTACAACTACTTAGCTCTGTTTGGCCACATCTGAGTTGAATTGAATATAAGATAAGAAATGCGTCATCATCTTCCAAGAAAATCACCAACATCTCTACTACTAACTTAGCTCTGTTTGGCCACATCTGAGTAAAATTGATTATGTGATAAGAAATATGTCATCATATTTCAAAAAAATCACCAACATCTCTACTACTTACAGTTCTCTGTTTGGCCACATCGTTGTTCAATTGAATATTAGATAAGAAATGCGTCATCATCTTCAAAACAAATCACCAACATCTCTACTACTAACTTAAGAGTGTTTGGCCACATCTGAGTTGAATTGAATATTAGATAAAAAATGCATCATCATCTTCCAAGAAAATCACCAACATCTCTACTACTAACTTAGCTCTGTTTGGCTACATCTGAGTTAAATTGAATATTAGTTAAGAAATGCGTGATCATCTTCCAAGAAAATCACCAACATCTCTACTACTAACTTAGCTCTGTTGTGCTACATCTGATTTAAATTGAATATTAGATAAGAAATGTGTCATCATCTTCCTAAAAAATTACCAACATCTCTACTACTAACTGTGCTCTGTTTGGCCATATCTTAGTTTAATGGAATATTAGATAAGAAATGTGTCATCATCTTCCAAAAAAATCACCAACATCTCTACTACTAACTTAGCTCTGTTTGGCCACATCTAAGTTCAAGTGAATATTAGATAAGAAATGTGTCATCATCTTCCAAGAAAATCACCAACATCTCTACTACTAACTTAGCTCTGCTTGGTAACATCTGAGTTGAATTGAATATTAGATGAGAAATATGTCATAATCTTCTTAGAAAATCACCAACATCTCTACTACTAACTTAGCTCTGTTTGGCCACATCTGAGTGTAATTGCATATTAGATCAGAAATGTGTCATCATATTCAAAGAAAATCACCAACATCTCCTCTACTAACGTAGCTCTGTTTGGCCACATCTGATTTGAATTGAATATTAGATAAGAAATGCGTCATCATCTTCCAAGAAAATGACCAACATCTCTACTACTAACTTAGCTCTGTTTGGCCACATCTGAGTTGAATTGAATATTAGATAAGAAATGCGTCATCATCTTCCAAGAAAATCACGAACATCTCTACTACTAACTTAGCTTTGTTTAGCCACATCTGAGGTCAATTGAATATTAGTTAAGAAATGCGTGATCATCTTCCAAGAAAATCACCAACATCTCTACTACTAACTTAGCTCTGTTTGGCCACATCTGAGTTAAATTGAATATTAGATAAGAAATGTGTCATCATATTCAAAGAAAATCACCAACATCTCCTCTACTAACTTAGTCCTGTTTGGCCACATCTGAGTTGAATTGAATATAAGATAAAAAACGCATCCTCATCTTCCAAGAAAATCACCAACATCTCGACTACTAACTTAGCTCTGTTTGGCCACATCTGAGTAAAATTGAATATTAGATAAGAAATGCGTCATCATCTTCCAAAAAAATCACCAACATCTCTACTACTAACTTAGCTCTGTTTGGCCACATCTGAGTTGAATTGAATATTAGATAAAAAATGCGTCATCATCTTCCAAGAAAATCACCAACATCTCTACTACTAACTTACCTCCGCTTGGGTACATCTGAGTTGAATTGAATATTAGATGAGAAATGTGTCATCATCTTCCTAGAAAATCACTAACATCTCTACTACAAACTTAGCTCTGTTGTGCCACATCTGAGTTACATTGAATATTAGATAAGAAATGTGTCATCATCTTCCAAGAAAATCTCCAACATTTCTACTACTAACTTAGATCTGTTTGGCCACATCTGAGTAAAATTGAATATTAGATAAGAAATGCGTCATCATCTTCCAAGAAAATCACCAACATCTCTGCTACTAACTTTGCTCTGTTTGGCCACATCTGAGTTAAATTGAATATTAGATAAGAAATGCGTCAGTATTTTCCAAGAAAATCACCAGCATCTCTACTCCTTACTTAGCTCTGTTTGGCCACATCTGAGCTAAATTGAATATTAGATCAGAAATGCGTCAGCATCTTCCCTGAAAATCACCAACATCTCTACTACTTACTGTGCTCTGTTTGGCCACATCTAAGTTAAATCGAATATTAGATAAGAAATGTGTCATCATCTTCCAAGAAAATCACCAACATCTCTACTACTACTTAGCTCTGTTTGGCCACATCTGAATTGAATTGAATATTAGATAAAAAATGCGTCATCATCTTCCAAGAAAATCACCAACATCTCTACTACTAACTCAGCTCTGTTGTGCCACATCTGAGTTAAATTGAATGTTAGATAAGAAATGTGTCATCATCTTCCAAGAAAATCACCAAGATCTCTACCACTAACTTAGCTCTGCTTGGCAACATCTGAGTTGAATTGAATATTAGATGCGAAATGTGTCATCATCTTCCTAGAAAATCACCAACATCTCTACTACTAACTTAGCTCGGTTTGGCCACATCTGAGTTAAATGGAATATTAGATAAGAAATGCCTCATCATCTTCCAAGAAAATCACAAACATCTTTACTACTTACTTAGCTCTGTTTGGCCACATCTGAGTTAAATTGAATATTAGATAAGAATTGCGTCATCATCTTCCAAGAAAATCACCAACATCTCTACTACTAACTTAGCTCTGTTTGGCCACATCTGAGTCTTATTGAATATTAGATAAGAAATGCGTCATCATCTTCCAAGAAAATCACTAACATCTCTACTACTAATTTCAGAGTGTTTGGCCACATCTGAGTTGAATTGAATATCAGATAAAAAATGCATCATCATCTTCCAAGAAAACCAGCAACATCTCTACTACTAACTAAGCTCTGTTTTGCTACATCTGAGTTAAATTGAATATTAGATTAGAAATGCGTCATGATCTTCCAAGAAAATCACCAACATTTCTACTACTAACTTAGCTCTGTTTGGCCAAATCTGAGTTAAATTGAATATTAGATAAGAAATGCGTCATCATCTTCCAAAAAAATCACCAACATCTCTACTACTAACTTAGCTCTGTTTGGCCACATCTGAGTTGAATTGAATATTAGATGCGAAATGTGTCATCATCTTCCTAGAAAATCACCAACATCTCTACTACTAACTTTGCTCTGTTTGGCCACATCTGAGTTAAATTGAATATTAGATAAAGAATGCGTCATATTCTTCCAAGAAAATCATCAACATCTCTACTACTAACTTAGCTCTGTTTGGCCACATCTGAGTTAAATTGAATATTAGATAAGAAATGTGTCATCATCTTCTAAGAAAATCACCAACATCTCTACTACTAACTTAGCTCTGTTCGGCCACATCTGAGTTAAATTGAATATTAGATAAGAAATGCGTCTGTATTTTCCAATAAAATCACCAACATCTCTACGACTAACTTAGCTCTGTATAGCCACATCTGAGTTAAATTGAATATTTGATAAGCAATGCGTCATCATCTTCCAAGAAAATCACCAACATCTCCACTACTAACTTAGGTCTGTTTGGCCACATCTGAGTTACATGTAATATTAGATCAGAAATGTGTCATCATCTTACAAGAAAATCACCAACATCTCTACTCCTACCTTAGCTCTGTTTGGCTACATCTAAGCAAAATTGAATATTAGATAATGAATGCGTCAGCATCTTCCAAGAAAATCACCAACATCTCTACTACATACTGTGCTCTGTTTGGCAACATATGAGTTAAATTGAATATTAGATAAGAAATGTGTCATCATCTTCGAAGAAAATCACCAACATCTCTACTACTACTTAGCTGTGTTTGGCCACATTTTAGTTGAATTGAATATTAGATAAGAATTGCGTCATCATCTTCCAAGAAAATCACCAACATCTCTACTACTAACTTAGCTCTGTTTGGCCACATCTGAGTTAAATTGAATATTAGATAAGAAATGTGTCATCATATTCAAAGAAAATCACCAACATCTCCTCTACTAACTTAGTCCTGTTTGGCCACATCTGAGTTGAATTGAATATAAGATAAAAAACGCATCCTCATCTTCCAAGAAAATCACCAACATCTCGACTACTAACTTAGCTCTGTTTGGCCACATCTGAGTAAAATTGAATATTAGATAAGAAATGCGTCATCATCTTCCAAAAAAATCACCAACATCTCTACTACTAACTTAGCTCTGTTTGGCCACATCTGAGTTGAATTGAATATTAGATAAAAAATGCGTCATCATCTTCCAAGAAAATCACCAACATCTCTACTACTAACTTACCTCCGCTTGGGTACATCTGAGTTGAATTGAATATTAGATGAGAAATGTGTCATCATCTTCCTAGAAAATCACTAACATCTCTACTACAAACTTAGCTCTGTTGTGCCACATCTGAGTTACATTGAATATTAGATAAGAAATGTGTCATCATCTTCCAAGAAAATCTCCAACATTTCTACTACTAACTTAGCTCTGTTTGGCCACATCTGAGTAAAATTGAATATTAGATAAGAAATGCGTCATCATCTTCCAAGAAAATCACCAACATCTCTGCTACTAACTTTGCTCTGTTTGGCCACATCTGAGTTAAATTGAATATTAGATAAGAAATGCGTCAGTATTTTCCAAGAAAATCACCAGCATCTCTACTCCTTACTTAGCTCTGTTTGGCCACATCTGAGCTAAATTGAATATTAGATCAGAAATGCGTCAGCATCTTCCCTGAAAATCACCAACATCTCTACTACTTACTGTGCTCTGTTTAGCCACATCTGAGTTAAATCGAATATTAGATAAGAAATGTGTCATCATCTTCCAAGAAAATCACCAACATCTCTACTACTACTTAGCTCTGTTTGGCCACATCTGAATTGAATTGAATATTAGATAAAAAATGCGTCATCATCTTCCAAGAAAATCACCAACATCTCTACTACTAACTCAGCTCTGTTGTGCCACATCTGAGTTAAATTGAATGTTAGATAAGAAATGTGTCATCATCTTCCAAGAAAATCACCAAGATCTCTACCACTAACTTAGCTCTGCTTGGCAACATCTGAGTTGAATTGAATATTAGATGCGAAATGTGTCATCATCTTCCTCGAAAATCACCAACATCTCTACTACTAACTTAGCTCGGTTTGGCCACATCTGAGTTAAATGGAATATTAGATAAGAAATGCCTCATCATCTTCCAAGAAAATCACAAACATCTTTACTACTTACTTAGCTCTGTTTGGCCACATCTGAGTTAAATTGAATATTAGATAAGAATTGCGTCATCATCTTCCAAGAAAATCACCAACATCTCTACTACTAACTTAGCTCTGTTTGGCCACATCTGAGTCTAATTGAATATTAGATAAGAAATGCGTCATCATCTTCCAAGAAAATCACTAACATCTCTACTACTAATTTCAGAGTGTTTGGCCACATCTGAGTTGAATTGAATATCAGATAAAAAATGCATCATCATCTTCCAAGAAAACCAGCAACATCTCTACTACTAACTAAGCTCTGTTTTGCTACATCTGAGTTAAATTGAATATTAGATTAGAAATGCGTCATGATCTTCCAAGAAAATCACCAACATTTCTACTACTAACTTAGCTCTGTTTGGCCAAATCTGAGTTAAATTGAATATTAGATAAGAAATGCGTCATCATCTTCCAAAAAAATCATCAACATCTCTACTACTAACTTAGCTCTGTTTGGCCACATCTGAGTTAAATTGAATATTAGATAAAGAATGCGTCATCATCTTCCAAGAAAATCATCAACATCTCTACTACTAACTTAGCTCTGTTTGGCCACATCTGAGTTAAATTGAATATTAGATAAGAAATGTGTCATCATCTTCTAAGAAAATCACCAACATCTCTACTACTAACTTAGCTCTGTTCGGCCACATCTGAGTTAAATTGAATATTAGATAAGAAATGCGTCTGTATTTTCCAATAAAATCACCAACATCTCTACGACTAACTTAGCTCTGTTTAGCCACATCTGAGTTAAATTGAATATTTGATAAGCAATGCGTCATCATCTTCCAAGAAAATCACCAACATCTCCACTACTAACTTAGGTCTGTTTGGCCACATCTGAGTTACATGTAATATTAGATCAGAAATGTGTCATCATCTTACAAGAAAATCACCAACATCTCTACTCCTACCTTAGCTCTGTTTGGCTACATCTAAGCAAAATTGAATATTAGATAATGAATGCGTCAGCATCTTCCAAGAAAATCACCAACATCTCTACTACATACTGTGCTCTGTTTGGCAACATATGAGTTAAATTGAATATTAGATAAGAAATGTGTCATCATCTTCGAAGAAAATCACCAACATCTCTACTACTACTTAGCTCTGTTTGGCCACATCTTAGTTGAATTGAATATTAGATAAGAATTGCGTCATCATCTTCCAAGAAAATCACCAACATCTCTACTACTACTTAGCTCTGTTAGGCCACATCTGAGTTGAATTGAATATTAGATAAGAAATGCGTCATCATTTTCCAAGAAAATCACCAACATCTCTACTACTAACTTTGCTCTGTTTGGCCACATCTGAGTTGAATTGAATATTAGATAAGAAATGTGTCATCATCTTCCAAGAAAATCACCAACATTTCTACTACTAACTTAGCTCTGTTTGGCCACATCTGAGTTGAATTGAATATTAGATGCGAAATGTGTCATCATCTTCCTAGAAAATCACCAACATCTCTACTACTAACTTAGCTCTGTTTGGCCACATCTGAGTTAAATTGAATATTAGATAAGAAATGCGTCATCATCTTCCAAGAAAATCATCAACATCTCTACTACTAACTTAGCTCTGTTTGGCCACATCTGAGTTAAATTGAATATTAGATAAGAAATGTGTCATCATCTTCCAAGAAAATCACCAACATCTCTACTACTTACTTAGCTCTGTTCTGCCACATCTGAGTTAAATTGAATATTAGATAAGAAATGCGTCAGTATTTTCCAAGAAAATCACCAACATCTCTACGACTAACTTAGCTCTGTTTGGCCACATCTGAGTAAAATTGAATATTTGATAAGCAATGCGTCATCATCTTCCAAGAAAATCACCAACATCTCCACTACTAACTTAGGTCTGTTTAGCCACATCTGAGTTACATGTAATATTAGATCAGAAGTGTGACATCATCTTACAATGAAAATCACCAACATCTCTACTCCTACCTTAGCTCTGTTTGGCTACATCTGAGCAAAATTGAATATTAGATAATGAATGCGTCAGCATCTTCATGAAAATCACCAACATCTCTACTACATACTGTGCTCTGTTTGGCAACATCTGAGTTAAATTGAATATTAGATAAGAAATGTGTCATCATCTTCAAAGAAAATCACCAACATCTCTACTACTACTTTGCTCTGTTTGGCCACATCTGAGTTGAATTGAATATTAGATAAGAATTGCGTCATCATCTTCCAAGAAAATCACCAACATCTCTACTACTAACTTAGCTCTGTTTGGCCACATCTGAGTTGCGTTGAATATTAGATAAGAAATGCGTCATCATCTTCCAAGAAAATCACCAACGTCTCTACTACTACTTAGCTCTGTTTGGCCACATCTGAGTGGAATTGAATATTAGATAAGAAATGCGTCATCATTTTCCAAGAAAATCACCAACATCTCTACTACTAACTTAGCTCTGTTTGGCCACATCTGAGTTGAATTGAATATTAGATAAGAAATGCGTCATCATTTTCCAAGAAAATCACTAACATCTCTACTACTAACTTAGCTCTGTTTGGCCACATCTGAGTTAAATTGAATATTAGATAAGAAATGTGTCATCATCTTCCAAGAAAATCATCAACATCTCTACTACTAACTTAGCTCTGTTCGGCCACATCTGAGTTAAATTGAATATTAGATAAGAAATGCGTCTGTATTTTCCAAGAAAATCACCAACATCTCTACGACTAACTTAGCTCTGTTTGGCCACATCTGAGTTAAATTGAATATTTGATAAGCAATGCGTCATCATCTTCCAAGAAAATCACAAACATCTCCACTACTAACTTAGGTCTGTTTGGCCACATCTGAGTTACATGTAATATTAGATCAGAAATGTGTCATCATCTTACAAGAAAATCACCAACATCTCTACTCCTACCTTAGCTCTGTTTGGCTACATCTGAGCAAAATTGAATATTAGATAATGAATGCGTCAGCATCTTCCGAGAAAATCACTAACATCTCTACTACATACTGTGCTCTGTTTGGCAACATATGAGTTAAATTGAATATTAGATAAGAAATGTGTCATCATCTTCGAAGAAAATCACCAACATCTCTACTACTACTTAGCTCTGTTTGGCCACATCTGAGTTGAATTGAATATTAGATAAGAATTGCGTCATCATCTTCCAAGAAAATCACCAACATCTCTACTACTAACTTAGCTCTGTTTGGCCACATCTGAGTTGCGTTAAATATTAGATAAGAAATGCGTCATCATCTTCCAAGAAAATCACCAACGTCTCTACTACTACTTAGCTCTGTTAGGCCACATCTGAGTTGAATTGAATATTAGATAAGAAATGCGTCATCATTTTCCAAGAAAATCACCAACATCTCTACTACTAACTTAGCTCTGTTTGGCCACATCTGAGTTGAATTGAATATTAGATAAGAAATGAGTCATCATCTTCCAAGAAAATCACCAACATCTCTACTACTAACTTAGCTCTGTTTGGCCACATCTGAGTTGAATTGAATATTAGATGCGAAATGTGTCATCATCTTCCAAGAAAATCACCAACATCTCTACTACTAACTTAGCTCTGTTTGGCCACATCTGAGTTAAATTGAATATTAGATAAGAAATGCGTCATCATCTTCCAAGAAAATCATCAACATCTCTACTACTAACTTAGCTCTGTTTGGCCACATCTGAGTTAAATTGAATATTAGATAAGAAATGTGTCATCATCTTCCGAGAAAATCCCCAACATCTCTACTACTAACTTAGCTCTGTTCTGCCACATCTGAGTTAAATTGAATATTAGATAAGAAATGCGTCAGTATTTTCCAAGAAAATCACCAACATCTCTACGACTAACTTAGCTCTGTTTGGCCACATCTGAGTAAAATTGAATATTTGATAAGCAATGCGTCATCATCTTCGAAGAAAATCACCAACATCTCCACTACAAACTTTGCTCTGTTTGGCCACATCTGAGTTACATTGAATATTAGATCAGAAATGTGTCATCATCTTCCAAGAAAATCACCAACATCTCTACTCCTTACTTAGCTCTGTTTGGCCACATATGAGCTAAATTTAATATTAGATAAGAAATGCGTCAGCATCTTCCAAGAAAATCACCAACATCTCTACTACTTACTGTGCTCTGTTTGGCCACATCTGAGTTAAATTGAATATTAGATAAGAATTGCGTCATCATCTTCCAAGAAAATCCCCAACATCTCTACTACTACTTAGCTCTGTTTGGCTACACCTGAGTTGAATTGAATATTAGATAAGAAATGCGTCATCATCTTCCAAGAAAATCACCAACATCTCTACTACTAACTTAGCTCTGTTTGGCCAAATCTGAGTTAAATTGAATATTAGATAAGAAATGCGTCATCATCTTCCAAAAAAATCACCAACATCTCTACTACTAACTTAGCTCTGTTTGGCCACATCTGAGTTGAATTGAATATTAGATAAAAAATGTGTCATCATCTTCCAAGAAAATCACCAACATCCTTACTACTAACTTAGCTCTGCTTAGTCACATCTGAGTTGAATTGAATATTAGATGCGAAATGTGTTATCATCTTCCTAGAAAATCACCAACATCCTTACTACTAACTTAGCTCTGTTTGGCCACATCTGAGTTGCGTTGAATATTAGATAAGAAATGCGTCATCATCTTCCAAGAAAATAACCAACGTCTCTACTACTACTTAGCTCTGTTTGGCCACATCTGAGTTGCGTTGAATATTAGATAAGAAATGTGTCATCATCTTCCAAGAAAATCACCAACATCTCTACTACTAACTTAGCACTGTTTGGCCACATCTGAGTTGAATTGAATATTAGATAAGAATTGCGTCATCATCTTCCAAGAAAATCACCAACATCTCTACTACTAACTTAGCTCTGTTTGGCCACATCAGAGTTGCGTTGAATATTAGATAAGAAATGTGTCATCATCTTCCAAGAAAATCACCAACATCTCTACTCCTTACTTAGCTCTGTTTGGCCACATATGAGTTGAATTGAATATTAGATGCGAAATGTGTTATCATCTTCCTAGAAAATCACCAACATCTTTACTACTAACTTAGCTCTGTTTGGCCACATCTGAGTTAAATTGAATATTAGATAAGAAATGCGTCATCATCTTCCAAGAAAATCATCAACATCTCTACTACTACTTAGCTCTGTTTGGCCACATCTGAGTTGAATTGAATATTAGATAAAGATGCGTCATCATCTTCCAAGCAAATCACCAACATCTCTACTACTAACTTAACTCTGTTTGGCCACATCTGAGTAAAATTGAATATTAGATAAGAAATGTGTCATCATCTTCCAAGAAAACTACCAACATCTCTACTACTTACTGTGCTCTGTTTGGCCACATCTGAGTTAACTTTAATATTAGATAATAAATGTGTCATCATATTCAAAGAAAATCACAACATCTCTACTACTCACTTAGCTCTGTTTGGCCACATCTGAGTTGAATTGCATATTAGATAAGAAATGTGTCATCACATTCCAAGAATATCACCAACATATCTACTACTAACTTTGCTCTGTTTGGCCACATCTGAGTTAAATTGAATATTAGATAAGAAATGCATCATCATCTTCCAAGAAAATCACCAACATCTCTACTACTAACTTAGCTCTGTTAGGCCACATCTGAGTTAAATTGAATATTAGATAAGAAATGCGTCATCATATTCAAAGAAAATCACAAACATCTCTACTACTAACTTAGCTCTGTTTGGCCACATCTGAGTTAAATTTAATATTAGATAAGAAATGCGTCAGTATTTTCCAAGAAAATTACCAACATCTCTACTACTAACTTAGCTCTGTTTTGCCACATCTGAGTTAAATTGAATATTTGATAAGCAATGCGTCATAATCTTCCAAGAAAATCACTAACATCTCCACTACTAACTTACGTCTGTTTGGCCACATCTGAGTTACATTGAATATCAGATCAGAAATGTGTCATCATCTTACAAGAAAATCACCAACATCTCTTCTCCTACCTTAGCTCTGTTTGGCCACATCTGAGCTAAATTGAATATTAGATAATAAATGCGTCAGCATCTTCAAAGACAATCACCAACATCTCTACTACTTACTGTGCTCTGTTTGGCCATATCTGAGTTAAATTGAATTTTAGATAAGGAATGTGTCATCATCGTCCAAGAAAATCACCAACGTCTCTACTACTACTGAACTCTGTTTGGCCACATCTGAGTTGAATTGAATATTAGATAAGAAATTCGTCATCATCTTCCAAGAAAATCACCAACATCTCTACTACTAACTTAGCTCTGTTTGGCCACATCTGAGTTGAATTGAATATTAGATAAGAAATGCGTCATCATCTTCCAAGAAAATCACCAACATCTCTACTACAAACTTAGCTCTGTTTGGCCACATCTGAGTTGAATTGAATATAAGATAAGAAATGCGTCATCATCTTTATGAAAATCACCAACATCTCTACTACTAATTTAGCTCTGTTTGGCCACATCTGAGTTAAATGGAATATTAGATCAGAAATGCATCATCATCTTCCAAGAAAATAACCAACATATCTACTACTAACTTAGCTCTGTAAGGCCACATCTGAGTAAAATTGAATATTAGATAATAAATGCGTCATCATATTCCAAGAAAATCACTAACATCTCTACAACTAACTTAGCTCTGTTGGGCCACATCTGAGTTAAATTGAATATTTGATAAGAAATGCGTCATCATCTTCCAAGAAAATGACCAACATCTCCACTACTAACTTAGCTCTGTTTGGCCACATCTGAGTTACATTGAATATTAGATCAGAAATGTGTCATCATCTTCCAAGAAAATCACTAACATCTCTACTCCTAACTTAGCTCTGTTTGGCCACATCTGAGTTACATTGAATATTAGATCAGAAATGTGTCATCATCTTCAAAGAAAATCACCAACATCTCTACTCCTAACTTAGCTCTGTTTGGCCACATCTGAGCAAAATTGAATATAAGATAATAAATGCGTCAGCATCTTCCAAGAAAATCACCAACAGCTCTATTACTTACTGTGCTCTGTTTGGCCACATCTGAGTTACATTGAATATTAGATCAGAAATGTGTCATCATCTTCCAAGAAAATCACCAACATATCTACTACTAACTTAGCTCTGTTTGGCCACATCTGAGTTGCGTTGAATATTAGATAAGAAATGTGTCATCATGTTCCAAGAAAATCACCAACATCTCTACTACTAACTTAGCTCTGTTTGGCCACATCTGAGTTGAATTGAATATTAGATAAGAAATGCGTCATCATCTTTATGAAAATCACCAACATCTCTACTACTAACTTAGCTCTGTTTGGCCACATCTGAGTTGCGTTGAATATTAGATAAGAATTGCGTCATCATCTTCCAAGAAAATCACCAACGTCTCTACTACTACTCAGCTCTGTTTGGCCACATCTGAGTTGAATTGAATATTAGATAAGAAAGACGTCATCATCTTCCAAGAAAATCACCAACATCTCTACTACTAACTTAGCTCTGTTTGGCCACATCTGAGTTAAATTGAATATTAGATAAGAAGTTCATCATCATCTTCCAAGAAAATCACCAACATCTCTACTGCTTACTTAGCTCTGTTAGGCCACATCTGAGTAAAATTGAATATTAGATAATAAATGCGTCATCATATTCAAAGAAAATCACTAACATCTCTACTACTAACTTAGCTCTGTTTGGCAACATCTGAGTTAATTTTAATATTAGATAAGAAATGCGTCATCATCTTCCAAGAAAATCACCAACATCTCTACTACATACTTAGCTCTGTTTGGCCACATCTGAGTTGAATTCAATATTCGGTAAGAATTGCGTCATCATCTTCCAAGAAAATTACAAACATCTCTACTACTAACTTAGCTCTGTTTTGTCACATCTGAGTTGAATTGAATATTAGATAAAAAATGCATTATCATCTTCCAAGAAAATCACCAACATCTCTACTACTAACTTAGCTCTGTTTGGCCATATCTGAGTTAAATTGAATATTAGTTAAGAAATGCATCATAACCTTCCAAGAAAACCACCAACATATCTACTACTAACTAAGCTCTGTTTGGCTACATCTGAGTTAAATTGAATATTAGATAGGAAATGTGTCATCATCTTCGAAGAAAATCACCAACATCTCTACTACTACTTAGCTCTCTTTGGCCACATCTGAGTTGAATTGAATATTAGATAAGAATTGCGTCATCATCTTCCAAGAAAATCACCAACATCTCTACAACTAACTTAGCTCTGTTTGGCCACATCTGAGTTGCGTTGAATATTAGATAAGAATTGCGTCATCATCTTCCAAGAAAATCACCAACGTCTCTACTACTACTTAGCTCTGTTTGGCCACATCTGAGTTGAATTGAATATTAGATAAGAAAGACGTCATCATCTTCCAAGAAAATCACCAACATCTCTACTACTAACTTAGCTCTGTTTGGCCACATCTGAGTTAAATTGAATATTAGATAAAAAAGGCGTCATATTCTTCCAAGAAAATCATCAACATCTCTACTACTGACTTAGCTCTGTTTGGCCACATCTGAGTGTAATTGAACATTAGGTAAGAAATGCGTCATCATCTTCCAGGAAAATCACCAACATCTCTACTACTAACTTAGCTCTGTTTGGCCACATCTGAGTTAAATTGAATATTAGATAAGAAATGTGTCATCATATTCAAAGAAAATAACCAACATCTCTACTACTAACTTAGCTCTGTTTGGCCAAATCTGAGTTAAATTGAATATTAGATAAGAAATGCATCATCATCTTCCAAAACAATCACCAACATCTCTACTACTTACTTTGCTCTGCTTGGCCACATCTGAGTTAAATTGAATATTAGATGAGAAATGCATCATCATCTTCCAAAACAATCACCAACATCTCTACTACTTACTTTGCTCTGCTTGGCCACATCTGAGTTGAATTGAATATTAGATGAGAAATGTGTCATAATCTTCCTAGTTAATCACCAACATCTCTACTACAAACTTGGCTCTGTTTGGCCACATCTGAGTTGAATTGAATATTTGATAAGAAAGGCGTCATCATCTTCCAAGAAACTCATCAACATCTCTACTACTAACTTAGCTCTGTTTGGCAACATCTGAGTTGAATTGAACATTAGATAAGAAATGCGTCATCCTCTCCCAGGAAAATCACCATCATCTCTACTACTAACTTAGCTCTGTTTGGCCACATCTGAGTGAAATTGAATATGAGATAAGAAATGTGTCATCATATTCTAAGAAAATAACCAACATCTCTACTACTAACTTAGCTCTGTTTGGCCACATCTGAGTTGAATTGAGGATTAGATAAGAAATGTGTCATCACATTCCAAGAATATCACCAACATATCTACTACTAACTTAGCTCTGTTTGGCCACATCTGAGTTGAATTGAATATTAGATAAGAAATGCGTCATCATCTTTATGAAAATCACCAACATCTCTACTACTAACTTAGCTCTCTTTGGCCACATCTGAGTTGCGTTGAATATTAGATAAGAATTGCGTCATCATCTTCCAAGAAAATCACCAACGTCTCTACTACTACTTAGCTCTGTTTGGCCACATCTGAGTTGAATTGAATATTAGATAAGAAAGACGTCATCATCTTCCAAGAAAATCACCAACATCTCTACTACTAACTTAGCTCTGTTTGGCCACATCTGAGTTAAATTGAATATTAGATAAGAAGTTCATCATCATCTTCCAAGAAAATCACCAACATCTCTACTGCTTACTTAGCTCTGTTAGGCCACATCTGAGTAAAATTGAATATTAGATAATAAATGCGTCATCATATTCAAAGAAAATCACTAACATCTCTACTACTAACTTAGCTCTGTTTGGCAACATCTGAGTTAATTTTAATATTAGATAAGAAATGCGTCATCATCTTCCAAGAAAATCACCAACATCTCTACTACATACTTAGCTCTGTTTGGCCACATCTTAGTTGAATTCAATATTCGGTAAGAATTGCGTCATCATCTTCCAAGAAAATTACAAACATCTCTACTACTAACTTAGCTCTGTTTTGTCACATCTGAGTTGAATTGAATATTAGATAAAAAATGCATTATCATCTTCCAAGAAAATCACCAACATCTCTACTACTAACTTAGCTCTGTTTGGCCATATCTGAGTTAAATTGAATATTAGTTAAGAAATGCATCATAACCTTCCAAGAAAACCACCAACATATCTACTACTAACTAAGCTCTGTTTGGCTACATCTGAGTTAAATTGAATATTAGATAGGAAATGTGTCATCATCTTCGAAGAAAATCACCAACATCTCTACTACTACTTAGCTCTCTTTGGCCACATCTGAGTTGAATTGAATATTAGATAAGAATTGCGTCATCATCTTCCAAGAAAATCACCAACATCTCTACAACTAACTTAGCTCTGTTTGGCCACATCTGAGTTGCGTTGAATATTAGATAAGAATTGCGTCATCATCTTCCAAGAAAATCACCAACGTCTCTACTACTACTTAGCTCTGTTTGGCCACATCTGAGTTGAATTGAATATTAGATAAGAAAGACGTCATCATCTTCCAAGAAAATCACCAACATCTCTACTACTAACTTAGCTCTGTTTGGCCACATCTGAGTTAAATTGAATATTAGATAAAAAAGGCGTCATATTCTTCCAAGAAAATCATCAACATCTCTACTACTGACTTAGCTCTGTTTGGCCACATCTGAGTGTAATTGAACATTAGGTAAGAAATGCGTCATCATCTTCCAGGAAAATCACCAACATCTCTACTACTAACTTAGCTCTGTTTGGCCACATCTGAGTTAAATTGAATATTAGATAAGAAATGTGTCATCATATTCAAAGAAAATAACCAACATCTCTACTACTAACTTAGCTCTGTTTGGCCAAATCTGAGTTAAATTGAATATTAGATAAGAAATGCATCATCATCTTCCAAAACAATCACCAACATCTCTACTACTTACTTTGCTCTGCTTGGCCACATCTGAGTTGAATTGAATATTAGATGAGAAATGTGTCATAATCTTCCTAGTTAATCACCAACATCTCTACTACAAACTTGGCTCTGTTTGGCCACATCTGAGTTGAATTGAATATTAGATACGAAATGTGTCATCATCTTCCAAGAAAATCACCAACATCTCTACTACTAACTTAGCTCTGTTTTGCCACATCTGAGTTCAATTGAATATTAGATAAGAAAGGCGTCATCATCTTCCAAGAAACTCATCAACATCTCTACTACTAACTTAGCTCTGTTTGGCAACATCTGAGTTGAATTGAACATTAGATAAGAAATGCGTCATCCTCTCCCAGGAAAATCACTATCATCTCTACTACTAACTTAGCTCTGTTTGGCCACATCTGAGTGAAATTGAATATGAGATAAGAAATGTGTCATCATATTCTAAGAAAATAACCAACATCTCTACTACTAACTTAGCTCTGTTTGGCCACATCTGAGTTGAATTGAGGATTAGATAAGAAATGTGTCATCACATTCCAAGAATATCACCAACATATCTACTACTAACTTAGCTCTGTTTGGCCACCTCTGAGTTAAATTGAATATTAGATAAGAAATTCATCATCATCTTCCAAGAAAATCACTAACATCTCTACTACTAACTTAGCTCTGTTAGGCCACATCTGAGCTAAATTGAATATTAGATAAGAAATGCGTCATCATATTCAAAGAAAATCACCAACATCTCTACTACTAACTTAGCTCTGTTTGGGTACATCTGAGTACAATTGAATATTAGATAAGAAATGCGTCAGTATTTTCCAAGAAAATCACCAACATCTATACTACTAACTTAGCTCTGTTTGGCTACATCTGAGTTAAATTGAATATTTGATAAGCAATGCGTCATCATCTTCCAAGAAAATCACTAACATCTCCACTACTTACTTAGGTCTGTTTGGCCACATCTGAGTTACATTGAATATTAGATCAGAAATGTGTCATCATCTTACAAGAAAATCACCAACATCTCTACTCCTACCTTAGCTCTGTTTGGCCTCATCTGAGCTTAATTGAATATTAGATAATAAATGCGTCATCATCTTCCAAGAAAATCACCAACATCTCTACTACTTACTGTTCTCTGTTTGGCCACATCTGCGTTAAATTGAATAGTAGATAAGAAATGTGTAATCATCTTCCAAGAAAATCACCAACATCTCTACTACTACTTAGCTCTCTTTGTCCACATCTGAGTTGAATTGAATATTAGATAAGAAATGCGTCATCATCTTCCAAGAAAATCACCAACATCTCTACTACTAACTTAGCTCTGTTTGGCCACATCTGAGTTGAATTGAATATTAGATAAGAAATGCGTCAGCATATTCCAAGAAAATCACCAACATCTCTACTACTAACTTAGCTCTGTTTAGCCACATCTGAGTTGCGTTGAATATTAGATAAGAAATGTGTCATCATCTTCCAAGACAATCACCAACGTCTCTACTACTACTTAGCTCTGTTTGGCCACATCTGAGTTGAATTGAATATTAGATAAGAGCTGCGTCATGATCCGTATGAAAATAACCAACATGTTTACTACTAACTTTGCTCTGTTAAGCCACATCTGAGTTAAATTGAATATTAGATGAGAAATGCGTCATCATATTTTAAAAAAATCACTAACATCTCTACTACACCCAGTGCTCTGTTTTGCAACATCTGAGTTAAATTGAATATTAGATAAGAAATGCGTCAGTATTTTCCAAGAAAATCACCAACATCTCTACTACTAACTTAGCTCTGTGTTGCCACATCTGAGTTAAATGGAATATTTGATAAGAAATGCGTCATCATCTTCCAAGGAAATCACCAACATCTCCACTACTAACTTAGGTCTGTTTGGCCACATCTGAGTTACATTGAATATTAGATCAGAAATGTGTCATCATCTTCCAAGAAAATCACCAACATCTCTACTCCTAACTTAGCTCTGTTTGGCCACATCTGAGCTAAATTGAATATTAGATAAGAAATGGGTCAGCATTTTCCAAGAAAATCACCAACATCTCTACTACTTACTGTGCTCTGTTTGGCCACATCTGAGTTAAATTGAATATTAGATAAGAAATGTGTAATCGTCTTCGAAGAAAATCACCAACATCTTTACTACTACTAAACTCCGTTTGGCCACATCTGAGTTGAATTGAATATAAGATAAGAAATGCATCATCATCTTCCAAGAAAATCACCAACATCTCCACTACTTACTTAGGTCTGTTTGGCCACATCTGAGTTAAATTGAATATTTGATAAGAAATGCGTCATCATCTTCCAAGAAAATCACCAACATCTCTACTACAAACTTAGCTCTGTTTGGCAACATCTGAGTTGAATTCAATATTAGATAAGAAATGCGACATCATCTTCCAAGAAAATCACCAACATCTCTACTACTAACTTAGCTTTGTTTAGCCACATCTGAGTTGAATTGAATATCAGATAAGAAATGTGTAATCAAATTCCAAGAATATCACCAACATCTCTACTACTAACTTAGCTCTGTTTGGCCACATCTGAGTTAAATTGAATATTAGATAAGAAATACATCATCATCTTCCAAGAAAATCACCAACATCTCTACTACTAACTTAGCTCTGTTAGGCCACATCTGATTAAATTGAATATTAGAAAAGAAATGCGTCATCATATTAAAAAAAAATCACCAACATCTCTACTACTTACTTAGCTCTGCTTGGCCACATCTGAGTTAAATTGAATATTAGATAAGAAATGCGTCATCAACTTCCAAGAAAATCACCAACATCTCTACTACTAACTTAGCCCTGTTTGGCCACATCTGAGTACAATTGAATATAAGATAAGAAATGCGTCATCATCTTCCAAGAAAATCACCAACATCTGTACAACTAACTTAGCTCTGTTTGGCCTAATCTGAGTTGAATTTAATATTAGATGAGAAATGTGTCATCATATTCAAAGAAAATCACCAACATCTCTACTACTAACTTAATCTGTTTGGCCACATCTGAGTTGAATTGAATATTAGATAAGAAATGTGTCATCATATTCCAAAAAATCACTAACATCTCTACTAGTCACTTAGCTCTGTTTAGAAACATGTGAGTTAAATCGAATATTAGATAAGAAATGCGTCATCATCTTCCAAGAAAATCACCAACATCTCTACTACTAACTTATCTATGTTTGGCCACATCTGAGTTGAATTGAATATTAGATAAGAAATGCGTCATCATCTTAATGAAACTCACCAACATCTCTACTACTAACTTAGCTCTGTTTGGCCACATCTGAGTTGAATTGAATATTAGATAAGAAATGCGTCATCATCTCTCAAGACAATCACCAACATCTCTACTAGTAACTTTGCTCTGTTTGGCCACATCTGAGTTGAATTGAATATTAGATAAGAAATGCGTCATCATATGTAAAGAAAATAACCAACATCTCTACTACTAACTTAGCTCTGTTAGGCCACATCTGAGTTGAATTGAATATTAGATAAGAAATGCGTCATCATATTCCACGAAAATCACGACAATCTCTACTACTAACTTAGCTCTGTTTGGCCACATCTGAGTTAAATTAAATATTAGATAAGAAATGTGTCATCATCTTCCAAGAAAATCACAAACATCTCTACTACTAACTTAGCTCGGTTTGGCCACATCTGAGTTTGATTAAATATTAGATAAGAAATGTGTTATCATCTTCCAAGAAAATAAACAACATCTCTACTACTAACTTAGCGCTGTTTGGCCACATCTGAGTTGAATAGAATATTAGATAAGAAATGCGTCATCATCCTTCAAGAAAATCACCAACATCTCTACTACTAACTTAGCTCTGTTAGGCCACATCTGAGTTGAATTGAATATTAGATAAGAAATGCGCTATCTTATTCAAAGAAAATCACAAACATCTCTACTACTAACTTAGCTCTGTTTGGCCACATCTGAGTTGAATTGAATATTAGATAAACAATGCGTTATCATCTTCCAAGAAAATCACCAACATCTCTACTACTAACTTAGCTCTGTTTGGCCACATCTGAGTGAAATTGAATATTAGATAAGAAATGCGTCAGCATATTCCAAGAAAATCACTAACATCTCTTATACTAACTTTGCTCTGTTTGGGTACATATGAGTTGCGTTGAATATTAGATAAGAAATGTGTCATCATCTTCCAAGAAAATCACCAACGTCTCTACTACTACTTAGCTCTGTTTGGCAACATCTGAGTTGAATTGAATATTAGATAAGAAATGCGTCATCATCTTTCAAGAAAATCACCAACATCTCTACTAGTAACTTAGCTCTGTTTTGCTTCATCTGAGTTAAATCGAATATTAGATAAGAAATGCGTCATAATCTTCCAAGAAAATCACCAACATCTCTACTACTTATTTAGCTCTGTTTGGCCACATCTGAGTTGCGTTGAATATTAGATGAGAAATGCGTCATCATCTTCTAAGAAAATCACCAACATCTCTACTACTAACTTAGCTCTGTTTGGCCACATCTGAGTTGAATTGAATATTAGATAAACAATGCGTCATCATCTTCCAAGAAAATCACCAACATCTCTACTACTAACTAAGCTCTGTTTGGCCACATCTGAGTTGAATTGAATATTAGATAAACAATGCGTCATCATCTTCCAAGAAAATCACCAACATCTCTACTACTAACTTAGCTCTGTTTGACCACATCTGGGCAAAATTGAATATTAGATAAGAAATGCGTCAGCATCCTCCCAGAAAATCACCAACATCTCTACCACTAACTTAGCTCTGTTTGGCCACATCTGAGTTAAATGGAATATCAGATAAGAAATGCGTCAGCATATTCCAAGAAAATCACCAACATTTCTACTACTAACTTAGCTCTGTTTGGCTGCATCTGAGTTGCGTTGAATATTAGATAAGAAATGTGTCATCCTCTTCTAAGAAAATCACCAACGTCTCTACTACTACTTAGCTCTGTTTGGCAACATCTGAGTTGAATTGAATATATGATAAGAAATGCGCCATCATCTTCCAAGAAAATCACCAACATCTCTACTACTAACTTAGCTCTGTTTGGCCACATCTGAGTTGAATTGAATATTAGATAAGAAATGCGTCACCATCTTTATGAAAATCACAAACATCTCTACTACTAACTTAGCTCTGTTTGGCCACATCTGAGTTGAATTGAATATTAGATAAGAAATGCGTCATCATCTTTCAAGAAAATCACCAACATGTCTTCTAGTAACTTTGCTCTGTTTAGCCACATCTGAGTTAAATGGAATATTAGATAAGAAATGCGTCATCATCTTCCAAGAAAATCACCAACCTCTGTACTACTTACTTAGCTCTGTTTGGCAACATCTGAGTTAAATTGAATATTAGATAAGAATTGCGTCATCATCTTCCAAGAAAATCACCAACATCTCTACTACTAACTTATCTCCGTTTGGCCACATCTGAGTTAAATTGAATATTAGATAAGAAATATGTCATCATATTTCAAGAAAATCACCAACATCTCTACTACTAACTTAGCTCTGTGTGGCCACATCTGAGTTAAATTGAATATTAGATAAGAAATGTGTCATCATCTTCTAAGGAAATCACCAACATCTCTACTACAAACTTAGCTCTGTTTGGCCACATCTTAGTTGAATTGAATATTAGATAAACAATGCGTCATAATCTTCCAAGAAAATCACCAACAACTCTACTACTAACTTAGCTCTGTTTGGCCACATCTGAGTTGAATTGAATATTAGATAAACAATGCGTTATCATCTTCCATGAAAATCACCAAAATCTCTACTACTAACTTAGCTCTGTTTGGCCACATCTGAGCTAAATTGAATATTAGATAAGAAATACGTCAGCATCTTCCAAGAAAATCACCAACATCTCTACTACTAACTTAGCTCTGTTTGGCCACATCTGAGTTAAATTGAATATTAGATAAGAAATGCGTCATCATCTTCCAAGAAAATCACCAACATCTCTACTACTAACTTAGCTCTGTTTGGCTACATATGAGTTGCGTTGAATATTAGATAAGAAATGTGTCATCATCTTCCAAGAAAATCACCAACGTCTCTACTTCTACTTAGCTCTGTTTGGCAACATCTGAGTTGAATTGAATATTAGATAAGAAATGCGTCATCATCTTTCAAGAAAATCACCAACATCTCTACTAGTAACTTAGCTCTGTTTGGCCACATCTGAGTTAAATCGAATATTAGATAATAAATGCGTCATCATCTTCCAAGAAAATCACTAACATCTCTACTACTTACTTAGCTCTGTTTGGCCACATCTGAGTTAAATTGAATATTAGATAAGAAATGCGTCATCATCTTCCAAGAAAATCACCAACATCTCTACTACTAACTTAGCTCTGTTTGGCAACATCTGAGTTAAATTGAATATTAGATAAGAAATGCGTCATCCTCCTTCGAAGAAAATCACCAACATCTCTACTACTAACTTAGCTCTGTTTGGCCACATCTGAGTTAAATCGAATATTAGATAATAAATGCGTCATCATCTTCCAAGAAAATCACCAACATCTCTACTACTTGGTTAGCTCTGTTTGGCCACATCTGAGTTAAATTGTATATTAGATAAGAAATGCGTCATCATCTTCCAAGAAAATCACCAACATCTCTACTACTAACTTAGCTCTGTTGGGCCACATCTGAGTTTAATGGAATATTAGATAAGAAATATGTAATCATATTTTAAGAAAATCACCAACATCTCTACTACTAACTTAGCTCTGTTAGGCCACAACTGAGTTAAATTGAATATTAGATAGGAAATGCGTCATCATCTTCCAAGAAAATCACCAACATCTCTACTACTAACTTAGCTCTGTTTGGCCACATCTGAGTTGAATTGAATATTAGATAAGAAATGCGTCATCATCTTTATGAAATCCACAAACATCTCTACTACTAACTTAGCTCTGTTTGGCCACATCTGAGTTGAATTGAATATTAGATAAGAAATGCGTCATCATCTTTCAAGAAAATCACCAACATCTCTACTAGTAACTTGGCTCTGTTTGGCCACATCTGAGTTAAATGGAATATTAGATAAGAAATGCGACATCATCTTCCAAGAAAATCACCAACATCTCTATTACTTACTTAGCTCTGTTTGGCAACATCTGAGTTAAATTGAATATTAGATAAGAATTGCGTCATCATCTCTCAAGAAAATCACCAACATCTCTACTACTAACTTATCTCTGCTTGGCCACATCTGAGTTAAATTGAATATTAGATAAGAAATATGTCATCATATTTCAAGAAAATCACCAACATCTCTACTACTAACTTAGCTCTGTTTGGTCACATCTGAGTTAAATTTAATATTAGATAAGAAATGCGTCATCATCTTCCAAGAAAATCACCAACATCTCTACTACTAACTTAGCTCTGTTTGGCCACATCTGAGTTGCGTTGAATATTAGATAAGAAATGTGTCATAATTTCCAAGAAAATCACCAACGTCTCTTCTACTACTTAGCTCTGTTTGGCCACATCTGAGTTCAATTGAATATTAGATAAGAAATGCGTCATCATCTTCCAAGAAAATCACCAACATCTCTACTACTTACTTAGCTCTGTTTGGCCACATCTGAGTTAAATTGAATATTGGATAAGAATTGCGTCATCATCTTCCAAGAAAATCACCAACATCTCTACTACTAAATTAGCTCTGTTTGGCCACATCTGAGTTAAATTGAATATTGGATAAGAAATATGTCATCATATTTCAACAAAATCACCAACATCTCTACTACTAACTTAGCTCTGTTTGGCCACATCTGAGTTCAGTTAATATTAGATGAGAAATGCGTCATCATCTTCACAGAAAATCAGTAACACCTCTACTACTAACTTAGGAGTGTTTGGCCACATTATAGTTGCTTTAAATATTAGATATGAAATGTGTCATCATCTTCCAAGAAAATCACCAACATCTCTACAACTAACTTAGCTCTGTTTGACCACATCTGAGCTAAATTGAATATTAGATAAGAAATGCGTCAGCATCTTCCAAGAAAATCACCAACATCTCTACTACTAACTTAGCTCTGTTTGGCCACATCTGAGTTGAATTGAATATTAGATAAGAAATGCGTCAGCATATTCCAAGAAAATCACCAACATCTCTACTACTAACTTAGCTCTGTTTGGCTACATCTGAGTTGCGTTGAATATTAGATAAGAAATGTGTCATCATCTTCCAAGAAAATCAGCAACGTCTCTACTACTACTTAGCTCTGTTGGGCCACATCTGAGTTTAATGGAATATTAGATAAGAAATATGTAATCATATTTTAAGAAAATCACCAACATCTCTACTACTAACTTAGCTCTGTTAGGCCACAACTGAGTTGAATTGAATATTAGATAAGAAATGCGTCATCATCTTCCAAGAAAATCACCAACATCTCTACTACTAACTTAGCTCTGTTTGGCCACATCTGAGTTGAATTGAATATTAGATAAGAAATGCGTCATCATCTTTATGAAATCCACAAACATCTCTACTACTAACTAAGCTCTGTTTGGCCACATCTGAGTTCAGTTAATATTAGATGAGAAATGCGTCATCATCTTCACAGAAAATCAGTAACACCTCTACTACTAACTTAGGAGTGTTTGGCCACATTATAGTTGCTTTAAATATTAGATATAAAATGTGTCATCATCTTCCAAGAAAATCACCAACATCTCTACTACTAACTTAGCTCTGTTTGACCACATCTGAGCTAAATTGAATATTAGATAAGAAATGCGTCAGCATCTTACAAGCAAATCACCAACATCTCTACTACTAACTTAGCTCTGTTTGGCCACATCTGAGTTGAATTGAATATTAGATAAGAAATGCGTCAGCATATTCCAAGAAAATCACCAACATCTCTACTACTAACTTAGCTAAGTTTGGCAACATCAAAGTTGAATTGAATATTAAATAAAAAATATGTCATCATATTTCAAGAAAATCACCAACATCTCTACTACTAACTTAGCTCTGTGTGGCCACATCTGAGTTAAATTGAATATTAGATAAGAAATGCGTCATCATCTTCTAAGGAAATCACCAACATCTCTACTACCAACTTAGCTCTGTTTGGCCACATCTGAGTTTAATTGAATATTAGATAAACAATGCGTCATCATCTTCCAAGAAAATCACCAACATCTCTACTACTAACTTAGCTCTGTTTGGCCACATCTGCACTAAATTGAATATTAGATAAGAAATGCGTCAGCATCTTCCAAGAAAATCACCAACATCTTTACTACTAACTTTGCTCTGTTTTGCTACATATGAGTTGCGTTGAATATTAGATAAGAAATGTGTCATCATCTTCCAAGAAAATCACCAACGTCTCTACTACTACTTAGCTCTGTTTGGCAACATCTGAGTTGAATTGAATATTAGATAAGAAATGCGTCATCATCTTTCAAGAAAATCACCAACATCTCTACTAGTAACTTAGCTCTGTTTGGCAACATCTGAGTTTAATCGAATATTAGATAAGAAATGCGTCATCATCTTCGAAGAAAATCACCAACATCTCTACTACTTACTTAGCTCTGTTTGGGTACATCTGAGTTAAATTGAATATTTGATAAGAAATGCGTCATCATCTTCCAAGAAAATCACCAACATCTCTACTACTAACTAAGCTCTTTTTGGCCACATCTGAGTTGAATTGAATATTAGATAAGAAATGCGTTATCATCTTTATGAAAATCACAAACATCTCTACTACTAACTTAGCTTTGTTTGGCCACATCTGAGTTGAATTGAATATTAGATAAGAAATGCGTCATCATCTTTCAAGAAAATCACCAACATCTCTACTAGTAACTTAGCTCTGTTTGCCACATCTGAGTTAAATGGAATATTAGATAAGAAATGCGTCATCATCTTCCAAGAAAATCACGAACATCTCTACTACTTACTTAGCTCTGTTTGGCAACATCTGAGTTAAATTGAATATTAGATAAGAAATGCGTCAGCATCTTCCAAGAAAATCACCAACATCTCTACTACTAACTTAGCTCTGTTTGGCCACATCTGAGTAAAATTGAATATTAAATAAAAAATGTGTCATCATCTTCAAAGAAAATCACCAACATCTCTACTACTAACTTAGCTAAGTTTGGCAACATCTGAGTTGAATTGAATATTAGATAAGAAATGCGTCATCATCTTTCAAGAAAATCACCAACATCTCTACTACTAACTTAGCTCTGTTTGGCCACATCTGAGTTAAATGGAATATTAGATGAGAAATGCGTCATCATCTTCCAATAAAATCACCAACATCTCTACTACTTACTTAGCTCTGTTTGGCAACATCTGAGTTAAATTGAATATTAGATAAGAATTGCGTCATCATCTTCCAAGAAAATCACCAACATCTCTAGTACTAACTTATCTCTGTTTGGCCACATCTGAGTTAACTTGAATATTAGATAAGAAATATGTCATCATGTTTCAAGAAAATCACCAACATCTCTACTACTAACTTAGCTCTGTTTGGCACATCTGAGTTAAATTGAATATTAGATAAGAAATGCGTCATCATCTTCCAAGAAAATCACCAACATATCTACTACTAACTTAGCTCTGTTTGGCCACATCTGAGTTGCGTTGAATATTAGATGAGAAATGTGTCATAATTTCCAAGAAAATCACCAACGTCTCTACTACTACTTAGCTCTGTTTAGCCACATCTAAGTTCAATTGAATATTAGATAAGAAATGCGTCATCATCTTCCAAGAAAATCACCAACATCTCTACTACTTACTTAGCTCTGTTTGGCCACATCTGAGTTAAATTGAATATTAGATAAGAATTGCGTCATCATCTTCCAAGAAAATCACCAACATCTCTACTACTAAATTAGCTCTGTTTGGCCACATCTGAGTTAAATTGAATATTAGATAAGAAATATGTCATCATCTTACAAGAAAATCACCAACATCTCTACTACTAACTTAGCTCTGTTTGGCCACATCTGAGTTCAGTTAATATTAGATGAGAAATGCGTCATCATCTTCACAGAAAATCACTAACATCTCTACTATTAACTTAGGAGTGTTTGGCCACATTATAGTTGCTTCAAATATTAGATATGAAATGTGTCATCATCTTCCAAGAAAATCACCAACATCTCTACTACTAACTTTGCTCTGTTTGGCCACATCTGAGTTGAATTGAATATTAGATAAGAAATGCGTCATCATCTTCCAAGAAAATCACCAACATCTCTACAACTAACTTAGCTCTCTTTGGCCACATCTGAGTTGAATTGAATATTAGATAAGAAATCCATCATCATCTTCCAAGAAAATCACCAAAATCTCTACTACTTATGTTGCTCTGTTTGGCCACATCTGAGTTAAATTGAATATTAGATAAGAAATGCGTCATCATCTTCCAAGAAAATCACCAACATCTCTACTACTAACTTAGCTC
The DNA here is from genome assembly GCA_963556195.1 of Sepiola atlantica. NCBI lineage: Eukaryota > Metazoa > Mollusca > Cephalopoda > Sepiida > Sepiolidae > Sepiola > Sepiola atlantica. Next base: position 451,188 of record CAUVYP010001106.1, read on the forward strand.
TGTTTGGCAACACATCTGAGTTAAATTGAATATTAGATAAGAAATGCGTCATCATCTTCCAAGAAAATCACCAACATCTCTACTACTAACTTAGCTCTGTTTGGCCACATCTGAGTTAAATTGAATATAAGATAAGAAATGTGTCATCATCTTCCTAGAAAATCACCAACATCTCTACAACTAACTGTGCTCTGTTTGGCCAAATCTTAGTTTAATTGAATATTAGATAAGAAATGTGTCATTATCTTCCAAGAAAATCACCAACATCTCTACTACTAACTTAGCTCTTTTTGGCCACATCTGAGTTAAATTGAATATTAGATAAGAAATGCGTCATCATCTTCCAGGAAAATCACGAACATCTCTACTACTAACTTAGCTCTGTTTGGCCACATCTGAGGTGCGTTGAATATTAGATAAGAAATGTGTCATCATTTTCTAAGAAAATCACCAACATCTCTACTACTAACTTTGCTCTGTTGGGCCACATCTGTGTTGAAGTGAATATTCGTTAAGAAATGCGCTATAATCTTCCAAGAAAATCACCAACGTCTCTACTACTACTTAGCTCTGTTTGGCCACATCTCAGTTAAATTGACCATTAGATAAAAAATGTGTTATCATCTTCCAAGAAAATCCACAACATCTCTACTACTTACTTAGCTCTGTTTGGCCACATCTGAGGTACATTGAATATTAGATAAGAAATGCGTCATCATCTTCCAAGAAAATCACCAACATCTCTTCTACTAACTTATCTCTGTTAAGCCACATCTGAGTTGAATTCAATATTAGATAAGAAATGCGTAATCATATTCAAAGAAAATCAGCAACATCTCTACTACTAACTTAGCTCTGTTTGGCCACATCTTAGTTGAATTGAATATTAGATAAGAAATGCGTCATCATATTCCAAGAAAATAACCAACATCTCTACTACAAACTTAGCTCTGTTTGGCCACATCTGAGTAAAATTGAATATTAAATAAAAAATGTGTCATCATCTTCCAAGAAAATCACAAACATCTCTACTACTGACTTAGCTCGGTGTGGCCACATCTTAGTTAAATTGCATATTAGATAAGAAATGCGTCATCATCTTCTAAGGAAATCACCAACATCTCTACTACTAACTTAGCTCTGTTTGGCCACATCTGAGTTGAATTGAATATTAGATAAACAATGCCTCATAATCTTCCAAGAAAATCACCAACATCTCTACTACTAACTTAGCTCTGTTTGGCCACATCTGAGTTGAATTGAATATTAGATAAACAATGCGTCATCCTCTTCCAAGCAAATCACCAACATCTCTACTACTAACTTAGCTCTGTTTGGCCCCATCTGAGCAAAATTGAATATTAGATAAGAAATACGGCAGCATCTTCCAAGAAAATCACCAACATCTCTACTACTAACTTAGCTCTGTTTGGCCACATCTGAGTTAAATTGAATATAAGATAGGAAATGCGTCAGCATATTCCAAGAAAATCACCAACATCTCTACTACTAACTTTGCTCTGTTTGGCTACATATGAGTTGCGTTGAATATTAGATAAGCAATGCGTTATCATCTTCCAAGAAAATCACCAACGTCTCTACTACTAGTTAGCTCTGTTTGGCAACATCTGAGTTGAATTGAATATTAGATAAGAAATGCGTCATCATCTTCCAAGCAAATCACCAAAATCTCTACTACTAACTTAGCTCTGTTTGGCCACATCTGAGTTGAATTGAATATTAGATAAGAAATGTGTCATCATCTTCCAAGAAAATCACCAACATCTCTACTACTAACTGTGCTCTCTTTGGCCACATCTGTGTTGAATTAGATATTAGATAAGAAATGCATCATCATCTTCCAAGAAAATCACCAAAATCTCTACTACTTATGTAGCTCTGTTTGGCCACATCTAAGTTAAATTGAATATTAGATAAGAAATGCGTCATCATCTTCCAAGAAAATAACCAACATCTCTACAACTAACTTAGCTCTGTCTGGCCACATCTGAGTTAAATTGAATATTAGATAAGAAATGCGTCATCATCTTCCAAGAAAATCACCAACATCTCTACTACTAACTTAGCTCTGTTTGGCCACATCTGAGTTAAATTGAATATAAGATAAGAAATGTGTCATCATCTTCCTAGAAAATCACCAACATCTCTACAATTTACTGTGCTCTGTTTGGCCAAATCTTAGTTTAATTGAATATTAGATAAGAAATGTGTGATCATCTTCCAAGAAAATCACCAACATCTCTACTACTAACTTAGCTCTGTTTGGCCACATCTGAGGTGCGTTGAATATTAGATAAGAAATGTGTCATCATTTTCTAAGAAAATCACCAACATCTCTACTACTAACTTAGCTCTGTTGGGCCACATCTGTGTTGAAGTGAATATTAGATAAGAAATGCGTCATAATCTTCCAAGAAAATCACCAACGTCTCTACTACTACTTAGCTCTGTTTGGCCACATCTCAGTTAAATTGACCATTAGATAAGAAATGTGTTATCATCTTCCAAGAAAATCAACAACATCTATACTACTAACTTAGTTCTGTTTGGCCACATCTGAGGTCAATTGAATATTAGATAAGAAATGCGTCATCATCTTCCAAGTAAATCACCAACATCTCTACTACTAACTTAGCTCTGTTTGGCCACATCTGAGCAAAATTGAATATTAGATAAGAAATACGTCATCATTTTCCAAAAAAATCACCAACATCTCTACTACTAACTTAGCTCTGTTTGGCCACATCTGAGTTTAATTGAATATTAGATGAGAAATGCGTCAGCATATTCCAAGAAAATCACTAACATCTCTACTACTAACTTAGCTCTGTTTGACCACATCTGAGTTAAATTGCATATTAGATAAGAAATGCGTCATCATCTTTATGAAAATAACCAACATCTCTACTACTAACTTAGCTCTGTTTGGCAACATCTGACTTAAATGGAATATTAGATAAGAAATGCGTCATCATCTTCCAAGAAAATCACCAACATCTCTACTACTTACTTAGCTCTGTTTGGCCACATCTGAGTTGAATTGAATATTAGATAAGAAATGCGTCATCATCTTCCAAGAAAATCACCAACATCTTTATTACTAACTTAGCTCTGTTTGGCCACATCTGAGTTAAATTGAATATTAGATAAGAAATGCGTCATCATCTTCCAAGAAAATCACCAACATCTCTACTACTAACTTAGCTCTGTTTGGCCACATCTGAGTGTAATTGAATATTAGATAAGAAATGCGTTATCATCTTCTAGGAACATCACCAACATCTCTACTACTGATTTAGCTCTGTTTGGCCACATCCGAGTTAAATTGAATATTAGATGAGAAAAGCGTCATCATCTTCCAAGAAAATCACCAACATCTCTACTACTAACTTAGCTCTGTTTGGCCACATCTGAGTTGAATTGAATATTAGATAAGAAATGCGTCAGCATCTTCCAAGAAAATCACCAACATCTCTACTACTAACTTAGCTCTGTTTGCCCACATCTGAGTTAAATTGAATATTAGATAAGAAATGCGTCAGAATATTCCAAGAAAATCACCAACATCTCTACTACTAACTTAGCTCTGTTTGGCCACATCTGAGTGTAATTGAATATTAGATAAGAAATGCGTTATCATCTTCTAGGAACATCACCAACATCTCTACTACTGATTTAGCTCTGTTTGGCCACATCTGAGTTAAATTGAATATTAGATAAGAAATGCGTCATCATCTATAAGAAAATAACCAACATCTCTACTACTAACTTAGCTCTGTTTGGCCACATCTGAGTTGAATTGAATATTAGATAAGAAATGCGTCATCATTTTTCAAGAAAATCACCAACATCTCTACTAGTAACTTAGCTCTGTTTGGCCACATCTGAGTTAAATGGAATATAAGATAAGAAATGCGTCATCATCTTCGAAGAAAATCACCAACATCTTTACTACTAACTTAGCTCTGTTTGGCCACATCTGAGTTAAATTGAATATTAGATAAGAATTGCGTCATCATCTTCCAAGAAAATTACCAACATCTCTACTACTAACTTAGCTCTGTTTGGCCACATCTGAGTTAACTTGAATATTAGATAAGAAATATGTCATGATATTTCAAGAAAATCACCAACATCTCTACTATTAACTTAGCTCTGTTTGGCCACATCTGAGTTAAATTGAATATTAGATAAGAAATGCGTCATCATCTTCCAAGAAAATCACCAACATCTCTACTACTAACTTAGCTCTGTTTGGCCACATCTGAGTTGCGTTGAATATTAGATAAGAAATGTGTCATAATCTTCCAAGAAAATCACTAACGTCCTTACTACTACTTAGCTCTGTTTGGCCACATCTGAGTTGAATTGAATATTAGATAAGAAATGCGTCATCATCTTCCAAGAAAATCACCCACATCTTTATTACTAACTTAGCTTTGTTTGGCCACATCTGAGTTAAATTGAATATTAGATAAGAAATGCGTCATCATCTTCCAAGAAAATCACCAACATCTCTACTACTAACTTAGCTCTGTTTGGCCACATCTGAGTGTAATTGAATATTAAATAAGAAATGCGTTATCATCTTCCAGGAACATCACCAACATCTCTACTACTGATTTAGCTCTGTTTGGCCACATCCGAGTTAAATTGAATATTAGATGAGAAAAGCGTCATCATCTTCCAAGAAAATCACCAACATCTCTACTACTAACTTAGTTCTGTTTGGCCACATCTGAGTTGAATTGAATATTAGATAAGAAATGCGTCAGCATCTTCCAAGAAAATCACCAACATCTTTACTACTAACTTAGCTCTGTTTGGCCACATCTAAGTTGCGTTGAATATTAGATAAGAAATGCGTCATCATCTTCCAAGAAAATCACCAACGTCTCTACTACTACTTAGCTCTGTTTGGCAACATCTGAGTTGAATTGAATATTAGATAAGAAATGCGTCATCATCTTCCAAGAAAATCACCAACATCTTTATTACTAACTTAGCTCTGTTTGGCAACATCTGAGTTAAATTGAATATTAGATAAGAAATGCGTCATCATCTTCCAAGAAAATCACCAACATCTCTACTACTAACTTAGCTCTGTTTGGCCACATCTGAGTGTAATTGAATATTAGATAAGAAATGCGTTATCATCTTCTAGGAACATCACCAACATCTCTACTACTAACTTAGCTCTGTTTGGCCACATCTGAGTTGAATTGAATATTAGATAAGAAATGCGTCAGCATCTTCCAAGAAAATCACCAACATCTCTACTACTAACTTAGCTCTGTTTGCCCACATCTGAGTTAAATTGAATATTAGATAAGAAATGCGTCAGAATATTCCAAGAAAATCACCAACATCTCTACTACTAACTTTGCTCTGTTTGGCTACATATGAGTTGCGTTGAATATTAGATAAGAAATGTGTCATCATCTTCCAAGAAAATCACCAACATCTCTACTACTAACTTTGCTCTGTTTGGCTACATATGAGTTGCGTTGAATATTAGATAAGAAATGTGTCATCATCTTCCAAGAAAATCACCAACGTCTCTACTACTAACTTAGCTCTGTTTTGCCACATCTGAGTTGATTTGAATATTAGATAAGAAATGCGTCATCATCTTCCAAGAAAATCACCAACACCTCTACTACTAACTTAGCTCTGTTGAGCCACATCTGAGTTGAATTGAATATTAGATAAGAAATGCGTCATCATTTTTCAAGAAAATCACCAACATCTCTACTAGTAACTTAGCTCTGTTTGGCCACATCTGAGTTAAATGGAATATAAGATAAGAAATGCGTCATCATCTTCGAAGAAAATCACCAACATCTTTACTACTAACTTAGCTCTGGTTGGCCACATCTGAGTTAAATTGAATATTAGATAAGAAATATGTCATGATATTTCAAGAAAATAACCAACATCTCTACTATTAACTTACCTCTGTTTGGCCACATCTGAGTTAAATTGAATATTAGATAAGAAATGCGTAATCATCTTCCAAGAAAATCACCAACATCTCTACTACTAACTTAGCTCTGTTTGGCCACATCTGAGTTGCGTTGAATATTAGATAAGAAATGTGTCATAATCTTCCAAGAAAATCACTAACGTCCTTACTACTACTTAGCTCTGTTTGGCCACATCTGAGTTGAATTGAATATTAGATAAGAAATGCGTCATCATCTTCCAAACAAATAACCAACATCTCTACTACTACTTAGCTCTGTTTGGCAACATCTGAGTTGAATTGAATATTAGATAAGAAATGCGTCATCATCTTCCAAGAAAATCACCCACATCTTTATTACTAACTTAGCTCTGTTTGGCCACAGCTGAGTTAAATTGAATATTAGATAAGAAATGCGTCATCATCTTCCAAGAAAATCACCAACATCTCTACTACTAACTTAGCTCTGTTTGGCCACATCTGAGTGTAATTGAATATTAGATAAGAAATGCGTTATCATCTTCCAGGAACATCACCAACATCTCTACTACTGATTTAGCTCTGTTTGGCTACATCCGAGTTAAATTGAATATTAGATGAGAAAAGCGTCATCATCTTCCAAGAAAATCACCAACATCTCTACTACTAACTTAGCTCTTTTTGGCCACATCTGAGTTGAATTGAATATTAGATAAGAAATGCGTCAGCATCTTCCAAGAAAATCACCAACATCTCTACTACTAACTTAGCTCTGTTTGCCCACATCTGAGTTAAATTGAATATTAGATAAGAAATGCGTCATCATCTATAAGAAAATCACCAACATCTCTACTACTAACTTAGCTCTGTTTGGCCACATCTGAGTTGAATTGAATATTAGATAAGAAATGCGTCATCATTTATCAAGAAAATCACCAACATCTCTACTAGTAACTTAGCTCTGTTTGGCCACATCTGAGTTAAATGGAATATAAGATAAGAAATGCGTCATCATCTTCGAAGAAAATCACCAACATCTTTACTACTAACTTAGCTCTGTTTGGGCACATCTGTGTTGAATTGAATATTAGATAAGAAATAAGTCATCATATTTCAAGAAAATCACCAACATCTTAACTACTAACTTAGCTCTGTTTGGCCACATCTATGTTAAGTTAATATTAGATAAGAAATGCGTCATCATATTCCAAGAAAATCACCAACATCTCTACTACTAACTTAGCTCTCTTTGGCCACATCGTAGTTAAATGGAATATTAGATAAAAAATGCATCATCATCTTCCAAGAAAATCACCAACATCTCTACTACTTACTTAGCTCTGTTTGGCCACATCTTGGTAAAATTGAATATTAGATAAGAAATGCGTCATCATCTTCCAAGAAAATCACCAACATCTCTACTACTAACTTAGCTCTGTTTGGCCACATCTGAGTTAAATTGAATATTAGATAAGAAATGCGTCATCATCTTCCAAGAAAATAACCAACATCTCCTCTACTAACTTACCTCTGTTTGGCCACATCTGTGTTGGATTGAATATTAGATAAGAAATGCGTCATCATCTTCCAAGAAAATAACCAACATCTCCTCTACTAACTTAGCTCTGTTTGGCCACATCTGAGTTGAATTGAATATAAGATAAAAAAATGCATCATATTCTTCCAAGAAAATCACCAACATCTCTACTACTAACTTAGCTCTGTTTGGCCAAATCTGAGTTAAATTAAATATTAGATAAGAAATGTGTCATCATCTTCCAAGAAAATCACCAACATCTCTACTACAAACTTAGCTCTGTTTGGCCACATCTGAGTTGAATTAAATATTAGATGAGAAATGTGTCATCATCTTCCTAGAAAATCATCAACATCTCTACTACTAACTTAGCTCTGTTTGGCCACATCTGAGTTGAATTGAATATTAGATAAGAAATGTGTCATCATCTTCCAAGAAAATCACAAACATCTCTACTACTAACTTGGCTCTGTTTGGCCGCATCTGAGTTGAATTGAATATTAGATGAGAAATGTGTCATCTTCCAAGAAAATCAACAACATCTCTACTACTAACTTAGCTCTGTTAGGCCACATCTGAGTTAAATTGAATATTAGATAAGAAATGTGTCATCATCTTCCAAGAAAATCACCAACATCTCTACTACTAACTTAGCTCTGGTTGGGCCACATCTGAGTTAAATTAAATATTAGATGAGAAATGTGTCATCATCTTCCTAGAAAATCATCAACATCTCTACTACTAACTTAGCTCTGTTTGGCCACATCTGAGTTGAATTGAATATTAGATAAGAAATGTGTCATCATCTTCCAAGAAAATCACAAACATCTCTACTACTAACTTAGCTCTGTTTGGCCGCATCTGAGTTGAATTGAATATTAGATGAGAAATGTGTCATCTTCCAAGAAAATCAACAACATCTCTACTACTAACTTAGCTCTGTTAGGCCACATCTGAGTTAAATTGAATATTAGATAATAAATGCGTCATCATCTTCAAAGAAAATGACCAACATCTCATACAAACTTAGCTCTGTTTTGCCACATCTGAGTTAAATTGAATATTAGATCGGAAATGTGTCATCATCTTCCAAGAAAATCCACAACATCTCTACTACTAACTAAGCTTTGTTTGGCCACATCTGAGTTAAATTGAATATTAGATAAGAAATTCGTCAGTATCTTCCAAGAAAATCACCAACATCTCTACTACTTATTTAGCTCTGTTTGGCCACATCTGAGTAAAATTGAATATTAGATAAGAAATGCATCAGCATCTTCCAAGAAAATCATCAACATCTCTACTACTTACTGTGCTCTATTTGGCCACATCTGAGTTGAATTGAATATTAGATAAGAAATGTGTCATCATCTTCCAAGAAAATCACCAACATCTCTACTACTAGTTAGCTCTGTTTGGCCACATCTGAGTTGAATTGAATATTAGATAAGAAATGCTTCATCATCTTCCAAGAAAATCACCAACATCTCTACTACTAACTTAGCTCTGTTTGGCCACATCTGAGTTGAATTGAATATTAGATAAGAAATGCGTCAGCATATTCCAAGAAAGTCACCAACATCTCTACTACTAACTTAGCTCTGTTTGGCACATCTGAGTTGCGTTGAATATTAGATAAGAAATGTGTCATCATCTTCCAAGAAAATCACCAACGTTTCTACTACTACTTTACTCTGTTTGGCCACATCTGAGTTAAATGGAATATTAGATAAAAAATGCGTCATCATCTTTATGAAAATAACCAACATCTCTACAACTAACTTAGCTCTGTTTGGCCACATCTGAGTTAAATTGAATATTAGATAAGAAATGCGTCATCATCTTCGAAGAAAATCACCAACATCTTTACTACTAACTTAGCTCTGTTTGGGCACATCTGTGTTGAATTGAATATTAGATAAGAAATAAGTCATCATATTTCAAGAAAATCACCAACATCTTAACTACTAACTTAGCTCTGTTTGGCCACATCTATGTTAAGTTAATATTAGATAAGAAATGCGTCATCATATTCCAAGAAAATCACCAACATCTCTACTACTAACTTAGCTCTCTTTGGCCACATCGTAGTTAAATGGAATATTAGATAAAAAATGCATCATCATCTTCCAAGAAAATCACCAACATCTCTACTACTTACTTAGCTCTGTTTGGCCACATCTTGGTAAAATTGAATATTAGATAAGAAATGCGTCATCATCTTCCAAGAAAATCACCAACATCTCTACTACTAACTTAGCTCTGTTTGGCCACATCTGAGTTAAATTGAATATTAGATAAGAAATGCGTCATCATCTTCCAAGAAAATAACCAACATCTCCTCTACTAACTTACCTCTGTTTGGCCACATCTGTGTTGGATTGAATATTAGATAAGAAATGCGTCATCATCTTCCAAGAAAATAACCAACATCTCCTCTACTAACTTAGCTCTGTTTGGCCACATCTGAGTTGAATTGAATATAAGATAAAAAAATGCATCATATTCTTCCAAGAAAATCACCAACATCTCTACTACTAACTTAGCTCTGTTTGGCCAAATCTGAGTTAAATTAAATATTAGATAAGAAATGTGTCATCATCTTCCAAGAAAATCACCAACATCTCTACTACAAACTTAGCTCTGTTTGGCCACATCTGAGTTGAATTAAATATTAGATGAGAAATGTGTCATCATCTTCCTAGAAAATCATCAACATCTCTACTACTAACTTAGCTCTGTTTGGCCACATCTGAGTTGAATTGAATATTAGATAAGAAATGTGTCATCATCTTCCAAGAAAATCACAAACATCTCTACTACTAACTTGGCTCTGTTTGGCCGCATCTGAGTTGAATTGAATATTAGATGAGAAATGTGTCATCTTCCAAGAAAATCAACAACATCTCTACTACTAACTTAGCTCTGTTAGGCCACATCTGAGTTAAATTGAATATTAGATAAGAAATGTGTCATCATCTTCCAAGAAAATCACCAACATCTCTACTACTAACTTAGCTCTGGTTGGGCCACATCTGAGTTAAATTAAATATTAGATGAGAAATGTGTCATCATCTTCCTAGAAAATCATCAACATCTCTACTACTAACTTAGCTCTGTTTGGCCACATCTGAGTTGAATTGAATATTAGATAAGAAATGTGTCATCATCTTCCAAGAAAATCACAAACATCTCTACTACTAACTTAGCTCTGTTTGGCCGCATCTGAGTTGAATTGAATATTAGATGAGAAATGTGTCATCTTCCAAGAAAATCAACAACATCTCTACTACTAACTTAGCTCTGTTAGGCCACATCTGAGTTAAATTGAATATTAGATAATAAATGCGTCATCATCTTCAAAGAAAATGACCAACATCTCATACAAACTTAGCTCTGTTTGGCCACATCTGAGTTAAATTGAATATTAGATCGGAAATGTGTCATCATCTTCCAAGAAAATCCACAACATCTCTACTACTAACTAAGCTTTGTTTGGCCACATCTGAGTTAAATTGAATATTAGATAAGAAATTCGTCAGTATCTTCCAAGAAAATCACCAACATCTCTACTACTTATTTAGCTCTGTTTGGCCACATCTGAGTAAAATTGAATATTAGATAAGAAATGCATCAGCATCTTCCAAGAAAATCATCAACATCTCTACTACTTACTGTGCTCTATTTGGCCACATCTGAGTTGAATTGAATATTAGATAAGAAATGTGTCATCATCTTCCAAGAAAATCACCAACATCTCTACTACTAGTTAGCTCTGTTTGGCCACATCTGAGTTGAATTGAATATTAGATAAGAAATGCTTCATCATCTTCCAAGAAAATCACCAACATCTCTACTACTAACTTAGCTCTGTTTGGCCACATCTGAGTTGAATTGAATATTAGATAAGAAATGCGTCAGCATATTCCAAGAAAGTCACCAACATCTCTACTACTAACTTAGCTCTGTTTGGCACATCTGAGTTGCGTTGAATATTAGATAAGAAATGTGTCATCATCTTCCAAGAAAATCACCAACGTTTCTACTACTACTTTACTCTGTTTGGCCACATCTGAGTTAAATGGAATATTAGATAAAAAATGCGTCATCATCTTTATGAAAATAACCAACATCTCTACAACTAACTTAGCTCTGTTTGGCCACATCTGAGTTAAATTGAATATTAGATAAGAAATGCGTCATCATCTTCCAAGAAAATCACCAACATCTCTACTAGTAACTTAACTCTGTTTGGCCACATCTGAGTTTAATGGAATATTAGATGCGAAATGTGTCATCATCTTCCAAGAATATCACCAACATCTCTACTACTAACTTAGCTCTGTTTGGCTACATCTGAGTTAAATTGAATATTAGATAAGAAATGTGTCATCTTCCAAGAAAATCAACAACATCTCTACTACTAACTTAGCTCTGTTAGGCCACATCTGAGTTAAATTGAATATTAGATAAGAAATGTGTCATCATCTTCCAAGAAAATCACCAACATCTCTACTACTAACTTAGCTCTGGTTGGGCCACATCTGAGTTAAATTGAATATTAGATTAGAAATGCGTCATGATCTTCCAGGAAAATCACCAACATCTCTACTACTAACTTAGCTCTGTTTGGCCACATCTGAGTTGCGTTTAATATTAGATAAGAAATGTGTCATTATCTTCTAAGAAAATCACCAACATCTCTACTACTAACTTAGCTCTGTTTGGCCACATCTGAGTTAAATTGAATATTAGATAAGAAATGCGTTATCATCTTCAAAGAAAATGACCAACATCTCTACTACAAACTTAGCACTGTTTGGCCACATCTGAGTTAAATTGAATATTAGATAATAAATGCGTCATCATCTTCAAAGAAAATGACCAACATCTCATACAAACTTAGCTCTGTTTGGCCACATCTGAGTTAAATTGAATATTAGATCAGAAATGTGTCATCATCTTCCAAGAAAATCCACAACATCTCTACTACTAACTAAGCTTTGTTTGGCCACATCTGAGTTAAATTGAATATTAGATAAGAAATTCGTCAGTATCTTCCAAGAAAATCACCAACATCTCTACTACTTATTTAGCTCTGTTTGGCCACATCTGAGTAAAATTGAATATTAGATAAGAAATGCATCAGCATCTTCCAAGAAAATCATCAACATCTCTACTACTTACTGTGCTCTATTTGGCCACATCTGAGTTGAATTGAATATTAGATGAGAAATGTGTCATCATCTTCCAAGAAAATCACCAACATCTCTACTACTAGTTAGCTCTGTTTGGCCACATCTGAGTTGAATTGAATATTAGATAAGAAATGCTTCATCATCTTCCAAGAAAATCACCAACATCTCTACTACTAACTTAGCTCTGTTTGGCCACATCTGAGTTGAATTGAATATTAGATAAGAAATGCGTCAGCATATTCCAAGAAAGTCACCAACATCTCTACTACTAACTTAGCTCTGTTTGGCACATCTGAGTTGCGTTGAATATTAGATAAGAAATGTGTCATCATCTTCCAAGAAAATCACCAACGTTTCTACTACTACTTTACTCTGTTTGGCCACATCTGAGTTAAATGGAATATTAGATAAAAAATGCGTCATCATCTTTATGAAAATAACCAACATCTCTACAACTAACTTAGCTCTGTTTGGCCACATCTGAGTTAAATTGAATATTAGATAAGAAATGCGTCATCATCTTCCAAGAAAATCACCAACATCTCTACTAGTAACTTAACTCTGTTTGGCCACATCTGAGTTTAATGGAATATTAGATGCGAAATGTGTCATCATCTTCCAAGAATATCACCAACATCTCTACTACTAACTTAGCTCTGTTTGGCTACATCTGAGTTAAATTGAATATTAGATAAGAAATGCGTCATCATCTTCCAAGAAAATCACCAACATCTCTACTAGTAACTAGCCTCTGTTTGGCCACATCTGAGTTAAATGGAATATTAGATAAAAAATGCGTCATCATCTTTATGAAAATAACCAACATCTCTACAACTAACTTAGCTCTGTTTGGCCACATCTGAGTTAAATTGAATATTAGATAAGAAATGCGTCATCATCTTTTAAGAAAATCACCAACATCTCTACTAGTAACTTAACTCTGTTTGGCCACATCTGAGTTTAATGGAATATTAGATGCGAAATGCGTCATCATCTTCCAAGAATATCACCAACATCTCTATAACTAACTTAGCTCTGTTTGGCTACATCTGAGTTAAATTGAATATTAGATAAGAAATGCGTCATCATCTTCCAAGAAAATCACCAACATCTCTACTACTAACTTAGCTCTGTTTGGCCACATCTGAGTTAAATTGAATATTAGATAAGAATTGCGTCATCATCTTCCAAGAAAATCACTAACATCTCTACTACTAACTTAGCTCTGTTTGGCCACATCTGAGTGTAATTGAATATCAGATAAGAAATATGTCATCATATTTCAAGAACTTCACCAACATCTCTACAACAAACTTTGCTCTGTTTGGCCACATCTGAGTTAAATTGAATATTAGATAAGAAATGCGTCATCATCTTCCAAGAAAATCACCAACATCTCTACTACTAACTTAGCTCAATTTCGCCACATATGAGTTTCGTTGAATATAAGATAAGAAATGTGTCATAATCTTCCAAGAAAATAACCAACGTCTCTACTACTACTTAGTTCTGTTTGGCCACATCTGAGTTAAATTGAATATTAGATAAGAAATGCGTCATCATCTTCCAGGAAAATCACCAACATCTCTACCACTAACTTAGCTCTGTTTGGCCACATCTGAGTTGCGTTTAATATTAGATAAGAAATGTGTCATTATCTTCTCAGAAAATCACCAACATCTCTACTACTAACTTAGCTCTGTTTGGCCACATCTGAGTTAAATTGAATATTAGATAAGAAATGCGTTATCATCTTCAAAGAAAATGACCAACATCTCTACTACAAACTTAGCACTGTTTGGCCACATCTGAGTTAAATTGAATATTAGATAATAAATGCGTCATCATCTTCAAAGAAAATGACCAACATCTCATACAAACTTAGCTCTGTTTGGCCACATCTGAGTTAAATTGAATATTAGATCGGAAATGTGTCATCATCTTCCAAGAATATCCACAACATCTCTACTACTAACTAAGCTTTGTTTGGCCACATCTGAGTTAAATTGAATATTAGATAAGAAATCCGTCAGTATCTTCCAAGAAAATCACTAACATCTCTACTACTAACTTAGCTCTGTTTGGCCACATCTGAGTGTAATTGAATATCAGATAAGAAATATGTCATGATATTTAAAGAACTTCACCAACATCTCTACAACTAACTTTGCTCTGTTTGGCCACATCTGAGTTAAATTGAATATTAGATAAGTAATGCGTCATCATCTTCCAAGAAAATCACCAACATCTCTACTACTAACTTAGCTCAATTTCGCCACATCTGAGTTTCGTTGAATATTAGATAAGAAATGTGTCATCATCTTCCAAGAAAATAACCAACATCTCTACTACTAACTATGCTCTGGTTGGGCCACATCTGAGTTAAATTGAATATTAGATTAGAAATGCGTCATGATCTTCCAGGAAAATCACCAACATCTCTACTACTAACTTAGCTCTGTTTGGCCACATCTGAGTTGCGTTTAATATTAGATAAGAAATGTGTCATTATCTTCTAAGAAAATCACCAACATCTCTACTACTAACTTAGCTCTGTTTGGCCACATCTGAGTTAAATTGAATATTAGATAAGAAATGCGTTATCATCTTCAAAGAAAATGACCAACATCTCTACTACAAACTTAGCACTGTTTGGCCACATCTGAGTTAAATTGAATATTAGATAATAAATGCGTCATCATCTTCAAAGAAAATGACCAACATCTCATACAAACTTAGCTCTGTTTGGCCACATCTGAGTTAAATTGAATATTAGATCGGAAATGTGTCATTATCTTCCAAGAAAGTCTACAACATCTCTACTACTAACTAAGCTTTGTTTGGCCACATCTGAGTTAAATTGAATATTAGATAAGAAATGCGTCAGTATCTTCCAAGAAAATCACCAACATCTCTACTACTTATTTAGCTCTGTTTGGCCACATCTGAGTTAAATTGAATATTAGATAAGAATTGCGTCATCATCTTCCAAGAAAATCACTAACATCTCTACTACTAACTTAGCTCTGTTTGGCCACATCTGAGTGTAATTGAATATCAGATAAGAAATATGTCATCATATTTCAAGAACTTCACCAACATCTCTACAACTAACTTTGCTCTGTTTGGCCACATCTGAGTTAAATTGAATATTAGATAAGAAATGCGTCATCATCTTCCAAGAAAATCACCAACATCTCTACTACTAACTTAGCTCAATTTCGCCACATCTGAGTTTCGTTGAATATTAGATAAGAAATGTGTCATAATCTTCCAAGAAAATAACCAACATCTCTACTACTAACTTAGCTCTGGTTGGGCCACATCTGAGTTAAATTGAATATTAGATTAGAAATGCGTCATGATCTTCCAGGAAAATCACCAACATCTCTACTACAAACTTAGCTCTGTTTGGCCACATCTGAGTTGAATTGAATATTAGATAAGAAATGCGTCATCATCTTTATGAAAATCACCAACATCTCTACTACTAACTTAGCTCTGTTTGGCCACATCTGAGTTAAATTGAATATTAGATAAGAAATGCATCATCATCTTTCAAGAAAATCACCAACATCTCTACTAGTAACTTAGCTCTGTTTGGCCACATCTGAGTTAAATGGAATTTTAGATAAGAAATGCGTCATCATCTTCCAAGAAAATCTCTAACATCTCTACTACTTACTTTGCTTTTTTTGGCCACATCTGAGTTAAATTGAATATAAGATAAGAATTGCGTCATCATCTTCCAAGAAAATCACCAACATCTCTACTACTAACTTAGCTCTGTTTGGCCACATCTGAGTTAAATTGAATATTAGATAAACAATGCGTCGTCATATTTCAAGAAAATCACCAACATCTCTACTACTCACTTAGAACTGTTTGGCCACATCTGAGTTAAGTTAATATTAGATAAGAAATGCGTCATCATATTCCAAGAAAATCACCAACATCTTTACTACTAACTTAGCTCTGTTAGGCCACATCTGAGTTGAATTGAATATAAGATAAGAAATATGTCATCATATTTCAAGAAAATCACCAACATCTCTACTACTAACTTAGCTCTCTTTGGCCACATCTGAGTTGAATTGAATATTAGATAAAAAATGCATCATCATCTTCTAAAAAAATCACCAACATCTCTACTACTTACTAAGCTCTGTTTGGCCACATCTTTGTAAAATTGAATATTAGATAAGAAATGCGTCATCATCTTCCAAGAAAATCACCAACATCTCTACTACTAACTTAGCTCTGTTTGGCCACATCTGAGTTAAATTGAATATTAGATAAGAAATGCGTCATCATCTTCCAAAAAAATCACCAACATCTCTACTACTTACTGTGCTCTGTTTGGCCACATCGGAGTTAAATTGAATATTAGATGAGAAATGTGTCATCATCTCTCTAGAAAATCACCAACATCTCTACTACTTACTGTGCTCTGTTTGGGCAAATATTAGTTTAATTGAATATTAGATAAGAAATGTGTCATCATCTTCCAAGAAAATCACCAACATCTCTACTACTAACTTAGCTCTGTTTGGCCACATCTGAGTTGAATTGAATATTAGATAAGAAATGTGTCATCATCTTCTAAGATCATCACCAACATCTCTACTACTAACTTAGCTCTGTTTGGGCACATCTGTGTTGAATTGAATATTAGATAAGAATTGCGTCATCATC
Organism: Sepiola atlantica; assembly: GCA_963556195.1. NCBI lineage: Eukaryota > Metazoa > Mollusca > Cephalopoda > Sepiida > Sepiolidae > Sepiola > Sepiola atlantica. The sequence goes on from CAUVYP010001106.1 coordinate 468,583, forward strand.
TTCCAAGAAAATCACCAACATCTCTACTACCAACTTAGCTCTGTTTGGCCACATCTGAGTTAAATTGAATATTAGATGAGAAATGCGTCATCATCTTTATGAAAATCACCAACATCTCTACTACTAACTTAGCTCTGTTTGGCCACATCTGAGTTAAATTGAAGATTAGATAAGAAATGCGTCATCATCTATCAAGAAAATCACCAACATCTCTACTACTAACTTTGCTCTGTTTGGCCACATCTGAGTTAAATTGAATATTAGATAAGAAATATGTCATCATATTTCAAGAAAATCACCAACATCTCTACTACTAACTTAGCTCTGTTTGGCCACATCTGAGTTAAATTGAATATTAGATAAGAAATGCGTCATCATCTTCCAAGAAAATCACTAACATATCTACTACTAACTTAGCTCTGTTTGGCCACATCTGAGTTGCGTTGAATATCAGATAAGAAATGTGTCATAATCTTCAAAAAAATCACTCACGTCCTTACTACTACTAAGCTCTGTTTGGCCACATCTGAGTTGAATTGAATATTAGATAAGAAATATGTCATTATATTTCAAGAAAATCACCAACATCTCTACTACTAACTTAGCTCTGTTTGGCCACATCTGAGTTAAATTGAATATTAGATAAGAAATATGTAATCATATTTCAAGAAAATCACCAACATCTCTACTACTAACTTAGCTCTGTTTGGCCACATCTGAGTTAAGTTAATATTAGATAAGAAATGCGTAATCATATTCCAAGAAAATCACCAATATCTCTACTACAAACTTAGCTCTCTTTGGCCACATCTGAGTTGAATTGAATATTAGATGAGAAATGTGTCATCATCTTCTTAGAAAATCATCAACATCTCTACTACTAACTTAGCTCTGCTTGGCCACATCTGAGTTGAATTAAATATTAGATGAGAAATGTGTAATCTTCCAAGTAAATCAACAATATCTCTTCTACTAACTTAGCTCTGTTTGGCCACATCTGAGTTAAATTGAATATTAGATAAGAAATGTGTCAGCATCTTCCAAGAAAATCTCCAACATCTCTACTACTAACTTAGCTCTGTTTAGCAACATCTGAGTTGAATTGAATATTTGATGAGAAATGTGTCATCATATTCAAAGAAAATAACCAACATCTCTACTACTTACTTAGCTCTGGTTGGGCAACATCTGAGTTGAATTGAATATAAGATAAGAAATGCGTCATCATCTTCCAAGAAAATCACCAACATCTCAACTACTAACTTAGCTCTGTTTGGCCACATCTGAGTTAAATTGAATATTAGATAAGAAATGCGTCATCATCTTCTAAGAAAATGACCAACATATCATACTAACTTAGCTCTGTTTGGCCACATCTGAGTAAAATTGAATATTAGACCAGAAATGTGTCATCATCTTCCAAGAAAATCACCAACATCTCTACTACTTACTTAGCTCTGTTTGGCCACATCTGAGTTAAATTGAATATCAGATAAGAATTGCGTCATCATCTTCCAAGAAAATCACCAACATCTCCACTACTAACTTAGCTCTGTTTGGCCACATCTGAGTTAAATTGAATATTAGATAAGAAATATGTCAACATATTTCAAGAAAATCACCAACATCTCCACTACTAACTTAGCTCAGTTTGGCCACATCTGAGTGAACTTGAATATTAGACAAGAAATGCGTCATCATCTTCCAAGAATATCACTAACATCTATACTACTAACTTAGGAGTGTTTGGCCACATCATAGTTTCTTTGAATATTAGATATGAAATGTGTCATCATCTTCCAAGAAAATCACCAACATCTCTACTACGAACTTTGCTCTGTTTAGCCACATCTGAGTTGAATTGAATATTAGATAAGAAATGCGTCATCATCTTCCGAGAAAATCACCAACATCTCTACTACTAACTTAGCTTTGATTGGCCACATCTGAGTTGAATTGAATATTAGATAAAAAATGCATCATCATCTTCCAAGAAAATCACCAACATCTCTACTACTTACTTAGCTCTGTTTGGCCACATCTGAGTTAAATTGAATATTAGATAAGAAATGCGTCATCATCTTCCAAGAAAATCACCAACATCTCTACTACTTACTTAGCTCTGTTTGGCTACATCTGAGTTAAATTGAATATTAGATAAGAAATGAGTAATAATCTTCCTAGAAAATCACCAACATCTCTACTACAAACTTAGCTCTGTTTGGCCAAATCTGAGTTTAATTGAATATTAAATAAGAAATGCGTCATCATCTTAAAAGAAAATCAGCAACATCTCTACTACTTACTTAGCTCTGTTTGGCACATCTGAGTTGACTTGAATATTTCATGAGAAATGCGTCATCCTCTTCCAAGAAAATCACCAACATCTCTACTACTAACTTACCTCTGTTTGGCCACATCTGAGTTGAATTGAATATAAGATAAGAAATGCGTCATCATCTTCCAAGAAAATCAACAACATCTCTACTACTAACTTAGCTCTGTTTGGCCACATCTGAGTTAAATTGAATATTAGATCAGAAATGCGTCATCATCTTCCAAGAAAATGACCAACATCTCATACTAACTTAGCTCTGTTTGGCCACATCTGAGTAAAATTGAATATTAGATCAGAAATGTGTCATCATCTTCCAAGAAAATCACCAACATCTCTATTACTAACTTAGCTCTGTTTGGCCACATCTGAGTTAAATTGAATATTAGATAAGAAATGCGTCATCATCTTCCAAGAAAATCACCAACATCTCTACTACTTACTTAGCTCTGTTTGGCCACATCTGAGTAAAATTGAATATTAGATAAGAAATGCGTCAGCATCTTCCAAGAAAATCACCAACATCTCTACTACTTACTGTGCTCTATTTGGCCATATCTGAGTTGAATTGAATATTAGATAAGAAATGTGTCATCATCTTCCAAGAAAATCACCAACATCTCTACTACTACTTAGCTCTGTTTGGCCACATCTCAGTTGAATTGAATATTAGATAAGAAATGCTTCATCATCTTCCAAGAAAATAACCAACATCTCTACTACTAACTTAGCTCTGTTTGGCCACCTCTGAGTTGAATTGAATATTAGATAAGAAATGCGTCAGAATATTTCAAGAAAGTCACCAACATCTCTACTACTAAGTTAGCTCTGTTTGGCCACATCTGAGTTGCGTTGAATATTAGATAAGAAATGTGTCATCATCTTCCAAGAAAATCACCAACGTCTCTACTACTACTTAGCTCTGTTTGGCCACATCTGAGTTGAATTGAATAAAAGATAAGAAATGCGTCATCATCTTCCAAGAAAATCACCAACATCTCTACTAGTAACTTAGCTCTGTTTGGCCACATCTGAGTTAAATGGAATATTAGATAAGAAATGCGTCATCATCTTCCAAGAAAATCACCTGCATCTCTACTACTTACTTAGCTCTGTTTGGCCACATCTGAGTTAAATTGAATATAAGATAAGAATTGCGTCATCATCTTCCAAGAAAATCACCAACATCTCTACTACTAACTTAGCTCTGTTTGGCCACATCTGAGTTACATTGAATATTAGATCAGAAATGTGTCATCATCTTCCAAGAAAATCACCAACATCTCTACTACTAACTTAGCTCTGTTTGGCCACATCTGAGTTAAATTGAATATTAGATTAGAAATGCGGCAGTATCTTCCAAGAAAATCACCAACATCTTTACTACTAACTTAGGAGTGTTTGGCCACATCATAGTTGCTTTGAATATTAGATATGAAATGTGTCATCATCTTCCAAGAAAATCACCAACATCTCTACTACTAACTTAGCTCTGTTTTGCCCCATCTGTGTTAAATTGAAAATTAGATGAGAAATGTGTCATCATATTCAAAGAAAATCAGCAACATCTCTACTACTAACTCAGCTCGGTTTGGCCACATCTGAGTTGAATTTAATATTAGATAAGAAATGCGTCATCATCTTCAAAGAAAATCACCAACATCTCTACTACTACTTAGCTCTTTTTGGCCACATCTGAGTTAAATTGAATATTAGATTAGAAATGCGTCAGTATCTTCCAAGTAAATCACCAACATCTTTACTACTAACTTAGCTCTGTTTGGCCACATCTGAGTTAAATTGAATATTAGATAAGAAATGCGTCATCATCTTCCAAGAAAATCACCAACATCTCTACTACTAACTTAGCTCTGTTTGGCCCAATCTGAGTTAAATTGAATATTAGATAAGAAATGTGTCATCAAATTCAAAGAATATCAGCAACATCTCTACTACTAACTTAGCTGTGTTTGGCTACATCTGAGTTGAATTTAATATTAGATAAGAAATGCGTCATCATCTTCCAAGAAAATCATTAAAATCTCTACTATTAACTTAGCTCTGTTTGGCCACATCGGAGTTAAATTGAATATTAGATAAGAAATGCGTCAGTATCTTCCAAGTAAATCACCAACATCTCTACTATAAACTTAGCTCGGTTTGCCACATCTGAGTTGAATTGAATATTAGATAAGAAATGCGTCATATTCTTCCAAGAAAATAACCAACATCTCTACTACTAACTTAGCTCTGTTTGGCCACATCTGAGTTTAATTGAATATTAGATAAGAAATGCGTCATCATCTTCAAGGAAAATCACCAACATCTCTACTACTGATTTAGCTCTGTTTGGCCACATCCGAGTTGAATTGAATATTAGATGAGAAATGTGTCATCATCTTCCTAGAAAATCATCAACAAATCTACTACTAACTTAGCTCTGCTTGGCCACATCTGAGTTGAATTGAATATTAGATGAGAAATGTGTCATCATCTTCCAAGAAAATCACCAACATCTCTACTACTAACTCAGCTCTGTTTGGCCACATCTAAGTTGAATTGAATATTAGATAAGAAATGTGTCATCATCTTCACAGAAAATCTACAACATCTCTACTACTAACTTTGCTCTGTTTGGCCACATCTGAGTTAAATTGAATATTAGATGAGAAATGCGTCATCATCTTCCAAGAAAATCACCAACATCTCTACTACTAACTTAGCTCTGTTTGGCCACATCTGAGTTGAATTGAATATAAGATAAGAAATACGTCATCATCTTCCAAGAAAATCACCAACATCTCTACTACTAACTTAGCTCTGTTTGGCCACATCTGAGTACAATTGAATATTAGATAAGAAATGCGTCATCCTCTTCTAAGAAAATCACCAACATCTCTACTACTAACTTCGCTCTGTTTGGCCACATCTAAGTTAAATTGAATATTAGATCAGAAATGCGTCAACATATTTCAAGAAAATCACCAACATCTCCACTACTAACTTAGCTCTGTTTGGCCACATCTGAGTTAAATTGAATATTAGATAAGAAGCGCGTAAGCATATCCCAAGAAAATCACCAACATCTCCACTTCTAACTTAGCTCTGTTTGGCCACATCTGAGTTAAATTGAATATTAGATAAGAAATGCGTCATCATATTCCAAGAACATAACTTGAATCTCTACTACAAACTTAGCTCTGTTTGGCCACATCTGAGTTAAATTGAATATTAGATAAGAAATGCGTCATCATATTCCAAGAAAATCACTAAAATCTCTACTACTAACTTAGCTCTGTTTTGCCACATCCGAGTTAAATTGAATATAAGATAAGAAATGCGTCACTATCGTCCAAGAAAATCACCAACATCTCTACTATGAACTTGGCTCGGTTTTGCCACATCTTAGTTGAATTGAATATTAGATAAGAAATGCGTCATTTTCTTCCAAGAAAATAACCAACATCTCTACTACTAACTTAGCTCTGTTTGGCCACATCTGAGTTGAATTGAATATTAGATAAGAAATATGTCATCATATTTCAAGAAAATCACCAACATCTCTACTACTAACTTAGCTCTGTTTGGCCACATCTGAGTTAAATTGAATATTAGATAAGAAATGCGTCATCATCTTCCAAGAAAATCACCAACATCTCTACTACTAACTTAGCTCTGTTTGGCCACATCTGAGTTGCGTTGAATATTCGATAAGAAATGTGTCATAATCTTCCAAGAAAATCACTAACGTCTCTACTACTACTTAGCTCTGTTTGGCAACATCTGAGTTGAATTGAATATTAGATAAGAAATGCGTCATCATCTTCCAAGAAAATCACCAACATTACTACTAACTTAGCTCTGTTTGGCCACATCTGAGTTTAATTGAATATTAGATAAGAAATGCGTCATCATCTTCCAAGAAAATCACAAACATCTCTACTACTAACTTAGCTCTGTTTGGCCACATATGAGTTAAATTGAATATTAGATAAGAAATGCGTCAGCATATTCCAAGAGAATCACCAACATCTCCACTACTAACTTAGCTCTGTTTAGCCACATCTGAGTTAAATTGAATATTAGATTAGGAATGCGTCAGTATCTTCCAAGAAAATCACCAACATCTTTACTACTAACTTAGCTCTGTTTGGCCACATCTGAGTTAAATTGAATATTAGATAAGAAATGCGTCATCATCTTCCAAGAAAATCACCAACATCTCTACTACTAACTTAGCTCTGTTTGGCCCCACCTGAGTTAAATTGAATATTAGATAAGAAATGTGTCCTCATATTCAAAGAAAATCAGCAACATCTCTACTACTAACTTAGCTCTGTTTGGCTACATCTGAGTTGAATTTAATATTAGATAAGAAATGCGTCATCATCTTCCAAGAAAATCACCAATATCTCTACTACTAACTTAGCTCTGTTTGGCCACATCTGAGTACAATTGAATATTAGATAAGAAATGCGTCATCATCTTCTAAGAAAATCACCAACATCTCTACTACTAACTTAGCTCTGTTTGGCCACATCTGAGTAAAATTGAATATAAGATAAGAAATGCGTCAGCATATTTAAAGAAAATCACCAACATCTCAACTACTAACTTAGCTCTGTTTGGCCACATCTGAGTTAAATTGAATAATAGATGAGAAATGCGTCAGCATATCCCAAGAAAATCACCAACATCTCAACTTCTTACTTAGCTCGGTTTGCCACATCTGAGTTGAATTGAATATTAGATAAGAAATGCGTCATATTCTTCCAAGAAAATAACCAACATCTCTACTACTAACTTAGCTCTGTTTGGCCACATCTGAGTTTAATTGAATATTAGATAAGAAATGCGTCATCATCTTCAAGGAAAATCACCAACATCTCTACTACTGATTTAGCTCTGTTTGGCCACATCCGAGTTGAATTGAATATTAGATGAGAAATGTGTCATCATCTTCCTAGAAAATCATCAACAAATCTACTACTAACTTAGCTCTGCTTGGCCACATCTGAGTTGAATTGAATATTAGATGAGAAATGTGTCATCATCTTCCAAGAAAATCACCAACATCTCTACTACTAACTCAGCTCTGTTTGGCCACATCTAAGTTGAATTGAATATTAGATAAGAAATGTGTCATCATCTTCACAGAAAATCTCCAACATCTCTACTACTAACTTTGCTCTGTTTGGCCACATCTGAGTTAAATTGAATATTAGATGAGAAATGCGTCATCATCTTCCAAGAAAATCACCAACATCTCTACTACTAACTTAGCTCTGTTTGGCCACATCTGAGTTGAATTGAATACAAGATAAGAAATACGTCATCATCTTCCAAGAAAATCACCAACATCTCTACTACTAACTTAGCTCTGTTTGGCCACATCTGAGTACAATTGAATATTAGATAAGAAATGCGTCATCCTCTTCTAAGAAAATCACCAACATCTCTACTACTAACTTCGCTCTGTTTGGCCACATCTAAGTTAAATTGAATATTAGATCAGAAATGCGTCAACATATTTCAAGAAAATCACCAACATCTCCACTACTAACTTAGCTCTGTTTGGCCACATCTGAGTTAAATTGAATATTAGATAAGAAGCGCATAAGCATATCCCAAGAAAATCACCAACATCTCCACTTCTAACTTAGCTCTGTTTGGCCACATCTGAGTTAAATTGAATATTAGATAAGAAATGCGTCATCATATTCCAAGAACATAACTTGAATCTCTACTACAAACTTAGCTCTGTTTGGCCACATCTGAGTTAAATTGAATATTAGATAAGAAATGCGTCATCATATTCCAAGAAAATCACTAAAATCTCTACTACTAACTTAGCTCTGTTTTGCCACATCCGAGTTAAATTGAATATAAGATAAGAAATGCATCACTATCGTCCAAGAAAATCACCAACATCTCTACTATGAACTTGGCTCGGTTTTGCCACATCTTAGTTGAATTGAATATTAGATAAGAAATGCGTCATTTTCTTCCAAGAAAATAACCAACATCTCTACTACTAACTTAGCTCTGTTTGGCCACATCTGAGTTGAATTGAATATTAGATAAGAAATATGTCATCATATTTCAAGAAAATCACCAACATCTCTACTACTAACTTAGCTCTGTTTGGCCACATCTGAGTTAAATTGAATATTAGATAAGAAATGCGTCATCATCTTTCAAGAAAATCACCAACATCTCTACTACTAACTTAGCTCTGTTTTGCCACATCTGAGTTGCGTTGAATATTCGATAAGAAATGTGTCATAATCTTCCAAGAAAATCACTAACGTCTCTACTACTACTTAGCTCTGTTTGGCAACATCTGAGTTGAATTGAATATTAGATAAGAAATGCGTCATCATCTTCCAAGAAAATCACCAACATTACTACTAACTTAGCTCTGTTTGGCCACATCTGAGTTTAATTGAATATTAGATAAGAAATGCGTCATCATCTTCCAAGAAAATCACAAACATCTCTACTACTAACTTAGCTCTGTTTGGCCACATATGAGTTAAATTGAATATTAGATAAGAAATGCGTCAGCATATTCCAAGAGAATCACCAACATCTCCACTACTAACTTAGCTCTGTTTAGCCACATCTGAGTTAAATTGAATAGTAGATTAGGAATGCGTCAGTATCTTCCAAGAAAATCACCAACATCTTTACTACTAACTTAGCTCTGTTTGGCCACATCTGAGTTAAATTGAATATTAGATAAGAAATGCGTCATCATCTTCCAAGAAAATCACCAACATCTCTACTACTAACTTAGCTCTGTTTGGCCCCACCTGAGTTAAATTGAATATTAGATAAGAAATGTGTCCTCATATTCAAAGAAAATCAGCAACATCTCTACTACTAACTTAGCTCTGTTTGGCTACATCTGAGTTGAATTTAATATTAGATAAGAAATGCGTCATCATCTTCCAAGAAAATCACCAATATCTCTACTACTAACTTAGCTCTGTTTGGCCACATCTGAGTACAATTGAATATTAGATAAGAAATGCGTCATCATCTGTTAAGAAAATCACCAACATCTCTACTACTAACTTAGCTCTGTTTGGCCACATCTGAGTAAAATTGAATATAAGATAAGAAATGCGTCAGCATATTTAAAGAAAATCACCAACATCTCAACTACTAACTTAGCTCTGTTTGGCCACATCTGAGTTAAATTGAATAATAGATGAGAAATGCGTCAGCATATCCCAAGAAAATCACCAACATCTCAACTTCTTACTTAGCTCTGTTTGGTCACATCTGAGTTAAATTGAATATTAGATAAAAAATGCGTCATCATATTCCAAGAAAATCACTTAAATCTCTACTACTAACTTAGCTCTGTTTGGCCACATCTGAGTTAAATTGAATATTAGATAAGAAATGCGTCGTCATATTCCAAGAAAATCACTAAAACCTCTACTATTAACTTAGCTCTGTTTGGCCACATCGGAGTTTAATTGAATATTAGATAAGAAATGCGTCAGTATCTTCCAAGAAAATCACCAACATCTCTACTATAAACTTAGCTCGGTTTGCCACATCTGAGTTGAATTGAATATTAGATAAGAAATGCGTCATTATCTTCCAAGAAAATAACCAACATCTCTACTACTAACTTAGCTATGTTTGGCCACATCTGAGTTTAATTGAATATTAGATAAGAAATGCGTCATCATCTTCCAAGAAAATCACCAACATCTCTACTACTAACTTAGCTCTGTTTGGCCACATCTGAGTTGCGTTGAATATTCGATAAGAAATGTGTCATAATCTTCCAAGAAAATCACTAACGTCTCTACTACTACTTAGCTCTGTTTGGCAACATCTGAGTTGAATTGAATATTAGATAAGAAATGCGTCATCATCTTCCAAGAAAATAACCAACATTACTACTAACTTAGCTCTGTTTGGCCACATCTGAGTTTAATTGAATATTAGATAAGAAATGCGTCATCATCTTCCAAGAAAATCACAAACATCTCTACTACTAACTTAGCTCTGTTTGGCCACATATGAGTTAAATTGAATATTAGATAAGAAATGCGTCAGCATATTCCAAGAGAATCACCAACATCTCCACTACTAACTTAGCTCTGTTTAGCCACATCTGAGTTAAATTGAATATTAGATTAGGAATGCGTCAGTATCTTCCAAGAAAATCACCAACATCTTTACTACTAACTTAGCTCTGTTTGGCCACATCTGAGTTAAATTGAATATTAGATAAGAAATGCGTCATGATCTTCCAAGAAAATCACCAACATCTCTACTACTAACTTAGCTCTGTTTGGCCCCACCTGAGTTAAATTGAATATTAGATAAGAAATGTGTCCTCATATTCAAAGAAAATCAGCAACATCTCTACTACTAACTTAGCTCTGTTTGGCTACATCTGAGTTGAATTTAATATTAGATAAGAAATGCGTCATCATCTTCCAAGAAAATCACCAATATCTCTACTACTAACTTAGCTCTGTTTGGCCACATCTGAGTACAATTGAATATTAGATAAGAAATGCGTCATCATCTTCTAAGAAAATCACCAACATCTCTACTACTAACTTAGCTCTGTTTGGCCACATCTGAGTAAAATTGAATATAAGATAAGAAATGCGTCAGCATATTTAAAGAAAATCACCAACATCTCAACTACTAACTTAGCTCTGTTTGGCCACATCTGAGTTAAATTGAATAATAGATGAGAAATGCGTCAGCATATCCCAAGAAAATCACCAACATCTCAACTTCTTACTTAGCTCTGTTTGGTCACATCTGAGTTAAATTGAATATTAGATAAAAAATGCGTCATCATATTCCAAGAAAATCACTTAAATCTCTACTACTAACTTAGCTCTGTTTGGCCACATCTGAGTTAAATTGAATATTAGATAAGAAATGCGTCGTCATATTCCAAGAAAATCACTAAAACCTCTACTATTAACTTAGCTCTGTTTGGCCACATCGGAGTTTAATTGAATATTAGATAAGAAATGCGTCAGTATCTTCCAAGAAAATCACCAACATCTCTACTATAAACTTAGCTCGGTTTGCCACATCTGAGTTGAATTGAATATTAGATAAGAAATGCGTCATTATCTTCCAAGAAAATAACCAACATCTCTACTACTAACTTAGCTATGTTTGGCCACATCTGAGTTTAATTGAATATTAGATAAGAAATGCGTCATCATCTTCAAGGAAAATCACCAACATCTCTACTACTGATTTAGCTCTGTTTGGCCACATCCGAGTTGAATTGAATATTAGATAAGAAATGTGTCATCATCTTCCTAGAAAATCATCAACAAATCGTCTTCTAACTTAGCTCTGCTTGGCCACATCTGAGTTGAATTGAATATTAGATGAGAAATGTGTCATCATCTTCCAAGAAAATCAAAAACATCTCTACTACTTACCTAGCTCTGTTTGGCCACATCTAAGTTGAATTGAATATTTGATAAGAAATGTGTCATAATCTTCCAAGAAAATCTCCAACATCTCTACTACTAACTTTGCTCTGTTTGGCCACATCTGAGTTAAATTGAATATTAGATGAGAAATGCGTCATCATCTTCCAAGAAAATCACCAACATCTCTACTACTAACTTAGCTCTGTTTGGCCACATCTGAGTTAAATTGAATATTAGATAAGAAATGCGTCATCATTTTCCAAGAAAATCACCAACATCTCTACTACTAACTTAGCTCTGTTTGGCCCCACCTGAGTTAAATTGAATATTAGATAAGAAATGTGTCATCATATTCAAAGAAAATCAGCAACATCTCTACTGCCAACTTAGCTCTGTTTGGCTACATCTGAGTTGAATTGAATATTAGATAAGAAATGCGTCATCATCTTCCAAGAAAATCACCAATATCTCTACTACTAACTTAGCTCTGTTTGGCCACATCTGAGTACAATTGAATATTAGATAAGAAATGCGTCATCATCTTCTAAGAAAATCACCAACATCTCTACTACTAACTTAGCTCTGTTTGGCCACATCTGAGTAAAATTGAATATAAGATAAGAAATGCGTCAGCATATTTAAAGAAAATCACCAACATCTCAACTACTAACTTAGCTCTGTTTGGCCACATCTGAGTTAAATTGAATAATAGATGAGAAATGCGTCAGCATATCCCAAGAAAATCACCAACATCTCGACTTCTTACTTAGCTCTGTTTGGTCACATCTGAGTTAAATTGAATATTAGATAAAAAATGCGTCATCATATTCCTAGAAAATCACTTAAATCTCTACTACTAACTTAGCTCTGTTTGGCCACATCTGAGTTAAATTGAATATTAGATAAGAAATGCGTCATCATATTCCAAGAAAATCACTAAAATCTCTACTATTAACTTAGCTCTGTTTGGCCACATCGGAGTTTAATTGAATATTAGATAAGAAATGCGTCAGTATCTTCCAAGAAAATCACCAACATCTCTACTATAAACTTAGCTCGGTTTGCCACATCTGAGTTGAATTGAATATTAGATAAGAAATGCGTCATTATCTTCCAAGAAAATAACCAACATCTCTACTACTAACTAAGCTCTGTTTGGCCACATCTGAGTTGAATTGAATATTAGATAAGAAATGCGTCATCATCTTCAAGGAAAATCACCAACATCTCTACTACTGATTTAGCTCTGTTTGGCCACATCCGAGTTGAATTGAATATTAGATGAGAAATGTGTCATCATCTTCCTAGAAAATCATCAACAAATGTACTACTAACTTAGCTCTGCTTGGCCACATCTGAGTTGAATTGAATATTAGATGAGAAATGTGTCATCATCTTCCAAGAAAATCAAAAACATCTCTACTACTAACTAAGCTCTGTTTGGCCACATCTAAGTTAAATTGAATATTAGATAAGAAATGTGTCATCATCTTCCAAGAAAATCTCCAACATCTCTACTACTAACTTAGCTCTGTTTGGCCACATCTGAGTACAATTGAATATTAGATAAGAAATGCGTCATCCTCTTCTAAGAAAATCACCAACATCTCTACTACTAACTTTGCTCTGTTTGGCCACATCTGAGTTAAATTGAATATTAGATGAGAAATGCGTCAACATCTTCCAAGAAAATCACCAACATCTCTACTACTAACTTAGCTCTGTTTGGCCACATCTGAGTTGAATTGAATATAAGATAAGAAATGCGTCATCATCTTCCAAGAAAATCACCAACATCTCTACTACTAACTTAGCTCTGTTTGGCCACATCTGAGTTAAATTGAATATTAGATAAGAAGCGCGTAAGAATATCCCAAGAAAATCACCAACATCTCCACTTCTAACTTAGCTCTGTTTTGCCACATCTGAGTTAAATTGAATATTAGATAAGAAATGCGTCATCATATTCCAAGAAAATCACTTGAATCTCTACTACAAACTTAGCTCTGTTTGGCCACATCTGAGTTAAATTGAATATTAGATAAGAAATGCGTCATCATATTCCAAGAAAATCACTAAAATCTCTACTACTAACTTAGCTCTGTTTGGCCACATCCGAGTTAAATTGAATATTAGATAAGAAATGCGTCACTATCTTCCAAGAAAATCAGCAACATCTCTACTATAAACTTGGCTCGGTTTTGCCACATCTGAGTTACTTTGAATATTCGATAAGAAATGTGTCATAATCTTCCAAGAAAATCACCAACGTCTCTACTACTACTTAGCTCTGTTTAGCAACATCTGAGTTGAATTGAATATTAGATAAGAAATGCGTCATCATCTTCCAAGAAAATCACCAACATTACTACTAACTTAGCTCTGTTTGGCCACATCTGAGTTAAATTGAATATTAGATAAGAAATGCGTCATCATCTTCCAAGAAAATCACCAACATCTCTACTACTAACTTAGCTCTGTTTGGCCACATATGAGTTAAATTGAATATTAGATAAGAAATGCGTCAGCATATTCCAAGAAAATCACCAACATCTCCACTACTAACTTCGCTCTGTTTAGCCACATCTGAGTTAAATTGAATATTAGATTAGAAATGCGTCAGTATCTTCCAAGAAAATCACCAACATCTCCACTACTTACTTAGCTCTGTTTGGCCCCATCTGAGTTAAATTGAATATTAGATAAGAAATGCGTCATCATCTTCCAAGAAAATCACCAACATCTCTACTACTAACTTAGCTCTGTTTGGCCCCATCTGAGTTAAATTGAATATTAGATAAGAAATGTGTCATCATATTCAAAGAAAATCAGCAACATCTCTACTACTAACTTAGCTCTGTTTGGCTACATCTGAGTTGAATTTAATATTAGATAAGAAATGCGTCATCATCTTCCAAGAAAATCACCAATATCTCTACTACTAACTTAGCTCTGTTTGGCCACATCTGAGTACAATTTAATATTAGATAAGAAATGCGTCATCATCTTCTAAGAAAATCACCAACATCTCTACTACTAACTTAGCTCTATTTGGCCACATCTGAGTTAAATTGAATATTAGATAAGAAATGCGTCAGCATATTTCAAGAAAATCACCAACATCTCCACTACTAACTTAGCTCTGTTTGGCCACATCTGAGTAAAATTGAATAATAGATAAGAAATGCGTCAGCATATCCCAAGAAAATCACCAACATCTCCACTTCTAACTTAGCTCTGTTTGGTCACATCTGAGTTAAATTGAATATTAGATAAGAAATGCGTCAACATATTCCAAGAAAATCACTTAAATCTCTACTACTAACTTAGCTCTGTTTGGCCACATCTGAGTTAAATTGAATATTAGATAAGAAATGCGTCATCATATTCCAAGAAAATCACTAAAATCTCTACTATTCACTTAGCTGTTTGGCCACATCGTAGTTTAATTGAATATTAGATAAGAAATGCGTCAGTATCTTCCAAGAAAATCAGCAACATCTCTACTATAAACTTAGCTCGGTTTTGCTACATCTGAGTTGAATTGAATATTAGATAAGAAATGCGTCATTATCTTCCAAGAAAATAACCAACATCTCTACTACTAACTTAGCTCTGTTTGGCGACATCTGAGTTTAATTGAATATTAGATAAGAAATGCGTCATCATCTTCCAGGAAAATCACCAACATCTCTACTACTGATTTAGCTATGTTTGGCCACATCCGAGTGGAATTGAATATTAGATGAGATATGTGTCATCATCTTCCTAGAAAATCATCAAAAAATCTACTACTAACTTAGCTCTGCTTGGCCACATCTGAGTTGAATTGAATATTAGATGAGAAATGTGTCATCATCTTCCAAGAAAACTAAAAACATCTCTACTACTAACTCAGCTCTGTTTGGCCACATCTGAGTTAAATTGAATATTAGACAAGAAATGTGTCATCATCTTCCAAGAAAATCTCCAACATCTCTACTACTAACTTAGCTCTGTTTGGCCACATCTGAGTTGAATTGAATATTAGATGAGAAATGCGTCATCATCTTCCAAGAAAATCACCAACATCTCTACTACTAACTTAGCTCTGTTTGGCCACATCTGAGTTGAATTGAATATAAGATAAGAAATGCGTCATCATCTTCCAAGAAAATCACCAACATCTCTACTACAAACTTAGCTCTGTTTGGCCACATCCGAGTTAAATTGAATATTAGATAAGAAATGCGTCACTATCTTCCAAGAAAATCACCAACATCTCTACTATAAACTTGGCTCGGTTTTGCCACATCTGAGTTGAATTGAATATTAGATAAGAAATGCGTCATTATCTTCCAAGAAAATAACCAACATCTCTACTACTAACTTAGCTCTGTTTGGCCACATCTGAGTTGAATTAAATATTAGATAAGAAATGCATCATCATCTTCCAAGAAGATCACCAATATCTCTACTACTAACTTAGCTCTGTTTGGCCACATCTGAGTACAATTGAATATTAGATAAGAAATGCGTCATCATCTTCCAAGAATATCACCAACATCTCTACTATAAACTTAGCTCGGTTTTGCCACATTTGAGTTGAATTGAATATTAGATAAGAAATGCGTAATTATCTTCCAACAAAATAACCAACATCTCTACTACTAACTAAGCTCTGTTTTGCCACATCTGAGTTGAATTGAATATTAGATAAGAAATGCGTCATCATCTTCCAAGAAAATCACCAACATCTCTGCTACTAACTTAGCTTTGTTTGGCCACATATGAGTTAAATTGAATATTAGATAAGAAATGCGTCAGCATATTCCAAGAGAATCACCAACATCTCCACTACTAACTTAGCTCTGTTTGGCCACATCTGAGTTACATTGAATATTAGATCAGAAATGTGTCATCATCTTCCAAGAAAATAACCAACATCTCTACTACTAACTTAGCTCTGTTTGGCCACATCTGAGTTGAATTAAATATTAGATAAGAAATGCATCATCATCTTCCAAGAAGATCACCAATATCTCTACTACTAACTTAGCTCTGTTTGGCCACATCTGAGTACAATTGAATATTAGATAAGAAATGCGTCATCATCTTCTAAGAAAATCACCAACATCTCTACTACTAACTTAGCTCTGTTTGGCCCCATCTGAGTTAAATTGAATATTAGATAAGAAAAACGTAAGCATATTCCAAGAAAATCACCAACATCTCTACTACTAACTTAGCTCGGTTTTGCCACATCTTAGTTAAATTGAATATAAGATAAGAAATGCGTCAGCATATTCCAAGACAATCACCAACATCTCCACTACTAACTTAGCTCTGTTTGGCCACATCTGAGTTAAATTGAATATTATATAAGAAATCCGTCATCATATTCCAAGAAAATCACAAAAATCTCTACTACTAACTTAGCTCTGTTTGGCCACATCTGAGTTAAATTGAATATTAGATAAGAAATGCGAAATCATCTTCCAAGAAAATCACGAACATCTCTACTACTAACTTAGCTCTGTTTGGCCACATCTGAGTTAAATTGAATATTAGATAAGAAATGCGTCAGCATATTTCAAGAAAATCACCAACATCTCCACTACTAACTTAGCTCTGTTTTGCCACATCTGAGTTAAATTGAATATTAGATAAGAAATGCGTCAGCATATTCCAAGAAAATCACAAACATCTCCACTTCTAACTTAGCTCTGTTTGGCCACATCTGAGTTAAATTGAATATTAGATAAGAAATGCGTCATCATATTCCAAGAAAATCACTTAAATCTCTACTACTAACTTAGCTCTGTTTGGCCACATCTGAGTTACATTGAATATTAGACTAGAAATGTGTCATCATCTTCCAAGAAAATCACCAGCATCTCTACTACTAACTTAGCTCTGTTTGGCCACATCGGAGTTAAATTGAATATTAGATAAGAAATGCGTCAGTATCTTCCAAGAAAATCACCAACATCTCCACTATAAACTTAGCTCGGTTTTGCCACATCTGAGTTGAATTGAATATTAGATGAGAAATGCGTCATTATCTTCCAAGAAAATAACCAACATCTCTACTACTAACTTAGCTCTGTTTGGCCACATCTGAGTTGAATTGAATATTAGATAAGAAATGCGTCATCATCTTCAAGGAAAATCACCAACATCTCTACTACTGATTTAGCTCTGTTTGGCCACATCCGAGTTGAATTGAATATTAGATGAGAAATGTGTCATCATCTTCCTAGAAAATCATCAACATCTCTACTACTAACTTAGCTCTGCTTGGCCACATCTGAGTTGAATTGAATATTAGATGAGAAATGTGTCATCATCTTCCAAGCAAATCAACAACATCTCTACTACTAATTAAGCTCTGTTTGGCCACATCTGAGTTAAATTGAATATTAGATAAGAAATGTGTCATCATCTTCCAAGAAAATCTCCAACATCTCTACTACTAACTTAGCTCGGTTGGGCCACATCTGAGTTAAATTGAATATTAGATAAGAAATGCGTCATCATCTTCCAAGAAAATCACCAACATCTCTACTACTAACTTAGCTCTGTTTGGCCACATCTGAGTTGCGTTGAATATTCGATAAGAAATGTGTCATAATCTTCCAAGAAAATCACCAACGTCTCTACTACTACTTAGCTCTGTTTGGCAACATCTGAGTTGAATTGAATATTAGATAAGAAATGCGTCATCATCTTCCAAGAAAATCACCAACATTACTACTAACTTAGCTCTGTTTGGCCACATCTGAGTTAAATTGAATATTAGATAAGAAATGCGTCATCATCTTCCAAGAAAATCACCAACATCTCTACTACTAACTTAGCTCTGTTTGGCCCCATCTGAGTTAAATTGAATATTAGATAAGAAATGTGTCATCATATTCAAAGAAAATCACCAACATCTCTACTACTAACTTAGCTCTGTTTGGCCACATCTGAGTTGAATTGTATATAAGACAAGAAATGCGTCATCATCTTCCAAGAAAATCACCAACATCTCTACTACAAACTTAGCTCTGTTTGGCCACATCTCAGTTGAATTGAATATTAGATAAGAAATGCGTCATCATCTTCCAAGAAAATGACCAACATCTCATACTAACTTAGCTCTGTTTGGCCACATCTGAGTAAAATTGAATATTAGATCAGAAATGTGTCATCATCTTCCAAGAAAATCACCAACATCTCTACTACTAACTTAGCTCTGTTTGGCCACATCTGAGTTGAATTGAATATTAGATAACAAATGCTTCATCATCTTCCAAGAAAATCACCAACATCTCTACTACTAACTTAGCTCGGTTTTGCCACCTCTGAGTTGAATTGAATATTAGATAAGAAATGCGTCAGCATATTCCAAGAAAGTCACCAACATCTCTACTACTAAGTTAGCTCTGTTTGGCCACATCAGAGTTGCGTTGAATATTAGATAAGACATGTGTCATCATCTACCAAGAAAATCACCCACGTCTCTACTACTACTAAGCTCTGTTTGGCCACATCTGAGTTGAATTAAATATAAGATAAGAAATGCGTTATCATCTTCCTAGAAAATAACCAACATCTCTACTAGTAACTTAGCTCTGTTTGGCCCCATCGGAGTTAAATGGAATATATGATAAGAAATGCGTCATCATCTTCCAAGAAAATCACCAACATCTTTATTACTTACTTAGCTCTGTTTGGCCACATCTGAGTTAAATTTAATATAAGATAAGAATTGCGTCATCATCATCCGAGAAAATCACCAACATCTCTACTACTAACTTAGCTTTGTTTGGCCACATCTGAGTTAAATTGAATATTAGATAAGAAATATGTCATCATATTCAAAGAAAATCAGCAACATCTCTACTACTAACTTAGCTCTGTTTTGCCACCTCTGAGTTGAATTGAATATCAGATAAGAAATGCGTCAGCATATTCCAAGAAAGTCACCAACATCTCTACTACTAAGTTAGCTCTGTTTGGCCACATCAAAGTTGCGTTGAATATTAGATAAGACATGTGTCATACTCTTCCAAGAAAATCATCAACGTCTCTACTACTACTTAGCTCTGTTTGGCCACATCTGAGTTGAATTTAATATAAGATAAGAAATGCGTCATCATCTTCCAAGAAAATCACCAACATCTCTACTAGTAACTTAGCTCTGTTTGGCCCCATCTGAGTTAAATTGAATATTAGATAAGAAATGCGTCATCATCTTCCAAGAAAATCACCAACATCTCTATTACTTACTTAGCTCTGTTTGGCCACATCTGAGTTAAATTGAATATAAGATAAGAATTGCGTCATCATCTTCCCAGAAAATCACCAACATCTCTACTACTAACTTAGCTTTGTTTGGCAACATTTGAGTTAAATTGAATATTAGATAAGAAATATGTCATCATATTTCAAGAAAATCGCCAACATCTAAACTACTAACTTAGCTCTGTTTGGCCACATCTGAGTTAAATTGAATATTTGATAAGAATACGTCATCATCTTCCAAGAATATCACCAACATCTCTACTATAAACTTAGCTCGGTTTTGCCACATTTGAGTTGAATTGAATATTAGATAAGAAATGCGTAATTATCTTCCAACAAAATAACCAACATCTCTACTACTAACTAAGCTCTGTTTTGCCACATCTGAGTTGAATTGAATATTAGATAAGAAATGCGTCATCATCTTCCAAGAAAATCACCAACATCTCTGCTACTAACTTAGCTTTGTTTGGCCACATATGAGTTAAATTGAATATTAGATAAGAAATGCGTCAGCATATTCCAAGAGAATCACCAACATCTCCACTACTAACTTAGCTCTGTTTGGCCACATCTGAGTTACATTGAATATTAGATCAGAAATGTGTCATCATCTTCCAAGAAAATCACCAACATCTCTACTACTAACTTAGCTCTGTTTGGCCACATCTGAGTTGAATTAAATATTAGATAAGAAATGCATCATCATCTTCCAAGAAGATCACCAATATCTCTACTACTAACTTAGCTCTGTTTGGCCACATCTGAGTACAATTGAATATTAGATAAGAAATGCGTCATCATCTTCTAAGAAAATCACCAACATCTCTACTACTAACTTAGCTCTGTTTGGCCCCATCTGAGTTAAATTGAATATTAGATAAGAAAAACGTAAGCATATTCCAAGAAAATCACCAACATCTCTACTACTAACTTAGCTCGGTTTTGCCACATCTTAGTTAAATTGAATATAAGATAAGAAATGCGTCAGCATATTCCAAGACAATCACTAACATCTCCACTACTAACTTAGCTCTGTTTGGCCACATCTGAGTTAAATTGAATATTATATAAGAAATGCGTCATCATATTCCAAGAAAATCACAAAAATCTCTACTACTAACTTAGCTCTGTTTGGCCACATCTGAGTTAAATTGAATATTAGATAAGAAATGCGAAATCATCTTCCAAGAAAATCACCAACATCTCTACTACTAACTTAGCTCTGTTTGGCCACATCTGAGTTAAATTTAATATTAGATAAGAAATGCGTCAGCATATTTCAAGAAAATCACCAACATCTCCACTACTAACTTAGCTCTGTTTTGCCACATCTGAGTTAAATTGAATATTAGATAAGAAATGCGTCAGCATATTCCAAGAAAATCACAAACATCTCCACTTCTAACTTAGCTCTGTTTGGCCACATCTGAGTTAAATTGAATATTAGATAAGAAATGCGTCATCATATTCCAAGAAAATCACTTAAATCTCTACTACTAACTTAGCTCTGTTTGGCCACATCTGAGTTACATTGAATATTAGACTAGAAATGTGTCATCATCTTCCAAGAAAATCACCAGCATCTCTACTACTAACTTAGCTCTGTTTGGCCACATCGGAGTTAAATTGAATAATAGATAAGAAATGCGTCAGTATCTTCCAAGAAAATCACCAACATCTCCACTATAAACTTAGCTCGGTTTTGCCACATCTGAGTTGAATTGAATATTAGATGAGAAATGCGTCATTATCTTCCAAGAAAATAACCAACATCTCTACTACTAACTTAGCTCTGTTTGGCCACATCTGAGTTGAATTGAATATTAGATAAGAAATGCGTCATCATCTTCAAGGAAAATCACCAACATCTCTACTACTGATTTAGCTCTGTTTGGCCACATCCGAGTTGCATTGAATATTAGATGAGAAATGTGTCATCATCTTCCTAGAAAATCATCAACATCTCTACTACTAACTTAGCTCTGCTTGGCCACATCTGAGTTGAATTGAATATTAGATGAGAAATGTGTCATCATCTTCCAAGCAAATCAACAACATCTCTACTACTGATTTAGCTCTGTTTGGCCACATCTGAGTTAAATTGAATATTAGATAAGAAATGTGTCATCATCTTCCAAGAAAATCTCCAACATCTCTACTACTAACTTAGCTCGGTTGGGCCACATCTGAGTTGAATTGAATATAAGATAAGAAATGCGTCATCATCTTCCGAGAAAATCACCAACATCTCTACTACTAACTTAGCTCTGTTTGGCCACCTCTGAGTTGAATTGAATATAAGATAAGAAATGCGTCATCATCTTCCGAAAAAATCACCAACATCTCTACTACTAACTTAGCTCTGTTGGGCCACATCTGAGTTAAATTGAATATTAGATAAGAAATGCGTCATAATCTTCTAAGAAAATGACCAACATCTCATACTGACTTAGCTCTGTTTGGCCACATCTGAGTAAAATTGAATATTAGATCAGAAATGTGTCATCATCTTCCAAGAAAATCACCAACATATCTACTACTAACTTAGCTCTGTTTGGCCACATCTGAGTTGAATTGAATATTAGATAAGAAATGCTTCATCATCTTCCAAGAAAATCACCAACATCTCTACTACTAACTTGGCTCTGCTTGGCCACATCTGATTTGAATTGAATATTAGATGAGAAATGTGTCATCATCTTCCAAGAAAATCAACAACATCTCTACTACTTACTTAGCTCTGTTTGGCCACATCTGAGTTAAATTGAATATTAGATGAGAAATGCGTCATCCTCTTCCAAGAAAATCACCAACATCTCTACTACTAACTTAGCTCTGTTTGGTCACATCTGAGTTAAATTGAATATTAGATAAGAAATGCGTCATCATCTTCCAAGAAAATGACCAACATCTCACACTAACTTAGCTCTGTTTGGCCACATCTGAGTAAAATTGAATATTAGATCAGAAATGTGTCATCATCTTCCAAGTAAATCATCAACATCTCTACTACTAACTTAGCTCTGTTTTGCCACATCTGAGTTAAATTGAATATTAGATAAGAAATGCGTCAGTATCTTCCAAGAAAATAACCAACATCTCTACTACTTACTTAGCTCTGTTTGGCAACATCTGAGTAAAATTGAATATGAGATAAGAAATGCGTCAGCATCTTCCAAGAAAATCACCAACATCTCTACTACTACTTAGCTCAGTTTGGCCACATCTCAGTTGAATTAAATATTAGATAAGAAATGCTTCATCATCTTCCAAGAAAATCACCAACATCTCTACTACTAACTTAGCTCTGTTTGGCAACCTCTGAGTTGAATTGAATATTAGATAAGAAATGCGTCATCATCTTCCAAGAAAGTCACCAACATCTCTACTCCTAACTTAGCTCTGTTTCGCCACATCTGAGTTGCGTTGAATATTAGATAAGAAATGCGTCATCATCTTCCAAGAAAATCACTAACATCTCTACTACTAACTTAGCTCTGTTTGGCCACATCTTAGTTAAATTGAATATTAGATAAGAAATGCGTCATCATCTTCCAAGAAAATCACCAACATCTCTACTACTAACTTAGCCCTGTTTGGCCACATCTGAGTAACATTGAATATTAGATAAAGAAATGCGTCATCATCTTCCAAGAAAATCACCAACATCTCTACTACTAACTTGGCTCTGTTTGGCCACATCTGAGTTAAATTGAATATTAGATAAGAAATGCGTCAGCATATTCCAAGAAAATCACCAACATCTTCACAACTAACTTAGCTCTGTTTGGCCACATCTGAGTTACATTGAATATTAGATCAGAAATGTCTCATCATCTTCGGAGAAAATCACCAACATCTCTACTACTAACTTTGCTCTGTTTGGCAACATCTGAGTTAAATTGAATATTAGATAAGAAATTCGTCAGTATCTTCCAAGAAAATCACCAACATCTCTACTACTAACTTAGCTCTGTTTGGCCACATCTGAGTTGAATTGAATATCAGATAAGAAATGCGTCATCATCTTCCAAGAAAATCACCAACATCTCCACTACTAACTTAGCTCTGTTTGGCCACATCAGAGTTGAATTGAATATTAGATAAGAAATGCGTCATCTTCCAAGAAAATCACCAACATCTCTACTACTAACTCAGCTCTGTTTGGCCAAATCTGAGTTAAATTGAATATTAGATAAGAAATGCGTCATCATCTTCCAAGAAAATCACCAACATCTCTACTACTAATTAGCTCGGTTTGGCAACATCTGACTTAAATTGAATATTAGATAAGAAATGAGTAATCATCTTCCAAGAAAATCACCAACATCTCTACTACTAACTTAGCTCTGTTTGGCACCATCTGAGTTAAATTGAATATTAGATAAGAAATGCGTCAGCATATTCCAAGAGAATCACCAACATCTCCACTACTAACTTCGCTCTGTTTGGCCACATCTGAGTTAAATTGAATATGAGATAAGAAATGCGTCAGTATCCTCCAAGAAAATCACCAACATCTCTACTATAAACTAAGCTCGGTTTTGCCAGATCTGAGTTGAATTGAATATTAGATAAGAAATGCGTCATTATCTTCCAAGAAAATCACCAACATCTCTACTACTAACTTAGCTCTGTTTGGCCACATCTGAGTTAAATTGAATATTAGATAAGAAATGCGTCATCATCTTCCCAGAAAATAACCAACATCTCTACTACTAACTTAGCTCTGTTTGGCTACATCTGAGTTAAATTGAATATTAGATAAGAAATGAGTCATCATCTTCCTAGAAAATCACCAACATCTCTACTACTAACTGTGCTCTGTTTGGCCAAATCTTAGTTTAATTGAATATTAGATAAGAAATGCGTCATCATCTTCACAGAAAATCACAACATCTCTACTACTAACTTAGCTCTGTTGGGCCACATCTGAGTTGAATTGAATATTAGATGACAAATGTGTCATCATCTTCCTAGAAAATCATCAACATCTCTACTACTAACTTGGCTCTGCTTGGCCACATCTGATTTGAATTGAATATTAGATGAGAAATGTGTCATCATCTTCCAAGAAAATCAACAACATCTCTACTACTTACTTAGCTCTGTTTGGCCACATCTGAGTTAAATTGAATATTAGATGAGAAATGCGTCATCCTCTTCCAAGAAAATCACCAACATCTCTACTACTAACTTAGCTCTGTTTGGCCACATCTGAGTTGAATTGAATATAAGATAAGAAATGCGTCATACTCTTCCAAGAAAATAACCAACATCTCTACTACTAACTTAGCTATGTTTGGCTACATCTGAGTTTAATTGAATATTAGATAAGAAATGAGTCATCATCTTCCTAGAAAATCACCAACATCTCTACTACTAACTGTGCTCTGTTTGGCCAAATCTTAGTTTAATTGAATATTAGATCTGAAATGCGTCATCATCTTCCCAGAAAATAACCAACATCTCTACTACTAACTTAGCTCTGTTTGGCTACATCTGAGTTGAATTGAATATTAGATAAAAATGCATCATAATCTTCCAAGAAAATCACCATCATCTCTACTACTAACTTAGCTCTGTTTGGCCAAATCTGAGTTAAATTGAATATTAGATAAGAAATGCGTCATCATCTTCACAGAAAATCATCAACATCTCTACTACTAACTTGGCTCTGCTTGGCCACATCTGAGTTGAATTGAATATTAGATGAGAAATGTGTTATCATCTTCCAAGAAAATCAACAACATCTCTACTACTAACTTAGCTCTGTTTGGCCACATCTGAGTTGAATTGAATATAAGATAAGAAATGCGTTATACTCTTCCAAGAAAATCACCAACATCTCTACTACTAACTTAGCTCTGTTTGGCTACATCTGAGTAAAATTGAATATTAGATAAGAAATGCGTCATAATCTTCCAAGAAAATTACCAACATCTCACACTAACTTAGCTCTGTTTGGCCACATCTGAGTAAAATTGAATATTAGATCAGAAATGTGTCATCATCTTCCAAGAAAATCATCAACATCTCTACTACTAACTTAGCTCTGTTTTGCCACATCTGAGTTAAATTGAATATTAGATAAGAAATGCGTCAGTATCTTCCAAGAAAATAACCAACATCTCTACTACTTACTTAGCTCTGTTTGGCAACATCTGAGTAAAATTGAATATGAGATAAGAAATGCGTCAGCATCTTCCAAGAAAATCACCAACATCTCTACTACTACTTAGCTCTGTTTGGCCACATCTCAGTTGAATTAAATATTAGATAAGAAATGCTTCATCATCTTCCAAGAAAATCACCAACATCTCTACTACTAACTTAGCTCTGTTCGGCAACCTCTGAGTTGAATTGAATATTAGATAAGAAATGCGTCAGCATATTCCAAGAAAGTCACCAACATCTCTACTACTTACTTAGCTCTGTTTGGCCACATCTGAGTTGCGTTGAATATTAGATAAGAAATGCGTCATCATCTTCCAAGAAAATCACTAACATCTCTACTACTAACTTAGCTCTGTTTGGCCACATCTTAGTTAAATTGAATATTAGATAAGAAATGCGTCATCATCTTCCAAGAAAATCACCAACATCTCTACTACTAACTTAGCCCTGTTTGGCCACATCTGAGTAACATTGAATATTAGATAAAGAAATGCGTCATCATCTTCCAAGAAAATCACCAACATCTCTACTACTAACTTAGCTCTGTTTGGCCACATCTGAGTTAAATTGAATATTAGATAAGAAATGCGTCAGCATATTCCAAGAAAATCACCAACATCTTCACAACTAACTTAGCTCTCTTTGGCCACATCTGAGTTACATTGAATATTAGATCAGAAATGTCTCATCATCTTCGGAGAAAATCACCAACATCTCTACTACTAACTTAGCTCTGTTTGGCCACATCTGAGTTTAATTGAATATTAGATAAGAAATTCGTCAGTATCTTCCAAGAAAATCACCAACATCTCTACTACTAACTTAGCTCTGTTTGGCCACATCTGAGTTGAATTGAATATTAGATAAGAAATGCGTCATCATCTTCCAAGAAAATCACCAACATCTCCACTACTAACTTAGCTCTGTTTGGCCACATCAGAGTTGAATTGAATATTAGATAAGAAATGCGTCATCTTCCAAGAAAATCACCAACATCTCTACTACTAACTCAGCTCTGTTTGGCCAAATCTGAGTTAAATTGAATATTAGATAAGAAATGCGTCATCATCTTCCAAGAAAATCACCAACATCTCTACTACTAACTTAGCTCGGTTTGGCAACATCTGACTTAAATTGAATATTAGATAAGAAATGAGTAATCATCTTCCAAGAAAATCACCAACATCTCTACTACTAACTTAGCTCTGTTTGGCACCATCTGAGTTAAATTGAATATTAGATAAGAAATGCGTCAGCATATTCCAAGAGAATCACCAACATCTCCACTACTAACTTCGCTCTGTTTGGCCACATCTGAGTTAAATTGAATATGAGATCAGAAATGCGTCAGTATCTTCCAAGAAAATCACCAACATCTCTACTATAAACTAAGCTCGGTTTTGCCAGATCTGAGTTGAATTGAATATTAGATAAGAAATGCGTCATTATTTTACAAGAAAATCACCAACATCTCTACTACTAACTTAGCTCTGTTTGGCCACATCTGAGTTAAATTGAATATTAGATAAGAAATGCGTCATCATCTTCCCAGAAAATAACCAACATCTCTACTACTAACTTAGCTCTGTTTGGCTACATCTGAGTTAAATTAATATTAGATAAGAAATGCGTCATCATCTTCCTAGAAAATCACCAACATCTCTACTACTAACTGTGCTCTGTTTGGCTAAATCTTAGTTTAATTGAATATTAGATAAGAAATGCGTCATCATCTTCACAGAAAATCACAACATCTCTACTACTAACTTAGCTCTGTTGGGCCACATCTGAGTTGAATTGAATATTAGATGACAAATGTGTCATCATCTTCCTAGAAAATCATCAACATCTCTACTACTAACATGGCTCTGCTTGGCCACATCTGAGTTAAATTGAATATTAGATGAGAAATGCGTCATCCTCTTCCAAGAAAATCACCAACATCTCTACTACTAACTTAGCTCTGTTTGGCCACATCTGAGTTGAATTGAATATAAGATAAGAAATGCGTCATAATCTTCCAAGAAAATCACCAACATCTCTACTACTAACTTAGCTCTGTTTGGCCACATCTGAGTTAAATTGAATATTAGGTAAGAAATGCGTCATCATCTTCCAAGAAAATAACCAACATCTCACACTTACTTAGCTCTGTTTGGCCACATCTGAGTAAAATTGAATATTAGATCAGAAATGTGTCATCATCTTCCAAGAAAATCACCAACATCTCTACTACTAACTTTACTCTGTTTTGCCACATCTGAGTTAAATTGAATATTAATAAGAAATGCGTCAGTATCTTCCAAGAAAATAACCAACATCTCTACTACTTACTTAGCTCTGTTTGGCAACATCTGAGTAAAATTGAATATGAGATAAGAAATGCGTCAGCATCTTCCAAGAAAATCACTAACATCTCTACTACTTACTGTGCTCTATTTGGCCACATCTGAGTTGAATTGAATATTAGATAAGAAATGTGTCATCATCTTCCAAGAAAATCACCAACATCTCTACTACTAAATTTGCTCTGTTTGGCCACATCTCAGTTGAATTAAATATTAGATAAGAAATGCTTCATCATCTTCCAAGAAAATCACCAACATCTCTACTACTAAGTTAGCTCTGTTTAGCCACATCTGAGTTGCGTTGAATATTAGATAAGAAATGCGTCATCATCTTCCAAGAAAATCACCAACATCTCTACTACTAACTTAGTTATGTTTGGCCACATCTGAGTTAAATTGAATTAGATAAGAAATATGTCATCATATTTCAAGAAAATCACCAACATCTCCACTACTAACTAAGCTCTGTTTGGCCACATCTGAGTTAAATTGAATATTAGATAAGAAATGCGTCATCATCTTCCAAGAATATCACTAACATCTATACTCATAACTTAGGAGTGTTAGGCCACGTCATAGTTGCTTTGAATATTAGATATGAAATGTGTCATCATCTTCCAAGAAAATCACCAACATCTCTACAACTAACTTTGCTCTGTTTGGCCACATCTGAGTTGAATTGAATATTAGATAAGAAATGCGTCATCATCTTCCAAGAAAATCACTAACATCTCTACTACTAACTTAGCTCTGTTTGGCCACATCTTAGTTAAATTGAATATTAGATAAGAAATGCGTCATCATCTTCCAAGAAAATCACCAACATCTCTACTACTAACTTAGCCCTGTTTGGCCACATCTGAGTAACATTGAATATTAGATAAAGAAATGCGTCATCATCTTCCAAGAACATCACCAACATCTCTACTACTAACTTAGCTCTGTTTGGCCACATCTGAGTTAAATTGAATATTAGATAAGAAATGCGTCAGCATATTCCAAGAAAATCACCAACATCTCCACTACTAACTTAGCTCTGTTTGGCCACATCTGAGTTACATGGAATATTAGATCAGAAATGTGTCATCATCTTCGGAGAAAATCACCAACATCTCTACTACTAACTTAGCTCTGTTTGGCCACATCTGAGTTAAATTGAATATTAGATAAGAAATGCGTCAGTATCTTCCAAGAAAATCACCAACATCTCTACTACTAACTTAGCTCTGTTTGGCCACATCTGAGTTGAATTGAATATTAGAAAAGAAATGCGTCATCATCTTCCAAGAAAATCACCAACATCTCCACTACTAACTTAGCTCTGTTTGGCCACATCAGAGTTGAATTGAATATTAGATAAGAAATGCGTCATCTTCCAAGAAAATCACCAACATCTCTACTACTAACTCAGTTCTGTTTGGCCAAATCTAGGTTAAATTGAATATTAGATAAGAAATGCGTCATCATCTTCCAAGAAAATCACCAACATCTCTACTACTAACTTAGCTCGGTTTGGCCACATCTGACTTAAATTGAATATTAGATAAGAAATGAGTAATCATCTTCCAAGAAAATTCACCAACATCTCTACTACTAACTTAGC
Source organism: Sepiola atlantica (assembly GCA_963556195.1). NCBI lineage: Eukaryota > Metazoa > Mollusca > Cephalopoda > Sepiida > Sepiolidae > Sepiola > Sepiola atlantica. The sequence goes on from CAUVYP010001106.1 coordinate 498,763, forward strand.
TCTGTTTGGCACCATCTGAGTTAAATTGAATATTAGATAAGAAATGCGTCAGCATATTCAAAGAGAATCACCAACATCTCCACTACTAACTTGGCTCTGTTTTGCCACATCTGAGTTGAATTCAATATTAGATAAGAAACGTGTCATCATATTCCAAGAAAATCACCAACATCTCTACTACTAACTTAGCTCTGTTTGGCCACATCTGAGTTGAATTGAATATTAGATAAGAAATGTGTCACCATCTTCCAAAAAATCACTAACATCTCTACTACTAACTTAGCTCTGTTTGGCCACATCTGACTTAAATTGAATATTAGATAAGAAATGAGTAATCATCTTCTAAGAAAATCACCAACATCTCTACTACTAACTTTGCTCTGTTTGGCACCATCTGAGTTAAATTGAATATTAGATAAGAAATGCGTCATCCTATTCAAAGAAAATCACAAACATCTCTACTACTAACTTAGCTCTGTTTGGCCACATCTGAGTTAAATTGATTATGAGATAAGAAATGCGTCATCATCTTCAAGGAAAATCACCAACATCTCTACTACTAACTTAGTTATGTTTGGCCACATCTGAGTTAAATTGAATTAGATAAGAAATATGTCATCATATTTCAAGAAAATCACCAACATCTCCACTACTAACTAAGCTCTGTTTGGCCACATCTGAGTTAAATTGAATATTAGATAAGAAATGCGTCATCATCTTCCAAGAATATCACTAACATCTATACTCATAACTTAGGAGTGTTAGGCCACGTCATAGTTGCTTTGAATATTAGATATGAAATGTGTCATCATCTTCCAAGAAAATCACCAACATCTCTACAACTAACTTTGCTCTGTTTGGCCACATCTGAGTTGAATTGAATATTAGATAAAAAATGCGTCATCATTTTCCAAGAAAATCACTAACATCTCTACTACTAACTTAGCTCTGTTTGGCCACATCTTAGTTAAATTGAATATTAGATAAGAAATGCGTCATCATCTTCCAAGAAAATCACCAACATCTCTACTACTAACTTAGCCCTGTTTGGCCACATCTGAGTAACATTGAATATTAGATAAAGAAATGCGTCATTATCTTCCAAGAACATCACCAACATCTCTACTACTAACTTAGCTCTGTTTGGCCACATCTGAGTTAAATTGAATATTAGATAAGAAATGCGTCAGCATATTCCAAGAAAATCACCAACATCTCCACTACTAACTTAGCTCTGTTTGGCCACATCTGAGTTACATTGAATATTAGATCAGAAATGTGTCATCATCTTCGGAGAAAATCACCAACATCTCTACTACTAACTTAGCTCTGTTTGGCCACATCTGAGTTAAATTGAATATTAGATAAGAAATGCGTCAGTATCTTCCAAGAAAATCACCAACATCTCTACTACTAACTTAGCTCTGTTTGGCCACATCTGAGTTGAATTGAATATTAGAAAAGAAATGCGTCATCATCTTCCAAGAAAATCACCAACATCTCCACTACTAACTTAGCTCTGTTTGGCCACATCAGAGTTGAATTGAATATTAGATAAGAAATGCGTCATCTTCCAAGAAAATCACCAACATCTCTACTACTAACTCAGTTCTGTTTGGCCAAATCTGAGTTAAATTGAATATTAGATAAGAAATGCGTCATCATCTTCCAAGAAAATCACCAACATCTCTACTACGAACTTAGCTCGGTTTGGCCACATCTGACTTAAATTGAATATTAGATAAGAAATGCGTCATCATATTCAAAGAAAATCACAAACATTTCTACTACTAACTTAGCTCTGTTTGGCCACATCTGAGTTAAATTGATTATGAGATAAGACATGCGTCAGTATCTTCCAAGAAAATCACCAACATCTCTACTATAAACTAAGCTCTGTTTGGCCACATATGAGTTAAATTGAATATTAGATAAGAAATGCGTCATCATCTTCAAGGAAAATCACCAACATCTCTACTACTGATTTAGCTCTGTTTGGCCACATCCGAGTTAAATTGAATATTAGATAAGAAATGTGTCATCATATTCCAAGAAAATCACCAACATCTCTACTACTAACTTAGCTCTGTTTGGCCACAGCTGAGTTAAATTGAATATTAGATAAGAAATGCGTCATCATCTTCCAAGAAAATCACCAACATCTCTACTACTAACTTAGCTCTGTTTGGCCACATATGAGTTAAATTGAATATTAGATAAGAAATGCGTCAGCATATTCCAAGAGAATCACCAACATCTCCACTACTTACTTCGCTCTGTTTGGCCACATCTGAGTTACATTGAATATTAGATCAGAAATGTGTCATCATCTTCCAAGAAAATTACCAACATCTCTACTACTAACTTAGCTCTGTTTGGCCACATCTGAGTTAAATTGAATATTAGATTAGAAATACGTCAGTATCTTCCAAGAAAATCACTAACATCTTTACTACTAACTTAGCTCTGTTTTGCCACATCTGAGTTAAATTGAATATTAGATAAGAAATGCGTCATCATCTTCCAAGAAAATCACCAACATCTCTACTACTAACTTAGCTCTGTTTGGCCGCATCTGAGTTAAATTGAATATTAGATAAGAAATGTGTCATCATATTCAAAGAATATCAGCAACATCTCTACTACTCACTTAGCTCTGTTTGGCCACATCTGAGTTGAATTTTATATTAGATAAGAAATGCGTCATCATCTTCCAAGAAAATCACCAATATCTCTACTACTAACTTAGCTCTGTTTGGCCACATCTAAGTACAATTGAATATTAGATAAGAAATGCGTCATCATCTTCTAAGAAAATCACCAACATCTCTACTACTAACTTAGCTCTGTTTGGCCCCATCTGAGTTAAATTGAATATTAGATAAGAAATGCGTCAGCATATTCCAAGAAAATCACCAACATCTCCACTACTAACTTAGCTCTGTTTGGCCACATCTTAGTTAAATTGAATATTAGATAAGAAATGCGTCAGCATATTCCAAGAAAATCACGAACATCTCTACTACTAACTTAGCTCTGTTTGGCCACATCTGAGTTAAATTGAATATTAGATAAGAAATGCGTCAGCATATTTCAAGACAATAACCAACATCTCCACTTCTAACTTAGCTCTGTTTGGCCACATCTGAGTTAAATTGAATGTTAGATAAGAAATGCGTCAGCATATCCCAAGAAAATCACCAGCATCTCCACTTCTAACTTAGCTCTGTTTGGCCACATCTGAGTTAAATTGAATATTAGATATAAAATGCGTTATCATATTCCAAGTAAATCACTTAAATATCTACTACTAACTTAGCTCTGTTTGGCCACATCTGAGTTAAATTGAATATTAGATAAGAAATGCGTCATCATATTCCAAGAAAATCACTAAAATCTCTACTACGAACTTAACTCAGTTTTGCCACATCTGAGTTAAATTGAATATTAGATAAGAAATGCGTCAGTATCTTCCAAGAAAATCACCAACATCTCTACTAATAACTTAGCTCGGTTTTGCCACATCTGAGTTGAATTGACTATTAGATGAGAAATGCGTCATTATCTTCCAAGAAAATCACCAACATCTCTACTACTAACTTAGCTCTGTTTGGCCACATCTGAGTTGAATTGAATATTAGATGAGAAATGCGTCATCATCTTCCAAGAAAATCACCAACATCTCTACTACTAACTTAGCTCTGTTTGGTCACATCTGAGTTAAATGTAATATTAGATAAGAAATGTGTCATCATCTTCCAAGAAAATCACCAACATCTCTACTACTAACTTAGCTCTGTTTCGCCACATCTGAGTTAAATTGAATATTAGATAAGAAATGCGTCAGTATCTTCCAAGAAAATCACCAACATCTCTACTATAAACTGAGCTCGGTTTTGCCACATCTGAGTTGAATTGAATATTAGATAAGAAATGCGTCATCATCTTCAAGGAAAATCACCAACATCTCTACTACTGATTTAGCTCTGTTTGGCCACATCCGAGTTAAATTGAATATTAGATGAGAAATGCGTCATCATCTTCCAAGAAAATCACCAACATCTCTACTACTAACTTAGCTCTGTTTGGCTATATCTGAGTTAAATTGAATATTAGATAACAAATGCGTCATCATCTTCCAAGAAAATCACCAACATCTCTTCTACTAACTGTGCTCTGTTTGGCCAAATCTTAGTTTAATTGAATATTAGATAAGAAATGCGTCATCATCTTATAAGAAAATCACCAACATCTTTACTTCTAACTTAGCTCTGGTTGGCCACATCTGAGTTGAATTCAATTTTAGATAAGAAATGTGTCATCACATTCCAAGATTATCACAAACATCTCTACTACTAACTTAGCTCTGTTTGGCTCCATCTGAGTTGAATTGAATATTAGATAAGAAATGATTCATCATCTTCCAAGAAAATCACCAACATCTCTACTACTAACTTAGCTCTGTTAGGCCACATCTGAGTTTAATTGAATATTAGAAGGGAAATGCGTCATCATATTCAAAGAAAATTACTAACATCTCTACTACTAACTTAGCTCTGTTTGGCCACATCTGAGTTAAATTGAATATTAGATAAGAAATGCGTCATTATCTTCCAAGAAAATCACTAACATCTCTACTACTAACTTAGCTCTGTTTGGCCCCATCTGAGTTAAATTGAATATTAGATAAGATATGCGTCAGTATCTTCCAAGAAAATCACCAACATCTCTACTACTAACTTAGCCCTGTTTGGCCACATCTGAGTACAATTGAATATTACATAAAGAAATGCGTCATCATCTTCCAAGAAAATCACCAACATCTCTACTACTAACTTAGCTCTGTTTGGCCACATCTGAGTTAAATTGAATATTAGATAAGAAATGCGTCAGCATATTCCAAGAAAATCACCAACATCTCCACTACTAACTTAGCTCTGTTTGGCCACATCTGAGTTACATTGAATATTAGATCAGAAATGTGTCATCATCTTCGGAGAAAATCACCAACATCTCTACTACTAACTTAGCTCTTTTTGGCCACATCTGAGTTGAATTTTATATTAGATAAGAAATGCGTCATCATCTTCCAAGAAAATCACCAATATCTCTACTACTAACTTAGCTCTGTTTGGCACCATCTGAGTTAAATTGAATATTAGATAAGAAATGCATCATCATATTCAAAGAAAATCACAAACATCTCTACTACTAACTTAGCTCTGTTTGGCCACATCTGAGTAAAATTGAATATGAGATAAGAAATGCGTCAGTATCTTCCAAGAAAATCACCAACATCTCTACTATAAACTAAGCTCGGTTTTGCCACATCTGAGTTGAATTGAATATTAGATAAGAAATGCGTCATTATCTTCCAAGAAAATCACCAACATCTCTACTACTAACTTAGCTCTGTTTGGCAACATCTGAGTTGAATTGAATATTAGATAAGAAATGCGTCATCATCTTCAAGGAAAATCACCAACATCTCTACTACTGATTTAGCTCTGTTTGGCCACATCCGAGTTAAATTGAATATTAGATGAGAAATGCGTCATCATCTTCAAAGAAAATCACCAACATCTCTACTACTAACTTAGTTCTGTTTGGCCACGTATGAGTTAAATTGAATATTAGATAAGAAATGCGTCATCATCTTCCAAGAAAATCACCAACATCTCTACTACTAACTTAGCTCTGTTTGGCTACATCTGAGTTAAATTGAATATTAGATAAGAAATGAGTCAGCATATTCCAAGAAAATCACCAACATCTCTACTACTAACTGTGCTCTGTTTGGCCAAATCTTAGTTTAATTGAATATTAGATAAGAAATGCGTCATCATCTTCCAAGAAAATCACCAACATCTCTACTTCTAACTTAGCTCTGGTTGGCCACATCTGAGTTAAATTGAATATTAGATAAGAAATGCGTCATCATCTTCCAAGAAAATCACCTACATCTCTACTACTAACTTAGCTCTGTTTGGCCACATCTGAGTTGAATTGAATATTAGATAAGAAATGTGTCATCACATTCCAAGAATATCACAAACATCTCTACTACTAACTTAGCTCTGTTTGGCCACATCTGAGTTGAATTGAATATTAGATAAGAAATGTGTCATCATCTTCCAAGAAAATCACCAACATCTCTACTACTAACTTAGCTCTGTTAGGCCACATCTGAGTTTAATTGAATATTAGAAGGGAAATGCGTCATCATATTCAAAGAAAATCACTAACATCTCTACTACTTACTTAGCTCTGTTTGGCCACATCTTAATTAAATTGAATATTAGATAAGAAAGGCGTCAGTATTTTCCAAGAAAATCACCAACATCTCTTCTACTAACTGTGCTCTGTTTGGCCAAATCTTAGTTTAATTGAATATTAGATAAGAAATGCGTCATCATCTTCCAAGAAAATCACCAACATCTTTACTTCTAACTTAGCTCTGGTTGGCCACATCTGAGTTGAATTGAATATTAGATAAGAAATGTGTCATCACATTCCAAGATTATCACAAACATCTCTACTACTAACTTAGCTCTGTTTGGCTCCATCTGAGTTGAATTGAATATTAGATAAGAAATGATTCATCATCTTCCAAGAAAATCACCAACATCTCTACTACTAACTTAGCTCTGTTAGGCCACATCTGAGTTTGATTGAATATTAGAAGGGAAATGCGTCATCATATTCAAAGAAAATTACTAACATCTCTACTACTAACTTAGCTCTGTTTGGCCACATCTGAGTTAAATTGAATATTAGATAAGAAATGCGTCATTATCTTCCAAGAAAATCACTAACATCTCTACTACTAACTTAGCTCTGTTTGGCCCCATCTGAGTTAAATTGAATATTAGATAAGATATGCGTCAGTATCTTCCAAGAAAATCACCAACATCTCTACTACTAACTTAGCCCTGTTTGGCCACATCTGAGTACAATTGAATATTACATAAAGAAATGCGTCATCATCTTCCAAGAAAATCACCAACATCTCTACTACTAACTTAGCTCTGTTTGGCCACATCTGAGTTAAATTGAATATTAGATAAGAAATGCGTCAGCATATTCCAAGAAAATCACCAACATCTCCACTACTAACTTAGCTCTGTTTGGCCACATCTGAGTTACATTGAATATTAGATCAGAAATGTGTCATCATCTTCGGAGAAAATCACCAACATCTCTACTACTAACTTAGCTCTGTTTGGCCACATCTGAGTTGAATTTTATATTAGATAAGAAATGCGTCATCATCTTCCAAGAAAATCACCAATATCTCTACTACTAACTTAGCTCTGTTTGGCACCATCTGAGTTAAATTGAATATTAGATAAGAAATGCATCATCATATTCAAAGAAAATCACAAACATCTCTACTACTAACTTAGCTCTGTTTGGCCACATCTGAGTTAAATTGAATATGAGATAAGAAATGCGTCAGTATCTTCCAAGAAAATCACCAACATCTCTACTATAAACTAAGCTCGGTTTTGCCACATCTGAGTTGAATTGAATATTAGATAAGAAATGCGTCATTATCTTCCAAGAAAATCACCAACATCTCTACTACTAACTTAGCTCTGTTTGGCAACATCTGAGTTGAATTGAATATTAGATAAGAAATGCGTCATCATCTTCAAGGAAAATCACCAACATCTCTACTACTGATTTAGCTCTGTTTGGCCACATCCGAGTTAAATTGAATATTAGATGAGAAATGCGTCATCATCTTCCAAGAAAATAACCAACATCTCTACTACTAACTTAGTTCTGTTTGGCCACGTATGAGTTAAATTGAATATTAGATAAGAAATGCGTCATCATCTTCCAAGAAAATCACCAACATCTCTACTACTAACTTAGCTCTGTTTTGCTACATCTGAGTTAAATTGAATATTAGATAAGAAATGAGTCAGCATATTCCAAGAAAATCACCAACATCTCTACTACTAACTGTGCTCTGTTTGGCCAAATCTTAGTTTAATTGAATATTAGATAAGAAATGCGTCATCATCTTCCAAGAAAATCACCAACATCTCTACTTCTAACTTAGCTCTGGTTGGCCACATCTGAACTAAATTGAATATTAGATAAGAAATGCGTCATCATCTTCCAAGAAAATCACCTACATCTCTACTACTAACTTAGCTCTGTTTGGCCACATCTGAGTTGAATTGAATATTAGATAAGAAATGTGTCATCACATTCCAAGAATATCACAAACATCTCTACTACTAACTTAGCTCTGTTTGGCCACATCTGAGTTGAATTGAATATTAGATAAGAAATGTGTCATCATCTTCCAAGAAAATCACCAACATCTCTACTACTAACTTAGCTCTGTTAGGCCACATCTGAGTTTAATTGAATATTAGAAGGGAAATGCGTCATCATATTCAAAGAAAATCACTAACATCTCTACTACTTACTTAGCTCTGTTTGGCCACATCTTAATTAAATGTAATATTAGATAAGAAAGGCGTCAGTATTTACCAAGAAAATCACCAACATCTCTACTACTAACTTAGCTCTGTTTTGCTACATCTGAGTTAAATTGAATATTAGATAAGAAATGCGTCATTATCTTCCAAGAAAATCACTAACATCTCTACTACTAACTAAGCTCTGTTTGGCCACATCTGAGTTAAATGTAATATTAGATAAGAAATGCGTCCATCATCTTCCAAGAAAATCACCAACATCTCTACTACTAACTTAGCCCTGTTTGGCCACATCTGAGTACAATTGAATATTAGATAAAGAAATGCGTCATCATCTTTTAAGAAAATCACCAACATCTCTACTAGTAACTTAGCTCTGTTTGGCCACATCTGAGTTAAATTGAATATTAGATAAGAAATGCGTCATCATCTTCCAAGAAAATCACCAACATCTCTACTACTAACTTAGCTCTGTTTGGCCCCATCTGAGTTAAATTGAATATTAGATAAGAAATGCGTCAGCATATTCCAAGAAAATCACCAACATCTCCACTACTAACTTAGCTCTGTTTGGCCACATCTGAGTTAAATTGAATATTAGATAAGAAATGCGTCAGCATATTCCAAGAAAATCACCAACATCTCCACTACTAACTTAGCTTTGTTTGGCCACATCTGAGTTAAATTGAATATTAGATAAGAAATGCGTCATCATATTCCAAGAAAATCACTAAAATCTCTACTACTAACTTAGCTCTGTTTGGCCACATCTGAGTTAAATTGAATATTAGATAAGAAATGCGTCATCATCTTCCAAGAAAATCACGAAAATCTCTACTACTAACTTAGCTCTGTTTGGCCCCATCTGAGTTAAATTGAATATTAGATAAGAAATGCGTCAGTATATTTCAAGAAAATCACCAACATTTCCACTACTAACTTAGCTCTGTTTGGCCACATCTGAGTTAAATTAGATATTAGATAAGAAATGCGTCAGCATATCCCAAAAAAATCACCAACATCTCCACTTCTAACTTAGCTCTGTTTGGCCACATCTGAGTTAAATTGAATATTAGATAAGAAATGCGTCATCATATTCCAAGAAAATCACTTAAATCTCTACTACTAACTTAGCTCTGTTTGGCCACACTTGAGTTAAATTGAATATTAGATAAGAAATGCGTCATCATATTCCAAGAAAATCACTAAAATCTCTACTACTAACTTAGCTCTGTTTGGCCACATCTGAGTTTAATTGAATATTAGATAAAAATGCGTCAGTATCTTCCAAGAAAATCACCAACATCTCTACTATAAACTTAGCTCGGTTTAGCCACATCTGAGTTGAATTGAATATTAGATAAGAAATGCGTCATTATCTTCCAAGAAAATCACCAACATCTCTACGACTAACTTAGCTCTGTTTGGCCACATCTGAGTTGAATTGAATATTAGATAAGAAATGCGTCATCATCTTCAAGGAAAATCACCAACATCTCTACTACTGATTTAGCTCTGTTTGGCCACATCCGAGTTAAATTGAATATTAGATGAGAAATGCGTCATCATCTTCCAAGAAAATCACCAACATCTCTACTACTAACTTAGCTCTGTTTGGCCACATCTGAGTTAAATTGAATATTAGATGAGAAATGCGTCATCATCTTCCAAGAAAATCACCAACATCTCTACTACTTAGCTGTGTTTGGCCACATATGAGTTAAATTGAATATTAGATAAGAAATGCGTCAGCATATTCCAAGAGAATCACCAACATCTCCACTACTAACTTAGCTCTGTTTGGCCACATCTGAGTTACATTGAATATTAGATCAGAAATGTGTCATCATCTTCCAAGAAAATCACCAACGTCTCTACTACTAACTTAGCTCTGTTTGGCCACATCTGAGTTAAATTGAATATTAGATTAGAAATGCGTCAGTATCTTCCAAGAAAATCACCAACATCTCTACTACTAACTTAGTTCTGTTTGGCCACATCTGAGTTAAATTGAATATTAAATAAGAAATGCGTCACTATCTTCCAAGAAAATCACCAACATCTCTACTACTAACTTAGCTTTGTTTGGCTCCATCTGAGTTAAATTGAATATTAGATAAGAAATGTGTCATCATATTCAAAGAAAATCACCAACATCTCTACTACTAACTTAGCTCTGTTTGGCCACATCTGAGTACAATTGAATATTAGATAAGAAATGCGTCATCATCTTCCAAGAAAATCACCAACATCTCTACTACTAACTTAGCTCTGTTTGGCCCCATCTGAGTTAAATTGAATATTAGATAAGAAATGCGTCAGCATATTCCAAGAAAATCACCAACATCTCCACTACTAACTTAGCTCTGTTTGGCCACATCTTAGTTAAATTGAATATTAGATAAGAAATGCGTCAGCATATTCCAAGAAAATCACCAACATCTCCACTACTAACTTAGCTCTGTTTGGCCACATCTGAGTTAAATTGAATATTAGATAAGAAATGCGTCATCACATTCCAAGAAAATCACTAAAATCTCTACTACTTACTTAGCTTAGTTTGGCCACATCTGAGTTAAATTTAATATTAGATAAGAAATGCGTCATCATCTTCCAAGAAAATCACGAACATCTCTACTACTAACTTAGCTCTGTTTGGCCACATCTGAGTACAATTGAATATTAGATATAAAATGCGTCAGCATATTTCAAGAAAATCACCAACATCTCTACTACTAACTTAGCTCTGTTTGGCCACATCTGAGTTAAATTGAATATTAGATAAGAAATGCGTCATCATATTCCAAGAAAATCACTAAAATCTCTACTACTAACTTAGCTCTGTTTGGCCACATCTGAGTTAAATTGAATATTAGATAAGAAATGCGTCATCATCTTCCAAGAAAATCACGAACATCTCTACTACTAACTTAGCTCTGTTTGGCCACATCTGAGTACAATTGAATATTAGATATAAAATGCGTCAGCATATTTCAAGAAAATCACCAACATCTCCACTACTAACTTAGCTCTGTTTGGCCACATCTGAGTTAAATTGAATATTAGATAAGAAATGCGTCAGCATATCCCAAGAAAATCACCAACATCTCCACTTCTAACTTAGCTCTGTTTGGCCACATCTGAGTTAAATTGAATATTAGATAAGAAATGCGTCATCATATTCCAAGAAAATCACTTAAATCTCTACTACTAACTTAGCTCTGTTTAGCCACATCTGAGTTGAATTGAATATTAGATAAGAAATGCGTCATCATATTCCAAGAAAATCACTAAAATCTCTACTAGTAACTTAGCTCTGTTTGGCCACATCTGAGTGAAATTGAATATTAGATAAGGAATGCGTCATCATCTTCCAAGAAAATCACTAACATCTCCACTACTAACTTAGCTCTGTTTGGCCACATCTGAGTTACATTGAATATTAGATCAGAAATGTGTCATCATCTTCCAAGAAAATCACCAACGTCTCTACTACTAACTTAGCTCTGTTTGGCCACATCTGAGTTAAATTGAATATTAGATTAGAAATGCGTCAGTATCTTCCAAGAAAATCACCAACATCTCTACTACTAACTTAGTTCTGTTTGGCCACATCTGAGTTAAATTGAATATTAAATAAGAAATGCGTCACTATCTTCCAAGAAAATCACCAACATCTCTACTACTAACTTAGCTTTGTTTGGCTCCATCTGAGTTAAATTGAATATTAGATAAGAAATGTGTCATCATATTCAAAGAAAATCACCAACATCTCTACTACTAACTTAGCTCTGTTTGGCCACATCTGAGTACAATTGAATATTAGATAAGAAATGCGTCATCATCTTCCAAGAAAATCACCAACATCTCTACTACTAACTTAGCTCTGTTTGGCCCCATCTGAGTTAAATTGAATATTAGATAAGAAATGCGTCAGCATATTCCAAGAAAATCACCAACATCTCCACTACTAACTTAGCTCTGTTTGGCCACATCTTAGTTAAATTGAATATTAGATAAGAAATGCGTCAGCATATTCCAAGAAAATCACCAACATCTCCACTACTAACTTAGCTCTGTTTGGCCACATCTGAGTTAAATTGAATATTAGATAAGAAATGCGTCATCACATTCCAAGAAAATCACTAAAATCTCTACTACTTACTTAGCTTAGTTTGGCCACATCTGAGTTAAATTTAATATTAGATAAGAAATGCGTCATCATCTTCCAAGAAAATCACGAACATCTCTACTACTAACTTAGCTCTGTTTGGCCACATCTGAGTACAATTGAATATTAGATATAAAATGCGTCAGCATATTTCAAGAAAATCACCAACATCTCTACTACTAACTTAGCTCTGTTTGGCCACATCTGAGTTAAATTGAATATTAGATAAGAAATGCGTCATCATATTCCAAGAAAATCACTAAAATCTCTACTACTAACTTAGCTCTGTTTGGCCACATCTGAGTTAAATTGAATATTAGATAAGAAATGCGTCATCATCTTCCAAGAAAATCACGAACATCTCTACTACTAACTTAGCTCTGTTTGGCCACATCTGAGTACAATTGAATATTAGATATAAAATGCGTCAGCATATTTCAAGAAAATCACCAACATCTCCACTACTAACTTAGCTCTGTTTGGCCACATCTGAGTTAAATTGAATATTAGATAAGAAATGCGTCAGCATATCCCAAGAAAATCACCAACATCTCCACTTCTAACTTAGCTCTGTTTGGCCACATCTGAGTTAAATTGAATATTAGATAAGAAATGCGTCATCATATTCCAAGAAAATCACTTAAATCTCTACTACTAACTTAGCTCTGTTTAGCCACATCTGAGTTGAATTGAATATTAGATAAGAAATGCGTCATCATATTCCAAGAAAATCACTAAAATCTCTACTAGTAACTTAGCTCTGTTTGGCCACATCTGAGTGAAATTGAATATTAGATAAGGAATGCGTCATCATCTTCCAAGAAAATCACTAACATCTCTACTACTAACTTAGCTCTGTTTGGCCACATCTGAGTGGAATTGAATATTAGATAAGAAATGCGTCATCATCTTCCAAGAAAATCACATACATCTCTACAACTAACTTAGCTCTGTTTGACCACATCTGAGTTGAATTGAATATTAGATAAGAAATGCGTCATCATCTTCCAAGAAAATCACATACATCTCTACTACTAACTTAGCTCTGTTTGGCACCATCTGAGTTAAATTGAATATTAGATAAGAAATGCGTCAGCATATTCCAAGAAAATCAGCAACATCTCCACTACTAACTTAGCTCTGTTTGGCCACATCCTAGTTAAATTGAATATTAGATAAGAAATGCGTCATCATCTTCCAAGAAAATCACCAACATCTCTACTACTAACTTAGCTCTGTTTGGCCACATCTGAGTTAAATTGAATATTAGATAAGAAATGCGTCATCATATTCAAAGAAAATCACTAAAATCTCTACTACTAAATATGCATTAACTTTTATCCATAGGGAATAGGGAAACATAACGATAATTGTTTGGTTTGCTTTGGTTGATAATCAAATGCGCTACATTTGAACTTTTTGTAGTGTTGAGAAATAATGGGTTTTTCTATCCCTCTCTAGATATATAAATATTGATTTAATCAAAACAACCCAGGGATGTAATTCATTAATAATTTATTTTAATTTCATTGATTTTTACAAAAGATTAACGTCAATATTAATATAAGTTGAGTTATGATTTATGTCCCATTTTCGGAAGTCTACCTTGGATGAGGTCGAAATATTTCCTTAGTTTTGTCGTAGATGTTTCATTGAGTTATTTACGTTAGTGATGACAATCAAGTTTAATCACAACCTACAACAATGATCATTAAGTAAGAACGAGATTATAACCTCTTTCGAAGCATGGAAACGAAACCTCCACTATACTCTTTCTGTTGACAACAATTTGTCTCCATTTCTGATTCATGAGTTGTTCTAGCAAAAAAAAATCCCTCATTCCATTACACGACATACAGGACGATGTTGATGCACGGCTCGAGAAAAAGATGCTAACCTCGCATTGATGCTTGGTCAAATCATAACTTTTGCCCGATATTTTCACGAAACGCTATTGGTAAAAATTCTACCTCAATTAGATCTATATTACAGTCCATTAGTGCTCATATTGGTTACCGATTGACAAGAAGTCATTTTGTAGACTTTGCAAAATCCATTTAGAGGCTAAGAAAAGATTTGCGGAACTCGATCAAAGATTGATGTATTTTGTTAAAAACAAAAACAAATGAATGCAGTCTGAAGTTCTTATAAATCACCATGGATACTATGCAGAGGTGGAAAAAGAACTTTTATCTACACTCGATAACTTTATAGTTCTCATATGGCTTCAACTCATCAACATAATACTGAGTTCCAATAAGGTTATTTACGCCTAAACTTGCGACTTCCAAATGTCTTTTAGACAAACAATTTATGTTTCAGACTGTGAAAATATTTATCCGATGAAGAAAGACAATTCATGTCTAGACAATACGATCAATCCACGTGAATAAGCAAGCTGACAATTAAGGTTTCTCTTTCTAAAAAGTTTTATAATGAACATGAAGCGGATATGTCACATCGACACCCAGCATGAAGTATCATCACTCTTCGTAGTGTTAAAAACGTGTTTATATTAATTAAATAAGAACAAACCAGGGATGCAATTCATGAAGTATTTATTTTGTATTTTTTACCAATAATTAACGCCATTATTTATATTGGTTGAGTTATGATTTACATCACCTTTTAAGAAGTCTACCTTGGGTGAGGTCAACACACGGCTGCACAGAATGATGATAATCTCGAATTGATGTTTGGTCGAATTGTAACGTTTGCCCAATATTTTCACGAAACAGTATCAGTAAAACTTCAAATTAAATTATTTTATGAACAAGTCGATTAATAACCGACTCAAGAGTATCGGTCAAATTGACCTCCACCTGAAGCAAAGGGATACTATCCTCTACCTCGACACTCCTAAATGATTTTGATGTGGATATGCCCTTTATGAAAGCCAACACCATCTATATACGGTCATCCAAGAATCAGGTAACTATTTGTGATTCAGTAACCATTCAATATTTACCACATGACACTTCGTCACGTTCAATACACTTGTGACACATACAGGAATTAATCCTTAGGTTTGAACCAACATCAACATTGGTTTGGGCAGGACCACACATAAAACTCAGCATCCCTTAGGTGCAACATCCAGATTCTACCATTGCCTAAGATTAAGAAATATTATTTGTGCCGTTTGAGAATCTTGAAAAGTCCCCTATAGGCTGTCCACAAATTATGTTGTTTTTGAAGAACTATCCGGGCAGTCTGAGTGTGGTTTCATATACGATCTCCTCAGCTGAAAATTTTAGGTCGTCTATCATTGCAGTGTGATGTCCCCAGAAGGACCAGAGGTTTTCTAGCCAATTTTATTGATTTTTCTTGGCTCTTTACACTGTCTTGAATTTGCGATGGAATTGTTCTAATAGTTTATTCGATTCTGCTTAATACATAGCAGTCCTAATTCTCTTGGTTCCCAACAGTTCCATCAGTTGCCAAAAGCGGTTTGACTCCACCTGCCGACCTCTGTCTATGGTGATGATAGCAGGAACAAAAAAGCGAGCTACCCATCAAGAGACATAAGTTGATGCTGTAGTGTATGCCGTGATTTCAGGCATAGGAAGGGATTCAAACAAACGGGAGAAACAATCCACACATGCCACAGTGATTGAGCATGTGTGCACATGTGCAAAACATACATTGGGAATCGGAAAAATACCGGAGAGGATCCATGTGTGTCTTCCGATCTTGACCTTTTACATGGAACACATAATTGTGACACATGCTGCATATCAGCTTTCATGTGAGGTTAGAGAAATCCACTGGTGACCCAGCAAATTGGGGCATTAGCTTTGGGATGAGAAAACAGTGTCCATTGTAAGGGACAAACGGGCATAATCTTCCGGTGCTTGTGTCGCAGATAACTTCCAACTGGGTATTTTGAAACACCTTCTCTGGTCAGCTTTAAGGATGTATCCTCGTATTTAAAAAAAATTCTGCAGTTTCTGCTCGTGAAAATTATGATCAACTCAATAAAGTAAGCAGTGTGAATTTGCATGTGTCTTTTGAAAGTTACTTTCTGTGAAAATGATGATCCACACACTTTGCAAAATTGGGATTCTCCCAGTGTGTGTTCAGTGGGGTACTTTCAAAATTGAATTTGGTTAAAATATGAATCCACACACAAGAATACGATTTTTTCAAGTGTGTCTTCTCAAGCTTTGCTTCTGCATATGTGATTCAAACACTGAACAAGGTTTCTCACTAATGTGTGTCTGTGTGTGTAATATTAACACCGAATTATGAGCAAAATATGTCCCATACACTCCAAAAGAACATGGTTTTCATCCCATGTACTCGCTGGTGTCTTCTAAAATTTGCCTTCTTTGAAGATTATAATCGGCACACTTGACACAAATAGAGATTCTTTTTAGTTTTATTTTACTTCAGGTATCTGTGGATATTAAAGGATGATAATCAACCCACTACACAAGAAATAACTTTTTCCTCCTGTGTGTGTTCGCATGTGAAGTTTGATTTTTTTCTTTCGTGAAAATGATGATCCACACACTCTACAATAAAAAGGTTTCTCCCTAGTATATGTTCGCATGTGAAGTTTCAAATGTATGTTCACTGAAAATGATGATCTACACACTTGACATGAATAAGGTTTCTCTCAATGTTTAATTTTACTTCAGTCGAAGTTCTCAGAAATCAAGGGGCCCGTTCCTGGGGCTAACACTTGATCTCCATATGAGATACATAGGTACCCGAATATTCTATTAAAATTCTCTTTTATTTCTCAAGCATTGAGTTAGAAAAAAAGATAAGAATAATAAATTTCTTCTCTCCCCAACTGACCAGTCAAGTATGTCATAGTATATCTTCGGTTGTGGTCTGTTGGTCTTACCGGATTCCATGACAAAAATTCATCTAGTCTGATGGAGTATCCAGCTACGTGGAGTTACTTGAGGTAACATCACTAGGAGAAGATGCACTATTCCTCGTATGAGGGGACCTTATTTGTGCTGCGGATACTATGTGATTTTGAATATTTGGTCAGGGTTTACTTGTTGGGGTAAGTATCCTCATGTCAGGTTGTCCTGACAAACCCTTGTACAGAGAGACCGAAGACACTCGAGGATAGTGTCTAGTAGGTAATTCAAACTCCCCAGTAGGTAATTCAAACTCCCCTCCAGTGTGTGTTCGCATGTGAATTTTCAAAGATACTTTTCGTGAAAATGATGATCCACACACTTCACAAGAAAAAGGTTTCTCCTCAGTGTGTGTCCGCATGTGAATTTTCAAAGATTCTTTTTGTGAAAATGATGATTATCACATTTCACAAGGATAAGGTTTCTCTCTTAATGTTTAATTTTACTTCAGTCGAAGTTCTCAGAAATCAAGGGGCCCCTTCCTGGGGCTAACACTTGATCTCTATATGAGATACATAGATACCCGAGTATTCTATTAGAATTCTCTTTTATTTCTCAAGCATTGAGTTAGTAAAAGAGTTAAGAATAATTTCTTCTCTCCCCAATTGACCAGTCAATATGTCATAGTATATCTTTTTTGTGGTCTGTTGGTCTTACCGGATTCCAGGACAAGAATTCATCTAGTCTGGTGGAGTATCCAGCACGTGGTGTTACTTGAGGTAATATCACAAGGAGAAGATGCACTATTCCTCGTACGAGGGGATCTTATTTGTGCTGCGGATATTATGTAATTTGAATATTTGGTCAGGGTTTACTTGTAGGGTAAGTATCCTCATGTCAGGTTGTCCTGACAAACCCTTGTACAGAGAGACCGAAGACACTCGAGGATAGTGTCTAGTAGGTGTGCTCGTACGTGAAGTTTCAATTTTTCCTTTTGTGAAATGATGATCTACAGACTTCACAAGAAAACGGTTTCCCCCCGGTGTGTGTTAGCATGTGAAGTTTCAAATTTCTCTTCAGTGGAAATGATGATGCAAACACTTTACAAGGAAAAGGCTTTTCCCCAGTGTGTGTTAGCATGTGAACTTCTACATGTGCTTTTCGTGAAAATGATGATCCACACACTTTACAAGAAAAAGGGTTTTCGCCAGTGTGTTTTCGCATGTGAACTATCAAATTTTCCTTTCGCGAAAATAATAATCTACACACTTCACAAGGATAAGGTTTCTCCTCAGTGTGTGTTCGCATGTGAACTTTAAAATTTCCCTTCTGTAGAAATGATGATCCACACACTTCACAGGAAAAAGGTTTCTCCCCAGTGTGTGGTAGCATGTGAGATTTCAAAGTACGCTTCATTAAAAATGATGATCCACACACTTCACATGAAAAAGGTTTCTCCCTTTTTTTTTTCATTTTAATTTAGTTTATCTAAAGAGATCAAGGGGCCTACTCTTGAGGCTAACACTTGATTTCCCTATGAGTAAAATTTATATCCGAGGGCTCTCTTAAGGATAGATGTGGTTCCTTTTAGGGCTGCTATCTGTACTTCCTTACAATTTGGTTTTCCGGGGATTGTTTCTAAGTATTTACTTAGATTTTTTTTCACCAGACCAGTTGCCCCCACTACAACCGGTATGATGTTTATTTCATCGAGGGACCATGTTATTTTTAGATCATTTTTGAGATCTTGGTATTTTGTTATTTTTTCCCGTTCGGCTCTATTGAGACCGTAGTCATTTGGGACGGTTACATCAATGATGAGAGCAGTTTTATCTGGTTTGTTCCAGATGACAATGTCTGGTTTGATGGCCTTGTCTTTTATGTATCTGCCCGCCTGTATGTCTTTATCATAGAACACTGTCACTTTTCCATTCGATGTTATGGGTGGGGGTTCATGTTCCCATATGTTCAGTGATCTTTCTAGCTGCATCTCTCCGCAGATCTTCCAATGTAGGTATTTACATACTTTGTTGTGGCGGGCAGTGTAATGGCCATCAGCCAAAAGGATCTTGCATCCAGACATTAGGTGGCTTGGACTTTCGATGGCAGAGTGGCAGAACCTGCACTGGTCAGTTTTTTGTAGACCCGCCATTTTCTTAAATCCATTAGTAAGTAGGCCTTGGTCTTGTGCTGCTATTAATATCCGTTCCTCATCGAACGGGAAGTTGCCACTTTTGAGCCATTGTAGTGAAGCCTCCTTGTCGATATAGCTCTGGTTGAGTTCTTCAATGAACTTACCTGCTCTTTTATTATTTCGCCATCCTTCTAGTCTGGTCTTCAGCTCCTTTTTCGTGTACTCCTCCCTCTTCTTGCACGCGATCAGGGTTGCTGGGTTGTTATCATCTTCGCTAGTGTTCTCCAGTGTGTTACCACTGAAATTATCGGCTAGTTTTGTTGTTGAAGTCTGCTGAGGAAGGTATTTGGTGTGATGTTCATTCACCATTCTCATTTTTTGATCACAGGAGCTCTTTATATATTGTCCCACACTGACCATTGAGGCTCGGTAGGCATGGTTGATCTCAATGAGGCCCAGACCACCTTCTCTTCACGGTAAGTAAAGTCTGTCCATACACTGATGTCGGTAAATGACTTTATTTTATCTCCCCAGTGTGTGTTCGCATGTGAATGGTCAAATTTCCTTTTTGTGAAAATGATGATCCACACACCTCACAAGAAAAAGGTTTCTCTCCAGTGTGTGTTCGCATGTGAAATTTCAAATCCCATTTTCGTAAAAATGATGATCCACACAATTCACAGGAGAAAGATTTCTCCCTTTTTTTTTTCATTTTAATTTAGTTTATCTAAAGAGATCAAGGGGCCTACTCTTGAGGCTAACACTTGATTTCCCTATGAGTAAAATTTATATCCGAGGGCTCTCTTAAGGATAGATGAGGTTCCTTTTAGGGCTGCTATCTGTACTTCCCTACAATTTGGTTTTCCGGGGATTGTTCCTAAGTATTTACTTAGATTTTTTTTCACCAGACCAGTTGCCCCCACTACTACCGGTATGATGTTTATTTCATCGAGGGACCATGTTATTTTTAGATCATTTTTTAGATCTTGGTATTTTGTTATTTTTTTAGATCAGTGTGTGTTAGCATGTGAACTTTTAAAGTTTTCTTCAGTGCAAATGATGATCCGCACACTCTACAAGAAAAAGGGTTTTTGCCCGTGTGTGTTTGCATGTTACCTGCCAAATTTCCTCTGTGACAATGTTGATCGACACCTTTACAAGAAAAACGACTTCTCCCCAATGTGGGTCTTCATGTGAACTTTTACATTTGCCTTTCGTGAAAATGATGATACACACTTCACAAGAAATAGGTTCGGTATACAATGTGTTGCCATGTGAAGTTTCAATTTTTCTTTTTGTGAAAATGATGATCAACATACTTCACAGGTATGAAGTTTATTGTCAGTGTGTGTTAACCTAAGGGCTTTCTGTTTTATTACAATGATAATTCACACTTTTACAGAATAAGGTTTCTCTCCCGTGTGTGTTTACATACCAAAAAGATATGTGCTCTGAATACTGTATTTAATAATATTTGATCAGGGTTTACTAGTAGGGTAATGAATCCTCATGTCAGGTTTTCCTGACAAACCTTTGTACAGAGAGACTGAATACAATCAATCTTGTAGGTAATTCATCCAGTGTGTGTTTGTGTGAACTTTTAAAGTTTCCATCAGTAAATATAATTATCCAAATACTTGACAGCAATAAAGTTTCTCACCAGTGTGTCTGCATGTGTTTTTAAATTTTAATTAACTTTAAATTATCGATATACTTAACAACAATTAGGTTTCTCTTTATATTGTCTATTGATACTTATATTAAATCAGTTCTAATATAAACAATTTTTGTATAAAACGTGTACTGCTCGGATTTTTGAAAATACTCAAAATATTTCTAATAATTTCTCTATTTTTGCAAGTTTCAATTATTATAAAATTCAATTACATCACAATAATTTCCTCATTCAAAAATAGAAAGTCTCAGAAACAGTTACTCTCCTTAACATATATTGGAACAATTCCTTATCTTTTCAGACATATATTTCAATGAAGTGTAAGTAAGTGTGTCTATTTTAGGGATGAATTTAATCATGGATGTCATTAATATAGTTTTACTGTTTTAGAGTAGAAAAAGAACTTGAATTTACTTTCAACAGCCGTGTAACTCTCACTTCTCTCCATTTTATCTGTCCTCACATACACTAAGCAATGTTTCTGATAAGGTAGAAGTGTTGCTGTCATCATTCAAATATCGATCTATCCATCTCATAAACCATTATTCCTGAGTATCTTTTGGCCTTGATAAGAGATGACACATTTAAAAGAATTGCTATATTTACATTAGTAAAGTGCTCCTAGGAATGAATAATTATGAATTGTCATTAATTGAATTGATTTCTTCTTCTCCACTGCAACTAATATCTGTAAATTAAAACAAAACATGTTAATAATATTGGATGAAATATATCTTAAACATTTTTTCACAATTAATTACCATAACTGACTTGTTCAATATGTTTTGATTTGGGTCATATAATATTTTACCACCATATTTGACCTATCTAAATAGATTTGATTTTTTAAAATTTTTATTCCAAAATGTACATATATTCATCTTTTCTTTCAGGTTAAATACATAACAAGGCACACTTGTAAATAAAGAATAGAAAGATTCAACGATACATTCATTTAGTACAATCCATGACTTTATATAAAGATAATTCTCTCAATATTTCATTACAAGTCAAACTGAATTTCTTTTTGTTATTGGATATATATATATATATATATATATATATATATATATATATATATATAAATATATATATATATATAGTGTGTGTTTTAGAGTGAAATAAATTCAAAAAGGAAATACGGGTATGAGAGCTCAATGTAATAAAACGAAGCAAAAATAAAGTAACACAGAATCAAATAATCACCGGTGCAATAATTTATTTCAGCCTTCCGGCATTGTCAAGCATTCAA
Source organism: Sepiola atlantica (assembly GCA_963556195.1). Classification (NCBI taxonomy): domain Eukaryota; kingdom Metazoa; phylum Mollusca; class Cephalopoda; order Sepiida; family Sepiolidae; genus Sepiola; species Sepiola atlantica. The sequence goes on from CAUVYP010001106.1 coordinate 521,274, forward strand.
GTGATGTGATTACATTTTTGAAAATGAGAAAAGAGAAATGCACACTCATCAATTCAACACACATATAGAGAGAGTGACAACATATCTAATACATATTTAGAGAAAAGGGAAATGAGTTATTTAAGACACAAATTGAGGAGGATATTGAAAACATATTTAATATATAAATTTAGAGAGGGGATGATTGCACGATTTATAACAGAAAGCAATACATATAGGGGAAAAGAGAGCAAGCTTTCGTTGTAGAACAACTTTGTTAGGCGAGATTGTCTTATAGTTTTTCTTCTTCATTTTGATGGTTTAACGTTTAGGAGTCGAATCATGATAAAAGCAGAAAGGCACATCAAGTTCTAAAAGACCTTAAAAAATGTAGTCTGGTCGATGTTTGCGCAGATTGGTGCTTTATAAGTAAGGAATTTGAAACATCATTGAGATACGCATGAGAATGTATTTAAGTGAAATATTTTGAAAATTAACACAACGAGCAATTTAAATGAAAAATTCATTTTTAAAATTTTGTTTTTGCAAGCTTTCATTGTAGAAAACCTTTGTTAGGCGAGACTGTCTTATAGATTTTTTAGAGGTCGAATCAAAATGGGAAGAAGAAAATACCATCAAAATGAGGAAGAAGAAAAGTAAAAAAAAAACTATAAGAAAGTCTCGCCTGACAAAGTTGTTCTACAATGAAGACTTGCAAAAAAATAAATAAATGAATTTTTCATTTAAATTGCACGTTCTGTTGATTTTCAAAATGTTTCATTTTAATACATTCTCATGCATGCCTCAAAGATGTTGTCAATTTCCTTACATAAAAGTGCCAATCTGCACATAACATCGACCGTACTATACTTATTTTAACGTCTTTTAGAACTTCATGTGCTTTTCTGCTTCTAACATGATTCGAGCCATCGGGGTTAATACCATCAAAATGAGGAAGAAGAAAAGAAAAAAAAACTATAAGAAAGTCTCGCCTGACAAAGTTGTTCTACAATGAAAGCTTGCAAAAAAATTGATATGAATTAATTTTTCATTTAAATTGCACATTGTGTTGATTTTATAAATATTTCATCTAAATTATTTGTTGTAATTTTTACTACCAAATTTTCAGGGATGTGTACACATTCTTACTAAAAAGAAAAGTAGAATATCATTTTTTAGGTGAAATAGCGTAGCTCGTACTTTTACAATACTCTCAAAAGTCGTTTTTGAATATAAAATATAACCAGTCTAATTTATGCTCACACATATACATACATGCATGTATGGAATAGTTAGTATAAGGAATTAGTGGATCAGCATGAAACAGATTAATGTATGCAATAAAAATAGTGAATGCATGCACAGGACTAATTTCTAAGAAACAACAATCGTCAATTTCTAAGAAATAGCCTGAACAACAATAGACACAAAAAATAACTAACCATAGCATTAATGCTAAGTTTGGGTGGCAATAGATCGCCTCCCAAATAATTAAGAATTGATTAAATGTTAAACGTTAGGTGGTTTAACAGTAAAATATTTGTTTTTATTTAATTGCAAATTTTATCCAGGGTTACAAAAAAAGTTGAAACTTATTTGACCTTTTTTGGGTGTACTTTTAGAAAAATACGGAAAGCTTGTTTTCTATCACCCTTTTCTTATATGGCAACTGAAACAGGCTTGTTTTATGTTTTGCCAAATTGAATTTAATTGAATACACACAAACATACATTATATATATATATACATGGAATGGTTAGTATATATATATAGTATGGTTGAATAGTCAGAGTGCTTATATATGGAATGGTTCGTATATATAGAGTATGGTTTAATAGGCAGAGTGCTTATATATGGAATGGTTAGTATATATATATATAGTATGGTTGAATAGTCAGAGTGGTTGGTGCTTCTGAGAAACAGCAGTTGCATAGTTAGAGGTGAACCATTGTATAGAGTAGGGCTTGCTGAATAATTTTCTTGAATTCTTTATTTGACTCATTCGGTTAATTCATTTTAAAACTGATCAACACGGAGAGAAAATGTTTCATTCCAGGGGGTATGTCTGAAGTGATCTCTGATGAATTCCCAATCAGCTTGCTTGTAGTATCACATCATTTCCAGCAATGCTTTATCAGCTTTAGGCCGAGATTTTAGAGTGATATCTATCAGTAGCAGGCTATGGGCCTTCATTGCACGATCCTCGGGTAGTGTAGTCAAGAACGGATTTAAGTGTCAAGCTTGCTGCTCCACAAGATCAGGGAGGCGGGTTGGGAAAGTGACAGTCTGTGAGAAAGATTGTTCTAATGAGAAATTATACATTGAGTTTACAGCTGTATTTGTATAGCTGGAGAATCCAAGCCAGTCACGGTGATATACATTGAAATCCCCAAATATATGTATTTGGGAACTCGAGTGAAGTGAGAAATTGTACATACAATTTTAGAGAGTGAGAGATAAGCTGGGTACAGTCCTGGGTTGAAGGAGAACTGTATAAGAAATATAACTAACGCTGTGATGTAAGATTAATCTAACGCTGTGATGTAAGATTAATCTAAAGCATATTTAAATCATCTAATTCTGGCCAATGTTCTCTAGTCAAGTGGATGGTGTTCTGAACATAAACTATGAGCCCATGCATATGTTTATCAAGGTCTTTTTGATAAAGTGGGAGGTATTCAGTCATGTCAAAATGGTGCGAGGAGATTGAGGATTGTAGGTTTGTTTCACTTAGTACTAGACTATCCAAAGAGTTTAGTAAAAGAAAGGTTTCTACCATATTGATATTGGTTGTAAGCCACTAGGGCAGAGGCGAAGATGTTTTTGGTGGGTGTCTCGTTTAGGTTTGTTACTTTTTCTTTGTATTGTCATTTTAATTTTAGATAGAGTTTGAAGGGCAAATTGGGTGCTTCATTCATGCCAATAAGCTAATGCATCCAGGCCATTAGTTGAGATTAAGTCCATGGGGATTTAGGCCTCTAGAAATCCCAACGGGGATATCTGTAGGGTCCCTTTCCATGTGCAATATGGCACGTACAACTACTCACGATATTGTATAACTGTTGATGGAGCAGCCACTCTTAGCACTACCTAAGAGCGAGGGCTCCTGCACAACCAGTCGTAAACAGCAGCCAAACAAGTTGCCTAACCTGTACCCTCAACCTGTCAGAACAACAGCGACTCAGACTAGTCATGTGAGACTTAATTACAAAAAACTTTCCATAAGTTGTACAGATAGAGAGAAAGAGAGACGGTGTTCATTGTCCTAGTTTCTGACTTTTGTGAGGACATACACAACTCTTAATTCGTAAATAATCGAAAGTAAAGAAAAACTTATTTCACAATTAAAAGAAATAAAATTAAATAAATAAAATATAGATATTTGTGTTATTCACTTATATATCGGCCATGTTTCTTTCTTTGTAAACTTTTTTGTCAGCATTTTGTGTGTACGATTAAACTTGTTATAACTTATTGTTTTTTAAGTTTATTTTGAATTTTTCACGAAAACATATTTTTTCTCTACAAAATATTTCTGTGAACAATGACAGCCTGGCCAAACCCATTTAACAGTAAATAATAAGCAATGTTTATTCGTCAAAATGTGCGATAAAATTAGGTATGTGCAAAAATGGAAACTTCTTGTACGGACTATGCTTATTAAAAAGCGCTTATCATTAATTATTTAATTAGTTTCCGTGTAAACTTTGATTGTGTTTGAAAGATAAAAGCCTAAACTTAATCTCTAAACGAAAAAAACTGCATATTTACGTGTGAAAATAAATTATAATAAAATATGTAATTACGACGGTCAAAAACCCCAAAAATTCAATGAATTTGAACTTTGAAAAAATTACTTGTAAAAATCCCTTAAAAGATAAATATAAGTTTTTGGGAACTATTTCAAAGCTAATTATTAAATTAAAGTCATAAGACAATGAATTAAAAAAAATCCAACGTTTGACTAAAAATTAGAAGAATTATCCCTTCAAATGTGATAAATGAGTAAAATCCGCCATAACTTCATCGGAAAAGGACTTTGTTTACAAATTGACTATCGCTATGCAAAATATATGGAAGACAAAAATGTCATAATTTATCATTTTTAACTTTATATATACAAATGTAATAATAGTTTATAGAAGTTGAAAAATTATTATCCATTAATTTCTTTATTCTTTTTAAGGTTATAAACAAATTTAAGTACCCTTATTTTGTTATAATAAAAAGGAAATGCTTATTTAATTATTTGTTAGTGTACGCAATTAAAATCTTATTTTATTTTTAACTGAAAAGGTTCAGTTTTTAATTTCGTAATACTCTGAAATTATTGATGATGTCTGTTTACCAATGTTTTTCCTTAGAATTTGAAATAAAACTTTGTTTAAATGTTAAACATATTTTTACATTACGAACTGCGTCAAGTTTATCAATTTTTTTTTTACATGATTTAAAACTTTAGTTACTCGATTTATTCTTAACGTGTCGTAACGATAAATTACATATGGTAGCCCCTACCATACTAATGAAAGTTCATCGTTAGTAGAAATTATTCAATTTTTTAAATTCTATTTTTCGTTAAGTTCCTGGATCTCAAATTTGTCAATTTTTGGTTTATTTTCAAGATTATAAAAAAATTATTGCGCTGATGATGCCACGTTCATGTATGAAAGGGAAATATAATTATGTCGCATTTTTTTATTTTTCGAAAAACTCTAATCATTAAAATCACATGAAATATTTTTTGCAATTATATATTTTTTTTTGTGAAAATATTAATTAAACAATGCTTTATTCAATAATAATATCGCTAATTCAAAAAATTAATTTTTCTTCGAGTTATAGTGATTTTATTAACACGGTATTTACGGGCCTTTTTCGTAATATATACGAAATATTTTGAAAAAAAATTTAATTGTTAACATCTACGATGCTTTATTTACATAAGCAACATCCAAAAAATCATGCATTTTTTTTATTAATATATAAAAATATAACTTTAGTAAAGGTGTATTTTCTTTTTAAAAAATAATACATTTTCACTAAGAGTTAAAAAAAAATTTAATGTTTTCATTATATTCCGTGATTGTTGATTAATAAATATTGAAAATTTCAGTAAAATTGGTTGATTTCCTGAATTTTAGTGTATTTTTAATGTTTGTTATGTTTTTTTTTCATTTTGGGAATCGGCCATTGATTTTGCACGTACCTAGATAAAATTGATCATTTAAAAGAAATGGTATTTTTATCTCAAAATTAAATTATAATTCATTTTTTAACACATGCAAATTTGAAGTTTCATTCTGAATGTTTTACCCGTCACGGCCATATTCTTTCGGATGAGTTTTAAATTATCGAGTAGTTATATTTTACCGCTTCATTTTTGTTTTTAATTTAATTAAATTCTGTTAAAACGTATCCCCTTTCTATGAAACGAGTGTTCTAAGTTATTTTCTTATTTTGAAAATGTTTATTAAAGAAAGCAAACTTTTTGTGCAAGAAGTAAAAAAAAACAAGTTGTTTGAGAGCATAGGAGCCCTGTTGAACCCCATTTAATAATAAGCGACCATATATTAAGAAATTACAATTGAAGGTCATTACGAGTGTGTAATTAAAACTGATCTCCATTCTCTCCCGAATATCTATTATACCCTTTTTCCAAAAATGTTAAAAAAAGTTAAAAACCTCGAGAAGTTTTTTTTTACTTTGTTAGTAATATATAACATGAATTAAAAGAAAATGGTCAAAATAACAATAACAACAAACAATGCGTGAATAGCAACAATTTAGAAAAAGACGCGAGTTAAAAAATAATGCTAGAAAACAATAATTATACAAACAAAACAAAAACTAAAAAAAATGTTACTGAAAATAAATCAGTAAGATTTGGGGGGTAATTTTATTTTCTATTTTCTGTTTCTGATATTCGGGTTTGATTTCGGCTGTTACCGGATTTTACCGAATCAATTAGAACTTATCTATACAAATAAACCTTTTTTAATAGTTTTAAAAATATTAATTTTTCTCCAATAAAATTAGTTTTTAAAAACATTTTCTCTGATCTAAAATATTTAATAAAACAATTATTAAATATTTCACCGCCATTTTGTCAAAAATTGTTTACGATTGATTCAATGGGAAAATCTGAGAATTTCATTGTTTCGATTAAATATCAGATTATCGAGAAAGAAAAACTTTTTCTAAAAAATAATGTTATTTCCTTTTTATAATAGAGATGAAGGGTCACTTAGGTATTATTATTATTATTATTATTATTATTATTATTATTATTATTATTATTATTATTCAAACGATTCTTTAATTAAGAGACCAACGAAATTCTAATAGTATTAAAAGTCGTCATAAAAAGTAATTTAGTTGATACAATTTGTAAAATAAAGTTTTAAATACTTACACGAAAATACAATGGTTAATCTTTTCTGATTTCTGGAGTTGAGAAAATATCAGATTAAAGAGGATTAACTGCGATTATCTCTTCGATGTTTGAAGCTTGTGAAAATACGTCGATTTTACAAAAGGAAAATGTCACCTTTCTATCCTCACTTATTGAAGAGCGTTAATTTATTGTCGTTTTTACGTTTGGTCTTCAATCTGCTCCTTATTAATTCCTGTAATATTTAATATTATAAAAAAATAAGAGTAATTATTCGGTTACATTAAAGCGATTGAGTTCAGGTAAAAATTGACTTTAGGTAAAAATGGCAAAAGTGGATGAATAGAAAAATTGGTGTAATATTTAATATAAAAAGTGGAGGATTAGTTTCATATACAAATTTAACGGGAAAAAATGTCGGCATTATTGTTGATTACTGTAAAAGATACCCTATAAATAAATATAAATAATTAAAATTCAATAAACTGGCGAATAGAAATTTTTTATGAAATAACTCGAAACGATTTGTTTGAATAACTTTTAAAACAAATTAATTAAAACAAAGTGTTTCGAGTTATTATTAAGTTTATTTCATTAAGTTTATAAATGAATATAAATAATTAAAATTAAATAAACCAGCAAGTAGTATTTGCCCTGATTTTTGCAACAGAAAATAAAGTACTATTAGTCAGGGTTTTCTTTCTTTCTGCAAAGTATTCTTTTTTGTGGGAGAAGGGATTCAGTGGAGGCGGGTAATTTACAAATTTATCCAACTCCCCCAAAAAGGAGCACGTTGTATTGTGAGAAAAATAAAAATATTCTCAGTAATCTAGACTGAGATAATTTTTTTACACCTAAAGCAAAGAAGGATATAAAACTATTTACGAAAGTTTGTTGACGATAAATTATTTTCTTCTTGTCATACGAGATAGAAAATAAGTCAATGGCAGTCAAGTATTTGTGATTTAAGGAAACACCATTTATTAATAGGAAAAATAAAATGACTTTCCATGTGTACCAGGCTATCGGAACCCTTTTTTTAATTTAGGATGGTTGTAATCAAAGTGGTGGTGTAAGCGACATGTAAATATCATCATCCCTTGTGCATGGTGCTGGTGGTTGTGGCGCGGATCGATTCCTCACACTCTCTCTCTCTTCAGATATGGACGGGAGGAGGCTGATGGTGGTGCTGTTAATACTTGCCGTAGATGGAGATATATGACCTTATATCTAAAAGAGGTAGAGCTATTAAGGACGAGGCAGAAGAGAGCGCTTTTACCCACAGTGGGAAAAGCCCTAAGCGTATTGTTTAGAACAGTGTCGGGTGATATGAAGGCAATCAGGAGAAAGTTAGAGCATCTGGAAAAGTATCAAAAGGTATTGTTGTATGTGGCAAGGGAAAACGTATTGATATTGAAAGCCACTAGGATAGAGTTTGCCGAAAACAGGGATAGTATAGGGTGGTTGCTCTCTGCGGTACGGACATTTAGAGAAGTGGTTCCTAAAACCGACGAAGGCATAAATACGTGAACTGGACGGTTATATACAACGGTATTTTCAGTGTTTGGTACTACAGAATATGGTACGCACGACAGGACAGTTGTTGATAACATTAGAACATGTATGTGCGCAGTTAGAGATGTTGTCGCTTGGACATATGTCGCCGAGTAGAGTAACCCTGGGAAAATTGAAGGAAATTCTGTTGATAATACAGACCGATTTGCTCCATCATTTGAGATTACCAGTTGACCCCACTGAACAATTATGAAAGTATTATAAGGCGTTATGATGGGTTACATTATTGGAAGGTAAAAAGCTATTAGTGTTGGTCTCCATCCCATTGCTGGATAAAGATAGTACTTTTGAGATATATCGGGTAGGTAACCTTCCCATACCATACCCCGAGCTAATAAAAACAATAACAACCCGTACTTTCTTGTTTGTCATAGAATTACTCATGGAATGTGCCACCTTTGGGGTATCGATGTCCCTTCCTCTTTACTATCACGCGGAGGAAAAATGAAAAAAAAAGATTATTTCTTAGAATTTATCGGAACTAATGCAAGTTAATTGTTAGGATTTTGGGTACCTATAGTGAAGGAATTTCCGAAGGTCGCCCTGAAGAAAATACCTTAACTATAAAAGCCGGTAGAAAGACTTAGTTTTGAGAAACTGAAATCCTAATTAAGCTTAGTAGAAAAAAAGAATTCAGGTTGTAGGGTGGATATGGGTACTATAATAGCTTGGCCGGTAGTGATTAGAATTTCAATAATGATTGGGTTGGCATTTGAATCGAAGAAGGTGCTGGAAATATGTAGGAACATAAAAACACTGACAACACAGTACATGAGCGTAAAAGGCCTACCATTACGTCCACTTTACCGAAATCGTGATCGTGTGCAAGAATTACCCCTTTTGACCCCACCTGCAGAGAGGAAATCGAAAGGTATAGACGAGATTGATTCCAAGGACAAAATGTTTTCGTAACTGTAAATGATGCTGAGAAAAGGGATCATCCTGGTGCACAATCATGATCTAATGTGACAGGCTGAAGATACCTCTTCGCATCCCTCATGTCGCTTCCAGGTGTTAGTTGTCTGGATCAGGTGTCAGTGATGATCTCTGCATGTGAAGTCCTAAATACTATGACTTCTACAATAAGGAGCAAACGGCATTCTGGAAAAATCTATATCAACTCGGTATCGAAATCCTAGATCACTAAGTCCTCAAAAGAGCATGTAGTGTTCCCATTCTTCAGAGTGAACCTGGTTTCTTCAATCACATTGAAATTGAGTAAGGAGGAGCCGTCTGTTTAGCAGGTGCTTCAATGTAGAATGTCGAACCATGTGGCACTACTATCCAATACGATCCTCACTGCATGGTTATGTTAAAACATGTCGATGTAGGCGTGAGTTACTCGTCTTCTGAAGGAAAACTATCATTGTGTCTGATATGAGTGTATGTGCCTAGAAGGGAGTCATAAATAAAACTTATCGGCGCTCTTGTTGGTTTGAGACAGTTGGAGTTAACACTTTTAGATGGGTAAGAGACGGCATGAATTAAGGTTTTAATCAGGAAGAAAATCAAGATTATGAACTTTCTAGGAAGAGTTTATAAATCTGTCCGAATCTGACTGAAATATAAATGTTACACAAGAAAGAAATAACCATTCTTTTTTGAAAAAAATATTGTCTTCACAACAGGCACGTAGCCAGACTTCTAACTTAGGGGGGGGGAAGACATTTTTAGGGGGGGGAAGGCATTTTTAGGGGGGGGGCAAGGCATTTTTAGGAGGGGCAAAACTAATATTGATATTCTAATATGGGTGGCGTTTTGGTTCAGTGTGTGTGTGTACTGATATATAAATATAAATAAGTAGATACAAAATTTCAATTTCTTTTATATAATCTAAATATATTGTTGTGTATTTCGGTAGGTACATGTAAATGACAACATCAGCATAGTAAAGCACATAAAGCATAGTAAACACAGTAATAATAACATAAAGTTCGTAAAATAAGGTAGCTACTTGCTAGCTCTACAGAATTCTATTATAATCTTCTATTTGTACGTGGGGTTTATACCCTACCAATGCTGTTTTTTTTTCAACTTCATCTCGGGTGAAATCTGGGATCTTTTTCTATGTTACTTTCAAAAATGTTGAATGTAACATTCACAATTTTTTAAATTAATAGTTGCAACTGACAACAAAAAGAAAAAAACGTATTTGAGATTCGTGATAAAATACAAAAATAAATTTATAAACTAATTTCCACTTTCATTTGAAAATAATTTAGCTTGCTAGTATTCATTTCTATCTTTTGAATGAAGACAACACTTTTTTTTATAAATTAAAAAAATATCTTTAAAAGAAGCTGGCAGAACAACAACGTATCAATTTCATAATTATAATTCAAATGATGTAATATAAACATCATTTGAATTATAATTATGAAATTGATAATTTATGATATTAAATAGTGTGAATTAACAATATTTAAAAGTATATATTTGGTAAGTTGACAAAAAAAGACAGATACACTGACAATCTCTTTCACCAAGCAGGAAACAGGTGAAAAGCATCGAGGCTTTGTTTCCCTCACCACTTGATCTGAAACTAGTGAAGTTATGTTTAAGTTTGAGAATACTTACATTTTAATTTTTTTCTTTTTACAAGGTAACACAAATTTAAATCATATTTAGATGTTATTATGGTCAATAGATTTATTTTAACTGGTAGTTTAAAATCCGTAAATATTTATTATGGTATCATTAGTACCAGGAATGGAAAATTAAGTTTTAAACAAAATAAAATCCAAAGAAGCGTTTTTGAAATCGGAAATTATGTTAAAAATTGGTAGGGAGGTCCTCTCTTGGTGGGTGGCCCAGGACCTCAGCCCCTTGGCCCCTTAATCCGGCCCTGCTGTAAAATATATTACACAAAAGTAAATACTGGTTCATAATGAAGAAGTATAGTTGACTAGGAAATATAAGAGTATTTATATTTATAATATTTTTTGGATCACAAATTTCAGGGGGTGTAAATGTAATTGCAGGGGGGGGCTTGCCCCCCCCCCCTGGCACCCCCTGGCTACGTGGGGGCTTCACACCCAAATAGATGTCAATATTTATTTTCATGAATACAAGAAGAAAAGATAGATGATGCAATAGGGTGGCTCATGTCGGTCAGATAATGTAATATCCTAATAAAAAAGAAAAAGCAGAGCGATATCAGGATAACATGCATCTTGACGTTGAGAAAGACAACTATTACAGGTAACGCTTATGTACATCAATACGAAATAGTTCGCCCATACCACTGCTATAATCTTTGGTGTCAAAGTCCAGGACATGAGAGCTACCAGTCCGGAGGCAAAAATGTCGTCTTATCATCTTCCAAACACTTGCTAATGACGTTGATGTCTTGAGAAAAGAACCCTGTGAAATATAGGGCCAGTAACCCAACATCATGTTGACGATATCATTTTTGAAAAAGAGTGTGTCTATTGAAATCAAGTACCCCCATACTATCATATGTGAATCGCCGGTGTGGGTGTGTGTGTGACTTTTTTTGGGTAACCTTGAAAAATTGGGACCTAGTTGCAATCGAGGGACAGGCAATATGTAAGATTATTTATCCACACCTCAAAGGAAGAGATTGTATTGTTCTTTCCCAAACACTACTGCTACGGTGCATTTAAACAACTGAAATGTATTAAGTTAAATAGGTTGTTAGTTCACGTACTATCAAACAACTTGAATGGATTTGTACCAATACTCACCAGTGTGACAGGATGTAAAGTTAAGAGACACATCAACAGTCTAGTTTGCCCACGATAATACCTTCAGGCATTTTTGTATAATCTTTCTGAATAGCGTGTATGGGTAAACTGTTGCAACCACACGAATAAATAAAGATGTATCACAGGAAACAGTTTGAAGGTACGAAGAGACTTTATTAAAACAATATGGTTTACTCACCGAGTCACAAGCAGACGAGAAGGGAAAATAACTATCATACAGAGTTATCGCCCCTGCATGTTAATTATCTCAATAACATAATACTGGTGCATGGTAATAAAATGTACATGTGTTCATAAAGTGTTCATTATTCTCACTCAATTTTCGGATACGTAGTAATTATGCGATTCAATTTTGAGTCTTGTGAATAAAATATTTATTATTCTCATTGAATTTTTAGACATGTACATAACTTGTGAATAAAATGTTTTTATTCTCATTGAATTTTTAGACATGTACATAACTTGTGAATAAAATGTTTATTATTCTCATTGAATTTTTAGACATGTACATAACTTGTGAATAAAATGTTTATTATTCTCATTGAATTTTTAGACATGTACATAACTTGTGAATAAAATGTTTATTATTCTCATTGAATTTTTAGACATGTACATAACTTGTAGATGATTCTTAGTCAATTTTCGGATATCTTACTCTTGTTAACATTTTTATAAGTGAATTGTTTATGCCAATTAAATTTTAATGATTCACATTGAATTTTAAGGCATATCAAAATTGTGTTGTCTTTACCCTGTGGTGGGAGTCAACTGAAATATCCTCCTCGATGGAGGACTGGTTGGTTGGTTGCCAGCTTATGGGTAATCTCTTATGGGTAATGGCTACACTACTAATAGTTTCTGGGATGGCAGGCATAGTCTGCAAGGCCAAGTCGCTATTGTCCTTGTTGCAGTTTTCTTGATGTCTGGGTTTAATCCCTTGGCTGTGACCTGAATGATTCAGGATTCTAAAGCAATCTTCCATGTGGATTTTATATATGTCAGCTCTTAACTGCAAACTTCTGAATGTGGATCCACCAGTTCTACTTGGATGACACCATTATTTTTTGTCAGAGGTTACTTGTAAGGTAAAGTATCCTCATGGAAGGTTGTCCTGACAAACCCATATACAGATAGACCTTAGTCGAGGATACTGCATAGTAAGCATTCAAATAAGGTTTCTCTCCAGTGTGTTTGCATGTGCAATTTAAATTTACCTTTTTCTTGAAATGATGATTCACACACATCATTAGAATAAGGTTTCTCTCCAGTGTGTTTACATGTGCAATTTCAATGTACTTTTTTCTGGAAATGATGATTCACACACATCATTAGAATAAGGTTTCTCTCCAGTGTGTTTGCATGTGCAATTTCAATTTACCTTTTTCTGGAAATGATGATACACACACATCATTAGAATAAGGTTTCTCTCCAGTGTGTTTGCATGTGCAATTTCAATTTACCTTTTTTGTGGAAATGATGATCAACACACATCACAAGAATAAGGTTTTTCTCTGGTTTCGCTACAGCTTTGTCTTACAGGGATTGTGTTTAAATATTTGTAATGTTTTTTTCATTTAGCCAGTTGTGTTTATCACAACCGGTATAATGCTTATTTCCTCTAGAGACCATGTTGCTTTTAAGTCATTCCTGAAGTCCTGATATTTGGTGATCTTCTCGTGTTCGGCTGTATTGAGGTCATAGTCATTCGGGACGGTTACTTCTATAGTAAGAGGAATACTTTCAGGTTTCTTCCAGATGACAATGTCTTGCTTGATGGCTCTGTCTTTTATGTATCTGCCTGCCTGTATGTCTTTATTATAGAACAGTGTCACCTTTTCGTTTGATGCTATTGATGAAGGTTCATGTTCCTAGATGTTCAGTGATTTGTCGAGCTGCATCTCTCCGCAGATCTTCCAATTCAAGTATTTGCATACTTTCTTGTGGCGGGCAGTGTAGTGGCCATCAGCAAGAAAGATCTGGGATCCAGACATTAGGTGACTTCGGCTCTCAATTGCTTTGTGGCAAAATCTACACTGACCGTTTTCTTTGGAAGGCCAGTTATTTTTTTAATCCATTTGTGATTAAGCCTTGATCTTTTCCTGTATACCGAGGTATTTGTAAGTGGCATCCTCTCCAATGTCTTCAATAAAGTTATTATCTATTTGAAGATTTTCTCATGTCGTTTTTTATTGTGCATTTAGCACATTTGTCAAATCCAAACTCCATGCAGATATCCTCTGTGAATGATTTTACAGTTTCTATCAGAGATACAAGGTGTTTTTCTGTCCATCAAGAGTAGATAGTTTACTCTTTTATTTTCTTGCTTTTTCCTGCCTCTACTGAGCATCACACTTTTTAAAGAGCTTGCAGAGTGGATCCATTGTAAGGCAGACAAGTAATGGTGACAGGCTATCTCCTTGGAATATACCTAGTTAGACACCGACGTTTAGAGTTTTTACAGTTCCTTATATGTGGTTCAGTGTAATGAATGTTTGCCACATGGTCATGTGTTTTTGAAGGAATGTCCTTATGTTTGATTGGACATTGTATAATTCCATACACCTCAAAATCCAAGAGTGAAGCACATTGTCAAATGCCGTTCTGTAATCAATCAAATCAATTGACACGTTTCTTTGTCGCTTTCTACAGTCCTCTAAGATTGTCCTATTCACTAAGACTTAGTCTTTTGTACCAAGTTGGTTCCTGGTACATCCATTTTGCTAATTTTAAAGGTAACTGCCATTTACCAGATGTTTATAGGTTACATCGTCGATTATCACTGTTAGCCATTTTATATGTTGTTGTAAGGCAGCATATATGCCTGTATTTACTGGCAAATGTGTCTCTTGTCTCTTAGAGTTGTCTTGCCTACACTGAGTAATTCTGGTGAGTCTTCTTTGCAACATATGATCATACTAAATGCCTGGGCATAGTGGTGGTGACGTGAGGCATATTTTTCAGCCAAAAATTGGGGATGTTGTCAATTCCTGGGGTTTTGAAGTAGCTGAAATGGGTTACCTTTGTGCAGACTTCCTTAGTAATTTCCACAGCTGGCATCTTTTGTTTGTCCCTGACACTGGCTTTTTATTGTGCCTATCCTTTTTCTGGTGTTGCTTTGGGTCTTCATACAAAAGCCTCCAGAATTTATCCACTTCTTCCTGTGTAAGTGTGTTTAATACCTTGATTCCCTCACTAATGAGATTTCGCTAGACCATCCTAGAGTTCCTGCCAAATAGTTTGTTTATTGACTTGGATTCTATTTTCCTTTGCTTATTTTTTATTTGTGTAGCTAAGTCTTTTACTTTTCATTGGTTTTCCGCTACATGAGCTGATTTGGGTTTCGAACGGAATATTTGGATTTTTATTTTTTTCACCTTCTTTATGAGTTTTTGGTTGATAGAAAAGTAGAAATCTGGGATGTTTCTTTTCTAAGACTCAATTCTCAGTTTGATTTTTCTTTTTAAAACTGGGGCATTTGTTTTAGATTTTCAGTTGTACTTTTCGTATTTCTTCTTGTCGAGCAAAAAAGTTTTGTTTGGATAAACCATGCTGCTCCATGTGTTGCATAGTTGATTTAGTTAAAGATGCATTTATTGGGACCGCCGTGTTAAGTGAATCGTTGACCTTAACAATGACGGCCTTGAAGTATTTAGTCATATTTATTTGAACCAGTCTGAATCGTTCTTAAAATATCAGAATTGTTTTCTTTTTCTATTTCATTTGTCAGCATATTCTCCAGCTACATCTTATACACATCAGTTGATAGAGTCTTTCGAGCAGGGTCGTTTTGTTTGTTACGCAGGGAATCTATTGGGGAGCTTTTTTGGACAGATATTGTTTCCCTTGTTGAGGTGTCCTCATGTGTGTCAGGTTGTTGACACTGTAGCAGTCGCCTCCTCCTTTCAAAACATAACTACACCGATTTGCCGGTAGGTGGCGCTTTATCACCGACAGGTGGCACTGTAAAGCGACACCAGAGTTATCTGCCTATCTGACTATAAAAATCGTTGCAAACGGAAAATCCAGCTCTTCCTCACCGACCTGCCTCGACAGGACGACGCTGACACTAGCGTTCCGTTTCACCTTTTTCTTCTGGTCAATTGGCCTTGGCAGAACGACGCTAATACACTAGCGTTTCGTCTCACGCTTTTCTCTTCAACTAGTCACAGGCATAACAACTACCAACACACGTGGGCAAACAACGGTAAGAGTTCTCAACTCGTTTTCTTTGTGTACGGCTTTTCAAAGACTTTTCCTACGCCGGATTCATTTCTTCTTATACCTTTTCAAGAACTGTTTTTCCATCGACACACATGCATACATCACACACTTCACCATTCATCGTACACACACGTTCAATAAACGTTATTTGAACTACTTCATTTTTGTTTATTAATTATTACTCCGTCTTTGCATGCAACATTGCTTGATTCAACTTTACACGTTTATAATCGGGGGAACACGACCCTCGATCCGAACAACACTTTTATCCTGGGCGACGTCCTGCTAGTGTTTTTTTCTTTGTAGTTTTCTTATTCATTTTTGTTTCTGTTTGCAAAGATTGGTAAGGGTTTCCTTCCTTTGAGAAGCATCCCCATAGTTGCACATTCTTTTGCAAAGGAAAGACAGTATATACAAATAAACCCCTTTACAGAGAGACCTTAGGCACATTAAGTCTGTGTCTAGTAGGCTTTCTCCCTAATGTTTAATTTTACTTCAGTCGAAGATCTCAGAAATCAAGGGGCCCCTTCCTGGGGCTAACACTTGATCTCTATATGAGATACATAGATACCCGAGTATTCTATTAAAATTCTCCTTTATTTCTCAAACATTGAGTTAGTAAAAAAGTTAAGAATAATTTCTACTCTCCCCAACTGACAAGTCAAGTATGTCATAGTATATCTTTCTTGTGGTCTGTTGGTCTTACCGGATTCCAGGACAAGAATTCATCTAGTCTGGTGGAGTATCCAGCTACGTGGTGTTACTTGAGGTAACATCACTAGAAGATGCACTATTCCTCGTATGAGGGGATCTTATTTGTGCTGTGGATACTATGTAATTTTTAATATTTGGTCAGGGTTTACTTGTAGGGGTAAGTATCCTCATGTCAGGTTGTCCTGGCAAACCCTTGTACAGAGAGACCGAAGACACTCGAGTATAGTGTCTAGTAGGTACATGTCACGTTTTAAAGTTATCTTCAAGATGATCTACACTTCACTTTTTATTTATTTTTATTTTCATTCATTCTTCAAATGCCATACGATCACCCGCTTTTTACAGACTCCAACCGAGAGCTCTTTTAGGATTCTGGCTGTTCCTTTGAGTGCAGTTGTTTGGATTTCTCTTGCACTTGGTTCACCAGGTATACTTTCTAAATAATTTTTCAAGTTCTTCTTTATAAGTCCAGTGGTTCCTATGATAACTGGAATGAGGGAGATCTCTTTGAGGTTCCAGTTTCTGTTCATATAATACATTAGACCCTGATATTTTGTTATTTTCTCCCTTTCAGCTCTGTTTAGGCCCCCATCATTAGGGACACTGACCTCAACTAAAGTTGCCACTCTCTCTCTCTCTCTCTCTCTCTTGTTCCATATTACAATGTCAGGTTTGACAGCTGCGTTTTCCA
Organism: Sepiola atlantica; assembly: GCA_963556195.1. Lineage (NCBI taxonomy): Eukaryota > Metazoa > Mollusca > Cephalopoda > Sepiida > Sepiolidae > Sepiola > Sepiola atlantica. The sequence goes on from CAUVYP010001106.1 coordinate 538,576, forward strand.
GATAGGTAGCTGTGGGGATTTCATGGTCATAATGGATTATGTATGTCTCATTCCCCACAGTTCTTTCAGGTAGATGTTCCCAGTGCCTACTGCTACACCTCCTATTCAGTTTCTTACAGATGGTCTAGTGGAGGTACCTGCACACTCTATTGTGTTGTGATGTGTAGGAGCCATCTACCAACATAATTTTGCAACTCGATATCAGGTGGCTTACACTCTCCACTTCAGTGTGACATAACTTACGCATTTGTCATCGGGCCTTGGTCTTGGGCAGCTATTATAAGCCTCTCCTGGTCGTAGTGGGGGGGGCTCCTATTTTTAACCATTCCACAGACCTTCCTTATCAATATAGTCTTTGGATAGTTCATCGATGAAGTATGTGGCACGTTCTGTCCTAACCACTCATCAATGCACCTGTTCTTAAAAGTCTGGATGTATCTCTTCAGGCTCTTTTGGGCTATCACTGTGGCAGGATTGTTTGGTGTTTTTGCCTCATCTATATGACAGCCCTGTCCAAAATGCTTGGCCAACTTTGTGATGGAGTTTGTTTTGCTGGCTCTTGACTCTTGATTTTCATGTACTACTCTGGGGTTTAAGGAGTTTCTTGGCCAATGCTGACAATGGTTAATGCTGGTGGTTAATCTCTGATAGCCTCAATCCTCTCTCTCTTCTGGGCAAGTACAGTCTTAGCAGACACTGATTTCTATAGATGACCCTATGGAGGGTTAACATTTTTCGTGTCTTTATATCTAATCTATTTATAATTTTGTTGATGCTAAACAATGGTGTCAAAGCTGTACGTAATTACTGGCATGGCAAGTTGGTTCATGGCAGTTATTTTATTTTTATTTGTAAGCTGTGTTTTGCAGATCTTTCTGACACGGCATACATTCTGCCTGCCAATTTTCTCTTTGATCCTGTTATGCTGGATGGTGTCATTTTCCTCGATGTCAAGGTATTGTTACATGTTAGCACATTTTAGAGAATATAATAATACGTTAAACAGAAAAAACTATTTCAAAGAAAAATATTAAAAAACAAACAAAAAAAGAGCGAACACACAGACACAAAGAAATTCTTTATCCTGAAATCATTTAACAGTGGTGTATTATTAGCAGCAGCAGCAGCAGCCTCCTTCCCACCATGATATGCGTGCGAGAAATTGGCAATTCAAAATACACGCGAGCGAGAAGCTCGTGCATTTCAAATTATGGAAACACAAGCGTCTGAGTCGGATAGAAATACAAAAAGAAAACAATAACGGATGAATCAAGACACCGAAATCAGGAGAAAAACGAAATATCTTTAGTATCTCAAGAAAACTCCACGGTGCAAGGTGCAAAACTGAAAATGTCTTCCCAGAATATATAGTCGTTCAAAGCAATATAGCAACGAACTGAAAATGCATGCGAAATTGGTTAGCTCGCAGCAAAATGACAGCAAAGCCAAAACAATGATGCAGGGGAAACACATGCAAAGCCGATGATCACCACATCAATCAATGAGCGGCCAAACATTTTGGATAGATACCAACTCAGCGAGATACGTTCCATACATCAGAAGATCCTACTATGAGAATTGTTGGAGGTGCAAAATCACGGCAAAGGCACAAACGACCTTTATGAAATGAGAAAAAACAGACAATCGTGAAACAAAAACATAAAAAGAAGTCAAATTCAAAGTAAAAAACACCTCACTCAGATAAGTGACATTTCCTTCATTGCTGAAAATATTCAAATGCTGCAAACCCGTTTGTTTTATTTTCATCGTTCATATTTAAGCTCTATTTATCGCATGATAATAATTTCATTATTCATTTAAATGTTATATGTATTTAATAATTCGTTGTGTTCGTTAGTCATGCTTCTCATTGTCAATCCCGTAAATATTTGAACCGGAGAAAAAACATTTTTTCTTAATTTATATAAACGGAATTATTGTGTTCCATTTACATCACATAATTCCTGTGATGAAGGGATCGGCAGATGTACCGTTTGTAACACAATTTATATGCTTCCTGCTCTTCGAAATCTCTGATGTCATTTTCCTCATCTAGATGTATATTGTCTGTATGAATCTTCTTCCCAGCCCTGAGGAAGAACTTGCATAAAGCTTAATGTCATCCATGATCAGTAGGTGGTTGATTCTCTTGGATGGATCTCTCTGGCGACCCTGACCAAGGTTGTAGGCCTCTTGGCTGTTGTCGAAGAGCTTAATAAGTGGGGCTATTGCCATACAGAATAGGAATGGGGATAGGCTGTCACATTGGTATGATGGAGATTTTCCTAAGATTCCAGTTTCTTTTCATGTTGTACATAAGACCTTAGTATTTCGTAATCTTTTCCCTTTCTGCATAATTAGGGACACTGACTTTTTAAAAAAAATTCTTATTTCTGTTTTGGTTAGCATAGGGATGGGGCATTCTTCAAAATGTCAGACTATCACCTGCTATTTAGAGGCTCCAACCGAGTGCTCTTTTAAGGATTTTGGCCGTTCCCTTAAGTGCAATTATTTGGATTTCTTTTGCACTTGGTTTTCCGGGAATACTTTCCAGATACTTTTTGAAATTTTTCTTCATGAGGCCTTTAGCCCTTATTATAACTGGGATAATGTTGATGTTTTTGAGGTTCCACTTTTTCTTCATGTCATACATTAGGCCTTTGTATTTTGTCACCTTTTCCCTCTCTGTTCTGTTTAAGCCACTGTCATTTGGAACACTCACCTCAATCAGTGTTGCCTCTCTTTCTGCCTTATTTAATATGACTATGTCCGGTTTTACTGCTGCATTTTCCAGGTAGGTAGATGTAAGAACCAAATAATCATAATGTATAGTATACTTATTGTTTCCCACAGTCCTCTCCGGTAGATGTTCCCAGGACTTCGTGCTACATTGGATGTTTAGATTTTTACAGATGTTCCAGTATATGTATTTGCACACACCATCATGACGCGTTGTGTAGCTGCCATCTGCTAACATAATTTTGCAGCTGGATATCAAGTGATTCACACTCTCCACTTCTGTGTGGCAAAATCTGAACTTGCTATCATTACTAAGTCCTGCCATCTTTTTATATGCATTAGTCATAAGGCCTTGGTCTTGGGCTGCCATCATAAGCCTTTCCTGATCATAATGAAGGGCACCTATTTTAAGCCAGTCCAAAGAACCTTCTTTGTCGATATACTCTTTAGATATCTCATCAAGAAAGCTGGTGGCGCGTTTTTGTTCTGCCCACTCTTTAAGGCTCCTAGTTTTGAATGTTTCAGTGTATTTTTTACGACTTTTTGGGGCTATCTCTGTTGCGGGTTTTGTTGGTGTTTCAACGTCATCTGATAAACAGCCCTGTCCGAAATGCTTTGCTAAATATGTTATGGAAGTTGTTTGGCTAGCCCTTTTTGCTTGATGTTCCCGTACCATTGTGTGGTTCAGGTTTATAGAGCTTGTCAGATATTGTCCCATACTGACAATAGTGGCTCTATGTTGGTGGTTGATTGCTGAAAGTCCCAGTCCTCTCTCTCCTCTAGGTAAGTAGAGTCTTGGCAAACATTGATTTCTGTATATGACTCGGTGGAGCATTAATCTTTTTCTTGTTTTTACATCCAGCCTGTTGATTGTTTGTTGGGGCCAATCTATGATGCCAAAACTGTACATGATTACTGGTATGGCAAACTGGTTTATCTCAGTAATCTTATTTTTATTTATGTGCTGTTTTGCATATCTTATTCACACATCCTATGTATTCTTTGCCTATTTTTCCCCTCATCTTGGCATGTAAGATGGTTTCATTTTCTTCAATGCCAAGGTACGTGTATGTCTCCTGTTCCTCCAGATTTCTGATGGTATTTTCCATGTCTAATTGGAAGTTTTCTGGCACATTTGTCTATGCCAAATTTAATCCCAATGTCCCTGGGGAAAATGTGTGCAACCTTCAGTAGCTCATTTAACTCATTGCCTGAGCTCGCATAGAGTTTTAGATCATCCATAAAGAGTAGATGTTTGATTCTCTTGGATTTATCTTTTTGATGACCCTGACTAAGGTTGTAAGCACCTCGGCTTTTTTTAACAACTTACTGAGCGGGTCTATCGCCATGCAGAATAGAAGTGGAGATAAGCTGTCTCCTTGGAAGATTCCTCTTCTGATATGTATGTCAGGGATTGAAATGTTCCTTTTAATGTGGCTTAGGGAGATAGTGGTTTGCCACATCTGGATATAGGAAGCAATTGTTTCTTATTATTGGGTTTATTTTGTACAGCTCAAGACATCTCAGTAGCCATGAATGAGGTACACTGTCATAAGCCTTTTGATTGTCAATCCATGCCATACTTAAGTTTCTCTGCTGTTTCCTACAATCTTCTAAGATAGTTTTGTTGATTAGTAGCTAGTCTTTGGTACCATAGCATCTTCTCCTTTTCCAGGTAATTTTCATAGGAGAGGTGCTTGTAGATAGTGTAGGCTATAAGATCAGTGAAAAGCTTGTAGGTAATGCTGAGACAATATATCGGTCGATATTTGTTTGGTAGTTTGGTTTCTTTTGTCTTGGGAATGAGGGTTGTTATTCCTTTGGATAGCCATGCTGGTGTGGCCTCCTTACCTTTTATGAGGCTTCCTGGTATTTAATTCGTTTGGAAAGTGCTGGTATCTTGCCTTCCAGCTCCCTGGCAATATTGTTTAATCCCTTCATGTTAGTGTGGTATTTGTTTTGGAGTCTGCTTATGATGTTTTTCAATCGACCCTGTTTTATAGGAGCTGCGAGGATCTGATTTGGCTAAGCACCTTCCTACACATATTCATTTGTTTTTTCAGCTTAACCTTCCATGCAAGTGTGGTCCTGGATGTTCTTGGTTTTGGCATATTTAATATCCTCTTAAGCACAGTGGTGACTTTATTTATTAGAGCCTTTGCTTTTTTTGTAGGCTTGGATTTTTGATAGTAGTTTTCTATCCTCTAGCCTCATATTCCTCACTTCCTCAATAGTATAACTGAGGCCTTCCTCTACTTTTAATTCTTCATCATCCAGTTCCTCTGATGATGGTGAAGGTGGTGGCAGTCTAGGTGACCATGGTGCCAGTGAATATAATGTTTCTGGTGATGTTCCTGGTGAGAGCTCTGGGCCTGGTGTCATTTCTGCTTTTGGTGTCAATTGAGTTGGATGTGTCTTTGGTGATTTTGGTGTATTCCCATATGAACTGTCAAATATCCCTTCCGTGTAAATGATAATCCACACACTTCACAAGAATAAGGTTTCTCTCCAGTGTGTGTTCGCATGTGAACATTCAAAGATCCTTTCTGTTTAAATGATGTTCCACACACTCCACAAGAATAAGGTTTCTCTCTTAATGTTTAATTTTACTTCAGTCGAAGTTCTCAGAAATCAAGGGGCCCCTTCCTGGGGCTAACACTTGATCTCTATATGAGATACATAGATACCCGAGTATTCTATTAAAATTCTCCTTTATTTCTCAAGCATTGAGTTAGTAAAAAAGTTAAGAATAATTTCTTCTCTCCCCAACTGACCAGTCAATATGTCATAGTATATCTTTCTTGTTGTCTGTTGGTCTTACCGGATTCCAGGACAAGAATTCATCTAGTCTGGTGGAGTATCCAGCACGTGGTGTTACTTGAGGTAACATCACTAGGAGAAGATGCACTATTCCTCGTATGAGGGGATCTTATTTGTGCTGCGGATACTATGTAATTTTGAATATTTGGTCAGGGTTTACTTGTAGGGGTAAGTATCCTCATGTCAGGTTGTCCTGACAAACCCTTGTACAGAGAGACCGAAGACACTCGAGGATAGTGTCTAGTAGGTAATTGTGTTCGAATGTGTTCTTTTAAATGTTCATTACGTGTATATGATGATCCACACACTTCACAAGAATAAGGTTTCGCTCTTTTTATTTATTTTTCTTTTCATTCATTTGCTGGGGACGGGGCATTCTTCCAAATGCCATACGATCACCCGCTATTTACAGACTCCAACCGAGAGCTCTTTTCAGGATTCTGGCCGTTCCCTTGAGTGCAGTTGTCTGGATTTCTCTTGCACTTGGTTCACCAGGTATACTTGCTAAATACTTTTTCAAGTTCTTCTTCATGAGTCCAGTGGCTCCTATGATAACTGGAATGATAGAGATCTCTTTGAGGTTCCAGTTTCTTTTCATATCATACATTAGACCCTGATATTTTGTTATTTTCTCCCTTTCAGCTCTATTTAGGCCCCCATCATTAGGGACACTGACCTCAACCAAAGTTGCCACTCTCTCTCTCTTGTTCCATATTACAATGTCAGGTTTGACAGCTGCGTTTTCCAGATAGGTAGCTGTGGGGATTTCATGGTCATAATGGATGGTGTATGTCTCATTCCCCACAGTTCTCTCAGGTAGATGTTCCCAGTGCCTGCTGCTACATCTGATATTCAGTTTCTTACAGATGGTCCAGTGGAGGTACCTGCACACTCCATTATGTCGTGTTGTATAGGAGCCATCTGTTTCGCTCCAGTGTGTGTTCGAATGTGTTCTTTTAAATGTTCATTACGTGTATATGATGATTCACACACTTCACAAGAAAAAGGTTTCTCTCCAGTGTGTGTTCGAATGTGTTCTTTTAAATGTTCATTCCGTGTAAATGATGATCCACACACTTCACAAAAATAAGGTTTCTCTCCAGTGTGTATTCGCATGTGCATTTTTAAAGTTTCATTGTGGGAAAAGGATAATCCACACACTTTACAAGAATAAGGTTTCTCTCCAGTGTGTATTCGCATGTGAATTTTCAAAGTTTCCCTGTGTGTAAATAATGATCTGCACACTTCACAAGAAAAAGGTTTCTCTCCAGTGTGTGTTCGCATGTGAATTTTCAAATATCCATTCCGTGTAAATGATGATCCACACAATTCACAAGAAAAAGGTTTCTCTCCAGTGTGTTCGCATGTGAATTTTCAATTCGCACTGGTACGAAAATGATAATCCACATACTTCACAAGAATGAGGTTTTTCCCCAGTGTGTTTTTGCATATGAATTTTCAATTTTTCCTTTTTTGAAATAGATAATCCACATACTTCACAAGAATAAGGTTTCTCTCCGGTGTGTGTTCGCATATGAACTTTCAAAATTCCCTTCCGTGTAAATGATGATCCACACACTTCACAAGAATAAGGTTTCTCTCTTTTTTTTTTATTTTTCTTTTCTTTCATTTGCTGGGGACGGGGCATTCTTCCAAATGCCATACGATCACCCGCTATTTACAGACTCCAACCGAGAGCTCTTTTCAGGATTCTGGCCGTTCCCTTGAGTGCAGTTGTCTGGATTTCTCTTGCACTTGGTTCACCAGGTATACTTGCTAAATACTTTTTCAAGTTCTTCTTCATGAGTCCAGTGGCTCCTATGATAACTGGAATGATAGAGATCTCTTTGAGGTTCCAGTTTCTTTTCATATCATACATTAGACCCTGATATTTTGTTATTTTCTCCCTTTCAGCTCTATTTAGGCCCCCATCATTAGGGACACTGACCTCAACCAAAGTTGCCACTCTCTCTCTCTTGTTCCATATTACAATGTCAGGTTTGACAGCTGCGTTTTCCAGATAGGTAGCTGTGGGGATTTCATGGTCATAATGGATGGTGTATGTCTCATTCCCCACAGTTCTCTCAGGTAGATGTTCCCAGTGCCTTCTGCTACATCTGATATTCAGTTTCTTACAGATGGTCCAGTGGAGGTACCTGCACACTCCATTATGTCGTGTTGTATAGGAGCCATCTGCCAACATGATTTTGCAACTCGATATCAGGTGGCTCACACTCTCCACTTCAGTGTGGCAAAACCTGCACTTGTTGTCCTGACTGAGACCAGCCATCTTTTTAAACGCATTTGTCATCAGGCCCTGGTCTTGTGCGGCCATTATAAGCCTCTCCTGGTCGTAGTGGAGGGCTCCCCTTCTTAGCCAGTCCAAGGACCCTTCCTTATCAATATAGTCCTTGGATAGTTCATCGAAGAAGTATGTGGCACGTTTCTGTCCTGACCACTCATCAATGCACCTGTTCTTAAAAGTCTGGGTGTATCTCTTGCGGCTCTTTTGGGCTATCTCTGTGGCAGGATTGCTTTGTGTTTCTGCCTCATCTATATGACAGTTTTGTCCAAAATGCTTGGCCAACTTTGTGATGGAATTTGTTTTGCTGGCTCTTGAATCTTGGTGTTCACGTACCATTGCTAGGCTGGGGTTTAAGGAGCTTCTTAGGTACTGGCCAATGCTGACAATAGTGGCTCTGTGCTGGTGGTTTATCTCTGATAGACCCAATCCTCCCTCTCTTCTGGGCAAGTACAGTCTTGGCAGACACTGATTTCTATAGATGACCCTATGGAGGGTTAACATTTTTCGAGTCTTTACATCTAGCCTGTTGATGGTTTGTTGAGGCCAATCAATGATGCCAAAGCTGTACGTAATTACTGGCATTGCAAGTTGGTTAATGGCAGTTATTTTATTTTTGTTTGTAAGCTGTGTTTTGCAGATCTTTCTGACACGGCGTACATACTCTCTGCCAATTTTCTCTCTCATCCTGGCATGTTGGATGGTGTCATTTTCCTCAATGCCAAGGTATTTATAGGACTCCTGCTCTTCGAGATCTCGTATCTCATTTTCCTCATCTAGCTGTAGATTGTCTGTCTGAATCTTTTTCCCAGCCCTGAGGGAGCACTTGGCGCATTTATCCAAGCCAAATTTCATTCCAATGTCTTTGGAAAAGGTGTGCACAACCTGCAGGAGCTGCTGCAATTCAGTGTCAGAGCTTGCATACAGCTTAAGGTCATCCATGAAGAGAAGGTGGTTGATTTTCTTGGATGGATCTCTCTGGCGTCCCTGGCCCAGGTTGTAGGCCTCTCCCCTGTTGTTGAGAAGCTTACTAAGTGGGTCTATTGCCATGCAGAAGAGCAACGGGGATAGGCTGTCACCTTGGAAGATTCCCCTTCTGATATTAATGTTGATCTCTATATGAGATACATAGATACCCGAGTATTCTATTAAAATTCTCCTTTATTTCTCAAGCATTGAGTGAGTAAAAAAGTTAAGAATAATTTCTTCTCTCCCCAACTGACCAGTCAATATGTCATAGTATATCTTTCTTGTGGTCTGTTGGTCTTACCGGATTCCAGGACAAGAATTCATCTAGTCTGGTGGAGTATCCAGCACGTGATGTTACTTGAGGTAACATCACAAGGAGAAGATGCACTATTCCTCGTACGAGGGGATCTTATTTGTGCTGCAGGTACTATGTAATTTGAATATTTGGTCAGGGTTTACTTGTAGGGGTAAGTATCCTCATGTCAGGTTGTCCTGACAAACCCTTGTACAGAGAGACCGAAGACACTCGAGGATAGTGTCTAGTAGGTAATTCAAACTCTCCAGTGTGTGTTCGAATGTGTTCTTTTAAATTTGCCTTCATTGAAAATGATAAATCACATACTTCACAAGAATAAGGTTTCTCATCAGTGTGTGTTTGCATGTGAAGTTTCAACGTCCTTTCGGTGTTAATAAGTATTCAAAAACTTCACAAGAAAAAAGTTTCTCCGCAGTGTGTTTTCACATGTGAAGTTTTAAATGTTTCATTTGTTAAAGTAATGATCTGCACACTTCACAAGAATAGGGATTTTCTCCATTGTGTATTCGCATGTGAAATTACAAAATTGCCTTCAGTTAAAATGATGATTCACACACTTCACAAGAAAAAAGTTTCTTGTCAGTTTTTCTCAACTCTTCCTTTTGTTAAATTGATTAGCAAAATAAGGTTTCTCTGCTGTGTGTTTTTATGTGTAAACTCTTAATACTGCTATCACTTAAAATACTTATCCACATACTTGACAGCAATTAGGTTTCTCACCCTTGTGTCTGTATGTATTTTCTAATTTGAATTTACTGTAAATAACCGATATACTTTATAGCAATTAGGTTTCTCACCCTTGTGTCTGTATGTATTTTCTAATTTGAATTTACTGTAAATAATCGATATACTTTATAGCAATTAGGTTTCTCACCCTTGTGTCTGTATGTATTTTCTAATTTGAATTTACTGTAAATAACCGATATACTTTATAGCAATTAGGTTTCTCACCCTTGTGTCTGTATGTATTTTCTAATTTGAATTTACTGTAAATAACCGATATACTTTATAGCAATTAGGTTTCTCACCCTTGTGTCTGTATGTATTTTCTAATTTGAATTTACTGTAAATAATCGATATACTTTATAGCAATTAGGTTTCTCACCCTTGTGTCTGTATGTATTTTCTAATTTGAATTTACTGTAAATAACCGATATACTTTATAGCAATTACGTTTCTCACCCTTGTGTCTGTATGTATTTTCTAATTTGAATTTACTGTAAATAATCGATATACTTTATAGCAATTAGGTTTCTCACCCTTGTGTCTGTATGTATTTTCTAATTTGAATTTACTGTAAATAACCGATATACTTTATAGCAATTACGTTTCCTCTCATGTTGTCTATTGATAGTAATATTAAATCAGTTTTTATATGAAATGTGGACAGTTCAGATTTACGGAAAATACTCAAAATATTACTATAAAAAATTATCTCCATTTTTGCAAGTTTTAATTATTATAAAATTCAATTACCTAAGAATATATTCTCATTCACAAATTGAAATTCTCAGAAACAGTTACTCTCCTTAATATATATCTAGGTAAAATTCCTGATATTTGTAGACTTATATTTCAAAAGAATTGTAAGTAAATGCTTATTAACTGTAATTCTTAATGTGTCTATTTTAGAGATGAGTTTTATCATGGATGTATATTAATATAGTTGTACAGCTTTTCAGTAGAAAAGAAACTGGAATTTACTTTCAACAGCCGAGTAATTATCGCTTCTCTCCATTTGATCTGTCTTCACACCCATTAAGCAATGTTTCTGATAGAGGTGGAACAGTTGCTGTCATCATCCAAATGTAAATCTATCAATTTCATTAACCATTATCCTTGAGTAGCATTTGGCCTTGATAAGTGATGACACATTTAAAAGAATTGCTATATTTACATTAGTAGAGTGCTCCTCCGAATGAAGAATTATGTATAGTCAATTTATTTCTTCTTCTCCACTGCAACTAATATCTGTGAATAAAAAATATTTTGTTAATAATATTGGATAAAATTTATCTTAAACATGTTTTCACATATTATTACAATAATTGACTTGTTCAATATTTCGATCTGGGTCATAAAATATTTTTACCACCATATTTGACCGATCTAAATTGATTTGATTTTAAAATTTCCTATTCCCACATGTACACATATTTATTTCATTATTAAATGCAATTATATAACAAGGTGCACTTGAACACAAATCGACACAGAGATACAATAATACATTCATTTAATACAATCAATGATTATATATAAACAGAATTTTCTCAATATTTCATTAAGTCAAACTAAATTTCTTTTTATTATTGGATATGTATATATATATATATATATATATTATATATGTATATATATATGCGTATGTGTGTGTGAATATATATGTACACATATATACATTAATATCCACATACATATATTCCTACATTAATATATATATATATATATACATATATATATATATATATATATATATACATATATGTATACATTTGTAGCAGTGGTATTTTCATGAACTACTTTCTTTTGAGCAGAGTTATTCTTCCCTGTTTAGAAATTAATACATTATCCAATCTAATCCTTGTATGAAAGGAACTTCCTTTGAACAGTATTCAGTTTTTCTGATTATATTCCATATGATTAGATGGAGTGATCGCTACTGGGCTGGCTTGTCGACGAATCTGGTTATTCAGCAGGTGCTAATGAGAAGCATTAAGACGTCTGGAGTTCTTACTCATGGCAGAAGAATGGACGAAATTCAACAATTGGTTTGGATGCTATCACTGCCAGCGTGCGCTGAAATCAAGTTTACAATGCAAAAACTAGCAGGCATTCGTTATGCCACTAGTGACCAGTACCAGGAGGCTACTTCAGCAAGAAAAGAACGAGATGTTGAACGAGATACATGGAAGCTCCTTGCATTTCTTCAGACATATGACCTTTTCACAGAAGATCTGTCCATCACAGCATTTCCGATGGAGTAACTGGAGACAAAAAATTGAATATGGACAGAGCAATCTCCATAGAAGAAGCAATCATAGCTTCAATGGTTGGAGAAAATGTCCACGAGTAAACTTTTAAAAGAAAGGATCAGGCAATTACACTTGGGTCAAAAGTTTAACTATGCAAAGATGAAGCAGTTGAGACTGATCCACAACTCCTATTCCGAAGACTGTGTGTGCTATCTACCAATGAACCCTCAACTCAGCAGCAAGAACATTTCCAGCATGGGCTTTGTGGTTACCCACCTGCACTTTTTTTTTCTTCTGGACTAGCGTGAGAGGCAAAAAAAACGGTTTTGGCAAACACAATATGGGAACTGTACAATCAGGTCCACAGTCTTCAGATCAACAGTATTTTTTAAATGGTGGAACACTACTTCAATGCCTCCCATGGCAAAAAGGTCACACATTTCATGAGAGCTGTGCCCAATACTGCAGATATGTCACAACTAGATATGGAAAAGCATGTATTGTCTTTGATGGGTATGAAAGTGGTCCATCCATTAAAGATGTGACTCACCGATGCTGAGCAGGGGGTTCTGTTGGTGTTAATGTGTCACTGACCCCTTTAATGGTGTTTAAATTATAAAAAGGATGTTTTCCTAGCTAATCAAGAAAACAAACAATTGTTCATCAACTTGCTGGGAAAAAGTTTGGAGGCATCCGAAGACGCTGACGTATTGATTGTGAAGACTGCTCTAGCCCTAGCACAGACAGAAGAAACCATTTTGATAGCAGATGACACTGACCTATTGGTCCTTCTATGTTATCATGCCAATAGAGATGATGGTTACAGCATCTTCTTCATGCCACAACCAAAGGATAGTGCAAAAAGTGTGAAAGTCTGGAACATCTTTGGGAGATGTGGTCTGTTCCAACATTCTGTTCATCCATGCACTACTGGATTGTGATTCTACATCCAGTGTTTGTAAAGGTGGACCCGTTCTCAAATTTTGTAGATAAAGTCGAAACCAAACCAAAATAAAAAAAATGTCAAATGCAACAATTTACAAAAATAAAAATTTAAAAATATCTCGACAAGTTATTTTCCTTTACTTTGTCATCAAAATATAACATGAACAAAAAAATGGTCAAAATAACAATAAAAACAAACAATGCGTGAATAGCAACAATTTAGACAAAGACGTGAGTTAAAGAAAAATGCTAGAAAACAATAATTACAAAAACAAAACAAAAAGTAACAAGAAACATGTTAATAAAATAAATACAAAGAGTTTTTTTGTTTAAATTTTCTATTTTTCGGTTTCAGATATTCAGGTTTTATTTCGGCTGTTAACGAATTTTAGCGAATCAATTAAGACTTATCTATATAAATAAGTTTTTTGATAGTTTTATAAATATAAATAATTTTTCTCCAATAAATTAGTTTTTAAAAACATTTTCTCTGTTGTAAAATATTTATTTAATAAATTATTAAATATTTCACCGCCATTTGGTCAAAAATAGTTTACGATTGATTCAATGGGAAAATCTGAGGATTTCATTGTTTTGATTTTATATCAGATCATCAACAAAAGAGAAAACATTTTATACAAATTAATTGGCACAGTTGAAGTATGAGTGACTCTAAGCAAAGTTGTTTCCAACCGGAAACGGTGTCCGTTCGAAATTGTTTCCGATATTAAAAACTTCCTGTTTTGGTTAGTCGAATAGGTTTTATGTTTTCTCAGAAAATATAATGAAAGTTTTGTACTGAATTTTATTTTAAATAATTTATTTGACAAAAATAAATAATCACAGTTAAAATTTTATTTTAAATAATTGATTTGACAAAAATAAATAATAACTAGGTATGTGCAAAAATGGCGGCTTCTTGTGCGGACTATGCTTATTAAAAAGCGCTTATCATTAATTATTTAATTAGTTTCCGAGTAAAATTTGATTGTGTTTGAAAGATAAAAGCCTAAACTTAATCTCTAAACGAAAAAAACTGCATAGTTACGTGTGAAAAATAAATTATAATGAAATATGTAATTACGACGGTCAAAAACCCCCAAAATTCAGTGAATTTTGAACTGCAAAAAATTACTTGTAAAAATCCCTTGAAAGATAATAAGTTTTTGGGAACTATTTCAAAAATAATTATTAAATTAAAGTCATAAGACACTGAATTAAAAAAAAATCCCAAATTTTACTAAAAATTAGCAAAATTATCCCTTCAAATATGATAAATGAGTAAAATCCGCCATAACTTCATCGGAAAAGGACTTTGTTTACAAATTGACTATCGCTATGCAAAATATATGGAAGACAAAAATGTCATAATTTATCATTCTTAACTTTATATATAAAAATGTAATAATAGTTTATAGAAGTTGAAAAATTATTATCCATTAATTTCTTTACTCTTTTTAAGGTTATAAATAAATTTAAGTACCCTTATTTTGTTATAATAAAAATGGAAATGCTTATTTAATTATTTGTGAGTGTACGCAATTGAGATCTTACTTTATTTTTAACTGAAAAGGTTCAGTTTTTAATTTAGTAATACTCTGAAATTATTGATGACGTCTGTTTACCAATGTTTTTCCTTAGAATTTGAAATAAAACTTTTTTTAAATGTTAAAAATATTTTTACGTTACGAACTGCGTCAATTTTATCAATTTTTTTTACATGATTTAAAACTTTAGTTACTCGATTTATTCTTAACGTGGCGTAACGATAAATTACATTGATTCTTTTTAAAATAAAGTGTTTTTTTTAAATTTTAAGTGTGAAAAAGTATATTAAAGTCAATGACTACACTGACAATTTATTCATTGAAAAAAAAAGTTAAAACAGTTATTTATTGATAAACAGAATTCAATTTTGAAAGAAAATGTCATGTTCGAATTCTCTGTATGTATTAATAAATAATTGTTTTTAACTTTAATATTTATTAATGAAAAAAAAGACAAAACAAATACAAATCTTTCCAAATAATTGACGATGAATTGTGAAATTAACGAAATTGTTAAATCCCTAAAAAAAAATATTTGAGTACGGTGTAAAAGTGAGTGATTGTTGGAAGGCTAATCCCACCTGGTTATTACAGAACGAGGCTACCATACGAATGAAAGTTCATCGTTAGTAGAAATTATTCAATTTTTTAAAATTTTTTTTTTCGTTAACTTCCTGGGTCACAAATGTGTCAATTTTTGGTTTATTTTCAAGATTATAAACAAGAAATTCTTGCGCTGATGATGATACGTTTATCTATGAAAGGGAAATATAATTATGTAGCATTTTTTTTATTTTCCCAGAAACTTTATTCATTAAAATCACATGAAATATTTTTTTCAATTACATAATTTTTTGGTGAAAATATTGATTAAACAATGCTTTATTCAATAATTATATCGCTAATTCCAAAAATTAATTTTTCTTCGAGTTGTAGTGATTTTATTAACACAGTATTTACTGCCCTTTTTCGTAATATATACGAAATATTTTGAAAAACAAATTTTAATTGTTAACATCTACGATTTACATAAACAACATTTTAAAAAGCATGCATTTTTCATTAATATATAAAAATATAACTTTAGTAAAGGTGTATTTTCTTTTTAAAAAGTAATACATTTTCACTAAGATTTAAAAAAATATAATGGTTCCATTATATTCCGTGATTGTTGATTAATAAATATTGAAAATTTCATTAAAATTGGTTGATTTCCTGAATTTTAGTGTATTTTTAAGTGAAGTGGGGGGGGGGGGGGTTAAAATGTTTTTTTCATTTTGTGAATCGGCCATTGATTTGGCACCTACCTAATAATCACAGTTACACAGGTTGATTTTCTTTCGGAAAATAAAATGCAATGTTTTTTTGCTAATGAAATAATTTTGATTTGGGGGCGGGAAAATAATAAAATAGGTTGTTTTATTTTCTTTGGGGAAAATAAGAATGTTTCAGAAATCATAGTACTGTCGGATCGCATATAGAGTAAATACTGAAAAAAATAAACTAGGAAATTAAACTACAGAATACCGGAAGTTGTTATCTACGAAGTTTATTATCGGGTACGGATCGCTCGTTCTTCACCAATGACGATTAATTTTATTTCCTTTTTTATTATAGAGATGAGGGGTCACTGAGGTATTATTACTATTATTATTATTATTATTATTATTATTATTATTATTATTCAAACGATTCTTTAATTAAGAGACCAACGAAATTCTAATAGTATTAAAAGTCGTCATAAAAAGTAATTTAGTTAATTCAATTTGTAAAATAAAGTTTTAAATACTTACACGAAAATACAATCTTTTCTGATTTCTGGAGTTGAGAAAATATCAGATTAAAGAGGATTAACTGCGATTATCTCTTCGATGTTTGAAGCTTGTGAAAAGACGTCCATTTTAAAACAGGAAAATGTCATCTTTCTATCCTCACTTATTGAAGAGCGTCAATTTATTCTCGATTTTCCGAATGATTTTGGTGTAATTTTTAATATAAAAAATAAGAATAGTTATTCGGTTACATTAAAGCGGTTGAGTTTAGGTACAAATGGCACACGTAGAAATAGCACCGAAAAAATGGCACAGTAAGAATAAATAGGAAAATGGGACGAGATAAGGATCAAAGATATGGATCAAAATCTCAAAAACTCGGATACAATACATAAAGGGAAAACATTAAGAAGTTCGTCAAATAAAAAAAAATATATATCTATATTTAAAATCCCCCTCAAAAACTGAGATTCTACTTTTTTAGGCGTTTACGTGTGAACATTCAGAAAAAAAAGAACAATTATTTTAGAATTTAAAGTGGATGATTAGTTTTGCTTATAAATTTAACGGCCATTTTAACTTTTTAGGGACATTAACTATTTTTCATCTCTAACTCTTAGTCCGACTGGCAAAGTCGTTATTATGTTTATAAAGAAATATAAATAATTAAAATTAAATAGACCGGCGAATAGTAATTTTTATTCAATCACAAATAAAAAATAAGAAACAAATATATTACACCGATTCGTCACTTGGACATTGGACTTGAAATTTAAAGTGAATGATTACTTTGACTTATAAATTTAACGTAAACTGATCCCCCATTTCCGGCCATTTTAACTTTTTAGGGACATTAACTATTTTTTCATCTCTAACTCTTAGTCCGACTGGCAAAGTCGTAATTATGTTTATAAAGAAATATAAATAATTAAACTTAAATAGACCGGCGAATAGTAATTTTTATTCAATCACAAATAATAAAAAAAAGAAACAAATATATTACACCGATCCATTCGGTGAAAAGGTAAACTATAAGATTAATAATTCAATAAATAATTAATAAATCCCTTATTCATCACACGGCCATGGTTTTGTTCAATATCGAGAAATCCTGATTCCTTATATATAATTGTATCACTGTTTTGTTATGGTTTTCGTAAGTAAATGAGGTCAGACGAGGTGTTTTATCTCAGACCAAGATGGCTGACTGCCAGGTCTCGTTTATTCACGTCAGCCCCGAAATCTTACATTGCAGGGGAGGTAACTTCCATTGGTCCAGATTTTGGTTAACATAACATCTCCCTTTTTGAGATTGTCCTGGGGTGTGTTATTTAGTGTTCATGCTATATGATCTCTCTTTTATTTATATTTTATTTATTTATTTTTATTTTTTTATTTAGAAAATTAGCTTAATGGGTGGTCTCGACTGCCGTCCAGACCTGGTTCTTGTGTACTCTTGAGAATTTAGGGTTGGAACTGTAGCAAACTGAAATAGGATCTATTTCTTCTCGTCCCCTGAGAGCAAATTGGTTATACACTGACCAATCGACTTACAGAGCGTATTGATATCACCTGTCCCCTCATGGACTATTTTCTACCCCCTGGTCAGTTGAAGAATTCAGCAGAGAGAAATTGGCCAGCAACGAAGAAACATCTCTCTCCTGCCTTTCCCCTGCATCGTTCCAGCAGCAGCCATCTCCACTTGAAATATATTAGCCTCTTTTCTTCACTGGGACACAGTTCCAACCCTTTGTTAAATAAACCCTTTTTTGTTGCCTGTTACTCGGTTGTTGTTCGTTCAATTCATTTCGTGCGATAAAATGTAAGGAAGGGACCAACACCCCCTTCAATTACAGGACTGCTGTTTTCACGGTTTCCTCCCTTGGTAGATGAGTGTCTTCATAGGACTCCGATTCGTGAGCCTCGACTATTCTGTTGGGTGGTTGCGGTACAATGTGTCGTCGATTACGTCGTATCACTGTCGCTTCGCCTTTGGTCTGTAGAACATAGGAGCATGAGATGGATGCTGTTCCAACAACTGTGCCTTCCTGGTTTGAAAGGTTGGGACTTCTGACCCACACTGGTGTACCGTTTGTGAGCGGTCATAGCTCTTTAGCTATGTGATAGGCAGTGTGTGAGTCGTTGTTGGACCTTTTGGTTCTCTTCCCTCTGTCTGAAGCATTTGAGATCGGGCCATTTTGGGTTTAATAGATTTGGGTGAGTTGAGACAGTTGTCCTCAAGCGTCGGCCCATTAATAGCTCACTAGGGCTGGACCCGCAGTCCATTGGTGTTACTCTGTGGGCGAGCAAAGAAAGATATGGGTTATTTGCCTTCTTCAACAATGCATTGATTGTCTTTACACAGACCTCTGCCGCCCCGTTACTTTGTGAGTATTGATTTACTCATCTCCAGGAGTAAGGCACAAGGCCAGTTTTTATCTTACTCCCACAAGTAAGATGTGACCCAAGGTCGGGTCGGGAAAGTGGGATTTAAAAATTGCCTTGGCAGCCCCGTCGGCATTCCCCGGTAGGGGCGCCTCAGGCAGTAAGCAATAAACTTACTCCTCCCCAAAGAGAGGAGACAAAGCCTGGGAAGGTGGACCTCCCAGAACTGCACAGGACAGACCCATTGACCGGCGTAAATCAAGACCCGAAGGCCAAGACAACACCAGTATGGGGTGTAGTATCCATCGGAACAGATACTACACTTTGATCTTAGCCAAAAGTAGCGAGGGCTGTTTGTGACGTGCTGAAATCCCCAGTCGTCTGCGAATTTGGCAAAGTCTTTTGAGGTGTATTGGCTTCCTAGGTCAGTTCTTAGGATGACCGGTATTCCATGTCTTGCAAAGATTGCCTTCAGACTCCCCATTATAGCTATGGAGGATATTAATGTAAGCATGGCAACCTCTGCGTACCTGGAGAAGTAGTCAACAATTACAACATAGTTGTGGCCCTTCAATTCAAACAGATCGGAGGCTAGAGTGTGCCATGGTCTTGTTGGAAGCTAGGTTGTAATGAGGGGTTCAGGCGGTTGGTATCTCAGCTCGGCACATTTTGGACAGTTTTGTACGGCCTTTTTTTATTTGGTCAGACCTGTCCACCATATGGATTGGCGAACTCTCTGTCTGCACCTGGTTATTCCCTGGTGACTGGAATGGATTTTGGCAATCATGGTCGGTCTCAGCAGTGAAGGAATTATGATCCGCGTGCCATACATCAGTAGCCTGTTCTCGCATGTGATGCTGCCGCGGAAGGTCCAGTATGGTTTGACTGGTGCTGGAACGCGGTCATTTGATGGTCAGCCGTTTCTTACATATTGCAATATGTAGTTACTAGTCTCGTCAGTTTTGGTGGCTTCCTCCAACTCCCTTAGACGTTTTTCTGTGGCGAGTAAGGATTCTATTATGGCATGGACGAATGCCGTTGCTTCCTCCTCCAGATCCTTGTCCTGTTTAGTAGGGCCATTACTTAATATTGCTCTTGACAGAGCATCGGCTGTATATAGTTCCTTGCCAGGAACGTAGCGAATGGTGTATCCATACCGCATTAAACATACCCGAAATCTCTGTATCCTTGCTGGTAGCTCGCTGAGGTCTTTGCTACCTAAAAATGGCACCAGAGGCTTGTGATCGGTTTCCACTGTGACGTGTAGTCCGACTAGGTAGTCAGAGAAGCGTTCACACGCCCATGTTGTCGTCAAGGCCTCCTTGTCTATTTGGGTGTAACGAGTTTCGGTCTCAGACATGACTCCTGAAGCGTAGGCGAGAGGGTGTATTTTTGTGTCGCCCTGTCGTTCTAATAACACTGCTCCCAGCCAATAGGATGAAGTATCGGCAGAAACTAGTCTCATTTGAGGGACTATATAAGCATAGCACTGGTGCTGAACACAGTGCCTACTTGATGGAGCTAAATGATTCCTGTTGTGCACTGTCCTACATGAATGCGTATTTCCAGCTTAACAGGTCCCTTAGTGGCTTAGTCATGTCCGCCATGTTTGGAATGAATTTTCCCATTTGATTCACCATCCCTAGGAATCGGCGGGTTTCCGTTATGTCTGTTGGTGTTGGGAAGTTGAAAACACCAGCGATCCTTTCTGGATCTGGCCGTAGACTGTCAGCACTGAGTATATGCCCGAGAAATTTCAGCAATGGTTTGGATATTTCGCATTTTTCTGAGTTGAGAGTAATGCCCGCAGCCTGGATTTTTTTGAGTGCGCTCTTCAGTCGGGCATCATGTTCTTGTTGATTTTTGCCGTGGATTAGCACGTCATCTTGCGTGCATATCGCTCCGGTCTCACTCTCTAATACTTGCGACATGCGTCTCTGGTAGATCTCACTGGCTGATGAGATCCCAAAGAGGAGACGGTTCAATTGGTACCGTCCGAATGGGCTGATGAAAGTCATCAGCGTACGGGATTCCGATAAGAGTGGGATTTGACAGTATCCGCTGTTGGCATCCAGTTTGCTCATGACTCTCGCTTCCCCTAACTGGGCTAGAAGGTGGTCAACTGTGGGCAGCATGTGGAGTTCATGTTTTACGCACTTGTTGAGCTTTGTGAGGTCTACGCATATTCTAACTTTTCCATTTGCTTTTGGTACTACAAACATAGGGGAACACCGTTCGGTGGGTTCGTCAATCTTGCTTATTGTTGTGAAGTAGTCCAACAGTAAAAAGAAGAAGTCAAGTCGAGGTTGGGTTAAGATAACAAGTGTATTAACAAAAAAGATAGAAGGTAAGGAAACTGACTAGCACTTGGCTAGACAGTTACAAGACTGTTCTTTTTCTCTTCTCGTGACTCTGGTGACTCGCGCTATTGATATTGAGAACCGGTGTAATTTCTCTTCTGTATCACCCCCCTTTAAAAATATCCCCTCTGGGGATAAATAACGTTTTAGTTTGGGAATCACCATCATCAAGTCAGTCGATTTCCATTTTCTTTTTGATCCCCTAATCTCAGGTATGGGCACCTGAAAAATATCAAACACTGTGTCCATGATGTCCTCCTCGGGCGATCTGGTCACCTCACTGTTCGGGTATCTTTTCCGGATTTGATTAGTTTGACGTTTGTGCACGAAATCTGGTCCCTTAATCATATAGACCATGTTGCTATTTGTTTATCCACAGTGCCGGACTCCCAGAAAGTCCTATTGTTTCTGGAAATCTTATAAAAAACTTTTTCGCCAACTTCATACCGTTTTTTAGTTATCGTTTCTTTTAGATTTGCCCTATCCTGGTTTGGTAACAACTTGTGGAAAATCGATCTAACCTTGCGTCCGAACATGACCTCAGCAGGTGTCTTCGACGTTTCGATGTTTGCATTCGGAGTGACTCTGTAAACTTGCAGACACTGTTGGATTGACTTATTCGTCTGTGATCCACTAGCTTTTTTCAGAGCTCTCTTGAATATGTCAACGAATATCTCTGCCTGTTTATTGCTTCTTGGATGGTATGGAGAGATTGTTATATGCTCGATGAGATGATCCTTGCAAAGGTGTTTCAATTCAGTAGACGTAAATTGAGTACCATTGTCGGTGACAATGCAGTCTACTACTCCAAACCTAGCGAATAGTTCGTATAGGAAGTTGATAGCTGCCTCGGATGTGGGGTTCTTGCATTTTAGTACTTCCGGCCACTTAGCTAGGCTGTCTACAACAATTAGATAGTAGAACCCATCCAGTGGTCCCGCAAAGTCTAAGTGAATTCTAGACCAAGGTCGGTCCGGTTTAGTCCACGATCCGAATTGAGTCGGAGGAGCTTTCATAACTAAATCGCAACCTCTACACTCCCTGACTTTTTCTTTGATATGCTTATCCATGTTTGTCCAGTAAACGAAAGAGCGCATGAGGCTTTTCATTCTCGATATGCCTGGATGTCCTACATGGAATTCCTTCAGCATTCTTTTCTGTAATGTCATAGGAATTACAACCCTGTCGCTATATAACAGGACGTTGTCGCAAATTTAATAAATTCCCTTATCTAGTTGGTTATTGTTATTTTTTTCTTTCGTGCTTATGATAAATTCGTCTACCTCTTCCTTACTCTTAATCTATTCAAGCGTTACTGGAAGTTCTCTTATTGTGTCACATAACGTATATTTTACTTCAGTTTCCGCTTGAATGGCTGCTATCACCATATCCTCCAATGGTTCTGTCTGCTTAGGTATCAACCTTGATAACCCGTCTGCATGACCAAATTTTTTAGATGGTACATACTCCATTTGAAAATTGTAGTTCATAAGAATGGTACCCCATCTTTGCAGTCTATTCGCAGTGCGTTGTGGTAGTCCCTTTTTCGATCCGAAAATCGTTAATAAGGGTTTGTGGTCTGTTTCTAACAGAAATTGTCTACCGTGCAGGAAACGATGAAATTTCTTTATCGCGAATATAATGCTATGAGCCTCTTTCTCAATTTGAGAGTATTTTTTCTTCGGCTGGTAGAAGTGTCCAGGATGCATGGGTTGTGGGTTTTAATTTTCCATCATCTTTTTTGTGCAATATGCATGCTCCTATGCCATAGTTGCTGGCATCTCTTACAACTACAATATCACGCTTGGGATTATAATGTGCCAGAAACAAGCCAGACGTTAAGATATCTTTAATTTTCTGAAACGCTTCTTCGCACTCTTGCGTCCAGACCCATTTTTGGTCCTTCTTTAACAGTTCATTTAAGGGTGATCTTAGTTTATGCATGTTTGGTACGAACACATTTTAGTAATTTGCCAACTCTAAGAAGCTTTGTAGAGACGCAATATTTTCTGGAGCAGGCATGTTCCTTATCGCCATTGTCCTATCTGGGTCTGGCCTTCTTCCTTGCTTATCGATGATTTGCCCTAAGTATTTTATTTTTCCATGAATAAAGTACATTTCTCATCTTTTAATCCTGAGTTGTTTTTTTTGAATACTTGGTTTACATGAGTCTTGTGTTGTTCTTTGCTAACGCTGCTCATTAACCCATCTTCCAGGTACCCTACTCCAAAATCCATCCCATTTAACGTCATGTCCATAATTTGTTGAAAAATCACAGGGGCGACCGTGACCCCAAAAAGAAGGGGGTATTAATGCATAGCAGTTTTGAACACTCCTCATCAACAGTGATTTGAAGATAAGCGTCGCTGAGGTCGAGTTTAGAAAAAATATTTTCCTCCACTCAGTTTCGCAAATATTTCTTCAGGGCTTGGAAGAGGGTAATGGTGATCTTTTTATGCCTTGTTCAAACCTGTGGAAAAGTCGGCACAAACCCAAATCTCCTTTTTTCTTTTTCTTAACATAAACTGTAGGTGAAGCCCACTCACTGTGATCAATTTTTGAAATGACAGCCATGTTCTCCAGTCTTTCTAATTCACCGTCTATTTGCTCTATAGTGGCGTATGGAACATTTCACTTCTTTCTGAACACAGGCAGTTCATTTGTTTTGACTTCAAACTTTGCTACGGCTTTCGAAAACTTTCCAAGACCGCCTGAAAATACGTCTGTAAAATATTCTTTTAATTCCCTCTTGAGTTTTTCTGTCTCCACATTCGAATCCTCAACCTTATGGCAAAAGGAGCTTAAAGGCAGATCCCATAGGCTAAACTTTTAAATCAGATCAGTTCCAAAAAGGTTATTCGAGTTTCGCATAACAAAAATTTTGGCTTTTACGGTCTTATTCTGGAATGAAATATTCGTCAATAATTCCCCTTCGAAGGTTATTTTTTCACTACTGACGCTTCTCGCCGTTTTTGTGATTTGATCATAGTGGGTCTCCCAAGCTTCTTCCATGTCTGTAGATGTCAGACCCACTATCAAGCTGATATTTTGTTCGTCAGGTTCAATTATTGTCAGTTTAATGGCTGTCTTTCTACCAGAATTTTTCCTATAACGTGATGCCTTATGTCCTTCCTGATGGCAGTTGTCACATTGTTTGAATATGTAGGGACACTCCTTGTACCAATGGTTATCTCCACACCTCCAACACGGTCCAGGTGGAACTTTTCCATGTTTTTTTCTCTGGTTATTCATTGAAGTCAATTTTTTCTTCTGATGGATCTTTTTAATGTGCGACACTCCGTTTTCCTCTATGTCACGACTGTCCTGTTTCAACGCAACAAAACGTTCAAAACAAAAGTTTTGTATTGTTAGAAATGGCTCATTTTCGAGTTTTTTTTAAAACACGACGTCTGATTTCGGAGTCTTTATTTAAGACCAGACCTTGCATGAATATTAAACATTTAAAATCATCCGATGATAATTCCTCTAATTTAAAATCGTCGCAAAGTTTATTTACTATACTTGCATACGTAATGTAGTCGGCTTCCTCTCTTCTAGTGACATTCATACACTTATACCTCCTGTGGAAAAAAGAAGTTTTTGTAGAAAACAGTTCTGTTAGTAAAATAGCTGCCTCCTGGAAGTTCAACTCACTGGTCTTTTTTGGAAGGATAAAATTCACAAACTTTGTATGCTCGGTAGCTCCTAATTTTCTTAGCAAAAATCTATTTTAGAGTCTGTCCATGTACTGCAGTCCGATACAAAAATATCCTCATATCTTCTATAGAAGTGAGCAAAAGTGACATCGTCTTCTGGATTATACTTGAAAATTTCGATAGCGCTCCACACAGCCGTCTGGGAAAATGCATTATGATTCTCGTTTGCTTTAGTTAACTGTGTTGCCTCCAGAAATTTTCTCTGTTCCTCCTGTATTTTTATCAAGAGTCGTTCAAAGTGTTTCTGCTGTTGTAGCAGTCTTTCTTGGAATCTTTCTTCTCATATGGTCGCCAGCTCTTTTTATTCAGCATGCATTTTTCTTTGGGCGTTTTGCTCTCTTAAATTTCACCTCAATTTCAACTTGTTTTCTTTGAAGTTCCATTTGTTGTTCAAATTGCTGTCTTTGTAACGTAACATTTTGTTCCGTTTGGAATTTAATTAATTGAAAAAGAGAATCTTTGAATTCAGCGTCCATCATTCACAAATTCAAATTATGCATCACACAATTTACACCTGTAAACAAAATTAGTTTTCCCCACAACGTGCTTTATATAATTACTTTGCTGAACCAATACACAAAGCAAGAAATATATTATTTCTTAGCAAAAAAAAATTAAATCCCAGTTTTTTGTTTGAAAAACAAAACTAAGGAAAAAAATCCCTTTTTTTATATGTTTACGTAGTTTTACAAAACCAAGTCCGTCATGATAAGCCTAATAAGACTAGTTTATGGTAAATCTTTTTAACCCCTTTGCATTTTATTGTTAGAAGCACAAATGACTTACGCGAATGTACACTTTTCACTGTACGTCGTTCTTTGTCCTCGACAATTCTGTAGTAGACCGTTTTAATAAATAGTCAATCCGGATCTTGCTCAAATATCAGATGTTGTCCTAATAATAACGACAAACTTACACAATATCTGTAATAGTTGACGCGGATAACATTGAACTTGAAAAGAAAAAAAAGAAAAGGTGTCAATAATTGAAAATGTCTTTCGCGTTTTCTAGTTTTCGACTTTTGGTAGCAAGTTTTGAGTTTGTGTTTTTTTTTCGTCGCTTAACTACTCTTGTAGTGGTTCATTTGCTGGTAATCCTTGTGAATCCAAATATCTGACGAAGATGTTTTTTTCGTAAAGATCTTGCGAATCCTTGTATATCAATCACTTTGGATGATTTTCTGCAGTGATATCGTTTCGATTTCTCGTCGCCAATCTGTTGTGAAGTAGTCCAACAGTAAAAAGAAGTCAAGTCGAGGTTGGGTTAAAATAACAAGTGTATTAACATAAAAGGTACAAGGTAAGGAAACTGACTGCCTAGACGGTTACAAGACTGTCCTTTTTCTCTCCCGTGACTCTCACTATTTATAGTGAGAACCGGTGTAATTTCTCTTCTGTAAGAACAGCCGGTGTAACAGTAAAACACCCAGAACTGGTGTAGGTAATCGTTCGATGCTAGAATGGAAACAACCCCCCCAAAATTGAATCACTTGTACTGTCGTTTTCAGTCGGTTGTTTTCACCTTTTTACTGGCTGCAACTAACCATGATAGTTGATGTTTGGTAGGCTGCTGCCTGTCATGTTCGTAGGTGAGGAAAAATGTGTCTCCGACCACAGACCATGGTCCACCGACCCTGACTCTTGTGGGAGTACCCCTATTCTTGTCTGATTGGCTATTCCCCGGCTGCCTAGTGTATGGCGAATTACATGTGTAACCGTTCATTCAATTTCGATTTGCCTTTGTCACATGGTGTATAACGCCTGTTAGAGATGTTAAACCGTGCAATTTCTATTTCCATTTGGCACTTCTGTAAATAAAACGGAGTGACGTCCCTCATATTTTTGTGATGCGCTGCATAAAAACTGAAACATTTTTTGCAATTAAATTAAAGAATATAAAATTATATACTCAAGTTTCCTGACGGTAAATTATTTTCTATTTTCATGCGAGATAGAAAAATAAACAATGGAAAACAAGCATTTGGCGATTTTAGGAAAACGTAATTTATTAAAAATGAAAAAAAATGATTCCATGTGTACCGCTGACATATAAATACCATTATCTCAGGCTATTCAATTCTTTTTCTTACTTTTCGTGTCAATTTGTCAAATCAAGGGACAAAACTTATGAGGTGTGGTGACCATTGAGGTTCAAGAGAAAATTCAGTTCTTGAATCCAGGTTATCAGGATAAAATGTATTATCCTGTTTTCGCCTCTTAGCTAGAATAGGCCACTCAAGATGGAAATCCAGGATACCACATTCTGTTATTGAAAAAATTCAGCACCCTAAACTACTCTCTTTATGTTTTAGTGTTGCTTTGAATAAAAGTTGATTCATATTTTAGTCGAGATATGTGTTTATTTAATAGAAGATGGTGACCCCATTTTTATTTAACATTAAATTCCAGTAAGATGCTTCCAGACACGGTTAACTCTACTAAGTTTCTTTAAACCAAATCGAATCACAATTACATTTGGTCACCTCAACGTGATAAGAACAAGTTTTTTTTAAAAAAGAAGAGAAAACTTTAAATACTTTGATAATGATCCCCACTTTTATTCTAAAATTTACGAACACAATATCTAAATGGGAAGACAGTGAAAAAGGAAAAAAAAATAATTTCAACTGAGGGAACCAGGCGTTTTATTCAGGCATGCTTTCTAGTCCTACTATACAGTTTAAAGAGGCTCAAGCTACCAAAACACAAAGGGAAGTAAAAAGAAAAGAAACAGCGTTTCGTCACAACCAAATAAATTTTGTAAAAATATTATGGTGGATTTACAAAGATATACTTTCAGATATCCCTCTAACGTAAGAAGGTGCATTTTATTACGTGTTTTATATAACCCTACATATTATTTGTTACGGTGTCTTGTTTTCTGTTTAAAATCCTTAAGATAATTATTGAGACAATTATTTGTATCCCAATTATTATCTACTATGCTGACAATACTCGACCCTATAATGGAGACAAGTACGGTAGAACTTACATCCGTGTTGGAAAGTCATTGGCGAAACAGGACGTACCCCTTCAGTGGCAAATTTTACTGATGGCAACTAAATCAACCCCTGACACATCTTATGCAACCATGGAAAAGGTTATCGAACAGCTGAGAAGAGAGATAGAGACATTGATGCATATATACATATATGCATACCGACTTTATGTAAACATATATTTAGCTATTTATTAATTATTCTTACTAACAATGATTTCTTTATTTCCTCTATAGAATCATATAAATATACATATATGCCAACATACTGATATGCATACTGACTTTATATAAACATATATTTAGCTATTTATTAATTATTCTTACTAACAATGATTTCTTTATTTCCTCTATAGAATCATATAAATATACATATATGCCAACATACTGATATGCATACTGACTTTATATAAACATATATTTAGCTATTTATTAATTATTCTTACTAACAATGATTTCTTTATTTCCTCTATAGAATCATATAAATATACATATATGCCAACATACTGATATGCATACTGACTTTATATAAACATATATTTAGCTATTTATTAATTATTCTTACTAACAATGATTTCTTTATTTCCTCTATAGAATCATATAAATATACATATATGCCAACATACTGATATGCATACTGACTTTATATAAACATATATTTAGCTATTTATTAATTATTCTTACTAACAATGATTTCTTTATTTCCTCTATAGAATCATATAAATATACATATATGCCAACATACTGATATGCATACTGACTTTATGTAAACATATATTTAGCTATTTATTAATTATTCTTACTAACAATGATTTCTTTATTTCCTCTATAGAATCATATAAATATACATATATGCCAACATACTGATATGCATACTGACTTTATATAAACATATATTTAGCTATTTATTAATTATTCTTACTAACAATGATTTCTTTATTTCCTCTATAGAATCATATAAATATACATATATGCCAACATACTGATATGCATACTGACTTTATATAAACATATATTTAGCTATTTATTAATTATTCTTACTAACAATGATTTCTTTATTTCCTCTATAGAATCATATAAATATACATATATGCCAACATACTGATATGCATACTGACTTTATGTAAACATATATTTAGCTATTTATTAATTATTCTTACTAACAATGATTTCTTTATTTCCTCTATAGAATCATATAAATATACATATATGCCAACATACTGATATGCATACTGACTTTATATAAACATATATTTAGCTATTTATTAATTATTCTTACTAACAATGATTTCTTTATTTCCTCTATAGAATCATATAAATATACATATATGCCAACATACTGATATGCATACTGACTTTATATAAACATATATTTAGCTATTTATTAATTATTCTTACTAACAATGATTTCTTTATTTCCTCTATAGAATCATATAAATATACATATATGCCAACATACTGATATGCATACTGACTTTATATAAACATATATTTAGCTATTTATTAATTATTCTTACTAACAATGATTTCTTTATTTCCTCTATAGAATCATATAAATATACATATATGCCAACATACTGATATGCATACTGACTTTATATAAACATATATTTAGCTATTTATTAATTATTCTTACTAACAATGATTTCTTTATTTCCTCTATAGAATCATATAAATATACATATATGCCAACATACTGATATGCATACTGACTTTATATAAACATATATTTAGCTATTTATTAATTATTCTTACTAACAATGATTTCTTTATTTCCTCTATAGAATCATATAAATATACATATATGCCAACATACTGATATGCATACTGACTTTATATAAACATATATTTAGCTATTAATTAACTATTTTTACTAATAATACTTCCTTTATTTCGTCTATAGGATGGTATGTAAACACATATTTCGTTATTATAGCATGCATGAATCGTGTTGATATCTAACCATAAGCCTATTACTTACTTATATATCGAATACTATGTTATTTTGAATATTTGTTCAGGGTTTAATTTTAGGGTGAGTTATCCTCATGTCTAGTTGTCCTGACAACCCCTTGTACAGACAGATCGAATAAAAGCGAATATTGTGTCCAGAAGGTGAATTGAAACTTACTTTTCTTTCTGTTTTTGCTGGAGATGGGGCATCTTACTGGATGCTAGACATTCACCGGTTATTTAAGACACTCCAGCCTAGAGAGCTTTTTAAGATTCTAACCTTCCCTTCAAGTGCAATTGTTTGTACTTATCTTGCACTTGATTCACCAGGTATACTCGCCAGATAGCTTTTGAAATTATTTTTCATTAGTCCTGTTGCTCCTATAATTACTGGGATGATGGAGATTATCCTAAGATTTCTTCTCAGTCTGTGTTCGCATGTGGACTTTCAAAGTTGACTTGTTTGGCAATAATGATCCACATTCTGCACAATAATAAGATTTCTTCTTGTTTCTTTTCTTTTACTTAAGTCGAAGTTCTCAGAAATCAATATCTATATGCGATACATAGTTATTCAACTGTTCCGTTAAAGTTCTCATTTACCTTTAAATTGTTGAGGTTGTAAACAAGTTAAGAACATTTCATTTCAGGTTTTCATTTGAGGTAACAAATTAAAAGTTAAAAAACTTCACAAAAATAAGGTTTCTCTCTTTATTTTTAAATTTCTTATCATTCTGTTTTTGCTGGGAATAGAAAACTTTTACAGATTCTAACCGTCCCTTTAAGTGCAATTTGTATGCGTCTGTATGTGAACTTTTAATGTTCCCGTCTCTATAAACGACGAACTACAGACTTGATATGAATACGGCTTCTCGTTTAATGTTTAATTTTACTTCAGTCAAAGTTCTCAGAAATCAAGGGGCCCCTTCCCAGGGCTAACACTTGATCTCTATATGAGATACATAGACACCCGAATATTCTATTAAAATTCTCCTTTATTTCTCAAACATTGAGTTAGTAAAAAGTTAAGAATAATATATTTTTTCTCTCCCCAACTGACCAGGCAATATGTCATATATCTTTCTTGTGGTCTGTTGGTCTTACCGGAGTCCAGGACAAGAATTCATCTAATCTGGTGGAGTATCCAGCTACGTGGTGTTACTTGAGGTAACATTACCAGGAGAAGATGCACTATTCCTCGTATGAGGGGATCTTATTTGTACTGCGAATACTATGTGATTTTGAATATTTGGTCAGGGTCTACTTGTAGGGGTAAATACCCTCATGTCAGGTTGTTCTGACAAACCCTTGTACAGAAACCGAAGACACTCGAGGATAGTGTCTAGTAGGTAATTCACCACACAGTTCACAAGAATAAGGTTTCTCCCCAGTGTGTTCGCATGTGAACTGAAAATGATGATCCACATACTCTACAAGAAAAAGGTTTATTCCCAGTGTGTGTTTGCATGTTTAATTTGAAAGTTGCTTTCAGTGAAAATGATGATCCACATACTCTACAAGAAAAAGGTTTATTTCCAGTGTGTGTTTGCATGTTTAATTTGAAAGTTGCTTTCAGTGAAAATGATGATCCACATACTCTACAAGAAAAAGGTTTATTCCCAGTGTGTGTTTGCATGTTTAATTTGAAAGTTGCTTTCAGTGAAAATGATGATCCACATACTCTACAAGAAAAAGGTTTATTTCCAGTGTGTGTTTGCATGTTTAATTTGAAAGTTGCTTTCAGTGAAAATGATGATTCACACACTCTACAAGAAAAAGGTTTATTCCCAGTGTGTGTTTGCATGTTTAATTTGAAAGTTGCTTTCAGTGAAAATGATGATCCACATACTCTACAAGAAAAAGGTTTATTTCCAGTGTGTGTTTGCATGTTTAATTTGAAAGTTGCTTTCAGTGAAAATGATGATTCACACACTCTACAAGAAAAAGGTTTATTCCCAGTGTGTGTTTGCATGTTTAATTTGAAAGTTGCTTTCAGTGAAAATGATGATCCACACACTCTACAAGAAAAAGGTTTATTCCCAGTGTGTGTTTGCATGTTTAATTTGAAAGTTGCTTTCAGTGAAAATGATGATTCACACACTCTACAAGAAAAAGGTTTATTCCCAGTGTGTGTTTGCATGTTTAATTTGAAAGTTGCTTTCAGTGAAAATGATGATCTACATACTCTACAAGAAAAAGGTTTATTCCCAGTGTGTGTTTGCATGTTTAATTTGAAAGTTGCTTTCAGTGAAAATGATGATTCACACACTCTACAAGAAAAAGGTTTATTCCCAGTGTGTGTTTGCATGTTTAATTTGAAAGTTGCTTTCAGTGAAAATGATGATCCACATACTCTACAAGAAAAAGGTTTATTCCCAGTGTGTGTTTGCATGTTTAATTTGAAAGTTGCTTTCAGTGAAAATGATGATCCACACACTCTACAAGAAAAAGGTTTATTTCCAGTGTGTGTTTGCATGTTTAATTTGAAAGTTGCTTTCAGTGAAAATGATGATTCACACACTCTACAAGAAAAAGGTTTATTTCCAGTGTGTGTTTGCATGTTTAATATGAAAGTTGCTTTCAGTGAAAATGATGATCCACATACTCTACAAGAAAAAGGTTTATTCCCAGTGTGTGTTTGCATGTTTAATTTGAAAGTTGCTTTCAGTGAAAATGATGATTCACACACTCTACAAGAAAAAGGTTTATTCCCAGTGTGTGTTTGCATGTTTAATTTGAAAGTTGCTTTCAGTGAAAATGATGATTCACACACTCTACAAGAAAAAGGTTTATTCCCAGTGTGTGTTTGCATGTTTAATTTGAAAGTTGCTTTCAGTGAAAATGATGATTCACACACTCTACAAGAAAAAGGTTTATTCCCAGTGTGTGTTTGCATGTTTAATTTGAAAGTTGCTTTCAGTGAAAATGATGATTCACACACTCTACAAGAAAAAGGTTTATTCCCAGTGTGTGTTTGCATGTTTAATTTGAAAGTTGCTTTCAGTGAAAATGATGATTCACACACTCTACAAGAAAAAGGTTTATTCCCAGTGTGTGTTTGCATGTTTAATTTGAAAGTTGCTTTCAGTGAAAATGATGATTCACACACTCTACAAGAAAAAGGTTTATTCCCAGTGTGTGTTTGCATGTTTAATTTGAAAGTTGCTTTCAGTGAAAATGATGATCCACATACTCTACAAGAAAAAGGTTTATTCCCAGTGTGTGTTTGCATGTTTAATTTGAAAGTTGCTTTCAGTGAAAATGATGATCCACACACTCTACAAGAAAAAGGTTTATTCCCAGTGTGTGTTTGCATGTTTAATTTGAAAGTTGCTTTCAGTGAAAATGATGATCTACATACTCTACAAGAAAAAGGTTTATTCCCAGTGTGTGTTTGCATGTTTAATTTGAAAGTTGCTTTCAGTGAAAATGATGATCCACATACTCTACAAGAAAAAGGTTTATTCCCAGTGTGTGTTTGCATGTTTAATTTGAAAGTTGCTTTCAGTGAAAATGATGATCCACACACTCTACAAGAAAAAGGTTTATTCCCAGTGTGTGTTTGCATGTTTAATTTGAAAGTTGCTTTCAGTGAAAATGATGATTCACACACTCTACAAGAAAAAGGTTTATTCCCAGTGTGTGTTTGCATGTTTAATTTGAAAGTTGCCTTCAATGAAAATGATGATTCACAAACATACCATTCACAAGAATGAGGTTACTCCCTTTTTTTTATTTTCATTCATTTACGTGGGACGGGGTATTCTTCCAAACGCCATACGATCACCCACTATTTACAGACTCCAACCGAGAGCTCTTTTCAGGATTCTGGCTGCTCCCTTGAGTGCAGTTGTTTGGATTTCTCTTGCACTTGGTTCACCAGGTATACTTGCTAAATACTTTTTCAAGTTCTTCTTCATGAGTTTAGTGGCTCCTATGATAACTGGAATGATAGAGATCTCTTTGAGGTTCCAGTTTCTTTTCATATCATACATTAGACCCTGATATGTTGTTATTTTCTCCCTTTCAGCTCTATGTAGGCCCCCATCATTAGAAACACTGACCTCAACCAAAGTTGCCACTCTCTCTCTCTCTCTTGTTCCATATGACAATGTCAGGTTTGACAGCTGCGTTTTCCAGATAGGTAGCTGTGGGGATTTCATGGTCATAATAAATGGTGTATGTCTCATTCCCCACAGTTCTCTCAGGTAGATATTCCCAGTGCCTGCTGCTACATCTGATATTCAGTTTCTTACAGATGGTCCAGTGGAGGTACCTGCACACTCTATTATGTCGTGTTGTATAGGAGCCATCTGCCAACATGATTTTGCAACACGATATCAGGTGGCTCACACTCTCCACTTCAGTGTAGCAAAACCTGCACTTGTCCTGACTTTTTTAAAACGCATTTAATCATCAGGCCCTGGTCTTGTGCGGCCATTATAAGCCTCTCCTGGTCGTAGTGGAGGGCTCCCCTTCTTAGCCAGTCCAAGGACCCGTCCTTATCAATATAGTCATTGGATAGTTCATCGAAGAAGTATGTGGCACGTTTCTGTCCTGTCCACTCATCAATGCACCTGTTCTTAAGTCTGGGTGTATCTCTTCCGGCTCTTTTGGGCTATCTCTGTGGCAGGATTGTTTGGTGTTTCTGCCTCATCTATATGACAGCCTTGTTCAAAATGCTTGGCCAACTTTGTGATGGAATTTGTTTTGCTGGCTTTTGAATCTTAGTGTTCACGTACCATTGCTAGGCTGGGGTTTAAGGAGCTGAAACAGTGGCTCTATGCTGGTGATTTATCTCTGATAGACTCAATCCTCCCTCTCTTCTGGGCAAGTACAGTCTGGCAGACACTGATTTCTATAGATGACTCTATGGAGGGTTAACATTTTTCGTGTCTTTACATCTAGCCTTTTGATGGTTTCTTGAGGCCAATCAATGATGCCAAAGCTGTACGTAATTACTGGCATAGAAAGTTGGTTAATAGCAGTTATTTTATTTTTATTTGTAAGCTGTGTTTTGCAGATCTTTCTCACACGGCGTACATACTCTCTGCCAATTTTCTCTCTCAATGCCAAGGTATTTATAGGACTCCTGCTCTTCGAGATCTCATATCTCATTTTCCTCATTTCGCTGTATATTGTTTGTCCGATTCCTTTTCCCAGCCCTGAGAGAGCACTTGGCGCATTTATCCAAGCCAAATCTCATTCCGATGTCTTTGGAAAAGGTGTGCACAACCTGCAGGAGCTGCTGCAATTCAGTGTCAGAGCTTGCATAAAGCTTAAGGTCATCCATGAAGAGAAGGTGGTTGATTCTCTTAGATGGATCTCTCTAGCATCCCTGACCAAGGTTGTAGGCCTCTCGCCTGTTGTTGAGAAGCTTACTAAGTGGGTCTATTGCCATGGAGAAGAGCAACGGGGATAGGCTGTAACCTTGGAAGATTCCCCTTCTGATATTGATGTTAGGGATGGTAATCTTTCCTTTGCTGTGGCTTAGTGAGGTGTTGGTTTGCCACATTTTTATGTGGGCTGTCATTGTTTATTTAATTACTGGGTTGATATTATACAGGTCAAGGCACCGTAGTAGCCATGAGTGGGGCACGCTGTTATAGACCTTCTGATAATCAATCCATGCCATGCTCAGGTTTCTATGCCGCTTCCTACAATCCTCTAAAATTGTTTTGTCAATCAATAACTGGTCCTTGGTACCAAAGCATCTTCTCCTACAGCCAGCTTGTTGATCTTCTAGGTAGGTTCCAGAGGAGAGATGGTCGTAGATGCTATCGGCTACCAGGCCAGTAAAGAGCTTGAAGGTGGTACTGAGACACCATATGAGTCTGTATTTATTCGGGCACTGTGTCTCTTTTGTTTTGGGTATGAGGCTTGTGTCTCCCTAGGTGAGCTATGATGGTGTTGCCTCTTCACCCCTCAGTAGTCTGTTGAAGCATTTACTGTAGTGGCCATGGAGTGCAGTCAACTGCTTCAACCAAAAATTGGAGACATTGTTAATGCCAGGTTTCTTGTGGTTAGCAAACAGAGCTAACCAGTGTGTGTTAGCATGTGAAGTTTCAATTTGTCCTTTCGTGAAAATGATGATCCACACACTTCACAAGAATAAGGTTTCTCCCTTAATGTTTAATTTTACTTCAGTCGAAGTTCTCAGAAATCAAGGGGCCCCTTCCTGTGGCTAACACTTGATCTCTATATGAGATACATAGATACCCGAGTATTCTATTAAAATTCTCTTTTATTTCTCAAGCATTGAGTTAGTAAAAAAGTTAAGAATAATTTCTTCTCTCCCCAACTGACCAGTCAAGTATGTAGTAGTATATCTTTTTTTGTAGTCTGTTGGTCTTACCGGATTCCAGGACAAGAATTCATCTAGTCTGGTGGAGTATCCAGCACGTGGTGTTACTTGAGGTAACATCACAGGGAGAAGATGCACTATTCCTCATACGAGGGGATCTTATTTGTGCTGCGGATACTATATAATTTTAATATTTGGTCAGGGTTTACTTGTAGGGGTAAGTATCCTAATGTCAGGTTGTCCTGGCAAACCCTTGTACAGAGAGACCGAAGACACTCGAGGATAGTGTCTAGTAGGTAATTCAAACTCCCCTGTGTGTGTTCTAATGTGACGTGTCAATGTGTTATTTCGTGAGAATGATGATCCACACACTTCACAAGAATAAGTTTTCTTCCCAGTGTGCGTTCGCATGTGAACTGTCAAATATCCTTTTTGCGAAAATGATGATCCACACACTTCACAAGAATAAGGTTTATACCCTGTGTGTTCGCATGTGAATATTCAATGTATTTTGTTCTGAAAATGGTGTTCCACATACTTCACAAGAACAAGGTTTCTCCCTTAATGTTTAATTTTACTTCAGTCGAAGTTCTCAGAAATCAAGGGGCCCCTTCCTGGGGCTAACACTTAATCTCTATATAAGATACATAGATACCCGAGTATTCTATTAAAATTCTCTTTTATTTCTCAAGCATTGAGTTAGTAAAAAAGTTAAGAATAATTTCTTCTCTCCCCAACTGACCAGTCAATATGCCATAGTATATCTTTATTGTGGTCTGTTGGTCTTACCGGATTCCAGGACAAGAATTCATCTAGTCTGGTGGAGTATCCAGCACGTGGTGTTACTTGAGGTAACATCACAAGGAGAAGATGCACTATTCCTCATACGAGGGGATCTTATTTGTGCTGCGGATACTATATAATTTGAATATTGGGTCAGGGTTTACTTGTAGGGGTAAGTATCCTCATGTCAGGTTGTCCTGACAAACCCTTGTACAGAGAGACCGAAGACACTCGAGGATAGTGTCTAGTAGGTAATTCAAACTCCCCCAGTGTGGGTTCGCATGTGATCTGTCAATCGTCCCTTTTGTGAAAAGGATGCTCCACACACTCTACAAGAAAAAGGTTTATCCCCAGTGTGTGTTGGCATGTTAAATATTAAAGTTGCCTTCAATGAAAATGCTGATTCATACACTTCACAAGAATTTTTTTCTAAACAGTGTGTTCACATGCTTTGGTTTCATTTTACTTCAGTCGAAGTTCTCAGAAATCAAGGGGTCCCTTCATGGGACTTACACTTGATCTGTATATGAATATTCCATTAAAGTTGTATTTTATCTCTAAAACGATGAGTTAGTAAAAATATTAATTTTTTTCTCTCCAAATATTTTTTCTTTTCAATTGACTAATTGATTATTTTATAGTAAAGCTTACTTGTCATCTCTTGATCTTACTGGATTCCGAGACAAGAATTCATCTAGTCTGGTGGAGTATCCAGCTAAGTGCTGTTATTTGATGTGACATCACTAGAAGAAGGTGCACCATTCATTTTATTAGCAGGTGTACAGCTACCCCGAGGGCATCTTATTTAGGCTTCGAATACTATGCTATTCTGAATATTTGGTCAGGGTTTACTTGTAGGGTGAAGTATGCTTATGTAAGAATTCCATGACAAACCCTTGTACATAGAGACCGAAGACAAGAATGATGTCTAGTAGGTAATTCAAACTCTTTCAAGTGTATGTTTCACTGTGAACTTTTAAAGTTGCAATCAGTGAAAATAATTATCCACATACTTGACATCAATAAGGTTTCTGACCAATGCACATGAATGTATTTTAAAATTTGAATCAACTGTAAATGATTGATACTGTTACAGTAATTAAGTTTCTCCTAATATTGTTAGAATTAGGGTTAATAGTTATATTAAATGAGTTTTTATATGAAGTGTGTACTGATCAGATTTATGGAAAATACTCAGAATATTTCTCTAAAATAATATTAATTATTATGAAATTCAATCACATGATAATATTTCTTCCAATTTCACTAACAGAAATTCTCAGAAAGAGTTAGTCTCCTCAATATATATATATATATATATATATATATATATATATATATATATATATATATATATATATATATATATAGGTACAATCTTTGTTTTTAGATGTTTATTTCAAAAGAATTGTAAGTTTATTCTTTTTAACTCATATGTGGAGTAATTCCTAAAGTGTTTAGTTTTGAGAAAGACTGTAATCCTCGATGTACATTCTCACATATGCTGAGCAAAGTTTCTGACAAAGGGAGAAGAATTGCAATCATCATTCAAATGTCAATATATGTATCTCATTAACCATTATTTTTTAGTTATCTTTGGCCTTGATAAGTGATTAAACATTAAAAGAATTTCTATATTTACATTAGGGTTAATAGTTATATTAAATGAGTTTTCATATGAAATGTGTACTGATCAGATTTACGGAAAATACTCAGAATATTTCTCTAAAATAATATTAATTATTGTGAAATTAAATTACATGATAATATTTCTTCCAACTTCACTAACAGAAATTCGCAGAAAGAGTTAGTCTCCTAAACATATATATATATATATATATATATATATATATATATAATTAGTCTCCTAAACATATATATACATATATATACATAGTCTCCTAAACATATATATACATATATACATATATATACATATATATATATATACACACACACACACACACACACACAGGTACAATTTTTATTTTTAGATGTTTATTTCAAAGGAATGTCAATATATGCATCGCATTAACCTTGAGTTATCTTTGGCCTTGATAAGTGATGACACATTAAAAGAATTGCTATATTTACATTAGTAGAGTGCTCCTCCGAATGAAAAATTATGTATAGCAATTAATTCAATTTATTTCTTCTCATCCACTGCAACGTATATCTGTGAATAGAAAAATCAATATCTTAATAATATTTCATCAAAGTTATCTGAAACATGTTTTTATGATTAATTACAATACTTGACTTGTTCAATGTTTCAATTTGGGTCATAACATTTTTGCCGCCATATTTAACCTATCTCAATAGATTTTTTTACAATATTCTATTAAAAAATGTAGACATATTTATCTATTATAAGAACGCGTAAAACACAGTGTAATTACATGACAAGATGCACTCATGAATGGGGAACACAAATACATACAAAGATACAACGATACATTCATTTTATAAAATCGCTCATTAAATATAAACATAATTCTCTCAATATTTCATCAAAAGTCAAAACAAATCTCTTTTCGTAATTAATATATGATAGGTGCTGTCAACATATATACACATATATATATACATTTGTAACATATAAGAAGAATGTTTTGAAAAACCTGAATATATTTAAAAAAAATATTTTCTAAAATCTTGAACACTTTTAGCGATATACGCATTTTTCAAAAGTATAACCATTCTTTTTCGCTTTTGTTGTTTAATCCTCCTTGATTTAACATATTTGTCGCAGTCAAGTTAAAATTCGTCTGGATATTATGACGATTGATGTTTTATGCCAGTATGTGCCACACGGTGTACATAATATATTTGCAAGTGTAATAATTAAATTCATCTTTTAAAATCCGATTTCAAAAAAAGATTCATCCTTCATTTGCAAGTGAAATAATTAAATTCATCTTTTAAAATCCGATTTTCAAAAAGTTTAATCCTACATTTGCAATTGTAATGAATGTGTTGTATTTTTAAGGTAGATCAAATTTCGATTAAAAACTAAACCGATTTTTTTTTATTTTTAAGGGGGACAAAAAAGTGCGTTATTTAAGAGAACACTATTTAAACCTAAATATTCCAGCAATAAAGATGACAGAAATATAGTAATACAAACAAATAACAAGTGCAAAAATTTACCAAAAAAAATTGCGATGAGATATTTTCCTTTACTTTGTCAGCATTATACAAAATGAACTAAAAAAATAGCCAAAAATAACAATACAAACAAACAATGCATGAAGTGCAACACTTTAAAAACACGTGTGAGTTCAAAATCATGCTAAAAACAATAATTACACAAACAAAACAAAAAGCAACTAAACATATTACTGAAAATAAATAAGTAAAAGTTGTTTTTTCCTATTTTGGTTTCATTTCGACTTTCAAGTTAAATTCAATTTTTATCGTAGTTTTTGTTTATTAAATTGTTAGATGAAAATAGAGAATAGTAAACAAAGCCTTCTCTTCGTTAAGAATGGCTTGCTAAATAATAACGTTATTATTTCAGCCCGGTCCTTAAACTGCACAAGTACCTGGCTGTTATTTTACTGAGTCAATGGGGACTCACTCATATAAAAAAATTAAAAATAATATTTAAAATATGAATAAGTTTTATTTTAGAAAAATTGTTCTTGAAAACATTTTCTCTGATTGTAAAATAAACGGTACTTTTTGCAGTTCACTGACTGTGCTGAAATAATAACGTCATTATTTAGAAACTCATTCTTAAGATGGGGAAAAGAAGGCTTTGTTATCTTTTCTGTGCTTTCACCTAACAATTTAATAAACAAAAGATTAAACTTGAAAAATCTTTAAAATAGCAGAAATACCAAATGTATTATTAAATATTTCATCGCCATTTTGTCAAAAAATATTTACGATCGATTCAATGGAACAATTGAGAATTTCATTGTTTCGATTAAATATCAGATTATCGAAAACAGGTACTTGTTCTTCTTTTACCATAGTCCGTTTTTCACAACTTTTTACTGACCATTTTTTTTCTGTTTTTTCGGTGTACACTTACCTATCAGGCTGCAAGAGAATTTCAGGGTTTTTGGAAATGTATTTCAAATATTTTACATTTTAGGACGGGGGATCAGTTTCCAATGTAAATTCAAAGTAGATTTATCCCCCTCTTTTTGACCATCTTAATTTAAAAAAAAAAATCTTTTCCCGTGTACAATTACCTATTATGTCGATAGAGAATTCCGGGGTTTTTGGAAAGAAAAATAAAAAAATTTAGATTTTAAGCCATGGGATCAGTTTTCAATGTAAATTCAACGTAGACTGATCCCCCTCTTTTTGACCATCTCAAATTTTTTTAATTATTCTTCTGCTTACAATTAACTATCATGTCGCGAGAGAATTCCAGGGCTTTTGGAGAAAAAATTCAAAATATTTAGATTTTAAGACGGGGGACCAGTCTTATTCGTCTTTTACCATAGTCCGTTTTTTACAACTTTATACTAACCATTTTTTTGTCCTTTTTTCGGTGTACACTTAACCCCCCCCCCCCCCGAATATTTGAGATTTTAGGAAAGGGATCAGTTTTGACCATGTAGCATGTATTCTTCTTATGGACCAACTTTTTTTTCGGTGTACAATTACCAGGTCGCTAGAGAATTCCGTTTTTTTTTTTGGGGGGGGGGGTTCTTTAAATATTTTAGATTAAGCATTTCGGGCGGGGGGGGGGGGGTAGGTAAGTGTACACCGAAAAAAGGATAAAAAATGGTCAGTACAAAGTTGTGAAAAACGGACTGTGGTAAAAGACGAACAAGACTGATACCCCGTCTTAAAATCTAAATATTTTGAACTTTTTTCCAAAAAACCCGGAATTCTCTCGCGACATGATAGGTACGCAGAAGAAGAATTTTTAAAATTTGAGATGGTCAAAAAGAGGGGGATCACTCTACGTTGAATTTAGATTGAAAACTGATCCCCCGGCTTAAAATCTAAAATTTTTGAATTTCCCCCCCCCCCCCTCACCCCGAAATTATCTATCGACATGATAGGTAATTGTACACCGAAAAAGACTTTTTAAAAAATTGAGATGGTCATATCTCGATCTCCCGTGGGAGGAGAAAGACTTCTCATTTGTTTTCCTCGAATTACGTAAGAAAAAAAAAGAGTCTCCTATTTTCATTTTCATTAAGGCTATAAGCTTTCTTAATTGCTACATTTGAACTTTTAATTCTGATCCTGACTGATCAACTTTCTCGGAATAATAAAAAAAAACAGCCACTTATAGATATAAGTCGATATATATGAGTCTGTGCGGAATAATATTAGTTGATCTTTTGAGAAAAAAAAATACTTGTTATGTATTGTTAATGTGTCTTGGTTTTTTATACAATATATGTTTATAATTTGTGATACGATGTGTTATTCATTTTTATGGAGTACGGGTTGATTTCCTTTCATCGGGGTTTCAACCGTTTTCACATTTTTACATTCGTGGCTGAACTACGTGTAGGTAACGTTCAGTGTCTTAGCACCACAATTATAACATTCGCTAACTCCCTCCAAAAGTAGGATTCCTCAGCCGATAGCAATGAATCGATTCCCTCCCCTTAAAGGTTGTTGTAATGCCTGGGAGGATTGCCTCCTGAGTTGGAACAAATACTACATTTTAATACGAGCCAGGACACCTATTTTTGACTATTCATTGTCTGTTTTACGCTTGTATCAATTCAATGAAAATGGTATTTGTCATCTTTTATTTTTCCCCATTAAAGTATTAAAATATTTTAATAAATAAAATAAAAAAAATAATAATACCCGTAATATTCACCCCAAAAGATCGGCCCTGTTTTAAATGGTTTATTTAAATTTTCTGCACTTTAATTTTCTGCGAACCTGCTTTTCGGTCGCCATCTTGAATATGGACCTCTATCCATCAACCTAATCAATTTTTGATTAACACATTTTATAATCATTTCTGTTTTGAAAGCAGATTGTGAAACAAAAAGTAAGTATTACTTGAATTTAGTTTTTTTTCTTGTTTTTTACTACAGAAGTGCGTAATTATGGTTCCCTTTATTTTAGGTATGGATCTCCGAAATAAGCTAACGTTTTAATTTGACATGTAAACAAAAAAACTCCCCCACCCCCGCTTCTTAGAATATTGCAAAATAAATTTGGCTCTTGTATAGATCGAGTACACAGCCGAAATTTATTTTAGAAGTGTTCCAATGGTGTAAGAAGGGGCAGACAACTCTCTTTTTTTAAGACATAATTTAACGCCGTAAATATAATACCGGCCGTATTCCACAACTTGGGTTTTTGGTGGCTATGAAAAGGACACTAAATCGGATTTTTAGTGACGGTCCCGTCCAGAGATGCCGCCA
Source organism: Sepiola atlantica (assembly GCA_963556195.1). Lineage (NCBI taxonomy): Eukaryota > Metazoa > Mollusca > Cephalopoda > Sepiida > Sepiolidae > Sepiola > Sepiola atlantica. Next base: position 581,821 of record CAUVYP010001106.1, read on the forward strand.
CATTAATCCCAATAATAAAAAAATATCTGCGATAATTTAATATTTTAAACTATAAAAAAAAAATCAAAAATCTGTTAATCAAAACAATAGGACTGTTCGTTTTGCTGGTTTTGAAATGAAAAAAATATACTGTTCATTTTCCCAAATTCTATTTTCTTCAATAAATGTTCTATCAATATACTGTTGATTTTCACAAATTGTTATTTCTTCGAAAAATGTTCTATTAATTGAATTTGCATGACTTCTTATTAAAGAAATGGATATTTTCCATTTTCGGAGACATTGCGTGCTAAAAAAGAGAGTTATCTGCCGCTTACACCATTGAAACTCTTCTAAAATAAATTTCGCCGTGTACCCGATCTATACAAGAGCCATAAATGTTAATGAAATTTTCACTATTTTTTTTTTAATTTGAGTACAATTTAGGAAAAAGTACCCGTAGAATTTCAATACTTAGCTAGTCAATTCCGTGTTTGCACGGAGACTTCCGAAGCCGAGGCATAAAATTAACTTTTTGGGGTGCTTTTCCAGTTTAGCAGATATATTCGAAGAAAAACAAAAAGAAACTGCGGAATATCTGTTTGATGTACGTACCTGTTTTCAAAGGGGGATAACCGTAACTTTTGTGAAATTCCTTCAAAAAGAATGTTTCACCCCTTTTTCCGTTCTGTTAGCTGTCGTTATGCCCGAAATTGGCTAAACTAAACACAATTTATGAGTTCAAAAAAAGATAAAGTTAAAATTTCCCTCAATTACTGAAAGCTAACACACATACATACGCTATAAGACAAAATAAGATCGACGTCACGTGATCAAATGGACCTATTTTTCAAAATAGCTGTCATATTTATACTTTCATTGGTACATCGCTAAAATTTAATTTTCTTTTATAAAAAAAAACACTTGATTAATTTACGTACTTTTTGGTATAATATATATATTCAGCCCGTGACAGGTCCGTACATCAAACAGATATTCATCACTTTGGTTTATTTTTTTTTTCGAAAGTATCCGCTAAACTGGAAAGCACCCAATTTTTAATTTTGTTTTGCAAAATAATTTTCTTCATTGAAACTGTTGTGCTATTTTGTTTAAGTGTATTTTTTGGTTATTCGCAAGAGTAACCCACCCTTGATTTATACGTTTAGCTTCAGTAAGTATGGATGATCGAAAAAACAATAATCTCGGTAAAAATAACCAGACTCAGTAAAAATCTTTAATTTTTTTAAAAAATTCATATGAAAAAATTAAATTAAATTTACGTCATTGAATTTTTTCATACATATGTTTCAAAGAATTCATTTATTTATTAATACTAAAAAAATAAGGTGATAAAATAATCTCGGTTATAATGACTGTAGTGTCGAAGATCACGTACCAACGTGATCGGTACGAGAGCAGGAAGCAGGAGCAGCAGCGACATAGCTAGGGACATAGATAGAGAGATTACGACCGTTGATACACACATGTTGTTATAACCCTTGTTAAATAAAGATATGTTTACAACCACCACAATTGACTGTTGTTTATTACCAAACACCACAAACTGGCGACGACGATGAGATGAAATTCTACACAAAAAAAAAAGCAAAGAAAGACATCTACAAAAAAAAAAGTGCAAACAACGAACTTTTCTACGGAAAAAAAAACACGAAAAAAGAGGTCACACGTGCTACAAGAGAGAAAGAAAAATATACTTTTTTTTCATCCAAAGGAAAAGTACAGAAAAAAACGAGAGATAAGTAATTCGTTTGTTATCACATTTATTGTCTTTAAATAACAATCCTTTTGTTATTCACATCTTATTGTCCTTTTAAACAACAATATGGCAAAATTCGTCACATTGGGGGGGGGGGGGCTAAGCCCTCCATGTGCGTTAGATACGATCGGAGATCCAGAGTCTTTACATAAAAGATGGGTAAATTGGAAAACCGATCTGGAAATTTTCATACTAGCTTCAGGTGTCATAAATCCTGAGCAAAAAAGAGCTATCCTTTTGTTAACAGGAGGTGAGGGTCTGCGTGAAATTTGGACGAATTTCACGGACGAACAAAAAGCCGGACACGAGGCTAATAAAGAAAGAGTCGATGTATTCCGAACAGCTATAGAACTGTTTGACAAAACTTTCGCTCTAAAGGAAAATATCCCTAAAGCGCGTTCAAGATTTTGGGAGTCTGAACCAAACACGGGAGAAACCGTGAATAATTATATTACTCGCTTAAAGAGTTTGGCGAAGGTGTGCGGTTTCACTCCAGAACCGAACGAATTCGTCAGAGACAAGATCCTTCTTCACATAAGGGACGCGGAACTAAAAGCCAAATTATATGGTGAAAGCAACTTGACGTTGGATCGTCTCATCCAAATTATTGGGACGTACCACCACAAAGAGGCCCTAATTTTAGGATCTACTTGTACGTCTGATATAAATAGATTAAGCGACAGACAAAAACCTAAACCAAGCCACAATGTGTCATCTGCATGTTATAAGTGTGGGGGGAATGGACATTTTGCAAGAGATTGTGTTAGAAGCAAGCATCACAAGTGTGGAATCTGTGGGAAAAAGGGACATTTTGAAGTCTGTTGTTTCTACAAAAACAAACAAACAAAAACGCAGAATAGAAACGAACATGACAGAGCCCCAAAATACAGTCGTGGTGGACGAAAGCATTATCATAACAAAGGAATTCAACAGAGTGTAGGGGAAATGGAAGATAACAAAACTGGTGGCGCTAATGGGTTTAATTTATTCAAAATATCAATGAGTGAAAATGTAATAAACCTCAAAGTCAGAAACACCACCATCCCTTTAGTGATAGACTCAGGAGCACAGCATAATACATTATCTGTAGAGGACTTCAAGAAAATAGAAAAAGAAGGACCCAAAATTAAGCTCCAGCCAGATTCTACTAAACTATACCCCTATGCTAGTGAAAAACCACTTCCCCTTCTAGGAAAGTGCATATTGAAGGTTGAAGTTCCTAGCACAAATCGCTACATAACAGTTCCATTTTTTGTCATACCACAGGCCCAAGCGTCACTTTTAAGTGGTAGAACTAGTAAAAGACTAGGACTTTTAAGTGTGGGCGTTAACGCCAACATCTTGAACTGCTCGGAACTGGATATATGGAAAAGAATACTAAAAGAATTTCCAAAGGTTTTCAGTGGATTGGGAAAACTGAAAAACTACCAATTAAAATTCAAAATAAATCCAGAAATTATACCTGTCACTCAGCCAGTACGTCGGATACCATTCAAGCGGCGGCAATGTGTCCTAAACAAATTGCAAGAACTGGTTGATCTGGATGTAATTGAGAGGGTCAGGGAACCTTCTCAATGGGTGAATCCTTTAGTGACAGTGGAAAAAAGGCCCAAGGACAATGGAAAAAGCGATGTGAGGATATGTATCGACATGCGTAGAGCAAACGAAGCTATCGTTCGAGAACGTCATCCAGTGCCCACGATTGAGGAAACTATACAAGAAATGGCTGGAGGCAAATATTTCTCAAAAGTAGATTTGAATATGGCCTACCATCAAATAGAGTTGCATCCAGACTCCAGAGAAATCACAACATTTGCTGCACCTGATGGGCTATACCGGTATAAAAGACTTATGTTTGGGGTAAACATGGCCTCAGAAAAATTTCAGCAAATCATAAGTCAGGTTATAGCTGGCTGCCCAGGAGCATACAACATGTCAGATGACATCATAGTAGTCGGGAAAACAGAAAGTGAGCACGACACTAGACTCGCCAAAGTTTTCCAACACCTAGCCGAACAAGGACTGACCGTCAATGGAAAGAAGTGCCAGATTAAAATGACATCTATAAGATACATGGGCCACATTCTGACACAAGACGGCTTGAAGGTCTCGGACGAAAAGGTGAAGGCTGTAGTTGATGCTCCTCCACCAAAAGATGCATCACAGATGAGGAGTTTCTTGGGACTGGCCCAATTCTGTGCTAAGTTTGTGCCCCATTTTGCTAGTGTAACTGCACCACTTTGGGATCTTACAAGACTAGATTCTGATTGGAAATGGGAAGAAGAGGAACAATATTCCTTTAACAAACTAAAGAAAGGGTTAATTGAAGCGCCAGTCATGGCATACTACAGTGTTGAGTTGCCAACTAGAATCACAACTGATGCTTCTCCCGTTGGCGTGGGTGCAATCATTGAACAACAGCAGCTAAACGGATACTGGAAACCAGTATACTATGCCAGTAGGAAGCTCACACCAACAGAGTCCCGATATTCTCAATTTGAAAGAGAAGCACTGGGAGTATTCTGGGCATGCAAAAAGTTCAGTCTGTACCTCATTGGATGTGACTTTCAGATCCTGACTGATCACAAAGCGCTGGTAAAGGTACTATCACCTTCCTCGAAGCCCCCTTCAGCAAGAGTGGAGAGATGGCTGTTGTTTCTACAACAGTTCACCTACAAAGTCATCCACATTCCTGGCCGAACCAATAAGGCGGACCTGCTGAGTCGACAGCCCGTTGAAAACCCAGACAAAACTGAGGAAAAGGAAACAATGGACTACATCTACAGTATCATTAAAGATACTGTACCTCAGGCACTGACTCCCCGTGAAGTGGAAAAAGCTTCAAAGGATGATGCTACGATCTCCAAACTTCGGCAAGCTATATCCGAAAATGACTGGACCCATTTCAAAGGTACTGCATTTCATGCAATCAAAGATGAACTCTGGATAGCAGGACAGATGGTCATCCGAGGACGCAGGATCATAATCCCTGAGGCACTTCAGGGGCGGGTAGTTGTACTGGCTCATGAAGGACGCCAAGGGATTGTGCGAACCAAAAATCGCCTACGGTCCAAAGTTTGGTGGCCAGAGATGGATAGAATGGCAGAAAAGCGAGTAAAAGCGTGTTACCCATGTCAAGTGGTTGGCAAAAATGCCCCTCCAGAAGAACTAGAGAGTACACCGCTGCCTGACCAACCCTGGACCTATGTAGCTGTTGACCTACTGAGTGTCTCCGAAGGGAACTACCTGCTGGCTGTTGTCGACTACTACTCAAGATGGCCAGAAGTTGCGCATATGAAAATAGCAAATGCCAAAAATGTAACGGGTGCACTAGAAATGATGTTCAATCATCATGGATATCCCAACTATCTGAGGAGTGACAACGGACAGCCATTCTCATCAAGAGAATTCAATGAGTATATGAATACTCACGGCATCACCCAGGTGAGAGGGATCCCGTATTGGCCACAGTCCAACGGCGAAGTGGAACGGTTCAACAGAACAATTAAGGCAATTAAGATCGCCAAAGTCGAAGGGAAAGACTGGAGGACTGAACTAAGGAATTTTCTGTTCCAATACCGAACCACCCCTCACACAGTAACCGGAGTATCCCCAGCGAAGTTACTAATGAACCGCGAACTCCGAGGTAAGCTGCCAAGTATTGTAGGAGCGTCCACTGATTTTAGTGACGTACATGATAAGGATGCTCTACACAAACTAAAACGCAACATAGCTGCTGACCAGAGAAGAGGAGCCAGAGACCAACAGATCCAGAGAGGGGACACAGTATTGTGTAAAAATTTACACAGAACAAACAAGCTGGACGCTCGGTTCGAGTCTCAGCCCTATCAAGTTGTGGAAAAGAAGGGAAATGCTGTTCTAATACAACAACCCCAAGGCCAAGTGAGAATGAGAAACGCTTCCCATGTAAAAAAGGTACCCGGCGACATGCAGTATAGTCCTGACTACACCGACGTCCCTAAAGCAGTTTACTCTCCCCCTGATACAACCCACTGGCCCCCTACTTCTACAACAGATATCGAAGACACACACCTAAACCCAATCGATGCACTTCCCATCTCCAGTCCAGACCCTAAGGAAACTGCTCAAGAACCCCTAACACCGGCCCTAACTGCCCCTAGTGGTTCAATCAGAACACCTAGAGTAAGATCCACCCCAGTGTGGCAAGAAGACTTTATAGTGACATAAATTTATAAAAAAAAAGAGGGAAGATGTAGTGTCGAAGATCACGTACCAACGTGATCGGTACGAGAGCAGGAAGCAGGAGCAGCAGCGACATAGCTAGGGACATAGATAGAGAGATTACGACCGTTGATACACACATGTTGTTATAACCCTTGTTAAATAAAGATATGTTTACAACCACCACAATTGACTGTTGTTTATTACCAAACACCACAATGACACATGATAAATTGTTTTTGATTGATCTTTCACATTTGTTTTTCATTATCGTTATGAAAAACTGTTGAAAACGTTCTATCAGCTTCGGATCTATCATTGAATGAACTGTTTAGCGAAACAAGTGATTGTAAGAAAATATTACAATGGTTGCAATAAAGTAATAAAAATGTAGGCCAAAAAAAAAATCCAAGACTTAAAAAATTTTTTTTTTCATATTTAAAAAAACGTAACCGTATGAAGTAGGGGTGGGTTACTCTTCAGAATAGCCTTATATTTTTATTTTTTAGATGTGTTCTTATTTTTTGTTTTTATAAAGAAGAACTTTTTTTCATGTTATTTTAATTAATTAAACGCAAAGTGTGATGATTTTACCCTTGTTTCTGCTTCCGGATTCTCCGTTCGTACTCGGAATTGCTGTAATCACGACTACAATTTTCCGTGTGGCTATTCTTAACTTTAACATATATAATCATTTTCTCATGTAAAATAAGGTAGACACTTTGGCTTTATTTAACTTTTTTCTTTTTATTTCTCTTTGTGTTCAATGAAAACATTTGTTTGTTATTTTTATTTTTATTTTATTTTCTGTTATTTTTCTTTAGTAAAAACTGAAAAAATATATAAAATTGAACTGTTTTCTGCAATTGTTTTTGTTTGCTCTTTTTCAATTTATTGGATGAAAAGTGTGAATTTTTATCTTGTTTTGTACTTGAAACTGCTTACGTCACGACTGCAATTCCTAATTTACACCAAATTTGTATTAAGACGGACATAAAACTATAGCCTAATTCATCTTAGTTCATTTCCTTGTGTTTTGTAAAACAATCTCTTATGACAAATCGATAATGTGTTCTTCATCAGTCAGCAATGACAGTGTCGGATGCTTCGACGGGTGGGTTTATGATGAAAGGTTGAAGATTAGTCAATATTCAAAATGAGATAAGAAGATGCCATCAAGAGATTGTGATCATTTTAATGCTTATTTTGATATTTTGTTCACTGCACAAGAAAATGCAATAAAACAAATTGCATTTTATAGAAATTGCACCATTTATTTCACACGTTCACTCTATTATTATGTGTTAATGCAAAACATGTTAAGAGATTGATGGACTTCTTTACAGAGGGAACCATGTTAAATATTACACCGGTTATGACAAAGCAGTTTTATTTCATAATTTCATATCTTTGTAGTTCATTGTGCCATTCTCATGAATATTGATATTTAATTTTACCGCCCTCCCCACGTTATTTATAGACTTGCAGTCTATTTTTTCTCGTTGGACAAGAAATCGCAGTTTTATTTTAGAATTCTTCTAATTTGTGGCTGTGTGTCCAATCGCATAGTTGCCAGAAATTTTATGCTTTTTATTTGAAAACACATTCAGTTTTAAATTATATAATAGATTGATTTTCAAATATTTTCATCAATACTTTGCTTAAACTTTTAAAAGTAAATTCTCTTGATCAGGTTTTGATTTTTAAGGAATTTAATTCGTTTAAATGTATTAAAAATCATTTAGATATATAATACCACTTTTTTGACAAAAATAATGAAATTAGTATTCTGCAAAGAAAAAATTATTGCAAAAATAGATAAAACCATTTTAAAACCGATTTTACAGGATAATTGTGCTATTTTTACTAAAGTTGTTCAAGGAAAGAATGTATTAGAGTTGAAAGATTTCTTGCATCATAAAGGTGCTTTCTTCTCTCTCTCTCTCTCTCTCTATATATATATATATATATATACATATATATATATATTGCGGTAAATCAGACTATATCATTCATTCCAAGTGTGAATGTTATGCTAAGCATTTTGAACGTTTGACTCTCTGTGAGGGTACAATTAGACATGTCAATCGGTAGTTTGAAACGTTTCTTATGATTATTAAAGTAAAGCTTTGTCTTGGTAGCATTGTATGTAACCATTTAGTTTTTACCTCTTTCTACTACAGACTGGAGGTCATTTTCTAAGAATTCAGCCATTTACTTGAATTTCCCGTATCTTGAGAATAAAGCATAGTGTAATCAGAAATATACCCATCTCGGACGCGATTCTATCATGGAGGTTGTTTATGAAGAACAGGAATAATAAAGGTTCAAGTATTTAACCCTGGGGCATACACTAACCCTAACCCGAATTAGTGTGGTGTTATTTGGATATGCAGTCATCAGGAACGACCTGAATCTTTCTTATAGTCAAGAAAGATCTGTTTGTATTAAATATCTACCCAGTAATACCGTACTAATTAATTTCACTAAAAAGACCTTAAGGCCAGACCTTGTTAAAGTCGTTTGATTTATACCACGCTACCACCCTTACTTAACTTGTCGAATCCAATGTATTGTATATTCATTCAAAGATGACTGTTGGTATATTCACAGTAGAATGGAATCGGCTAAATCTATACTGTTGTAATATTATTGTAGTTAGAAGGTATATCGTGTTGTGGCTTGACTGACAGACATATTCTGGGATGGAATATTATTGTCCTAAGAACGGTGCCACCAGTCTCTGGAGGCCATAATGATGACACCCCGTTTTCGGGAGTTGGTGGCCATTGTTTTGAGCTCATGTTTTTTAGATCCGAAAAAGCGTATGATCTTCTGACTGTCTGAAGGATTAATAAGAATGTTGCTTGTTGGCTTACACAGTTTATGCATTTCTATGCTGGCTATTTAAAAAACATGTGTGTCTATAGCTGATCGACATCTAAAAATAATTTTGTTTCCAAAGAATATGTATCAAATTAATATCATTTCTTGAATTATTATCTTCAAAAATTTATTTTATATTTGCAGAATCTCCATGAATCAAAACAGAATAAATGGATTTAAATGAATCATCAAAAGAGAAAAACAAATCCATTATTGGATTAAAATGAATCATCAAAAGAGAAGAACTAATCCATTATTGGATTTAAATAAACCATCAAAAGAGAAAAACGAATCCATTATTGGATTTAAATGAATCACCAAAAGAAAAAAACAAATAACGTATTGGATTTAAATGAACCATCAAAAGAGAAAAACGAATCCATTATTAGATTTAAATGAATCATCAAAACAGAAAAACAAATAACGTATTGGATTTAAATGAACCATCAAAAGAGAAAAACGAATTCATTATTGGATTTAAATGAATCATGAAAAGAGAAAAACAAATAACGTATTGAATTTAAATGAATCATCAAAAAAGAAAACCAAATCAATTATTGGATCTAAATGAATCATCAAAAGAGACAAACAAATCCATTATTGGATTTAAATGAATTATCAAAAGAGAAAAACAAATCCATTATTGGATTTAAATGAATCATCAAAAGAGAAAAACGAATCCATTATTGGATTTGAATGAATCATGAAAAGAGAAAAACGAATCCATTATTGAGTTTATATGAATTATCATTCACTTTATAGCATCAAATATGGAATGATCTTCGAAAGGAATATTTCGAATTTGTTTATGTAAATTGACGTTAAAAAGTCCGAAAGGATAAAAATAATATTCTTGTGAGTTGAATCTTTTTCATCAAATTTGGTAAAAAAAATATTTCAAAAAAAATTTACTTGCAAAGTACATATATATTCTTTTTTCTATCAATCTTATTTAGTAAAACACTAGCTGGAGTATATGTCTTAAGTAGGGTGCAAAATTCTGAGGCACCTATGTACCCTTTAAGAAATAAAAAAATTCAGACATCCAAATTTATTTGGAAAAATGAAATAAGCAACCTTTCTTATTGATAAAACTGGGTATAGAGCTTAAATATGGGCTAGAAAATTTATAAGATCTATACAATCATCCATATATTGTAAATCGATCAATATTAGACTGCCTTCAAGGAATTTCTAAATTTATGTATGGTTTAAATTCCATTACGATAAGGTGTATACATTTTTCCTATATAAACAGAAGAAAAAGGTATGAGTTAAAAGTAGATTTTGACTTCGACATAATGTAAAATCCATAAATCTAATAGCCGAAAAGTAGTAAGCTGGCACACGGACAAAATACATTTGATCCACACACACACACACACACATATATATATATATATATATATATATATATATATATATATATATATATTATCACAGTTTAAAAAAAAGAATAAAAAAAAATTGTTTAAGAGTATAACTAAAATATTTAATTTCTTTCGGTACTTTCAAAAGCTGACGAGTATAGAAAAATCCACAGAAACACATTGTTATAAAAGTATCGAATTCTTCAATTTCAAAGAACAACATGAAACAAACGGAAAAGAGAAAATATCCTTGTGACTCTTTTACAAAAGTAAACTATGCTGAAAAGTATGCGAACACAGACAAAAGAGAAAGAATATTGTTGTAAAATATGTGACTCTACTTTTACAACAAAACAAAATATGTTGAAGCATATGCTAATACACACTGGGGAGAAACCATATTTTTGTGAAATATGTGGCTCTTCTTTTACAATAAAACAAAGGTTGTTATGGCATATTCGAACACATACTGGAGAGACACAAAATTTTTGTGAAATGTGTGGCTCTTCTTTTACACAAAAACCAAATATGCAGAGGCATATGCGAACGCATTCTGGAGAGAAACCATATTCTTGTGAAATATGTAGTTCTTCTTTTACAACAAAACAAAATATGGTGGGGCATATGCGAACACACACTGGAGAGAAACCATATTCTTGTGAAATTTGTGGCTCTTCTTTTACACAGAAACAACATATGTTGGTGCATATGCGAACACATACTGTGGAGAAACCATATTCTTGTGAATTATGCAGCTGCTCTTTTACAATGAAACACAGTATGTTGACTCATATGCGAACACATACTGGCGAGACACCATATTCTTGTGAAATATGTGGTTCTTCTTTAACAATAAAACAAAGTATGTTAATTCATATGCGAACACATACTGGCGAGACACCATATTTTTGTGAAATATGTGGCTCTTCTTTTACACAAAAAACAAATATGCAGAGGCATATGCGAACGCATTCTGGAGAGAAACCATATTCTTGTGAAATATGTGGCTCTTCTTTTATTACAAAACCAAAGATGTCGAGGCATATGCGAACACATACTGGCGAGAAGCCATATACTTGTTAAATATGTGGCCCTTCTTTTACTATGAAACAAAATATGTTGAAGCATATGCGAACACATACAGGCGAGAAGCCATGTTCTTGATAAATATGTGGCTCTTAAAATATAAGCCACATATTTAAGAAGAATACGTCATGTTGTTACATATGCGAATACCCGAGAGAAACCATATACTTGTGAAATATTTTGCTCTTCCTATACACGAAAACAACATATGTTACTACACATGCGAACGGATTCCGGGGAGAAACCATATCGTTAATTATGTGGTACATTTGCAATGAAATAAAAAATGTTGACACAAATGATAATGCAATCATATACAGGAGCAAAAGAATGTTTTTTACATGTAAATTAAGGATTTTGAGACATGCGATCAAAAAATATTTTTATTAAGTATTCGATATTTCAATTAAAATGAATTATTACCTGCTGCAAAATATGCAGAACACATACTTGAGAAAAACCATATACTTGGGATACATATGTGGCTCTTTTTGTAAAGAGAAACAACGTATGTTGCGTCATATGCGAACACATACTTAGAAAAAAAGGGAAACCATATTCTTGTGACGTATGTGGATCATCGTTTACAGAGAAACACGGTCTATTGCTACATATACAAACACATACTGGAGAAAAACATGTTTATGCTAAATATGTAGCTTTTCTTTTAATCAGAAACAGGGTATGTTGTGTCATATGCGAACACATACTGGAGAAAAAACATGTTTATGCTAAATTTGTGGCTTCATCTTTAATCAGAAACGGGGTATGTTGTGTCATATGCGAACACATACTGAGGAAAAAACATGTTTACGCTAAATATGTAGCTTTTCCTTTAATCAGAAACCGGATATGTTGTGTCATATGCGAACACATACTGCAGAAAAAACATGTTTACGCTAAATATGTGGCTTTTCCTTTAATCAGAAACAGGGTATGTTGTGTCATATGCGAACACATACTGGGAAAAAACATGTTTATGCTAAATATATGGCTTTTCCTTTAATCAGAAACAGGGTATGTTGTGTCATATGCGAACACATGCTGGAAAGAAACGATATACTTGTGAAATATGTGGCTTATCTTTTGACAAAAAGATAACAAATTTTACTCCTAAAATTCCTTGCTTGTGTTGCTGGACTCTGTAACTCCCTCCCTGCTCCCTGTTTTCCTGATTGTATTTACACGAAGAAATTAAAAACTAATGTAAAATAATATCTCGCTGCGCAGCTCCCAATTTAGGTTGACCCTCTAAAAACTTTCACCCTTTTTCTCAGTAGCCCCTTACGTCGGCAGTTGACGACTGCCTTGATTGAGGTGAACTGTTAAAAAAAATGAAAAATAACGAGAAGCCGCATTCACCACATACCAAGTCGCATGTATGATTAGAATCCTGAAAGTTTATATCAATTGGAATATCTTAAATAGTAGGTGATTATTTAGAATCCGGCAAGATGCCCTATACCTAACAAAGAAAGGATCGAATGCATATGATACGAAAATAGACAGGGAAACAACATACATGTAAATATTGAATTGAAATGCTCTTATTTACAGAAAAAATTGCTTATTCAGTGTTCCGTACATTTCGACTATTTACAGAATTGAAAACTATTGTTTAATAAAATTGTTTGTACAATATACATTCATTTCGTGAAAACGAGATGATTGGTTGAAAGTAAATTAAATATTATTGAGTTTTTGGTTATCCACTTGAGGAAAATGTGTTTGCCGATGCTCTTATCAATCGCCCCTCTCAACTAACTTTTGTATGTTGTTTTAGAAATTGTTATGGTGTACTATCTCCCATGGTCTCTTTTTCTAACAATTGCGTTGAGACTGTCATTGAAGTTGTAACTCTCTCACAAAGCACGTCATATGACTTTTCCGTTGTAGAGGAGATAATTAATTCTCTTACATCAGCAATTGTCTTCAGGCAAAATCGACGCCACATGGCAGAACTTATCTATCTGTACAGATATAGATTTCTGTCTGAAAAACAAGTCCAGCTTAGAAATGAATAATGTAGGGTCATCGCGTATACCCCTCAGATTTAAACGAAATGTTGGCGACGCCATTTACATTTGTTATTGTATATTTGCTTATTTTTAATGCTTACTGCGTGTCGTGGCTGGTTCAATTCACGCATCAGGCTTTCTATATAGTATTAGTAGGAGTATCAGCTACTGATGACTTGGAAGGGGCTGTGTTGCGTAGCCGTTTTAATCAGCCAATCACAAGGCCGTCACAAAGCGTGAGTTGAAGAAGAACACAAGCGGCCATATTTAAAACGAATATTTTAATTTAAAAAATATCTAGACTAGAAAGAGAGCGTTGCATTTTTTCATGCAACAAAAACTTTGTTGGTTTTGTTTTTTTAATAAATTAACTCATACAACGAATTTCATGCTTTAACATCTTTTTTTTCTTTAAATCAATAAATCTAACTATACTACGGAATTCGTGTTTCAACAAAGTTTAATTTAAAGAGATGGAATTTATTTTAAACTTAGAGGTTTTTCATTTTTCACCTTGTTTACGCGTTCTAAGCTCACAAATATGAGTATATCTTTGCATTACCTTCACCACACTAAGTGATCACCTATATATCAATGTCAATGCTAATAAGTATATATGTTCATTACCTTTACCACACTGTAAGTGAAAACATATATACCAATCTCAATGCTAATAAGGATAAATCACACCTAAATACACTATACACATTTTATTTATATATTGACAAACGTAAAGTAGACTTGTAACACCACATAAAAGAACATACAATAAAAAAAGGCTTGTTACACCCCACATGTGGTGATCTCTAACATCCATAGAAGTTTCGAATCTAAGACAGAGTTCCTTTATATCCAACAACATGAGATCTGTCCACAATGATGAATACTCTTCCATATCTTCTAGTAGTCTGGGTCTCTCTCTCAAAGGGGAAGTAGCCCACCAGTACCTTTAGCAACTATTGTCGTTTTCCCTCTTTCTCCTTTTAAAATGAACAATATATAGAAAACTTAGAGAAAATGATGGACCTGGCCACTATAGGCCAAGTATTTTGATATTAAGATATAATCAATTTTAAGAAATTATCAATAAAAAGATTTGTTCGACATCTTTAATCTAAGACAGAGTTCTTTTATATCCAACAACATGAGACCTGTCCACAATGATGAACACTCTTCTATATCGTCTAGTAGTCCGGGTCTCTCTCTCAAAGAGGAAGTAACCCACCGGTACCTTTAGCAACCATTGTGGTTATCCGTCTTTTTCCTACACTAAAAAGATTTGTTTTGAAAGTGTGTAGCTTAAAATAGACAGTATATCGAAAACTTAGTAGAGAAAATGATGGAGCTGGCTAATATGGGCCAATTATTTTGATATTAAGATATAATCAATTTAAAGAAATAATCAATAAAAAGATTTGTTCGACACTTTTAATCTAAGCACTAGAAAATAACAAATTATTCAGAAATTATGAAAATATGTGTAACTTTTGAATTTTCCGATCTTTGTCATTTTTTTATATAAGATGATTGTATTATCTGGTTTGAAAGTTAATGTTTTGATCTTTTTTAACATCTGATTTACAAATAACCCTTCTTTTACGTAAGTTGTGTGGAATGATGATGATAAAACAGAAAATGTTGTAAAATATTTAGATGTTTAATAGAACACACCAAAGTATTCTGAAATTATATATATATATATATATATATATTTATATATATATATATGGAGATATTTAAAGAGATATACAAAATATTTCTATATAAATACCGTGAGCTAATATTTATGAGTAGCGTATATTTGGCCGTTACTGTTTTGGGATTTAATAATGTGTCTTTTAAAGGAATTAGGGAGAGAAAATGGGGATTATATATATATTATATATTATATATATAAATAATATATATTTTAATTCATATTTAATCTTTAAAATAAATATATTTAAGTTTTGTTGTTTTTTGTCTAAAAACAAAATTTTCTTGTAAGGAGCTTTTAAAAAGAGCATACTGTTGGGTTCTAGTATTTAGAAATTTAGTTGTTGAGAGTTAGGTGTGATGGATCCAATTCTAGTATCGAGAAGATAATCAGAATGACGAGTTAGAAGAGTATATATATATATATATATATATATATATATATATATATATATATATATATATATATGGAGGTAGAGAGAAACATTTTAACCATTAAAATTTATATTTAATCTTTAAAATGAATATATTTTAGTTGTTTCGTTATTTTCTGTCTCTGGGTTAAAAGCCCGAATGACTAAAAACAAAAACTTCTTGTAGAGAGCTTTTTAAAAGAGCATACTGTTGGGTTCTAGATTTTTGAAATGTTGTTTGTTTAGAGTTAAGGCTGATGGAGTCAATTTTACTATCAAGAAGATAATCAGAATGACGACCAGTAGGTAATTCGTCTGGCCATAGAGTAATTCGTCTGGCCATGTCTGACTGAAATAGAATAAGCAAAACGAGATCACCATTACTCACGAAATAATGGATTTACAACTAAAGAGGTGTGTAGATTTATTGACTGGAAACACAGAAACAGAATGAAGGTAATACAATGAGTTGGTTAACATAGACAGGACGAAATAACATTATCCTGGAGTTCCACAATTCTTCTACCACACGCCTGATAGAGAGCGCGGGAATATACGTCTTATCGTTTTGAGATAGAGACTGGAACTGGAGATTCATGAGGTTTGTGTTCGCGCCAAAACACGATTCATTGCGTCTGAATCTCGTGCAGTGAAGAGGCGATGAGTACATAATCTATCGACCGATAGTAAAATAGTTTATTCATATAACTGTTACATACCCTCTACTTAGGCTTAAAGACAATGAAACAAAAAAAACTTCATTGACAGTAGCAGCACATGAAAATACAATTGAAAGAATGTGAAAATGCAAAAAAGAGTATATCATTGATAAATTTGTACAAGAATGTCTTTGTTTTGCAAACATGCAATGATCTGAAGTAAGAAAAGGAAAATATTCATTTGTTTAAAGGTTAAAACTGTTCAGTTATTGCAAAATGCAAATGTTCATTTGTTCAAAATTTAAATGATTACAAATATTTTCAAAATCGAACGGGTTTCATTCCAGAAAATATTTCACACATACAGGTCCAAAATTGAAAAAGTGGTAATTAATTAGTTTAGGAAATGTAAATGTTCAGAAATATCAGGTTTTACAAAACATTTTAGGCCAAGAGACATGTCTACTGAAGATACAATATCAGTTGACATGGACAATGCTATTGTGGGTGTAATATGAGGTTCCAGGGTGACGTTTTCTTAAAATGCTCGCTTAGGTATGTTGACTGTACAGTCTCTTTAGTTCTTCATATATCCAGAGTAAATTAGGTTTCGTTATTATGGAGCACGTCATATAGACCGGAATAAGGTGGTATTAGTGATGGTTTAACCGAGTTATTTTGTAATAAAAGCTTGTGTCAATTATGAAATGCTTTTACGTAAAGCTGTCTTGATGACGAGTGTTCATGAATGGTAAACTGCTTAAATAGCATATAAGTCTGTTAACATAGAGTTAAAAATTAACGAGTGTTAGTTGTCGAAGTGAAGTTGGTGGTTGTAAGTGGTTGAAGGTGTTGTAGAGCCTTAACCTTTTCAGGCAAGGGAGATATGCCTTCCGGGCTGATAATGGGGCCCAGGAAAACTAGTGACGAAGCACCGAAAACGCATTTACCAGGGTTAATCCTCACCTGGTATTGCTGAAACCGTTCAACCAGTAGGCAGAGATGAGTGACATGTTTCTAAGGCGAGGCGCTTGCCACAAGAATGTCGTCTACGTAATTATAGACGAAGTCGAGATCTCGCACTACTTCGTCCATGAAGCGTAGGAAGGTACTAGCCGCGTTTCGCAAACCGAAAGGCATAGTAAGGAATTCGAACGCTCCAAATGGGGTTGTTACCGCCGCTTTGGGTATGTCGGCCGGATTCAGTGGAATCTGATGGTAAGCTCAGTTTGGAGAAGGTCTTACACCCATGCAGAGTCGAAGCACAGTCCTGTATCTGTGGGATTGGATAACGATTAGGTACCGTCATGGCATTGAGCCGTCGATAGTCCCCAGTCGGACGCCAATCACAGGAACGCTCCGGGACCATATGCAAAGGGGAAGCCCAAGGACTGGACGAAGGGCGTATAATTCCCAGCTGCAGCATATAGTTAAATTCCGCCCTTGCCGCTTTTAGTTTTTCAGCAGGTAAACGACGAGGGTGTGAGAACACAGGAGCTCCTGTGGTCTCAATATAATGTTTTGTTGAGTGAGTGGGTTTGCTCACAACAAAATTTAGGTTAGTCAACTCTGGGTAGGAGTGTAGAAGTGTCTGGTATGGGTCATCGGTAGCGGCAGTGAAAAATATCGGGCTGATCGATGGGGTGTTTGTTTTCAAACCACAGACGAAAAGTTCCGTATTAGAATCTATCAACTGCGCATGCCCACTAAAAGATTAAAGTGGTGCAGAAAGTCCGAGCCCAGAATGGGGTAAGGTAACTCCGCTATCGTAAAGACCCATGTAAAGTCTCTGCGTAATTCCAAGTCCAAGAACAAGAGATTTGAGCGTACGTAGAATTGGAGAATGATTTACGGCATGCAGTGAAATGGGCGACACTGGTGGTTTCTTTTTTAGAAGTTTCAGTGGCCAAATACTGCAAGCGGCTCCCTTGTCAACCAAGCAACGTGCCTGGGAAATGGAGTCCAAAAGAAAAAGTGCACGATAGTGTAGCTTCTGTGAAGACTGTCTCGTGCTCAAGTCTCCAGCTTTTAGTTTCCCTGGTTCAAAAATGAACAGGGGATCTTGCATTTATGCGCTTGTGCGCCAAATCGACTGTGGTAATAGCACAGTCCTGGCTTGTTTGAGTGGCGGCGGCGGCGGCGCAGTGATTGTGAAGGACATTGATACTGTCGTCTGGGCGAGTGTAACCTCACACTCAATCTTCTGACCTCTCTGGTGCGCCGCTCTATCGCTTCAAGTACAGCCACAGACGTGGCTAGTTGGCTTGGGTCTCTAGCGGTGGCAGAGAACGCAGAGAGTTCAGCCTGCAGCTGAGGGTCAGAGGCGGTGGTAGTTCTTTGAGTGAAATCCATCACTTTATCCGCCAACGAAGCTATAACGTCCACGGAGCTAATCTCCTACTTTAAAAAAATGTTTTACTAAACATTCAACAGACCCAAAAATCGATTCGAAAAATCGGGGTAAAACGTTATTACAAAAAGCACATGAAGGAAAAAAGAAACAAAACGAAAGGGGAACTATCTGTTTCGAGCCAATGAAGAATAAATAAATAATTGTAGCAAAGAAAATGTGTGAGTGTATTTTTTTGTGTATTGGAGAAAAAAATAATGTGTGTACTCACGTCTTTTTGAGCCTTTAAAAAAAAATATATATATTCGTAAAAAAAGTCTGTTTTTTGTTAGAAGGCGAAAAATAAAATGTTGAGATGGTCTTGTTGGCTTTTTTTTGTCGAGTGTTGAAAACCTCCCTTGGCGAGAGAAAAAAGAAAATGCTGGTTACCGATATAGCACGTGGTGTCTCAAAGTCTGTTGGACGAACTTGACAGAAAAAAACTTCGACGTTGGAAAACAAAAAAAAATGTATACTGTCAAATATAAAAGTAGTTTTAAATGAATTCCTTCTGTGAAAGAAAAAAAAATTTTGAGGAAGAAGTTTGTCACTTTTTTTTCTTTTTTATATATATATAGCAAAGTGCGAAAGGAAAAAGGAATGCGTTTCAATAGGTTTTACTTTGTTTCTTCTTTTCTTTTTGCGTTAAAAAGAAATGTCTTACATTTTGTCTTCCTTAGTTTCGAAAGAAAAACTAAATGTATTTTGGAAGTTGCCGAGTTCGAAAACGTGTTTTCTTTCTTTCGTTTTTATTGGACGTCGCTGGAGTTGTCTTCGTTGCTGTTTTTGTACTTTATTGTTCAACTCAATTTCGTGCCAGTTTTGTTTTTCACAAGGTCTGTGTTGAATCACGTCGGGTCACCATTTGTAATTGAAGGGGGTGTTGGTTCCTTCCTTACATTTATCACACGAAATGAATTGAACGAACATCAACCGAGTAACAGGCAACAAAAAAGGGTTTATTTAACAGAAGGTTGGAACCGTGTCCCAGTGAAGAAAAGAGGCTGCCGGGTCGTCAGCAAATACATTCGCAGTAGAGACGGCTGCTGCTGGAACGACGCAGCGGGAAGGGCAGGAGAGAGATAATGTTTCCTCGATCGCGTCTTGTTTCTCTCTGCCGATCTCGTCCCTAGGCTAAACTGTCCAAGTAGTTCGTTTGGGGACAGCTAGAAAATCATACGCCCTGTAAGCCGATTGGTCAGTGTATGACGAAACTGCCTACAGGGGACAAGAAGAAATAGGTCCTATGTCCGACCACTACAAGTACATCGATTGCAGAGGAGACGCAGATTCTTAATTTTATGGGTGTCCACCGGAGAGGTCTTACAGTGGTTTATTCTTAATACTGCCTGGTCCATTTTAGGCACAATCAAGGGGAAACAATCAGAGATGCTCAGAACCGGTGCATCATCTGAATAAGTTCCCTACAACTCTAATCATTATGTCAACTGAGCCGGTTTCGTATTTGACCCGAATATGTAGCAGTTATATATATATATATATATATATATATATATATATATATATATATATATATATATATATGAGAAAGGAAAGGATGAAGGTAATCAGACGTGATGGGAAAAGGAAAAACCAAAAAGGAGGTGTTTTTTTTATATATTCATATAGCAGTTATGAATATTGTTGTTCTTATATATATATATATATATATATATATATATATATATATATATATATATATATATATATATATATACAGGCAGGACACTTTGATGTTAGTTCCGCTTTGATCCGTGGCTATGATAATGGCGCTGTAACAGCAAGCAATCTAGGGCAAAAAATCTCGGAAGACGAGTAGTACAGGCTAATATATTTATTATGCGCGCACGTGGCCAACGCTGAATATAACACCTTTTTATCACCGTAAAACTGTAAATAGGTTCAGATAACTCTGCGTTGCTTACCTCGATTTGACCAACGTGTAACGAATATGTAGCAGTTATGAATATTGTTGCTTATCTATATGTATATATATACATTATAATTAATGGCAATATATGTATTAACATATACTATCAGTGGCCTTTTACTTTGCAATCTCCTAAAAAGATTCAGCTCGATGATTGTCCATTAGTGATATTAGAGCAAATATAAGTCAGTTTATATTATATTCCAATAGCCATGGTTTTATTATTTATATATATATATATATATATATATATATATATATATATATATATATATATATATATATATAGTAAACATTTACAAACGTTGTTGATTACATATGTTCATACATGTTTCGGTTTTACTCTTCATATAGAGTCAAACTTTTCAGACCAAAACGAGGATTTTAAATGAATGAGATCAGAAACCTTTTTCCTTTTAGTATATTTTCTAGTTTGGGATGTGTTTATAATTCCCGGTCAAGTTTGGTATCAAATTTAGATTTTTACTCATTTAAATTCGTTTCTATCGCATTTTTTATTATTATTATTGTTTTACCTGACTCGTGGTTTAATGACAATTTCGTATCTTTTTCTTACTTTTACCTCTTTGACATACATTTTTTATCAACTCTGGCGATTATAGTTTCTAGCGGATTCAACACATACACCCATAACTTTCCTACATACATCCTAATTATCAAGATTTCACCATAAATACACGCACGCACATAAACAAAATCACATATATATATATATATATATATATATATATATATATATATATATATATATATATATATATACATACACATACAGGTTCACATATCCACACCCACTCATATATATATATATATATATATATATATATATATATATATATATATTATAATATAAAATGAAGTAATAAAATAAGGTGTCAATCAAATTTTATTAGAATTCAAAGTTCAAGCAAAGTATCCTTAAGTCCTTAGCTCATGAGTTTTCAAAGATAATTCTTCTCTTCAGAGGACCATTACCGCAGTTATACTACTACAGGTAATAAAATTACGCTTCGAAAATATATAAAATTATATACACAAATACATAAAAATACATAACATCAAACATATCAACCCAAAAACATACTTTTTGTTGAATCCATACAGTCCATCTAGGTCATACAAATTGAGAAGCATAATCAGGAAAGACATTACTCCAAGTTATAAACAGCAGTCCAAATATGTGTAAATGAAGGGGCTGACAAAGTCATCCAGTCGCGAAATGTGTCAATATTCAATGTTAATGATAAATAAATCAAATAATACAGAAAGTCCAATCAAAGTTCCAAAATCCCGATATGTGCAAGCCAAGTCAAATCAAAGTTCGTTGTTTAATTAGAAAACCCGTTAAATCCGAATTGAGCAAAACAAGACTGAATCCCGGTCGCATCTTGCCAGCAGAGCGAAAAAATAAGTAATCTTCTCTCCCCAGCGATTCAACCAGACATGACAAATCCCTAACGAACAGAAAGCGATATTAAATTGTCTACATCTCTGAATGACTTTAATATATCGGAAATTATGTCTGTGTTACATCCTGTTTAAGCCCGCTTGATGTACACAAAAGAAAGCAAACATACAACCCCGCCATCCATCCCACACAGATTAGATGTCCCCTGTCTGGGTCGAGTGAGAATATTCTATGTCAAAGGGGAAGGGGTTAAGAAGTTAAAAGAAAAAGAGAATAAAAGAAAAATATTATAATATTAATGCTCTATCCAGTATATTGAGCTTCAGTTTTTATCCGGATGTTTTCACTAATTATAAGATATTGGTTGACGCTTATGTCTTTTGTTGGATTGCTTCATATATATATATATATATATATATATATATATATATATATATATATATATATATATATATATATATATATATATATAGTCTCGGAAGTTTCTCAACCATTAAAACTATATAAAAAAAACTAAAAAAAAAAAACTTATAGTCTCAAGTCTTCCAGTGGAAAATCACTCATGTAAGTCAATTTATTTTTTACAGTTATTATATTAGTTAGTTTCTAACACTATTTTAAGGGATCATCAGTTGTTTACCATAAAAAACTGTTTCGGGAATTTAATATATATATATATATATATATATATATATATATACATATCCATATTACTAACAGGGAATCCCCTTTTCTACTGGTTAGCACATTATAATGTATTCCATATATATATACATATATATATATACATATATATATATATATATATATATGTGTGTGTGTGTGTATATATATATATACATATATATATATATATATATATATATATATATATATATGTATTTTTAAATATGTATGTATGTATATATATATATATATATGTATATATATATATATGTATATATATATATATATATATATATATATATATATATATATATACCCGCGTGTTAATACGTACCTGCGCATATGCATAACTACAGACGCATACACATATTTCCATACCCAGACATGTAGACATTGAATCACTATGTATATACACACACACACAACCATATTCATACGCATACTAGATACACACAGTTATATCTAAGCATTATATATATTATGTATATATACATTGAGTATGGACGGAAATATTGAGTACTTAGTATGGAAGATTAAGAACGTGAGAGACACTGAAAATGTGTGTTAACAATACGAATAACTTTATTAGACTCTTGACTATACAAACGTGTCTCCCCGACAGGAGATTTCCTTATTGTCTCTGTATCAATTATCATTAATCATTATCATTAATTTGTCTTGTCTATACTGATGGTTAGCATGTACATCCTCTCTTTTTTCTGAAGTATTTATTTATTTTTAATTTTTTATCTGTATCTACAGGGGAGAATTATTCGTCGTCCAACTTTTGTGGTTTTATTTTTTCGGAGTGTTTATTTCTGCAGTTGTGCTGTTTTTGTTTTCATGCGTGTTTGTTGAATTTAGAAATATATTTTCATAATCAATTTCTTCGGTTATACGAACGTTTTCTTTTGTTTAAAGAATTCTATTTCGTTTGACTGTATTACCTTCATTTGTTAGTACAAAGTATGAAAGAGGTTTTTATAGCTTTTTGATTATTTTACTCTTTCTAAACCAATTGTTATCGAACTTAATTCTAGCCGTGTCGCCTGTTATAAGGTTTAATTTCTTCTGTTCGTGTGGCCTGAGAACAATGTTGTTGTGTTGTATGATTGGGGGATTTGTTCGCAATGTTCTATTCATTATTTGATTTGTAAGGGATGATGCACTATTTTGAAATGTTATCGTGTGTAATGCTAAGAACGCTAATTAAGGTTTTTCGCAACTGATAAATGCCTTTTAAACGTTTTTTTATTGTCTGTATATATCTCTCAATCATGCCATTTGCTTGATGATCGTGTGGCCTTGTTTTGGTGCGATGAAAATACCAATTTTTTTGCAAATGTTTAAAATTAAGCGGAATTGAATTCTGGTCCGTTGTCACTGACAACTGTTTGTGTAATGACGAATTTGGCAAAACTTTCTTTTATTCTTTTGATTACAAATTTTGACTGGAAATCTTTAAATCGTGTAAATCAAAGTATCTTGTTCTAGAGTCAATTATTGTGACATACGAATTTCCAGACAAGTGAAATATGCCTGTACCGACTTTAGTTCATGATGTAGTAGGTATTTAATGATGTATTAGTGGTTCGGCTAATTATTGATTTTTGTAATCGATGCAGTATGAGATTGTGTTAATCATGTGTTTGATTTGAGCGTTAATTCCCTGATCCACAGCGTTGGACTGAGTAAGTTCCAATTGTGTGCCTTGGCTGTCGCTCTGCTATGAAATAAAACTTGGGATAGTCACCAGCCGAACTGCTTTACGGTACATCATTGGCATTACATGGTCACATTTTCACTCCGCCAGAATCAACACTCGTTGATTTTTAAGACAACGTCACCCTGGAACCTCATATTTACCCCACAATAGCATTGCCCGTGTCAACTGATATTGTATCTTGATTATACATGTCTCTTGGCCTAAATTGTTTTGCAATACCTGATATTTCTGAACATTTACATTTCCTAAAGTATTTAATTACAACTTTTTCAATTTTGCACGCGTATGTGTAAAATATGTTTTGGAATGAACCCCGTTCACTTTTGAAAATATCTGTAATAATTAAACTTTTGAACAAATGAACATTTGCATTTTGCAATAACTGAACATTTTTAACCTTTGAACAAATGAATATTTTCCTTTTCTTACTTCAGATCATTACGTTTGCTTCTTTTTCAGCAAAAGAAGACATTTTGCCTTTTTCAGCAAAAATACATTTTGCCTTTGTCAGCAAAAAATACATTTTGCCTTTGTCAGCAAAAAATCAATTTTGCCTTTGTCAGCAAAAAAGACATTTTGCCTTTGTCAGCAAAACAAAGACATTCTTGTACAAATTTATCAATCATAAACTCTTTTTTTGCATCTTCACATTCTTTCAATTGTATGTTTATGTGCTGCTACTGTCAATAAAGTTTAGAGATTATGTACTCATCGCCTCTTCACTGCACGAGATTCATACGCAGTGAATCGTGTTTTGGCGCAAACACAAACCTCATGAATCTCCAGTTCCAGTATGTATCTCAAAACGATCAGACGTATATTCCTGTGCTCTCTATCAGGCGTGTGGTAGAAGAATTGTGGAACTCCAGGATAATGTTATTTCGTCCTGTCTATGTTAACCAACTCATTGTATTACCTTCATTCTGTTTCTGTGTTTCCAGTCAATAAATCTACACACCTCTTTAGTTGTAAATCCATTATTTCGTGAGTAATGGTGATCTCGTTTTGCTTATTCTATTTTAATCAGACACGGCCAGACGAATTACTCTTCAAGGTCGTCATTCTCATTATCTTCTCGATAGCAAAATTAGATCCCTCAGCACTAACTCTCAACAAACTACATTTCCAAATACTAGAACCCAACAGTATGCTCTTTTGAAAAAGCTCCCAAGAAGTTTTGGCTTTTAGTCATTTGGGCTTTTAACTCAGAGACAGAAAATAATGGAATAACTTAAGTATATTTATTCTAAATATTAAATATAAACATACATTTGAATCGTTAAAACTCTTCAAGGTCGTTATTCTTATTATCTTCTCGATACTAAAATTGGTTCCTTACTCTAAACAAACAACATTTTCAAAATCTAGTATCCAACAGTATACTTTTTTAAAACGCTCCCTACAAGAAGTTTTTGTTTTCAGTCATTTAAGCTTATAACCCAGAGACTGAAAATAATGAAACAACTTAAATATATTTATTTTAAAGATTAAATATGAATTTTAATGGTTAAAATGTTTCTCTTTATATATATATATACATAATCTATAATATATATATATATATATATATATATATATATATATATATATATATAATCCCTATTTTCTCTCCCTAATTCCTTTAGAAGACACATCATTAAATATACGCTACTCCTAAATATTAGCTAACGTGATTCATATAGAAATATTTTTATATATCTCTGTAAATATCTCTCTCTCTCTCTCTCTCTATATATATATATATATATATATATATATATATATATATATATATATATATATATATATATATAATTTCAAAATACTTAGGTGTGTTCTATTCAAAATCAAAATATGTATTTTACATTTTCAATTTTTGTCATTATCATCCCACACAACTTCCTTAAAAGAAGTGTTATTTGTAAGTAATTTAGTCTTTTAACTAATATTAAAAAAGATGTAAACATTAGCTTTTAAAAGAGATGATACAATCATCTTATATAAAAAATGACAAAGATCGACAACTTGAAAATTTACACATATTTTCATAATTTCTGAAGAATATGTTATTTTCTGGTGCTTAGATTAAAAATGTCGAACAGCTCTTTTTATTGACCATTTCCTTAAATTGATTATGATATTTTAATATCAATATACTTGGCCCATATTAGCCAGATCCATCATTTTCTCTACTAAGTTTTCTATATATGTCTATTTTAAAAAGAGAATGAGGAAAAAACGACAATGGCTGCTGAAGGTACCGGTGGGTTACTTCCCCTTGGAGAGAGAGACCCGGACTACACGACGATATAGAAGAGTATTCATCATTGTGGACAGATCTCATGTTGTTGGATATAAAGAAACTCTGTCTTAGATTCGAAATATTGCAACGAATGTTGTTTCCCTGCCTACCTTCTTATATGCATTCAATCTTATTTTTGTTTGGGATAGGGCATCTTACTGGATTCCAAATATCAATCTACTATTCAAGATATTCCAATTAATATAAACCTTTAGGATTCTAATCGTACATGAGACTTGGTATGTGATGAACACAGCTTCTCTAATTATTTTTCATTTTCTTTAAAAACAAGGCAGTCCGCCACTGTACACGTAAGGGGCTACTGAGAAAAAGGTGAAAGTTTTTTTGGGGGGGTCAACCTAACATGGGAGCTGTGCAGCGAGATATCATTTTACATTTTTAAATTTCTTCATGTCAATACCGTCAGAAAAAAACAGGGAGCAGGAAGGGAGATGCAGAGTCCAGCATCGCAAGGAAGGAAGCTTTTGGAGTAAAAAGCTTTATATTTTTGTCAAAAGAGGAGCCACATATTTCACAAGTATATCGTTTCTTTCCAGTACGTGTTCGCATATGACACAACATACCCGGTTTCTGATTAAAGAAAAAGCCACATATTTAGCATAAACATTTTTTTCTCCAGTATGTGTTCGCATATGACACAACATACCCTGTTTCTGATTAAAGAAAAAGCCACATATTTAGCATAAACATTTTTTCTCCAGTATGTGTTCGCATATGACACAACATACCCTGTTTCTGATTAAAGGAAAAGCCACATATTTAGCATAAACATGTTTTATCTCCAGTATATGTTCGTATATGTAGCAATACACCGTGTTTCTCTGTAAAGGATGATCCGCATACTTCACAAGAATATGGTTTACCTTTTTCTCTTCAGTCTGTGTTCTGCATATTTTGCAGCAGGTGATAATTCATTGTAATTGAAATATCGAATACTTAATAAAAATATTTTTGGTCGCAAATCCTTTATTTACATGTAAAATAACTATTCATATACTTAACAAAACTAAATGCTTTTGCTCCTGTATGCGATTACATTTACATTTGTGTCTACATTTGTATTTCATTGTAAACCTGCCACATAATTAACGATATGGTTTCCCCCTCGAAATGCGTTCGCATATGTTGTAACATACGACGTTTTCTTGTAAAGGAAGAGCAAAATATTTCACAAGTATATGGTTTCTCTCAAGTAGGTTTGCGCATATGTATTTCTGTTTTAAAGATGAGCCACATATTTATCAAGAATATGGCTTCTCGCCCGTATGTGTTCGCATATGCTTCAACATATTTTGTTTCGTAGTAAAAGAAGGGCCACATATTTCACAAGAATATGGTTTTTCTCGAGTGTGTGTTCGCATATGTTTCAACATACTGTGTTTCATAGTAAAAGAAGACCGACACATTTCACAAGAATATAGCTTCTCGCCTGTATGTGTTCGCATATGCCTAACCATAGCTTGTTTCGTAGTAAAACAAGAGCCACATATTTCACAAGAATATGGTGTTTCGCCAGTATGTGTTCGCATATGATTCAATATACTGTGTTTCATTGTAAAAGAGGAGCTGCATAATTCATAAGAATAAGGTTTCTCTCCAGTATGTGTTCGCATATGCACCAACATATGCTGTTTCGTAGTAAAAGAAAGGCCACATATTTCACAAGAATATGGTTTTTCTCCAGTGTGTGTTCGCATATGCCTCAACATACTGTGTATCATAGTAAAGGAAGACCGACATATTTCACAAGAATATGGTTTTTCGCCAGTATGTGTTTGCATATGCCTTAACATAGCTTGTTTCGTAGTAAAAGAAGAGCCACATATTTCACAAGAATATGGTTTGTCGCGAGTATGTGTTCGCATTTGCATTAACATACTTTGTTTTCTTGTAAAAGAGGAGCTGCATAATTCACAAGAATAGGGTTTCTCTCCAGTATGTGTTCGCATATGCACCAACATATGTTGTTTCGTAGTAAAAGAAAAGCCACATATTTCACAAGAATACATTTTTTCGCTAGTATGTGTTCGCATATCCTTCAACATACTTTGTTTCGTTGAAAAAAAGCAACATATTTCACAAGTATATGGCTTCCCGCCAGTATGTGTTTGCATATGTATTAACATACTTCATTTTGTTGTAAGAGAAGGGCCGCATATTTTACAAGAATATGCTTTTTTATTTGTCTGTGGTCGCATAACTTTCAGCATCATTTTTGTAAAAAAGTCATAAGGATAGTTTCTATTTTCTGTTTGTTTCTTTTTGTCCTTTGAAATTGAAGGATCAGATACTTTTATAACAATTGGTTTCTGTGGATTTTTCAATCTTCGTCTACTTTTGCAAGTACCGAAATAAATTAAATAGTCTAGTTATTCGTTTAAACATTTTTTAAAAAATCCTTTCTTTTTAACTATAATTGATAACATATGTATATATATATATATATATATATATATATATATATATATATATATATATATATATATGGATCAAATGTATTGTGTCCTTGAAGTTACGTAATATAAATTGATTTACAAAATTTTCATGGGTGATTGTATAGATCTTGTAATTTTTTTAGCACTGGATCAGGCTCTACATCCAGTTTGATGAATAAAAAAGATGCTTATTTTATTCTTCCAAATACATTTGTCCGAGTTTTTAAATTTATTAAAGGGTACATGGGTGCCTTAGAATTTTGCACCCTACTTAAGACATTACACCAGCTAGTGTTTTACTAAATAAGATTGATAGAAAAAAAATGTACTTTACAAGTAAATTATTTTGCAATATATTTTTACCAAATTCGATGAAAAAGATTCAACTAACTCACAACAATATTATTTTTATCCTTTCAGACTTTTTAACGTCAATTTACATAAACAAATTCGAAACATTCGAAGATCATCTCATATTTCATGCTATAAAGTGAATGATGATTCATTTAAATCCAATACTGGATCTTTTCACTTTTGATGATTCATTTAAATCCAATAATGGATTTGTTCTGTTTTGATTGCTGGAGATTCTGCAAATATAAAACAAATTTTGCAAGATAATAATTCAAGAAATCATATTAATTTTTATGCATGTTCTTTGAAACAAAATTATTTTTAGATGTCGATCAGCTATAGACACACATCATTTTTAAATAGCCAACATAGATATGTATGAACTGTGAGCCAACAAGCAACATTTCATTTATTATGTAGATTCTTATTTAAAAGTCCGCAAATTTATTATTAATTACATCCCATATAAAATGAGTACATTAGTTGCAATATTAATCTGTTATTTAATTAAAAGATTTTCTCTTTTTGGATAATATTGAATTAAAAATTCACGAACTTTAAATTAAGTGATCCAAAGTGTCGTTGTAATTTCTTTTTGTGGATGGAGATATACGTCTATAAAAGAAAGAAATGAGATAATATATCAATAAAAAGACAAATACTTTATTTTAACTGTTTTTGAAGATCATTAATAATCACATTGTGTTTAGAAGAGAGTTTTAATAATGTTTTCGATAAAGTTTAATAAACTGCTGATTTCTTCCTTTGTTATTACTATTTAAACTCCTGGGTTAAAAACTATCTATATGAGAGAAAGGTGTAGAGGTTAAAAAAAGAACATCTGAAAGGTGAGTTTAGAGACAAAGTGATTCGGTTATCAGATTCACTTCAGGAAGTGTAGAAAAACAAGTTCAAAGATACACTGTTAAAGGTAACAGACCCACTTGTAGGTGGATGAAAGTCTCCAAGGTTGTATGGTCTGTACTGCGTCTGTTTCTTTTAATTTGAAATGTTGTTTCGTATGGGTTAGGGTTAGGGTTGTCTAGATGAGATGCTTCATGCTGATTATTTGGTGCTTATGCAATGGAAAGTTGACTTGTGAAGTTAAATACTTAGAGCAGGGGCGGGTAACCCCCGGCCCACGGGCCACACCCAGCCCACGAAGGCTTAGCGTTCGGCGTGCCACCCTGCTAGGCTTTATTATTGCAATCCTGCCTGCGGACCTCCCAATAAAACTCATATCATTTTGTGACATAGACGTAAAAGTAGGTTTCAATTAAGATTTACAAATGTATAAATATCAGCGAACGATGATGCATGTATATTTCATTTTCCTTTAACTATTAATTACAAATCCTTGGCCTGAGATAAAAATAGAAAAAGAGAAAGAGAGACGCAAAGAGGAAACGAGAGAAAAGGAAAGGGCATGACACAAAGACCTTATATGAAGTGTGTCAAAATGAATGCTGTATGTGTATGCTTAAGAATATCAAACTATCCGATACCGTCCCAGCTACGGAAACATCTATAAAAAACACCTAAAGATTAATATCTAGTGAGAAGAAGCGGAAATAAAACGCCACGAACATTGAAGAAACTGATTACTGTAAGTCCTATCCTGTTTTGTCTCAGGTCAACATTTTATATACACGTATCTTCGCTTTCTATAGGATTAGAATAACTTAGAACCCTAACCCTATATTCTTGTTTTGTTTTAATATATTTTCTTTCCCTTACACATTTTTTAAATAAACATTGTATTCTGAGTTTAAATTGCGTTGGTGTTCGTTGTTTCACATGTGTGTCTTTGTCTGTATATTTACGTTACAAGTGTCTGATACAGAGTGTCCAACCCCCGTGCTTGAAATATATGAATATTTTGATCCGAGGACCTTTCAAAAATCTGTTGTTGTTTGTTTTTCTGTTGCGCAACTGTTTTGTCGTTCCCAACGAAACGCGAACGTAACAATTTATTGATTGCTGATAATTTTCTTCTTTTTTTGGCTCATCATGTCTGCGAGCCAGCGTGTTAAGAAGTACTTCTTCATCGAGCGCTTTGGACAGGCCCAGTGTTTGATACGCTTGAAGACTATTGCTGTCCTAAAGAGTATAACATGCGCTGCCACTAGGTGACAGAGCACTGCTATTCAAACTTCACGTCGATGTCTGCCACCGAAAGGAAGGATGCCATCGTTAGACTATCAGGCAACTTGGAGAAACAAACTTCACTCTTCTGCAAACAGAATACTGAGGCCGAAAAGGTGACACGCGTCAGTTATGAAGTTTCCCGCATCCTTGCCTGCCAAATGAAGTTATTTGCAGATAGGGACTTCACTAAGGAATGCCTCCTCACTGTAGTGGACTCCGTCTGACCAGAGCAGCGTTCTGCCTTTGAGAACGTGAGCCTTTCGCCCCGCACCGTTCGTCGCTGCATCGAGAATATGTCGGACAACGTGCACGACTCACTCAAAACACGCAGCTCGAATTTCGTCGCCTTTTCTCTCGCTCTGGATGAGAGCACCGACACAAAGGACACAGCCCAGCTGTCCGTTCTCATCTGCGGCATAACCACTGACCTTCAAGTATGTGAGGAATTCTTCCAGCTTGTCCTGCTGTGCGACACCACCACTGAGCAAGACATCTGGGACGCCGTGCTTCTGTGTGTTGATCAGCACTCCCTGGACCTCTCCCGTCTAGTGTGTGTGACGACCGACGGTGCCCTGACGATGGTTGGTGAGAAGAAGGGTGCCGCTTCGCTGCTCGTGTGTAAATGTGAAACTGCCGGATACACTCAGCCCATTAACAAGATGCACTACACCATCCACCAAGAGTCCCTGTGAGCTAACTCTGCCAGCTTCGTTGGTGTCATGTCTGTCGTTGTGGGGGTCATCAACTCCATCCTCTCCCGCTGCCTGAACCATCGTCAGTTCCAAGAACTATTGACGACGTGAACGTGCACTACAAAGACCTGCTCTACTTCTGTGAGGTACGCTGGTTTAGTCGTGCGGGCATGCTGTCTTGGGTGTGCGACCTACAGCAGGAGACTGCAACTTTTCTACGCCAGAAGAATCTACCCCACGCTGATTAATTCTCTGATCCGTGATTGCTAGCTCGCCTGGCCCTGCTCACAGACATCACAGCACACCTGAACACCCTCAACATAAAGCTGCAAGGCAAAGACATTCTCGTGATAGAAATGTATGCGCATATCACTGCCTTCGAAGTTAAACTGCGCTTGTGTGAGGCTCAATTGGCTTCTGGACAGTTTGTGCATTTTCCTCGCCTTGCTGCATGTGCCCCTGACGATGTGGACCTGGGTTAGTGTCGTCAACTCTCTACGTAAAGAATTTGCCTCCGGTTTTGCAGGAGTCAGGGTGCTGGCTGCAGACTTCAAGCTTTACATAGCTCTCTTTAACTTCCCCGTAGAAGATGTCCTTGCCTCCCTACAGATGGAGTTGGTGGATCTGCAGTGCAATGATGAAATAAAGGCGAAGTTCCGCACCTCTTCTCCATTGTCCTTCTTCCGCAACACCGTTCTCCCTTCTAACAATTTAAAAAAATATATTGCCCATGCCCAAGGCATTGTGGATATGTTCGATAGCACCTACTGCTGTGAACAGCTGTTGTCGAAAATGAAGTACACAAAGTCTCACCTTTGCTCCCAACTCTTGGACCGCCACCTCAATGACATTCCTCTGTTGTCTACCTCAACCATCGAACCAGGCATGGAAATACTTCTTCATGGCAAACAGCACCAGCAGTCTCATAGAGTGTTCAATGTACTTTTTGTACAATTTATTCATGTAAACAAAATATAGTAATTCTGAGATTTCGTTTTTCATTCCGGCCCGCGATCTCCTTCCAAAAGTCTCATCTGGCCCTCACTCTGGAAAGGTCGCCCGCCCCTGACTAAGAGGAATGCTATGGAAAGTAAAGGTCTGAGAGTAAATGTTACCAAGTATGAAAATAAAGGTAAACTTGTTGATTTAGAGGTTAGTGTTAGTAGACTCTGGGCATAATATAGACACGGATATGACGTCACATGGCTCAAGTTAGAGACTTAGAGGAATGCTACGGAAAGTAAAAGTGTGAAAGAAAATGTTACTATAAAATGGTTGGTTGAGAATAACCACAAATGAAAGTTGAGTAAAGGCAACTTGGTTAGGTTAGGATTACTAGACTGTGAGCACGGATAGGACGTCACATGGCTTAAGGGGAGAATGAGAGAGAGAAGAGTTAGTATGTCTTGAATCAAGCAACGCAAGGACATGGAAATTGAGATGAGTTGAAAAACATGATTAAACAGTGATTATCCATCGCTCTGTCTCTCCCAACAAACTGGTCAATGATTTGGAATGAAGATCAAATTGAATAAATCTCTTTTGTTTTCCAGTCTCGGATCAAATTAGTCTTTTTAGAAAGTAGGAATAACATGTTTGATTTCAGGTTGCCGTTAGTCTAGAAGGATAACTGAGGCGTGGACACTAGAAATCCTTAACGATGCTGGCTTAAACCGAGCTGAGAGGCAAAAGATAACTAAATACCAAGGTCTTATGCACAACATGAAAAGAAGAAGAGATCTCTATAATTCTAGTGATCATTACAGCTACCGGGTTACTGAAAAACTTTTTAAAAACTACACGGAGAATATACCCGGTGAACCACTTGCAAGACAGATACAAACAATTATGCTTAAAAATACGGTTACAATTCAAAAAACAATTCTTGGTTGGAGTCGCTGAAATAAAAGGTCAATGTCTGGCATCCCCGAGGATGTGCCACGCCCAGCAAAAATAAAAAGATAAAAGAATTGAAAAAAAAAGACAAGAAGCTTTATAAGAATGAATACAATTTGAGAACTTTACTGGTATTATAACGATTACGGCCACTTGGTTTCCTACATATGACACACAACGTTGAATCGCAACATCAACAGTTAGGAGTGCCATTACTAACCAGTAGAGTGTAAGGGTTAGGGTGCCATTACTAACTAGTAGAATGTTAGGGTTAGGGTGCCATTACTAACCAGTAGAGTGTTTGGGTTAGGGTGCCATTACTAACCAGTAGAGTGTAAGGGTTAGAGTGCCATTACTAACTAGTAGAATGTTAGGGTTAGGGTGCCATTACTAACCAGTAGAGTGTTAGGGTTAGGGTGCCATTACTAACCAGTAGAGTGTTAGGGTTAGGGTGCCATTACTAACCAGTAGAATGTTAGGGTTAGGGTGCCATTACTAACCAGTAGAGTGTATGGGTTAGGGTGCCATTACTAACCAGTAGAGTGTAAGGGTTAGAGTGCCATTACTAACTAGTAGAATGTTAGGGTTAGGGTGCCATTACTAACCAGTAGAATGTTAGGGTTAGGGTGCCATTAC
Organism: Sepiola atlantica; assembly: GCA_963556195.1. Lineage (NCBI taxonomy): Eukaryota > Metazoa > Mollusca > Cephalopoda > Sepiida > Sepiolidae > Sepiola > Sepiola atlantica. The sequence continues at coordinate 616,513 of CAUVYP010001106.1, forward strand.
TAATCAGTAGAGTGTAAGGGTTAGGGTGCCATTACTAACTAGTAGAATGTTAGGGTTAGGGTGCCATTACTAACCAGTAGAGTGTTAGGGTTAGGGTGCCATTACTAATCAGTAGAGTGTTAGGGTTAGGGTGGCATTACTAACCAGTAGAGTGTTAGGGTTAGGGTGCCATTACTAACCAGTAGAGTGTTAGGGTTAGGGTGCCATTACTAACCAGTAGAATGTTAGGGTTAGGGTGCCATTACAAACCAGTAGAGTGTTAGGGTTAGGGTGCCATTACTAACCAGTAGAATGTTAGGGTTAGGGTGCCATTACAAACCAGTAGAGTGTTAGGGTTAAGGTGCCATTACTAACCAGTAGAGTGTATGGGTAAGGGTGCCATTACTAACCAGTAGAGTGTTAGGGTTAGGGTGCCATTACTAACCAGTAGAGTGTTAGGGTTAGGGTGCCATTACTAACCAGTAGAGTGTTAGGGTTAGGGTGCCATTACAAACCAGTAGAGTGTTAGGGTTAGGGTGCCATTACTAACCAGTAGAGTGTTAGGGTTAGGGTGCCATTACTAACCAGTAGAATGTTAGGGTTAGGGTGCCATTACTAACCAGTAGAGTGTTAGGGTTAGGGTGCCATTACTAATCAGTAGAGTGTTAGGGTTAGGGTGGCATTACTAACCAGTAGAGTGTTAGGGTTAGGGTGCCATTACTAACCAGTAGAGTGTTAGGGTTAGGGTGCCATTACTAACCAGTAGAGTGTTAGGGTTAGGGTGCCAATTACTAATCAGTAGAGTGTTAGGGTTAGGGTGCCATTACTAACCAGTAGAGTGTTAGGGTTAGGGTGCCATTACTAACCAGTAGAGTGTTAGGGTTAGGGTGCCATTACTAACCAGTAGAGTGTTAGGGTTAGGGTGCCATTACTAACCAGTAGAATGTTAGGGTTAGGGTGCCATTACTAACCAGTAGAGTGTATGGGTTAGGGTGCCATTACTAACCAGTAGAGTGTAAGGGTTAGAGTGCCATTACTAACTAGTAGAATGTTAGGGTTAGGGTGCCATTACTAACCAGTAGAATGTTAGGGTTAGGGTGCCATTACTAATCAGTAGAGTGTAAGGGTTAGGGTGCCATTACTAACTAGTAGAATGTTAGGGTTAGGGTGCCATTACTAACCAGTAGAGTGTTAGGGTTAGGGTGCCATTACTAATCAGTAGAGTGTTAGGGTTAGGGTGGCATTACTAACCAGTAGAGTGTTAGGGTTAGGGTGCCATTACTAACCAGTAGAGTGTTAGGGTTAGGGTGCCATTACTAGCCAGTAGAATGTTAGGGTTAGGGTGCCATTACAAACCAGTAGAGTGTTAGGGTTAGGGTGCCATTACTAACCAGTAGAATGTTAGGGTTAGGGTGCCATTACAAACCAGTAGAGTGTTAGGGTTAAGGTGCCATTACTAACCAGTAGAGTGTATGGGTAAGGGTGCCATTACTAACCAGTAGAGTGTTTGGGTTAGGGTGCCATTACTAACCAGTAGAGTGTTAGGGTTAGGGTGCCATTACTAACCAGTAGAGTGTTAGGGTTAGGGTGCCATTACAAACCAGTAGAGTGTTAGGGTTAGGGTGCCATTACTAACCAGTAGAGTGTTAGGGTTAGGGTGCCATTACTAACCAGTAGAATGTTAGGGTTAGGGTGCCATTACTAACCAGTAGAGTGTTAGGGTTAGGGTGCCATTACTAATCAGTAGAGTGTTAGGGTTAGGGTGGCATTACTAACCAGTAGAGTGTTAGGGTTAGGGTGCCATTACTAACCAGTAGAGTGTTAGGGTTAGGGTGCCATTACTAACCAGTAGAGTGTTAGGGTTAGGGTGCCAATTACTAATCAGTAGAGTGTTAGGGTTAGGGTGCCATTACTAACCAGTAGAGTGTTAGGGTTAGGGTGCCATTACTAACCAGTAGAGTGTTAGGGTTAGGGTGCCATTACTAACCAGTAGAGTGTTAGGGTTAGGGTGCCATTACTAACCAGTAGAGTGTTAGGGTTAGGGTGCCATTACTAACCAGTAGAGTGTTAGGGTTAGGGTGCCAATTACTAACCAGTAGAATGTTAGGGTTAGGGTGCCATTACTAACCAGTAGAGTGTTACTACTGATGAGTGAAATGACAAGACTATGAGACATGTGCGCGTAGTTTGACGTGACTTACTGACAGGCTTCGATCTAATAATCTTAGAGGAAGATTAAACTCAGAGCGTATACAGAGATGTTTACATATAAGGAGACTTCAATGGTCTGGTCAAATGAAAAAGAAGGGTTTGGGATTTATAGATGTAGACCACGTGAGATAGCAGGGTCTGTTGTATAAGGAAGGCTAAGCAAAATATGGGGATAATTTATAAGGATGGATCTGATAGAAAGAATTGTCAATCAAGACCTAGCCGAATTTGGTGCAAATGGGGAATTGCAGTCGTGACGTAAGCAGTTCCAAGTACGAATGGAGAATCCCGAAGCCGAAACAAGATCAAAAAATCACACTTTTCATCCAATAAATTGAAAAAGAGAAACAAAAACAATTGCACAAAGCAGTTCCATTTTATATCCAAAAACCAAAATTACAAATAACAGAAAATAAAATAAAAATAAAAATTACAAGGAACAAAACTTTTCATTGAGCACAAAGAAAAAGAAAAAGAAAAAAAAATTTAAATAACGCCAAAGTGTTATGATGTCTGCCTTATTTTACATGAGAAAATTATTATAAATGTTACAGTTAAGAATAGACACACGGAAAATTGTAGTCGTGATTTAAGCAGTTCCGAGTACGAACGAAGAATCCGGAAGCAGAAACAAGGGTAAAATCATCACACTTTGCGTTTAATTGATTAAAAAACATTTTTTTTGAATCAGTTCCTTTTTATATCCTAAAAACCAAAAATAAGCACACATCCAAAAAATAAAAATGTTAGGTTATTCGGAAGAGTAACCCACCCTTAATTTATACGGTTACCTTATTTGTATGTATGGTCGGAAAGACAATAATCTCGGTGAAAATCTAAAATCAAGGTCAATGACTTTTTAAAAAAGTAATTACATAAAGTTAATATAATGGAAAAAAAATTCAAAAGTCTTGGAATTTTTTTTTTTGCAACCATTATAATATTGATATTATTTAAATATCTTACCCAGCGCAGTTTACCCCTTAAAAAGTTTACATTCTACTTTTTTTGTTCAAATACATTTAAACAGCCTTACCAAATTACCCCTGAGTAGGGGATCACTTTCCTTTATAATTTGACGTAAAATGAACACCAATTTCCTGACAACTTAGCGTAAAACAAGACATGTAACCAACTTGAGTTTTTAACTGCACTCTCTATCAGGCCTGTGGTAGAAGAATTGAGGAACTCCAGGATAATGTTATTTCGTCCTGTTAACTCATTGTATTACCTTCATTCTGTTTCTGTGTTTCCAGTAAATAAATCTGCACACCTCTTTAGTTGTAAATCAATTATTCCGTGAGTAATGGTGATCTCGTTTTGCTTATTCTATTTCAGTCAGACACGGCCAGACGAATTACTCTTCAAGGTCGTCATTCTCATTATCTTCTCGATAGCAAAATTGGTTCCTTACTCTAAACAAACAACATTTTCAAAATCTAGTATCCAACAGTATACTTTTTTAAAACGCTCCCTTCAAGAAGTTTTTGTTTTCAGTCATTTAAGCTTTTAACCCAGAGACAGAAAATAACGAAACAACTTAAATATATTTATTTTAAAGATTAAATATGAATTTTAATGGTTAAAATGTTTCTCTCTACCTCTGTAAATATATTTACATAATCTATAATATATATATATATATATATATATATATATATATATATATATAGATATATATATATATATATATATATATATATATATATAATCCCTATCTTCTCTCCCTAATTCCTTTAGAAGAAACATCATTAAATCCCAAAACAGTAACGGCCAAATATACGCTACTCATAAATATTAGCTCACGGGATTCATATAGATACATTTTTTATATCTCTGTAAATATCTCCATATATATATACAATTTTTATAGTAAACACCTAAGTATTTTGAAATGATATATATATATATATATATATATGTATATATATATATAATTTCAAAATACTTAGGTGTTTACTATTAAAAATCAAAATATGTATTTTACATTTTAAATTTTTGTAATTATCATCCCACACAACTTCCTAAAAAGAAGTGTTATTTGTAAGTAATTTAGTCTTTTAATTAATATTAAAAAAGATGTAAACATTAGCTTTTAAAACAGATGATACAATCATCTTATATAAAAAATGACAAAGATCGACAACTTGAAAATTTACACATATTTTCATAATTTCTGAAGAATTTGTTATTTTCTGGTTCTTAACTTAAAAATGCTGAACAAATCTTTTTATTGATCATTTCCTTAAATTGATTATGATATCTTAATATCAAAATACTTGGCCCATATTAGCCAGGTTCATCATTTTCTCTACTAAGTTTTCTATATACTGTTTATTTTAAAAAGAGAATGAGGAAAAAACGGCAATGGTTGCTAAAGGTACCGGTGGGTTACTTCCCCTTGGAGAGAGAGACCCGGACTACACGACGATATAGAAGAGTATTCATCATTGTGGACAGATCTCACGTTGTTGGATATAAAGGAACTCTGTCTTAGATTCGAAATATTGCAACGAATGTTGTTTCCCTGTCTACCTTCTTATATGCATTCAATCTTATTTTTGTTTGGGATAGGGCATCTTACTGGATTCCAAATATCAACCTACTATTCAAGATATTCCAATTGATATAAACTTTTAGGATTCTAATCGTACATGAGACTTGGTATGTGATGAATACAACTTCGCTAATTACTTTTCAATTTTTTTTAACATAGTTCACCTCAAACAAGGCAGTCCGCCACTGTATACGCAATGGACTACTGAGAAAAAGGTGTAAGTTTTTTTTGGGGGGGGGTCATCCTTAATTGGGAGCTGCGCAGCGAGATGTCTTTGACATTAGTTTTACATTTCTGCATATCAGAAAAACAGGGAGCATGGAGGGAGATGCAGAGTCAAGCAGCGCAAGGAAGGAAGCATTTGTTAAAAGAGAAGCCACATATTTCACAAGTATATCGTTTCTCTTCAGTATGTGTTCGCATATGACACAACATACCCTGTTTCTGATTAGAGGAAAAGCCACATATTAAGCATAAACATGTTTTATCTCCAGTATATTTTCGTATATGTAGCACTACACCGTGTTTCTCTGTAAAGGATGAGCCACATACTTCACAAGAATATGGTTTCCTTTTTTCTCGTCAGTAAGTGTTCTGCATATTTTGCAGCAGGTGATAATTCATTGTAATTAGAATATCGAATACTTAAAAATATTTTTGGTCGCATGTCTACAAATCATTTATTTACATGTAAAAAAACTATTCACCTACTTAACAAAACTAAATGCATTTGCTCCTGTATGTGATTACATTTGCATTTGTGTCAACATTTTTTATTTCATTGCAAAACTGCCACATAATTATCGATATGGTTTCCCCTCGAAATGCGTTCGCATATGTTGTAACATACGTTGTTTTCTTGTACAGGAAGAGCAAAATATTTCAAAAGTCTGTTTTCTCTCAAGTATGTTTTCACATATGTAACAACATATCCTATTTTTGTTTAAAAGATGAGCCACAAATTTATCAAGAATATGGCTTCTCGCCTGTATGTGTACGCATATGCTTCAACATATTTTGTTTCATAGTAAAAGAAGGGCCACATATTTCACAAGAATATGTTTTTTCGCCAGTATGTGTTCGCATATGCATTAACATATTTTGTTTCGTTGTAAAAGTAGACCCACATATTTCACAAGTATATGGTTTATCGCTAGTATGAGTTCGCATATGCCTCAATATATTTGATTTTGTAGTAAAAGAAGAGCCACATATTTCACAAGCATATGGTTTCTCCCCAGTATGTGTTCGCATATGCATTAATATACTTTGTTTTGTTGCAAAAGAAGAACCACATATTTCACAAGAATATGGTTTCTCGCCAGTATGTGTTCGCATATGCTTCAACATACTTTGTTTCTGTGTAAAAGAAGAGCCACATATTTCACAGGAATATGGTTTCTCTCCAGTATGTGTTCGCATATGCTTCAAAATATTTTGTTTTATTGAAAAAGAAGAGCCACATGTTTCACAAGAATATGGTCTCTCTCCAGTGTGTCTTCGCATTTGCATTAACATACTTTGTTTTGTTGTAAAAGAAGAACCACATATTTCACAAGAATATGGTTTCTCTCCAGAATGTGTTCGCATATGCGTCTGCATATTTCTTTTTGTTGTAAAAGAAGAGCCACATATTTCACAAAAATATGGCTTCTCCCCAGTATGTGTTCGCATATGAATCAACATATTTTGTTTCGTTGTAAAAGTATAGCCACATATTTTACAAGAATATGCTTTCTCTTTTGTCTGTGTTTGCATAACTTTCAGCATAGTTTTTTTGTAAAAGAGTCACAAAGATATTTTTTATTTTCTGTTTGTTTCCTTTTGCCGTTAGAAATTGGAGAATAAGATATTTTTATAACAATTGGTTTCTGTTGATTTTTCAATATTCGTCTACTTTTGCAAGTACCGAAATAAATTAAATAGTCTAGATATTATTTAAACACTTTTTGAAAAATCCTTTCTTTTCAACTATAATTTATAACATATATATATCTATATATATATCTATATATATATATATATATATATATATATATATATATATATATATATATATATATATATGTGTGTGTGTGTGTATTGATCAAATGTATTTTTTCCTGGAAGTAGTCTAATATAAATTGATTTACATAGATGATATTATAGATCTTATACTTTTTTTAGCATCTAACGAGGCTCTCCATCCAGGTTGCTTATTCTATTCTTCTAAATAATGAGTTTGTTATGTCTTGATTGCTGGGGATTCTGCAAATGTAAAATAAATTTTGCAAGATAATAATTCAAGAAATCATATTAATTTCTATACATATTCGTTGAAACAAAATTATTTTTACATGTCGATCAGCTATAGATACACATCATTTTTAAATAGCCAACATAGATATGCATGAACTGTGAGCCAACAAGCAACATTTCATTTATTATGTAGATTCTTATTTAAAAGTCAGCGAATTTATTATTAATTACATCCCATATGAAATGTGTACATTAGTTGCAATATTAATCTGTTATTTAATTAACTGATTTTCTTTTTGGATAATATTGAATTAAAAATTCACGAACTTTAAATTAAGTGATCCAAAGTGTCGTTGTAATTTCTTTTTGTGGATGGAGATATACGTCTATAAAAGAAAGAAATAAGATAATATATCAATAAAAAGACAAATACTTTATTTTAACTGTTTTTGAAGATCATTAATAATCACATTGTGTTTAGAAGAGAGTTTTAATAATGTTTTCGATAAAGTTTAATAAACGGCTTATTTCTTCCTGTATTATTACTATTTAAACTCCTGGGTTAAAAACTATCTATATGAGAGAAAGGTGTAGAGGTTAAAAAAAGAACATCTGAAAGGTGAGTTTAGAGACAAAGTGATTCGGTTATCAGATTCACTTCAGGAAGTGTAGAAGAACAAGTTCAAGGATACACTGTCTTAATGCGAAATTGAGAAATGTTTCTTTTAATTTGAAATGTTGTTTCGTATGGGTTAGGGTTAGGGTTGGGGTTAGGGTTGGGTTGGCTAGAGGAGATGCTTAATGCTGATTATTTGGTCCTTATGCAATGGAAAGTGGACTTGTGAAGTTAAAGACTTAGAGCAGGGGCGGGCAACCCCCGGCCCGCGGGCAACATCTGTCACATCCGGCCCGCCACCCTGCTAGGCTTTATTATTGCAATCCAGCCCACGGACCTCCTAATAAAACTCATATGATTTTGTGACATAGACGTAAAAGTAGGTTTCAATTAAGATTTACAGTCAGATAGAAATGTATAAATATCAGCGAGCGATGATGCATGTCTATTTCATTTTTCTTTAACTATTAATCACAAATCCTTGGCCTAAGATAAGAAGAGAAAGAGAGAGACAAAGAGGAAACGAGAGACAAGGAAAAGGCAGGACACAAAGAACTTATGTGAGGTGTGTCAAAACAGATGCTGGATCAACTTGCTATCCCCTACCCGCCCTTTTGTCATACCTAACCAAGTCGGCCGACTGTGAAAGGGGTGAACCCATTCCAAATCTCGAGGTTACCAGGTCCGACGACCTGGACTTTTTCAAAAGTCCACTGAAACAGAATGACCATCACTTATCATACGGGGAATTTCGGGCATGTGTGGCGCACACAAACATTGAAGAAACTGATTAATGTAAGTCTTATCCTGTTTTGTCTCAGGTCAATATTTTATATACACGTATCTTCGCTTTCTATAGGATTAGAATTACTTAGAACGTGTAAACCAGGGTGATGCAGAAATACGACAGTTGGGATACGATAGGCGTGAAAAAGAGATGCCAAGTCGGGCTCTCTGAAAGGTGACATATTGAGACTGACATGCAAAAAGTGTGTGTCGAGCCAGTGACAGAGATAAACGACGAATTTTATATCTCGGAATACGACAGTGAACAAAGATAGGCGAGAATATGGAGTGAATCTGGAAGATGCGAATATCGTGTATGCTTAAGAATATCAAACTATCCGATACCGTCCCAGCTACGGAAACATCTATAAAAAAAACACCTAAAGATTAATATCTAGTGAGAAGAAGCGGAAATAAAACGCCACAAACATTGAAGAAACTGATTAATGTAAGTCCTATCCTGTTTTGTCTCAGGTCAACATTTTATATACACGTATTTTCGCTTTCTATAGGATTAGAATTACTTAGAACCCCAACCCTATATTCTTGTTTGTTTTAATATATTTTCTTTCTCTTACAAATTTTGTAAATAAACATTGTTATTTTGAGTTTAAATTGCGTTGGTGTTCGTTGTTTCACATGTGTGTCTTTGTCTGTATATTTACGTTACAAGTGTCTGATACAGAGTGCCCCACCCCCGTGCTTGAAATATATGAATATTTTGATCCGAGGACCTTTCAAAAATCTGTTGTTGTTTGTTTTTCTGTTGCGCAACTGTTTTGTCGTTCCCAACGAAACGCGAACGTAACAATTTATTAATTGCTGATAATTTTCTTTTTTTGGCTCATCATGTCTGCGAGCCAGCGTGTTAAGAAGAAGTACTTCTTCATCGAGCGCTTTGGACAGGCCCAGTGTTTGATACGCTTGAAGACTATTGCTGTCCTAAAGAGTATAACATGCGCTGCCACTAGGTGACAGAGCACTGCTATTCAAACTTCACGTCGATGTCTGCCACCGAAAGGAAGGATGCCATCGTTAGACTATCAGGCAACTTGGAGAAACAAACTTCACTCTTCTGCAAACAGAATACTGAGGCCGAAAAGGTGGCACGCGTCAGTTATGAAGTTTCCCGCATCCTTGCCTGCCAAATGAAGTTATTTGCAGATAGGGACTTCACTAAGGAATGCCTCCTCACTGTAGGGGACTCCGTCTGACCAGAGCATCGTTCTGCCTTTGAGAACGTGAGCCTTTCGCCCCGCACCGTTCGTCGCTGCATCGAGAATATGTCGGACAACGTGCACGACTCACTCAAAACACGCAGCTCGAATTTCGTCGCCTTTTCTCTCGCTCTGGATGAGAGCACCGACACAAAGGACACAGCCCAGCTGTCCGTTTTCATCTGCGGCATAACCGCTGACCTTCAAGTGTTTGAGGAATTCTTCCAGCTTGTCCTGCTGTGCGACACCACCACTAGGCAAGACATCTAGGACGCCGTGCTTCTGTGTGTTGATCAGCACTCCCTGGACCTCTCACGTCTAGTGTGTGACGACCGACGGTGCCCTGACGATGGTTGGTGAGAAAAAGGGCGGCGCTTCGCTGCTCGTGTGTTACTGTTAAACCGGCGGATACACTCAGCCCATTAACAAGATGCACTACACCATCCACCAAGAGTCCCTGTGAGCTGAGTCTGCCAACCTCGTTGTTGTCATGTCTGTCGTTGTGGAGGTCATAAACTCCATCCTCTCTCGCAGCCTTAACCATCGTTAGTTCCAGGAACTGATGGACGAGGTGAACGTTCACTACAACGACCTGCTCTTGTTCTGTGAGGTACGCTGGCTGAGTCGTGGGGGCATGCTGTCTTGGGTGTGCGACCTACAGCAGGAGACTGCCACCTTTCTACACCAGAAGAACCTACCCCACGCTGATCAATTCTCTGATCCGTGGTTGCTAGCTCGCCTGGCCCTGCTCACAGACATCACAGCACACCTGGACACCCTCAACATAAAGCTGCAAGGATAAAGCATTCTCGTGATAGAAATGTATGCGCATATCACTGCCTTCGAGGTTAAACTGCGCTTGTTTGAGGCTCAATTGGCTTCTGGACAGTTTGTGCATTTTCCTCGTCTTGCTGCATGTGCCCCTGACGATGTGGACCTGGGTTAATGTCGTCAACTCTCTACGTGAAGAATTTGCCTCCGTTTTGCAGGAGTCAGGGTGCTGGCTGCAGACTTCAAGCTTTACACTTCTCTCTTTGACTTCCCCGTAGAAGATGTCCTTGCCTCCCTACAGATGGAGTTGGTGGATCTGCAGTGCAATGATGAAATAAAGGCGAAGTTCCGCACCTCTTCTCCATTGTCCTTCTTCAGCAACACCGTTCACCCTTCTAACAATTTTGAAAAAAAAGGCATTGTGGCCATGTTCGATAGCACCTACTGCTGTGAACAGCTGTTCTCGAAAATGAAGTACACAAAGTCTCACCTTCGCCCCCAACTCTTGGACCACCAACTCAATGACATTCTTCTGTTGTCTACCTCAACCATCGAGTCAGGCATGGAAATACTTCTTCATGGCAAACATCACCAGCAGTCTCATTGATTTGTAGAGTGTTCAATGTAATTTTTGTACAATTTATTCATGTAAACAAAATATAGTAATTCTGAGATTTCGTTTTTTATTCCGGCCCGCGATCTCCTTCAAAAAGTCTCATCTGGCCCTCACTCAGAAAAGGTTGCCCGCCCCTGACTTAGAGGAATGCTATGGAAAGTAAAGGTCTGAGAGTAAATGTTACCAAGTATGAAAATAAAGGTAAACTTGTTGATTTAGAGGTTAGTGTTAGTAGACTCTGGGCATAATATAGACACGGATATGACGTCACATGGCTCAAGTTAGAGACTTAGAGGAATGCTACGGAAAGTAAAAGTGTGAAAGAAAATGTTACTATAAAGTGGTTGGTTGAGAATAACCACAAATGAAAGTTGAGTAAAGGCAACTTGGTTAGGTTAGGATTACTAGACTGTGAGCACGGATAGGACGTCACATGGCTTAAGGGGAGAATGAGAGAGAGAAGAGTTAGTAAGTCTTGAATCAAGCAACGCAAGGACATGAAAATTGAGATGAGTTGAAAAAACATGATTAAACAGTGATTATCCATCGCTCTGTCTCTCCCAACAAACTGGTCAATGATTTGGAATGAAGATCAAATTGAATAAACCTCTTTGGTTTTCCAGTCTCGGTCTTTTTAGAAAGTATAATTTTTTTCATGTTGCTGTTAGTCTAGAAGGATAACAGAGGTGTGGATACTAGGAGAAATCCTGAACGATGCTGGCTTAAACCGAGCTGAGAGGGAAAATATAACTAAATACCAAGGTCTTATGCACAACATGAAAAGAAGAAGAGATCTCTATAATTCTAGTGATCATTACAGCTACCGGGTTACTGAAAAAGTTTTTAAAAACTACACGGAGAATATACCCGGTGAACCACTTGCAAGACAGATACAAACAATTATGCTTAAAAATACGGTTACAATTCAAAAGAAATTTGGTTAGAGTCGCTAAAATAACAGGTCAATGTCTGGCATCCTCGAGGATGCGCAACGCCCAGCAAAAATAAAAAGATAAGAAAATTGAAAAAAATGACAAGAAGCTATATAAGCATAAATAAATGACTTTACTAGTTTTATAACGATTACAGCAACTTGGTTTCCTACATATGACACACAACGTTGAATCGCAACATCAATAGTTAGGGTGGCATTACTAACCAGTAGAGTGTTAGGGTGGCATTACTAACCAGTAGAGTGTTAGGGTGGCATTACTAACCAGTAGAGTGTTAGGGTGCCATTACTAACCAGTAGAGTGTTAGGGTGCCATTACTAACCAGTAGAGTGTTAGGGTTAGGGTGCCAATTACTAATCAGTAGAGTGTTAGGGTTAGGGTGCCAATTACTAATCAGTAGAGTGTTAAGGTTAGGGTGCCATTACTAATCAGTAGAGTGTTAGGGTTAGGGTGCCAATTACTAATCAGTAGAGTGTTAAGGTTAGGGTGCCATTACTAACCAGTAGAGTGTTAGGGTTAGGGTGCCAATTACTAATCAGTAGAGTGTTAGGGTTAGGGTGCCATTACTAACCAGTAGAGTGTTAGGGTTAGGGTGCCATTACTTACCAGTAGAGTGTTAGGGTTAGGGTGCCAATTACTAATCAGTAGTGTGTTAGGGTTAGGGTGCCATTACTAATCAGTAGAGTGTTAGGGTTAGGGTGCCATTACTAATCAGTAGAGTGTTAGGGTTAGGGTGCCATTACTAACCAGTAGAGTGTTAGGGTTAGGGTGCCATTACTAATCAGTAGAGTGTGAGGGTTAGTGTGCCATTACTAACCAGTAGAGTGTTAAGGTTAGGGTGCCATTACTAACCAGTAGAGTGTTACTACTGATGAGTGAAATGACGAGACTATGAGACATGTGCGCGTAGTTTGACGTGACTTAATGACAGGCTTAGATCTAATAATGTTAGAGGAAGATTAAACTTTGAGCGTATAAAGAGATGTTTACATATCAGGAGACTTGATTAGTTTTGTCAAATTCAAAGGATAGATTAGAGGTTTTGGGTTTATAGATGTAGACCACGTGAGATAGCCGGGTCTGTTGTATAAGGAAGGCTAAGCAAAATATTGGGAAAATTTATAAGGATGGATCTGAGAGAAAGAATGATAAATCAAGACCTGACCGAAGATAGTTTAGGTTAAATGTCAAATTGTGGAAATCCGTGTAACACATGACAGCACAGAAAATAGATGTTAAACCGCATATGATAATGACTTAATAAATGTTCTTTCATGTATTTTATTTCCCAGATATGCTTATTTGCGTCCTGCAACATACGGCTACATATTTATATGAGTTTGTTATTTTTGCCAGTCATGTAATCAATTGATGCTTCAACATTTTTTTTATTCTTGATTTTTCTCTTTGACGAACTGTCAAGTAATTTTTTCGTTCTCGTTGGCCCAATTTTATCCATTTACAGTTGCGTTCTATTTTTATTAGAATTTTGTGTTTTTTTTCGAAATGCAATTATGAAAATAAATATTAGTTTCATATAAAATGCCTTGCCCACTTTTTAATCAAGTGTTTAGTATTCAGCTGCTATGGTTTCTTTTCCGAAGTCAAGATAATTAATTCCCTGCTGAGAATTCAAGACTAAACTTAATGGGAATGTGTATTAATCCTTCAGACAGCAGATCATACGCTTAACAAGGTCTGGCATTAAGGTTAACTTAGCGAAATTAATTAGTACGGTATTACTGGATAGATGGTTTTATATATATATATATATATATATATGATAATTTTATTTACACAGACATGTACAAAATCTGCGACACTGGCATGTCGTTGTTATCGATCAACAGTTACTATAAACTGAGATCTCATCAGGCAGAGTTGGAATCCGATCTTAACCTCAGATCATATTTGGAGAGAAATAGTAACTGTTGATCGATAACATCGACATGCCAGTGTCGCAGATTTTGTACATGTCTGTGTAAATTAAATTATCATATATAAAGCTCTATTCTGATATTGAGCACTTTTTATAAACCCGGTTAAAATTCTCTGGATTACCACCCTGTGGATATTTTTCACCTGGATTATTACCATTATTATATATATATTTTGGAAAAAAAAACACACTCCAACGAGTGGTAGTATTTATTTTATTCTGAGGATGAGGGATACCCTCGAAAATTAAAAAAAAAAATAATAATGAAAAGGACACACTCCAACCCCACACCACGGTCACGATACACTGGTATATATATATATATATATATATATATATATATATATATATATATAGAGAGAGAGAGAGAGAGAGAGAGAGAGAGAGGGAGAGAGAGAGAAAGAAAGCAACTTTCAACTCTAATACATTCTTTCCTCGGACAACGATAGTAAAAATCGCACCATTATCCTGTAAAATCGGTTTTAAAATTGTTTTTTATTGCAATAAATATTTCTTTGAAGAATACTAATTTCATTATTTTCGTCAAAAAAATAGTATTATATATCTAAATGATTTTTAATGCATTTAAACGAATTAAATTCCTTAAAAATCAAAACCTGATGAAGAAAATTTACTTCTAAAAGTTTAAGCAAAGTATTGATAAAAATATTTGAAAGTCAACCTTTTATTTAATTTAAAAGTGAACGTTTTGTCAAATAAAAAGCATAAAATTTCTGTGAATCTTGAGATTGCCCACAGCCACACATTAGATGAATTCTAAAATAAAACTGCGATTTCTTGTCCAACGAGAACAAATAGACTGCAAGTCTATAAATAACGTGGGGAGGGCGGTAAAATTAAATATCAATATTCACGAGAATGGCACAATGAACTACAACGATATGAAATTATGAAATAAAACTGCTTTGTCATAACTGACCGGTGTAATATTTAACATGGTTCCCTCTGTAAAGAAGTCCATCAATCTCTTAACATGTTTTGCATTAACCCACCATAATCGAGTAAACGTATGACATATATGGTGCAATTTCTCTAAAATGCAATTTTCTTCTGCCGTGAACAACATATCAAAATAAGCTAACATACGAGCATTAAAATGATCACAATCTCTAGATGGCATCTTCTTATCTCATTTTGAATATGGACTAATCTTCAACTTTTCATCATAAACCCGTCGAAGCATCCAATTCTTAACACTGTCATTGCTGACTGATGAAGAACACATAATCGATTTGTCATAAGAGATTGTTTTACAAAGCACAAAGAAAGGTAATAAGATGAATTAGGCCATAGTTTTATGTCCGTCTTAATACAAATTTGGTGCAAATGAGGAATTGCAGTCGTGACGTAAGCAGTTCCAAGTACGAATGGAGAATCCCGAAGCCGAAACAAGATCAAAAATCACACTTTTCATCCAATAAATTGAAAAAGAGCAAACAAAAACAATTGCACAAAGCAGTTCCATTTTATATCCTAAAAAATAAAATAACAGAAAATAAAATTAAAATAACAAGAAACAAAAGTTCCATTTTATATCCTAAAAAATAAAATAACAGAAAATAAAATTAAAATAACAAGAAACAAAAGTTCCATTTTATATCCTAAAAAATAAAATAACAGAAAATAAAATATAAATAAAAATAACAAGAAACAAAAGTTCCATTTTATATCCTAAAAAATAAAATAACAGAAAATAAAATATAAATAAAAATAACAAGAAACAAAAGTTCCATTTTATATCCTAAAAAATAAAATAACAGAAAATAAAATTAAAATAACAAGAAACAAAAGTTCCATTTTATATCCTAAAAAATAAAATAACAGAAAATAAAATATAAATAAAAATAACAAGAAACAAAAGTTCCATTTTATATCCTAAAAAATAAAATAACAGAAAATAAAATTAAAATAACAAGAAACAAAAGTTCCATTTTATATCCTAAAAAATAAAATAACAGAAAATAAAATTAAAATAACAAGAAACAAAAGTTCCATTTTATATCCTAAAAAATAAAATAACAGAAAATAAAATATAAATAAAAATAACAAGAAACAAAAGTTCCATTTTATATCCTAAAAAATAAAATAACAGAAAATAAAATATAAATAAAAATAACAAGAAACAAAAGTTCCATTTTATATCCTAAAAAATAAAATAACAGAAAATAAAATAAAAATAACAAGAAACAAAAGTTCCATTTTATATCCTAAAAAATAAAATAACAGAAAATAAAATTAAAATAACAAGAAACAAAAGTTCCATTTTATATCCTAAAAAATAAAATAACAGAAAATAAAATTAAAATAACAAGAAACAAAAGTTCCATTTTATATCCTAAAAAATAAAATAACAGAAAATAAAATATAAATAAAAATAACAAGAAACAAAAGTTCCATTTTATATCCTAAAAAATAAAATAACAGAAAATAAAATATAAATAAAAATAACAAGAAACAAAAGTTCCATTTTATATCCTAAAAAATAAAATAACAGAAAATAAAATTAAAATAACAAGAAACAAAAGTTCCATTTTATATCCTAAAAAATAAAATAACAGAAAATAAAATATAAATAAAAATAACAAGAAACAAAAGTGTTCATTGAGCAAAAAGAAACAGAAAAAAATTAAATAAAGCACAAGTGTTATGAGGTCTGCCTTATTTACATGAGAAAATGATTATATATGTTAAAGTTAAGAATAGACACACGGAAAATTGCAGTCGTGACTACAGCAGTTCCGAGTACGAACGGAGAATCCGGAATCAGAAACAAGGGTAAAATTATCACACTTTGCGTTTCATTAATTAAAAAAATCAGCATGGATGGTCGGAAAGGCAATAATCTCGGTTAAAATCTAAAATCTAGGTCAATGACTTTTTTTAAAAAGTAATCACATAAAGTTAATATAATGGAAAAAATTTAAAAAGTCTTAGAATTTTTTTTGCCTACATTTTTATTTCGTTATTGCAACCATTGTAATATTTTCTTACAATCACTTGTTTCGCTAAACAGTTCATTCAATGATAGATCCGAAGCTGAAAGAACGTTTTCAACAGTTTTTTCATAACGATAATGAAACACAAATGTGGAAGATCAATCGAAATAACAATGAAAAAAAAAACGTAAAAAATCAATGGAAATCACAACGATAAACAAGGTGGAAAATCTATCGAAAGTACAATTGAAAAATGTGGGGTGGCACTTTTACCCCTCGGCACCCCCCCTCGACCTCCAGTCGCCAGCATTTTGGCTCACGTGACTCAATCGTAGTCACTTATAAACAGAATAGTCTTCCGTATTAACAATTTGCATAGATTCCCCCATGCATTTTTTGTTGTTTATTGTTTTGTTACCTTACGAAATAGAATTAACATTAAGTGTTTGCTCCCGATTTAAATATATTGTACTATTCGGCGTTTAATACCGCCCCCCCCCCCCCACAACGAATACAATATTTTTCTTTTCGGTTTATCTTTATTTTGTTATTTTTCAACATAGATCGACCGCACAAGGCATTTGTTTCACATCGATCTATCAATCTCGCAAAACCGTGCCACACGTCCAATGCCAGTATTTTGACTCACGTGACTAATCGCCGTCATTTATAAATGGTCAGTTTATCCCCCCCCCCCCAACAAATACATTTTTTGTTGTTTATTATTTTGTTACCTTACAAAACTGGTGTTGCGCACGGCCCACTAGCCAATCAGCCGGCCCTTATTATGCGTTTTTACCGGTTTAGGGTTTAGGATTTAGGGTTAGGGTTAGGTTTAGGTAATGTTTAGGGTTTAAATGTATTTGCATAAAAAAAGTAGAATTTTAACTTTTTTTAGGGGGTAAACTGCGCTGGGTAAGATAGTAAAAAAATACCAAAATCTTTTTACATTTTGGGGATCGGCCATTGATTTTGCACGTACCTAGATATTAGTCATTGTTTACATACAAAATTGAAACGTTGACTCATTTCCATAAGTATTCATAATTGTCGGCGGCGCCCCTGTAATAAAAAAGAACCGCTAAAAGCAATTCAATCCAAGGAATACTTACATGTTGTGTGCCAATCTGCTTTCAACAAAGAAAGACTAAAAGATGTGTTAATTAATACGCTACGATGTGGACGGGTGGAAGTCGGCATTTAAGATGGCGACCGGAAAAGAGGTTCGCAGAAAACGAAAGAGGAGGGAATTTAAATGAACCATTTCGAAACAGGTCCAATCTATTTGGTGAATATTATGAGCAAAATTACGATTATTTTATTTATCGCAATATTTTAATGGTGAAAAGAAAAATATATTTAGTTCTTATTCTACCTTTAAGATAAGTACATCGATTACAGAGGAGACGCAGATTCTTAATTTTGTGGGTGTCCACCGGAGACGTCTTACAGTGGTCCATTCTTAATACTGTCTGCACCATTTTAGGCACAATCAAGGGGAAACAATCAGCGATGCTCAGAACCGGTGCACCATCTGAATTGGTTCTCTACAACTCTAACCAATTAAGCCGGTTTCGTTATGAATATTGTTATTGTTATATATATATAAATGGACGGCGGCACCGGGGGGCAGCGTGGGGGCTCAAGCCCCCCCTTTTTAACTTGCCCCCCCACCCCCTCACATTTTACGGTCATCAATAATAAGTTATATATGCATGTGTTTAACCCCCCCTCACTTTTTAGGAGACCCAACACACACCTTTATAACTGTCACACCGGTTCTGATATATATATATATATATATATATATATATATATATATATATATATATATATATATATATATATATATATGTGCGTGTATATATATATATATATATATATATATATATATATATGTATATATGTATACATGTATACAGATATGTATATATATATATATATATATATATTATATATATAATATATATATAATATAATATATAATCTATTAGTAATGGAGTTTATGTATCTGTCTGTCTGTCTGTCTGTCTGTTATTCTGTCTGTCTGTCTGTCTGTCTGAAGCCGAAACTTCATCAGAGTAGTATGACTATTTACTAAGTCCGCCAGCTTCATTATATACTACTAAAACACCGCCGTAAACACTATGCGCATTTCTCAATTCACATAATCAATTGCTTTTGAACTTCTAATGAATTAGTATTCGCAAATATACACTCATGAATGTTTTCTTTAGATTTCCACATGTATTTATGCAATCTTGCTCGCTAATAATCTTACTTATCAATTATAATTATTGAATCAAATTGTTTAATTAAAATAATTATTGATTTACATATTTATAAGTTACGTAGTTATTTTATCTACGTCCAACTGATTGAACAGCGAACGGTAATCCATTTAAACTACCTCCCTCCGTTAAATTAGTATGGACGGAAGACGAGCACGTTATTTCAAATGTAAACAAAACACCTGGCAGTTAACCGTGTTACTTTAAAACGTTCTGAGTTTGTTTATTTTCTTAATCTTATTAACCATTATGTTTTAAAACACACATTTATTGAATCAAATTGTTTAATTAAAATAATAATTGATTTAAAAATTAATAAGTTGCGTAGTTATTTTATCTACGTCCAACTGATTGAACAGCGAACGGTAATCCATTGAAACTACCTCCCTCCGTCAAAGCAGTATAAAAGCAAGACGAGCGCGTAATGTAAAATGTAAACAAAACGCTGGTATTTACCGTGTTACTTAAACTTACGCTGTTAAGCATTTAATCACAAACTGTTTTTATTATTCAATGTTTTATTTATTAAAATAAAAGACTGATTTTTTTCTTTACTGTCAACAAAAAAATAATATAACTGATTTTAGAAACAAATTGTTTCATTAAAAAACGGTCATTAAACAAACACACACACACACACACACACACACACACACATTCTAACGGATGTAATTTAGGTAAACTTTTTTTCCGAGACCATTTAAATAACTAAAAAAATTGTGAAGGGAGCGGTCAAATAATTTTTTGTGGTCTTTTCTTAACTAAAAACATTCCTATGTATGGGTGAGGGTAAATAATTAATTTGAAGAGGAGGGGGTCCAAAAAACATTTTTTCTATATTTTTTAAACTAAAAATATTTCTATTTATGGGGAAGGGTAATACAAAAATCGGGGTGTGGTCAAAATTTGTTTTTATTTATTTACATCTACAAATATTCTTGGTCATAAATAAAGAATATCAACGTCTAACCACGAAATATGAGTGAGGCAGCATAGCAAAAATATGCGACCAGAGCATATATTTGCTAGTATATATAATATTTACATATATATATGATATATATATATATAATATATATGATATATATATATCATACAATACATAATATATATATAATAAATATATAATATATATATGATATATACATGATATATAATACATATATTATATATATAATATATATATTATATATATAGATAAATATAATATATATATATAATTATATAATATATATATATAATTATATAATATATATATAATATATAATATATATAATATAGATATTTATATATAAAAAATATATATAATAAATATATTATATATAATATATATATATCATATATATATTATATCTATATAATATTTATAATATATATATAATATATGTAATATATATAATATAATATATATATATTATATAAAATATATATATAATATATAGTATATATATATTATATATAATATATATAATATATAGTATATATAATATATAGTATATATATAATATATAATATATATATTATATTATATATATAATATATATATATAATACATAATATATATATAATATATATTATATATTATATATATATAATATATACATATAATATATATCATATATATATAATATATATATAATATAATATATATACAATATATTATATATGATATATATATATATATAAGTATAAAATTTTATTTATACAAACATTATTGGTTACATATGTGCATACATGTTTCGGTTGCACTTTTCCAAGAAAGTCAACCTCATCAGACCAAGAATTTTTCAGGATTTGATGGATTTGAAGGATTTTCTATCCTAAATAACTCTATTTTGGGATCTAGCATCTTTAATTTCTTATGAATTAGTATCGCGTTACCTATTTCACTAGTGGACTTTTTTGCCAGTTGTTGTCTCCTCCCTTTTTTTATTACTCTTTATGGCGTGTCCATTGCCTTTTCTTGGCCTCATTTTATTGCTCTCGGTGAGAAAATTGAAATTGTAAGTTTCTACGGATTTACATTTACAGAAACTAATACAATACATGTACGATATATATATATATATATATATATATATATATATATATATATATATATATATTCTTTGATACTTTGATACTTTTCTCCAGAAAAAAGGCTACTCAGCCTGTAACACCTGCTCCATGCCTGGTCTTATAGTTTCAGTAGACGCATGCGCAGGTCGAACAGTGTATTACTTACTGGACCAGTACTTGTCTAGTTTGCTTTTAAAGTCAATTGTGTCTTTTGCATTTACAACTGAATTGGGAAGCTCATTCCAGTTGTTCACTACTCGAAGTCCAAACGAATGCTTCCTAGTGTTGAGTCTGCTGTGCTTCTTGGACAGTTTGAAGTTTTTTCCCTTGTCCTGGAATTGGTATTGAGTGGTAGAAGTAGTTTTTGGTTGATGTTGACCTTGCCTGTTAATATCTTGTACACTTCTATCATATCACCTCTTTCACGCCGGTAGTGCATTGACGGTAGTCTCATCTCTTTGAGCCTCTCCTCATATGGCAGGTCTTTGATTGAGGAACACAACTGTGTTGCTCTTCGCTGAACTCTTTCGATTGTGTCGTTATCTCCGGCATATTGGTGGATTCTTGCGACGTTTCCATATTCCAATATTGGTTGTGAATACTTTTTTTATGATGATCTTGTCACGACAAACAAACGTTCTTCTAATCAGTCCTAAAATATGATTCGCTTTTTTGACGGCATCAGCAACATGTTGGTGAAAAGAGAGTTTATTGTCGATGTGCAATCTGAGGTATTTTTCGTTTTCGGATTCCTTTAGTTCTTTTATTTCTCCATTACTGTCCTTCATTGTGTACGGTGTTCTGTTGTTACCATGCCCGAAATGCATTACACTACACTTGCTTGCATTGAACAGTAATTGCCACTCCTCTGACCACTTAGATAATTTGTCCATATCACTTTGTATTGATGATGGTGTGGTAAAATATATATATATATATATATATATATATATATATATGTAATATATATATAATATATATGTATATCATATATATATAATATATATAATATATATGTATATATAATATATATGATATATATAATATATATGTATATATAATATATATATATAATATATATATCATATATATAATATAATATATATAATATATATATAATATATATATAATATATATGTATATATAATATATATATATAACATATATAATATATATAATAGATATATATAATATATATATATATGATATAATAAATATATATATAATATATGTATATATATATATATATATATATATATAATATAATATATATATAATATATATATTTGTGAAAAAATTACAAACGGAAAACAAGTTAAAGTACAGGAGAAAAACAAAAACAAGAGATTTTTTTACCAGTTTCGTTCGTGGCGAACGTCTCCAGAAAATGAAGATATGGAAATAATTGTATTTTGAAGGCACACACATGGGATGAGGGAAGGATGATCTGATTCGACCATATGAGAAAACATTAAGTGATGTTGGAATATGATAAGTGGGTGACACATTCTTCTATGTTTCTTATTCTTTTGTTTATATTTTTATTTATTTTCTTTCTCTCTTTTACTATCACACCTAATGAGCTAGTATGGAGAAGGCGATGGGGAGGGGGAAAGGCGACAAGAGGGAAGAAAGGACAGAGAAACTGGCTAAGGTTAACAAATAGGGTGGGGATGAAATTGATACACTGGATGTTAGAACCCAAAGATTAATAAGAAAGAATCAGGGATAGGTCTGATAATTTGTCACACATTAGGTTTTTAAAGAGCAATTCATGAAAAGGAAAAGCCGTGGTGGACAAAATGTATGAAAAATGAAACAGATTGGAAAAAGAGGTTAAAGAGTAGGTGAAAAAACTTGTTTTTTAAATATATATATATATATATATGGATTTCAAAAATAGAAAGTTAGCGAGAGATGTATTAAAATGATTTGATTATCAATGAGAGCTTGCTATTATCACAAAATATATAAATATATACACACACATACATATACATATATATGTATATATATCTATACATACGCATACACATATACACACATACACACATTTTCTAATATATATATATATATATATATATATATATATTTAATCAGGGTCGCAGTGGTGCAATATATTGCATTGTTTTAGTGCGACATTTGCTAAGTGTCTGCTTAGGGTATATGAACCGAGCCATCGGTTGAAGGTTGATGGCGAAGAAAGAAGTATAGTTGCGCTTTCAATGCATTTGTGACGTGAGAAAGAGTGTTTGCTTTTGAGGAGAGTGCAGTCTGAAAGGTTTAGATTGTGGGAGAGAGTGTTCCTAGAGCATTAGTGGAAATGTCGTGTTCGTAAATGCGAATTTTCACACATTTTGTCCACCACGACTTTTCATTTTCATGAATTATCGTGTACCTTACCCCATAATATATATATATATATATATATATATATATATATATACAGATATAGATATATATATATATATATAATATTTACTATATATATATGTAATATATGATATATATATAATATATAATATGTATAACATATATAATATATATATAATATATTTATAAATATATATATAATATATAAATATATACATATATATACATATATATATATGTATATACATAGTATACATTTTTATTTATAATATATATATAATATATTATAATATATATGTATAATATATATATATATATACATATAATATATATATAATATATGTATATATAATATATTATATATATATATATATACAGTATACGGTTTTCTTTATACAAGCGTTGTTAATTACATATGTGCGTACATGTTTCAGTTGTACTCTTCATGAAGAGTCAAACTCATCAGACCATAACGATGATTTTAAATGAATGAGATCAGAAATATTTTTCCTTGTATAATGTAGCAGACGCTACTACGACCAAGGGATATTTGTTTCAACTTCTTTTCTTTCTCTATTTTATCAACCCTTCTTCGTCTCTGAGATAGAGAAGAGGAGATTATCTCGTGAAAGCACGTTGGCCGAAGATTCCGGTCAATCAGGGACCAACAAGTCAGCTCTACCACGCGTGATTTGACTCCCTATAAAACAAGTAAAACACTGTCTTTTTTCTCTTTTTCTTTCGCTTTCAGTTGATATTCATATCGGTCGTGCTGTTGTCTTATCAAGAAGAAGTGTTCGTTTTCATATTTCTTACACTGTCTACTGGGCTTGCGAGAGCTTAATTACCTTTGAATATATTTTTTTTCTTTGGGGTAATTTTTATCGGACTCGGAAGAAAAAATGGCCGAATACATCAGGACAGTTTAATTTTATTCGAATTTGATTCAGCAGAATTGGCATACAACCAGGAAGTTATGGTTTGCATGACTCCTATTAGCTCTTAATAACCCTGAATTTGGACATTATAATATTCAACACCAAGTGAGTTTTCTGAACTGTTTATATGATTTGTTTTCCCTATCGTTTTCTTATCGTTTTATTAATTTGCATACACCTTAAATACACTTTTGACTGATATCTACTGCATCGAATTACCCGCCTGGATAACTTTTTGCATTTTTGGACCACCATTCACCATTTGGATTATTTCTTAATGAACCTCTTTTATGTCTTGCCTGTAGTTATTTTAAACTTGTTGACGTGGATGAACTGTATAAGTTTACAAAAAAGTATGTTTTTGGCCCGTATATATTTGATGTTTTATATACCTTTATATATTTTATATATATATTTTTATATATTTTCAAAGTTTAATTTTTATTACCTGCAGTAATGTCGTTGCGGTAATGGTCCACTGAGGAGAAGATTTTCTTTGAAAACTCATGAGTTAAGGACTTTAAAGAATTTGCCTGTACATTGAACTGTAATAAAATTTGATTCGCACCTTATTCTATTCTTTCATGTTATCTATTGCTACATATATATATATATATATATATATATATATATATATATATATATACGCGTGTGTTAATACGTACCTGCGCATATGCATAACTACAGACGCCTACACATATTTTTATACCCAGACATGTAGGCATTGAATAACTATGTATATATACACACAACCATATTCATACTAGATACACACAGTTATATCTAAGAATTATATATATTATGTATATATACATTGAGTATCGACGGAAATATTGAGTACTTAGTATGGAAGATTAAGAACGTGAGAGACACTGAAAATGTGTGTTAACAATACGAATAACTTTATTAGACTCTTGACTATACAAAGGTGTCTCCCCGACAAGAGATTTCCTTATTGTTTCTGTATCAAGGGGGATAATGGGCGACGTTAGTTTGTCTTGTCTATAGTGATGGTTAGCATGTACATCCTCCTTTTTTTCGAAGTGTTTATTTATTTATTTTTTATTTTTTTATCTGTATCTACAGGGGAGAATTATTCGCAGTTCACCTTTTATAACCCGGACCCCACCCGTCTCTTTGACCCGTGGAGCCACATAGTCTCCACTCGTGTCTCTATCTGTGCTCACGCCTCTGGTTCTCTACACAGAGAGCTTGCAAGACCGTGAACACTCTTTTTGGCCGATAATCGTAGCGGCAATAAAAAGAAAATGATATGTCGAATTTCCTCCAGGTCGAGATGATGATAGCTCCGTTGATTCTGTGAAGGCAAGGTTATTCAAGCAGAACAAATCAACAATAAAAATAAGTCAACAAACATCGGCGAGGTTTTTTGGTTGAAAATAATTATTAACAATTAAAGGAAAGAATTGATTTTACATGTCGAATTAAAGTTTATTGTATGGTAAATATCTTTTAGCTAAGGTATTTCGTCTTCTCTCTCTCTCTGCGTTTTTGCGGATCCCTTTACGATTGCAAGTTCTTAATTAAGTTGAACTAACTTGTCTACTTAAAACGATGGGTGTTACTTACTGTGTTGCCTGGAATCAACATGCAAGCCGAGCCCCATGTCTGGACAGCCCCGGGTCCGGGCTCTGACTACCCGTGAAACTGTGTTCTCGTTCTAAACCTAAAGTCCTTTATCTTACCGAAAGGGAGTATTGTCACACCTTTTCTTTCTCAAACATCCCTCTTCCTCTCTCGGGAGTGGGTGGTGTGCGCGATACTGACTTACTCTCTTTCTCTCTCCCATCCCTTTTTCTGTGTCCCTCTTCCTTTTACCTTGAGTCTTTCTTCCTCTCTCGGAGTTGTTTGGGGTTGAATGGTACGCGTGGTACAGGCAATTGAAATTCATCGCTTAGGCTTTATCTACCGAGAAAACAATTATCCTTTTCCTCGCTGGGGGATGGAGACCTCTGCCCTAATTAATAATGACAGCTTCTAGATGGCAATCTCTGACTTCGGCGGCTCAGCCCGCCCGACTAACATAGCACTGACACACTTGACCATATGTTTTTCTTGTTGATGTTTATTAGAATTTGTGATTAAGATACTGTCCAAACTTGTCCAGCTGTTCAAACTCATCGTCGTGCAGACTTAAATGCTATAGACAATTGTACATGACTTTTCCTAGAAAACCTAGACATTGGGTCGCCATTTTCTCTCCCTGCCTAGATAGCCGAGCCGTGTTGAGTATACGTACTAGCCTTATATCTCTACTGTGTTTCTACATAAGGTCCAGCATCATAACCAAGATGCATACCCGTGCACCCCCAGGTACCGGATCCCCGTCGGTCCTAATTATTCTGTCATACTTTTGTGGTTTTATTTTTTGGAGTGTTGAATGCTGCAGTTGTGTTGTCTTAGTTTTCATGCGTTTTTGTTGAATTTAGAAATATATTTTCATAATCTATTTCTATCGTTATGCGAACGTTTTGTTTTGTTTAAAGAATGTGTTGTATATTTCGTTTGGTGTAGTAGGTATTTCATGATGTATTAGTGGTTCGGCTGATTGTTGATTTTATAATCGATGCAGTATGAGAATGTGTTAATCATGTCTTTGATTTGAGCGTTAATTCCGGGTCAGTAAATACATTCCTTGGCTTGCTCTGTGCATGTTTCGATATTTCGGTATGTATTCCCTGTAGAGCTTCTCTACGTAATGGCATAGGTACAATGATTCTTTAAGCTTTTAGAACGAGACCATAAACAATCGGTATTTCATCACAAACAGAGATGATTGCTTACATTTTGTTAATATTTTGTCTTTTGGGGACTATTTTGTTTTTGTATATGTGATGAGTGTCTGTAATGACGAGTTGTCTGTAGTCGCTTCTTCATACTCGTTTAATTTAGTGTCGGTTATGGGGTAATTTGTTTTATTACTGCATGTATGTTCGATTTCATATTTCGTAGAGCTACCGGGTTATTGAACAAAATCAAACTACATAGAGAATATACGCTTAAAAGGACGGTTTCAATTCTAAACAGATTCATCGATTGGAGTCGTTGAAAAAGCGGGCCAATGTCTGCCATTGTCGGGAATGCGCTACTCCCAGCAAAGATAAAAAATAAGAAAATTGAAATGAAATCAAGAAGCTATAAAAGTATGTATACAATATGTGAACTTTACTGTTTTTAAGTCAATGATTGTGACATACGAATTTCCAGACAGGTGAAATATGTCTGTACCTACTTTGGTCCATGGTGTAGTAGTTATTTCATTATGTATTAGTGGTTCGGCTGATTGTTGATTTTATAATCGATGCAGTATGAGAATGTGTTAATCATGTCTTTGATTTGAGAGTTAATTCCGTGCCAGTAAATACATTATTTGGCTTGCTCTGTGCATGTTTCGATATTTCGGTATGTATTTCTTGTAGAGCTTCTCTACGTAATGATTAAGGTACAATGATTCTTGAACCTTTTAGAACGAGACCATTAACGATCGGTATTTCATCACAAACAGAGATGAATGCTTTAATTTTTGTTAATATTTTGTCTTTTGGGGACCATTTTGTTTTTGTATATGTGATGAGTGTCTATAGTCGCTTCTTCATACTCGTTTAATTTAGTGACGGTTATGGGGTAATTCTGTTTATTACTTTTATATTATGCGTAGATACAGGTGAGTAATAAATAAAGCCATATTAGTAACTTGTTATAGAAGCATTCATTAACAGAGTCGAGACACGTGTTAACTCAACAAGAATGTATTTACACTGACTACATAGCCGTTTACTACTAATACAAGTAGTGGGAGGTTGCCGTCAAGAGTGACGGTGGGAGTCAACGGGAGATAACTCTCGTGTTTACGTAACATCTCCGTTTTTTATTTCTTTGTTTTAACTGAAAAATAAAAGTATTTTTATTTTTTAGAGTTTTCTCATTTAGTCTCTGTATCGGGCTGGACACTTAATTGGTCTCCCTTTCTTTGTGGAGTTTGGTATTATTTTGTTTTCCGAGCCCGTTTTTGATACGACTTGTTTTCGACTATTTTCTTGGTTTATTATGTTTTCATAGTCGTGTTCGATTTTGTACTTTTGATTTTCTTTTGTTTTTAAAATATGACGTCTGTTGCGCCGTACATAATTTCCTTGTTCTGTTTTTATTAGATATGAACGAGGCTCTTTTAATTTTTTCACAACCTTACCTTTTCGGTTCCATTTTTCTTGTGAAAGTATACGGACAGTATCGTCTTTCTTTAGTTCTGGTAGCTCTCTGGACTTTTTATTTATTTCATGCTTTTTCATTGTTTTGTTATGCATGATATTTGGAAGATTTTACCTTAGCGTTCTTTTCATCAACTGTTGGGCTGGTGACGGGGTTTTATCTTTTAATGGTGAAGTCCGTAACGCTAACATTGCTAGGTATGGGTCTTGTCTACTTTCAAACGATTTCTTTAATGTTCTTTTAATTGTTTGAATGTTTCTTTCTACTAAGCCATTCGACTGTGGATAGTTCGGACTTGTCGTGATATGCCTGAAATCCCAATCTTTAGCAAATTGTCTAAATTCTGATGATCGGTACTCGGGTCCATTGTCACTAATCACTATTTGTGGAATGCCAAATTTTGCGAAGGTGTTTTTTATTTTATTGATCACCGTACTTGATTTGCAGTCATCAAGTTTGTGGATATCGAAATATCTAGTCGTGTAGTCTATTATCACTACATATGCTTTACTATATAAGTAAAATACGTCTGTCGCAACTTTGGTCCATGGTGTTACGGGTATTTCATGGTGTATTAGTGATTCTGACGGTTGTCGGTTTCTGTGATCTAGACAATGTGTGCATGTGCTAACCATTTCTTTTATTTGATTGTTTATGTTAGGCCAATATACGACCTCTTTTGCTCTTGTAATGCACTTTTCTATGCCCAAATGTCCAGTGTGGATTTTTTGTAGGGCTTCCTTCCTTAGGGAGGTTGGGACCACTATTCGTGTACCTTTCAATACTAGTCCTTTCACAACCGATATGTCATCGCGGACTGGCATATATGGTGCTATTGTGGGTGGCACTTCCATTTTTTCTGGCCAAGTTGATGTCGCATATTTCATGAGCATTTTTAGTGTTGGGTCTTTCCCAGTCTCCTCACGGTATATGTTGAGTTTTTGGTCGCTCATTGGATATTGTTTTATAATGGTATGGATATATTTGTCCATTTCTGTATCCGATATTTCTTGTTCGCTGTCTGATATGTATGCACGTGATAATGCATCAGCAATTACGGATTCTCGCCCTGGAATGTATATTACTTCGAATTCGTATTTCTGAAGCGCGAGTATGAATCTTTGTATTCTCGGAGGGCTTTTTGTAATGGATTTTTTAAAAATTTGCCTTAATGGTTTGTGATCATTTTCTATGAGAAATTTTCTTCCATAGATATATTGGTGGAATTTGTTGCAGGCGAACACTATGCTGAGCGTTTCCAATTCTATCGGGCAGTAATTTTGTTCTGCTGAGGTTGTCGATCGTGACGCGTATGACACGGGTAACCATTTTTCATCATGTTTCTGTTGTAACACTGCACCCAATCCATGTTTACTGGCATCGGTGGTGATTTTAATTTCTTTGCTGGGATCATAAAATTTTAAAACTGGTAGGCTAGTTATTATCCGTTTTAGTTTTTCTATAGCCTCTATTTGAGGTTTATCAAATGACCACAGCGTATCGTTGTGTAGCAGTACTCTCAACGGTGTAGTTACCTCTGAGTACTCTGGTATGAACTTGCACAGGTAGTTGGTCATCCCCAAAAATCGTTGGATATCTTTTTTATTTTCGGGTAGAGGCATGTGTGTTATTGCCTTTATTTTAGAAGGGTCTGGTTTTATTCCTTCATCAGTGATCAAATGACCTAAATATGTTAATTGCTTTGTTGCAAATTCACATTTATTTTTGTTTAATTTTAATCCAGCTTTGCGTAGTTGACTGAATACTTTGTCTAATGTTTTTATATAGTCCTCTAATGTTTCTGACCATATTATTATGTCATCCTGTGAGTTCTTCGTTCCAGGTATGCCTTCTATTATTTTTGCAACTTGTGCTTGAAAAATTTCAGAGGCACTATGTATTCCATATGGCAGGCGCGTGAACGAATAACGACCAAATGGCGAATTAAATGTTAATAGCTTAGAGCTTTCTTCATCAACGGGTATTTGCCAATATCCATTTGAAGCGTCTAATTTCGTGAAATATTTTGGATTTTCCATTTCTGCAAATATTTCTTCGGCGGTGGGTAATTTGTAGTGTTCTCTTTTTATGGCCTTGTTTAGATCTCTAGGGTCCAAACATAGTCTTAATTTTCCGTTCGGTTTCTCCACTATTACCAGAGAATTTACCCAATCTGTCGGTTCTTCAACGGGTTTTATTATTCCCATTTTTGTCATTTTT
Source organism: Sepiola atlantica (assembly GCA_963556195.1). Lineage (NCBI taxonomy): Eukaryota > Metazoa > Mollusca > Cephalopoda > Sepiida > Sepiolidae > Sepiola > Sepiola atlantica. The sequence continues at coordinate 647,463 of CAUVYP010001106.1, forward strand.
TCTAACTCCTTTTTTAATTTTGGTTTCATCCCAAACGGTATGTTCCTTGGAGGATTTATGACGGGTTTTATGTCCGGAGTTATTGTTACATGATGTGTGACTGGTAATTTTCCGATGTCACCATAGCAATCCTTATATTTTTCTTTTAATGCTTCTATGTCCGTCTTGTTTATTTCATAAGTTCTTTTTATCAGTCCTAATTCTTCCGCTGTTTCTGCGCCGATTACTGCGTTTGCATTTGTGTTTGCCACAATGAAATGCGAACTTACTTTTATATTTTTATTTTGTAATTGTATAACACAGCTCCCTATCGTGGGAATTTGCGTACAGTTGTAGGCGGTTAATTTTACAGACGTTTTATTTAATTTTGGCTTTGGTTCAACAGTTTTATATATTTTTGCTGGTAATACATTTACTTCAGCACCTGTATCGATTTTGAAGTTGATGAGTGTTTCGTTGCCTCGAATCTTTACTTTCCATTTGTCAGTTTGTAGTGCGTCTACATTTTTTTTCAATATGGCGTCCATGTTAAACTGATTTTGCTCCACGTGGTCTGAATTGTGTGATTGTCCGACATTATATAATTTCTTCTTTTTCGTTCGACATATTCGAGCGAAGTGTCCTTTTTTGCCGCAATTTGTGCAGTTTTTATTGTATGCTGGACAGTTTCCTTTCTGATGTGACCCAGCGCAGTAGGTGCATGTCTCAATCCATTGTTGTGTTTTCGCGGGCTTTTTGTCTTCACGTTTGAACATGACTTTGGACGACAGCCTGTTTTTCTTTGGATTGCGAATTGTTGCGATATTTTCTGTTTCGTATGCAGCCATTATCTTGGAGTGTCTCTTCGTTTCTTCAGCACTCAGGCCTGCTTGTATCGCCTTTTGTAAATCCAGTGAAGGTTCTCGGAGCATTCTTTCTCTCAACATGTTGTCATTAACGCCACAAATTAGAATGTCTTTTATTAGTCTTTCAGTGAGGTCACCGAATTCACATTTGTTTGCCTTTTGCCGTAGTTCTGTGACGTACTCATCAAATCTCTGTGTTTCTTTCTGTTTGTACGTGAGAAATTGATATGTGAGAAACGTCAGGTTTTTTCTTGGTTGGCAGTGCGCATCAAATTTTTCTATAACTTTTTTCAAGTTTAGCTTCTCTTCGTCATTTTCAAAGTTAAACGTATAATATATTTTCCTTCCCTCGGTTCCTATACAGGTCAGTAATATTGAAGTTTTCACCTTCTCCGGTTTTTTGTCAGACTCTGTAGCTTGCAGGAACAATTGAAATTGGTTTTTCCAAGTTTCCCATTCCTGTCCGAGATTATCCGAAGAGAAATTTAATTCTTTTGGATGTGGTAAAAATTCCATTTTTTTTTTTTTTTTTTGAAAATATTTATATACGGCTGTGAGTGTTGACGGTTCGATGTTCTATTCTGACACCATTTTATATTATGTGTTGATACAGGTGAGTAATAAATAAAGCCATATTAGTAACTTGTTATAGAAGCATTCATTAACAGAGTCGAGACACGTGTGAACTCAACAAGAATTTATTTACACTGACTACATAGCCGTTTACTACTAATACAAGTAGTGGGAGGTTGCCGTCAAGAGTGACGGTGGGAGTCAACGGGAGATAACTCTCGTGTTTACGTAACAATTACTGCATGTATGTTCGTTTTCATATCGTCGTCTGATACTTCTGGAGTATCTGCAACAATTGATTCTTTACCAAAGGTCAAAATTGTATCTTTGTAATGCTAGTAGAAATCTTTGGATTCGGGGGGGGGGGGATTTAAAGATCGATCTTTTAAATATTTGTTTCAGCAGTTTATGGCCGTTTTCGATTCTGAACTGAGTTCCACATATAAGCCCATGAGAAAAGGATACTGAGACCCCGCTCTCAATCGGACAGTAATTTTGTTCCGCTGTAGTTGTTTCACGAGATGCAAACAGAACAGGTAACCATCTTTCGTTAATCTAATAATCAAGTATAGCTCCGAGTCCATGCTTACTAGCATCTGTAGTTATTTTTACTGGTAGATCTGGATCATAAAATTGCAGCACAGGTTTTCGGGTAATCATTTCTTTTAGCTTTTTATTGCTTCGATTTGAGGTTTGTCGAATGACCATGAAGTGCCAGTCACTCTGTAGAGAAGGATAACACAGGTGCACATACCAAGATAAGTCAGTGTTCCTAATGAGTCTGGCATAAACAGAGCTGAGAGAGAAAAGATAACTAAATAACAACATAGAAAGAAACTGGAATCTTTAAACAGAGCTACATAGAGAATATACACTTTATAAGACGGTTACAATTTTTAAAAGATTTCTCGATTGTAGTCGCTGAAATAGTGGGCCAATGTCTGGCATCCGCGGGTATGCGCTATTCCCAGCAAAGATAAAAAGATAAGAAAATTGAAGAGAAATCAAGAAGCTATAAAAGTATGTAGACAATTTGTGAACTTTACTGTTTTTATAAAGATTACGGCAATTTGGTTTCCTACATGTATGACACAAGGTTGTAAAGCAACATTAGGAGTTAAGAGTTGATGAAGTATATTCAGGGAACTTCTGCCATTACTGACGAGTAGAGTGTTACAACTGACGTATTTGTACAGATTAACGCAACACAGTGTCTCCGCCTCGGGAAAAGACATTTCGGCCTAACATGAGACGCCAAATACCCGTTCCTACCTACCCTGTCAAAATTAGAAAGTACATATACATGTACCAGCGCCTCTTGGCACTTTCATGCTTGATTCAAAATCACACACATTGATTTGGTTCGACCCAAGACTGTCAGCCAAGGTTATTCTTACTTACCTGCATGTATGGTTCGTTTTTCTTAGTGGCCTGAGCGATAAATCAGCTGAAACCGCTTTGGTGTCCCAGCAACAATTACCACTGATCGCGGCAGACAGTTTGCAATCCTTCTCATTACAAGATACTTGGTATTAAACGTAGAAGGATAACTAATTATCAGCCAGCTTGTAACGTAATGATTGAGAGCTTTCATCGAAATTAAAAGCCTCATTACATGCAGCCCCTGATCCACAGCGTTGGACTAAGTACGTTCCAATTGTGTGCCTTGTTAGTCGCTCTGCTATGAAATAAGACTTGGGATAGTCACCAGCCGAACTGCTTTACGGTACATCATTGGCATTACATGGTCACATTTTCACTCCTCCAGAATCAACACTCGTTAATTTTTAACTCTATGTCAACAGACTTATATGCTATTTAAGCAGTTTACCACACATGAACACTCGTCATCAAAGCAACAAGGCAGCTTTACGTAAAAGCATTTCATCATGGACACAAGCTTTTATTCGAAATAAGTCGATTAAACCATCACTAACACCACCTTATTCCGGTCTATATCGCGTGCTCCATAATAACGAAACCTAATTTACTCTGGATATATGAAGAACTAAAGAGACTGTATCAGTCAACAGACTTAGGCTAGCATTTTAAGACAACGTCACCCTGGAACCCCATATTCAACCCACAATAGCATTGTCCGTGTCAACTGATATTGCATCTTCAGTAGACATGTCTCTTGGGTTTAAATGTTTTGTAAAACCTGATATTTCTGAACATTTACATTTCCTAAAGTAATTAATTACCACTTCTTCAATTTTGCATCTGTATGTGTAAAATATTTTTTTGGAATGAACCCCGTTTCATTTTGAAAATATTTGTAATCATTTAACCTTTGAACAAATGAACATTTGCATTTTGCAATAACTGAACAGTTTTAACCTTTGAACAAATTAATATTTTCCTTTTCTTACTTCAGATCATTACCTGTTTGCTTCTTTTTCAGCAAGAAAAAGACATTTTGCCTTTGTCAGCAAAAAAAGACATTCTTGTACAAATTTATCAAACATATACTCTTTTTTTGCATTTCACATTCTTTCAATTGTATTTTTATGTGCTGCTACTGTCAATAAAGTTTCTTTTGTTTCATTGGCTTAAAGCCTAGGTAGGGTTATGTAACAGTTATATGTGTAAACTATTTTACTATCGATCGATCTGTTTAGAGATCATGTACACATCGCCTTTTCACTGCACAGGATTCATACGCAATGAATCGTGTTTGGGCGCGAACACAAAACCTCATGAATCTCCAGTTCCTGTCTGTATCTCAAAACGATAAGACGTATATTCATGTGCTCTCTATCAGGCGTGTGGTAGAAGCATTTTGGAACTCCAGGATAATGTTATTTCGTCCTATCTATGTTAACTCATTGTATTACCTTCATTCTGTTTCTGTGTTTTTAGTAAATAAATCTGCACACATCTTTAGTTGTAAATCCATTATTCCGTGAGTAATGGTGATCTCGTTTTGCTTATTCCATTTCAGTCAGACAGGACCAAGAGGAATTACTCTTCTAAGTAAGTCGTCATTCTTATTATCTTCTCGATACTAAAATTGGCTCCTTTAACATTCAACAAACTAAATTTCCAAATACTAGAACCCAAAAGCTCCATACAAGAATTTTTTGCTTTTAGTCATTTGGGCTTTTAACTCAAGTCTACTTTATGTTTGTCAATATATAAATAAAATGTGTAGAGTGTATTTAGGCGTGATTTATCCTTATTAGCATTGAGATTGGTATAATGTTTTCACTTACAGTGTGGTGAAGGTAATGAAAAGATATACTTATAGTTGTGACCTCGAGCTTAGAACGACCAAACAAGGTGAAAAATGAAAAACCTCTAAGTTTAAAATAAATTCCATTTCTTTAAAATCAAATTTTGTTGAAACACGAATTCCGTAGTATATTAAGATTTATTGATTTACAGAAAAAAAAGATGTTAAAGCACGAAATTCGTAGTATGAGTTAATTTATTAAAAAAACAAAACCAACAAAGTACGTTTTTGTTGCATGAAAAAATGCAATGACCTCTTTCTAGTCAATATATTTACTTTATTAAAATATTCGTTTTAGAGATGGCCGCTTGTGTTCTTCAGCTCACACTTTGTGCCTGCCTTGTGATTGGCTGATTAAAATGGCTACGCAACAAACACAGCCCCGTTCCAAGTCATCAGTAGCTGATACTCCTACTAATACTATATAGGAAGCGTGATGCGTGAATTGAACCAGCCACGACACTTAGTAAGCATTAAAAATAAACAAATATACAAAAAACAAATGTAAATGGCGTCGCAAACATTCCGTTTCAATCTGATGTGTATACGCGACGACCCTACATTATTCATTTCTAAGCTGGACTTGTTGTTTTAGACAGAAAGCTATATCTGGACAGAGAGATAAGTTCTGCTATTGGCGTCGATCTTGCCTGAAGACAATTGCTGATGTAAGAAAATTAATTATCTCCTCTACAACGGAAAAGTTATATGACGTGCTTTGTGAGAGAGTTACAACTTCAATGACAGTCTCAACGCAATTGTTAGAAAAAGAGACCATGGGAGATAGTACACCATAACAATTTCTAAAACAACATACAAAAGTTAGTTGAGAGGGGCGATTGATAAGAGCATCGGCAAACACATTTTCCTCAAGTGGATAACCAAAAACTCAATAATATTTAATTTACTTTCAACCAATCATCTCGTTTTCACGAAATGAATGTATATTGTACAAACAATTTTATTAAACAATAGTTTTCAATTCTGTAAATAGTCGAAATGTACGGAACACTGAATAAGCAATTTTTTCTGTAAATAAGAGCATTTCAATTCAATATTTACATGTATGTTGTTTCCCTGTCTATTTTCGTATCATATGCATTCGATCCTTTCTTTGTTAGGTATAGGGCATCTTGCCGGATTCTAAATAATCACCTACTATTTAAGATATTCCAATTGATATAAACTTTCAGGATTCTAATCATACATGCGACTTGGTATGTGGTGAATGCGGCTTCTCGTTATTTTTCATTTTTTTTAACAGTTCACCTCAATCAAGGCAGTCGTCAACTGCCGACGTAAGGGGCTACTGAGAAAAAGGGTGAAAGTTTTTAGAGGGTCAACCTAAATTGGGAGCTGCGCAGCAAGATATTATTTTACATTAGTTTTTAATTTCTTCGTGTAAATACAATCAGGAAAACAGGGAGCAGGGAGGGAGTTACAGAGTCCAGCAACACAAGCAAGGAATTTTAGGAGTAAAATTTGTTATCTTTTTGTCAAAAGATAAGCCACATATTTCACAAGTATATCGTTTCTTTCCAGTATGTGTTCGCATATGACACAACATACCCTGTTTCTGATTAAAGGAAAAGCTACAAATTTAGCATAAACATGTTTTTTCTCCAGTATGTGTTCGCATATGACACAACATACCCTGTTTCTGATTAAAAGAAAAGCTACATATTTAGCATAAACATGTTTTTCTCCAGTATGTGTTTGTATATGTAGCAATAGACCGTGTTTCTCTGTAAACGATGATCCACATACGTCACAAGAATATGGTTTCCCTTTTTTTCTTAGTATGTGTTCGCATATGACGCAACATACGTTGTTTCTCTTTACAAAAAGAGCCACATATGTATCCCAAGTATATGGTTTCTCTCAAGTATGTGTTCTGCATATTTTGCAGCAGGTAATAATTCATTGTAATTGAAATATCGAATACTTAATAAAAATATTTTTTGATCGCATGTCTCAAAATCCTTAATTTACATGTAAAAAACATTCTTTTGCTCCTGTATGTGATTGCATTATCATTTGTATCAACATTTTTTATTTCATTGCAAATGTACCACATAATTAACGATATGGTTTCTCCCCGGAATCCGTTCGCATGTGTAGTAACATATGTTGTTTTCGTGTATAGGAAGAGCAAAATATTTCACAAGTATATGGTTTCTCTCAGGTATTCGCATATGTAACAACATGACGTATTCTTCTTAAATATGTGGCTTATATTTTAAGAGCCACATATTTATCAAGAACATGGCTTCTCGCCTGTATGTGTTCGCATATGCTTCAACATATTTTGTTTCATAGTAAAAGAAGGGCCACATATTTAACAAGTATATGGCTTCTCGCCAGTATGTGTTCGCATATGCCTCGACATCTTTGGTTTTGTAATAAAAGAAGAGCCACATATTTCACAAGAATATGGTTTCTCTCCAGAATGCGTTCGCATATGCCTCTGCATATTTGTTTTTTGTGTAAAAGAAGAGCCACATATTTCACAAAAATATGGTGTCTCGCCAGTATGTGTTCGCATATGAATTAACATACTTTGTTTCGTTGTTAAAGAAGAACCACATATTTCACAAGAATATGGTGTCTCGCCAGTATGTGTTCGCATATGAGTCAACATACTGTGTTTCATTGTAAAAGAGCAGCTGCATAATTCACAAGAATATGGTTTCTCCACAGTATGTGTTCGCATATGCACCAACATATGTTGTTTCTGTGTAAAAGAAGAGCCACCAATTTCACAAGAATATGGTTTCTCTCCAGTGTGTGTTCGCATATGCTTCAACATATTTTGTTTCATAGTAAAAGAAGGGCCACATATTTAACAAGTATATGGCTTCTCGCCAGTATGTGTTCGCATATGCCTCGACATCTTTGGTTTTGTAATAAAAAAAGACCCACATATTTCACAAGAATATGGTTTCTCTCCAGAATGCGTTCGCATATGCCTCTGCATATTTGTTTTTTGTGTAAAAGAAGAGCCACATATTTCACAAAAATTTGGTGTCTCGCCAGTATGTGTTCGCATATGAATTAACATACTTTGTTTCGTTGTTAAAGAAGAACCACATATTTCACAAGAATATGGTGTCTCGCCAGTATGTGTTCGCATATGAGTCAACATACTGTGTTTCATTGTAAAAGAGCAGCTGCATAATTCACAAGAATATGGTTTCTCCACAGTATGTGTTCGCATATGCACCAACATATGTTGTTTCTGTGTAAAAGAAGAGCCACAAATTTCACAAGAATATGGTTTCTCTCCAGTGTGTGTTCGCATATGCCCCACCATATTTTGTTTTGTTGTAAAAGAAGAACTACATATTTCACAAGAATATGGTTTCTCTCCAGAATGCGTTCGCATATGCCTCTGCATATTTGGTTTTTGTGTAAAAGAAGAGCCACACATTTCACAAAAATTTTGTGTCTCTCCAGTATGTGTTCGAATATGCCATAACAACCTTTGTTTTATTGTAAAAGAAGAGCCACATATTTCACAAAAATATGGTTTCTCCCCAGTGTGTATTAGTATATGCTTCAACATATTTTGTTTCTTGTAAAAGTAGAGTCACATATTTTACAATAATATTCTTTCTCTTTTGTCTGTGTTCGCATACTTTTCAGCATAGTTTATTTTTGTAAAAGAGTCACAAGGATATTTTCTCTTTTCCGTTTGTTTCATGTTGTTCTTTGAAATTGAAGAATTCGATACTGTTATAACAATGTGTTTCTGTGGATTTTTCTATACTCGTCAGCTTTTGAAAGTACCGAAAGAAATTAAATATTTTAGTTATACTCTTAAACAATTTTTTTTTATTCTTTTTTTTAAACTGTGATAATATATATATATATATATATATATATATATATATATATATATATATATATATATATGTGTGTCTCTGTGTGTGTGGATCAAATGTATTTTGTCCGTGTGCCAGCTTACTACTTTTCGGCTATTAGATTTATGGATTTTACATTATGTCGAAGTCAAAATCTACTTTTAACTCATACCTTTTTCTTCTGTTTATATAGGAAAAATGTATACACCTTATCGTAATGGAATTTAAACCATACATAAATTTAGAAATTCTTTGAAGGCAGTCTAATATTGATCGATTTACAATATATGGATGATTGTATAGATCTTATAAATTTTCTAGCCCATATTTAAGCTCTATACCCAGTTTGATCAATAAGAAAGGTTGCTTCTTTCATTTTTCCAAATAAATTTGGGTGTCTGAATTTTTTTATTTCTTAAAGGGTACATAGGTGCCTCAGAATTTTGCACCCTACTTAAGACATATACTCCAGCTAGTGTTTTACTAAATAAGATTGATAGAAAAAAGAATATATATGTACTTTGCAAGTAAATTTTTTTTGAAATATTTTTTTTACCAAATTTGATGAAAAAGATTAAACTCACAAGAATATTATTTTTATCCTTTCGGACTTTTTAACGTCAATTTACATAAACAAATTCGAAATATTCCTTTCGAAGATCATTCCATATTTAATGCTATAAAGTGAATGATAATTCATATAAACTCAATAATGGATTCGTTTTTCTCTTTTCATGATTCATTCAAATCCAATAATGGATTCGTTTTTCTCTTTTGATGATTCATTTAAATCCAATAATGGATTTGTTTTTCTCTTTTGATAATTCATTTAAATCCAATAATGGATTTGTTTGTCTCTTTTGATGATTCATTTAGATCCAATAATTGATTTGGTTTTCTTTTTTGATGATTCATTTAAATTCAATACGTTATTTGTTTTTCTCTTTTCATGATTCATTTAAATCCAATAATGAATTCGTTTTTCTCTTTTGATGGTTCATTTAAATCCAATACGTTATTTGTTTTTCTGTTTTGATGATTCATTTAAATCTAATAATGGATTCGTTTTTCTCTTTTGATGGTTCATTTAAATCCAATACGTTATTTGTTTTTTTCTTTTGGTGATTCATTTAAATCCAATAATGGATTCGTTTTTCTCTTTTGATGGTTCATTTAAATCCAATACGTTATTTGTTTTTTTCTTTTGGTGATTCATTTAAATCCAATAATGGATTCGTTTTTCTCTTTTGATGGTTCATTTAAATCCAATACGTTATTTGTTTTTTCTTTTGGTGATTCATTTAAATCCAATAATGGATTCGTTTTTCTCTTTTGATGGTTCATTTAAATCCAATACGTTATTTGTTTTTTTCTTTTGGTGATTCATTTAAATCCAATAATAGATTCGTTTTTCTCTTTTGATGGTTCATTTAAATCCAATAATGGATTAGTTCTTCTCTTTTGATGATTCATTTAAATCCAATACTGGATTTGTTTTTCTCTTTTGATGATTCATTTAAATCCATTTATTCTGTTTTGATTCATGGAGATTCTGCAAATATAAAATAAATTTTGGAAGATAATAATTCAAGAAATGATATTAATTTGATACATATTCTTTGGAAACAAAATTATTTTTAGATGTCGATCAGCTATAGACACACATCTTTTTTAAATAGCCAGCATAGAAATGCATAAACTGTGTAAGCCAACAAGCAACATTCTTATTAATCCTTCAGACAGGCAGAAGATCATACGATTTTTCGGATCTAAAAAACATGAGCTCAAAACAATGGCCACCAACTCCCTAAAACGGGGTGTCATCATTATGGCCTCCAGAGACTGGTGGCACCGTTCTTAGGACAATAATATTCCATCCCAGAATATGTCTGTCAGTCAAGCCACAACACGATATACCTTCTAACTACAATAATATTACAACAGTATAGATTTAGCCAATCCCATTCTCCTGTGAATATACCAACAGTCATCTTTGAATGAATATACAATACATTGGATTCGACAAGTTAAGTAAGGGTGGTAGCGTGGTATAAATCAAACGACTTTAACAAGGTCTGGCCTTAAGGTCTTTTTAGTGAAATTAATTAGTACGGTATTACTGGATAGATATTTAATACAAACAGATCTTTCTTGACTATAAGAAAGATTCAGGTCGTTCCTGATGACTGCATATCCAAATAACACCACACTAATTCGGGTTAGGGTTAGTGTATGCCCCAGGGTTTAATACTTGAACCTTTATTATTCCTGTTCTTCATAAACAACCTCCATGATAGAATCGCGTCCGAGATGGGTATATTTCTGATTACACTATGCTTTATTCTCAAGATACGGGAAATTCAAGTAAATGGCTGAATTCTTAGAAAATGACCTCCAGTCTGTAGTAGAAAGAGGTAAAAACTAAATGGTTACATACAATGCTACCAAGACAAAGCTTTACTTTAATAATCATAAGAAACGTTTCAAACTACCGATTGACATGTCTAATTGTACCCTAACAGAGAGTCAAACGTTCAAAATGCTTAGCATAACATTCACACTTGGAATGAATGATATAGTCCGATTTACCGCAATATATATATATATGTATATATATATATATATATATATAGAGAGAGAGAGAGAGAGAGAGAAGAAAGCACCTTTATGATGCAAGAAATCTTTCAACTCTAATACATTCTTTCCTTGAACAACTTTAGTAAAAATAGCACAATTATCCTGTAAAATCGGGTTTAAAATGGTTTTATCTATTTTTGCAATAATTTTTTCTTTGAAGAATACTAATTTCATTATTTTTGTCAAAAAAGTGGTATTATATATCTAAATGATTTTTAATACATTTAAACGAATTAAATTCCTTAAAAATCAAAACCTGATCAAGAGAATTTACTTTTAAAAGTTTAAGCAAAGTATTGATGAAAATATTTGAAAATCTATCTATTATATAATTTAAAACTGAATGTGTTTTCAAATAAAAAGCATAAAATTTCTGGCAACCTTGCGATTGGACACACAGCCACAAATTAGAAGAATTCTAAAATAAAACTGCGATTTCTTGTCCAACGAGAAAAAATAGACTGCAAGTCTATAAATAACGTGGGGAGGGCGGTAAAATTAAATATCAATATTCATGAGAATGGCACAATGAACTACAAAGATATGAAATTATGAAATAAAACTGCTTTGTCATAACCGGTGTAATATTTAACATGGTTCCCTCTGTAAAGAAGTCCATCAATCTCTTAACATGTTTTGCATTAACACATAATAATAGAGTGAACGTGTGAAATAAATGGTGCAATTTCTATAAAATGCAATTTGTTTTATTGCATTTTCTTGTGCAGTGAACAAAATATCAAAATAAGCATTAAAATGATCACAATCTCTAGATGGCATCTTCTTATCTCATTTTGAATATTGACTAATCTTCAACCTTTCATCATAAACCCACCCGTCGAAGCATCCGACACTGTCATTGCTGACTGATGAAGAACACATTATCGATTTGTCATAAGAGATTGTTTTACAAAACACAAGGAAATGAACTAAGATGAATTAGGCTATAGTTTTATGTCCGTCTTAATACAAATTTGGTGTAAATTAGGAATTGCAGTCGTGACGTAAGCAGTTTCAAGTACAAAACAAGATAAAAATTCACACTTTTCATCCAATAAATTGAAAAAGAGCAAACAAAAACAATTGCACAAAACAGTTCAATTTTATATATTTTTTCAGTTTTTACTAAAGAAAAATAACAGAAAATAAAATAAAAATAAAAATAACAAACAAATGTTTTCATTGAACACAAAGAGAAATAAAAAGAAAAAAGTTAAATAAAGCCAAAGTGTCTACCTTATTTTACATGAGAAAATTATTATATATGTTAAAGTTAAGAATAGACACACGGAAAATTGCAGTCGTGACTACAGCAATTCCGAGTACGAACGAAGAATCCGGAAGCAGAAACAAGGGTAAAATCATCACACTTTGTGTTTAATTAATTAAAATAACATGAAAAAAAGTTCTTCTTTATATCCTAAAAACAAAAAATAAGAACACATCTAAAAAATAAAAATATAAGGCTATTCTGAAGAGTAACCCACCCCTACTTCATACGGTTACGTTTTTTAAAATATGAAAAAAAAATTTTTTAAGTCTTGGATTTTTTTTTTTGCCCACATTTTTATTACTTTATTGCAACCATTGTAATATTTTCTTACAATCACTTGTTTCGCTAAACAGTTCATTCAATGATAGATCCGAAGCTGATAGAACGTTTTCAACAGTTTTTCATAACGATAATGAAAAACAAATGTGAAAGATCGATCAAAAACAATTTATCGCCACGCGCGCAGAGTGTCATTATAACCGAGATTATTTTATCACCTTATTTTTTTAGTATTAATAAATAAATGAATTCTTTGAAACATATGTATGAAAAAATTCAATGACGTAAATTTAATTTAATTTTTTCATATGAATTTTTTTAAAAAATTAAAGATTTTTACTGAGTCTGGTTATTTTTACCGAGATTATTGTTTTTTCGATCATCCATACTTACTGAAGCTAAACGTATAAATCAAGGGTGGGTTACTCTTGCGAATAACCAAAAAATACACTTAAACAAAATAGCACAACAGTTTCAATGAAGAAAATTATTTTGCAAAACAAAATTAAAAATTGGGTGCTTTCCAGTTTAGCGGATAGTTTCGAAAAAAAAAAAAAAAACCAAAGTGATGAATATCTGTTTGATGTACGGACCTGTCACGGGTTTTATATTATGCGTTGATACAGGTGAGTAATAAATAAAGCCATATTAGTAACTTGTTATTGAAGCATTCATTAACAGAGTCGAGACACGTGTTAACTCAACAAGAATGTATTTACACTGACTACATAGCCGTTTACTACTAATACAAGTAGTGGGAGGTTGCCGTCAAGAGTGACGGTGGGAGTCAACGGGAGATAACTCTCGTGTTTACGTAACATCTCCGTTTTTTATTTCTTTGTTTTAACTGAAAAATAAAAGTATTTTTATTTTTTAGAGTTTTCTCATTTAGTCTCTGTATCGGGCTGGACACTTAATTGGTCTCCCTTTCTTTGTGGAGTTTGGTATTATTTTGTTTTCCGAGCCCGTTTTTGATACGACTTGTTTTCGACTATTTTCTTGGTTTATTATGTTTTCATAGTCGTGTTCGATTTTGTACTTTTGATTTTCTTTTGTTTTTAAAATATGACGTCTGTTGCGCCGTACAAAATTTCCTTGTTCTGTTTTTATTAGATATGAACGAGGCTCTTTTAATTTTTTCACAACCTTACCTTTTCGGTTCCATTTTTCTTGTGAAAGAATACGGACAGTATCGTCTTTCTTTAGTTCTGGTAGCTCTCTGGACTTTTTATTTATTTCACGCTTTTTCATTGTTTTGTTGTGCATGATATTTGGAAGATTTGTCCTTAGCGTTCTTTTCATCAACTGTTGGGCTGGTGACGGGGTTTTATCTTTTAATGGTGAAGTCCGTAACGCTAACATTGCTAGGTATGGGTCTTGTCTACTTTCAAACGATTTCTTTAATGTTCTTTTAATTGTTTGAATGTTTCTTTCTACTAAGCCATTCGACTGTGGATAGTTCGGACTTGTCGTGATATGCCTGAAATCCCAATCTTTAGCAAATTGTCTAAATTCTGATGATCGGTACTCGGGTCCATTGTCACTAATCACTATTTGTGGAATGCCAAATTTTGCGAAGGTGTTTTTTATTTTATTGATCACCGTACTTGATTTGCAGTCATCAAGTTTGTGGATATCGAAATATCTAGTCGTGTAGTCTATTATCACTACATATGCTTTACTATATAAGTAAAATACGTCTGTCGCAACTTTGGTCCATGGTGTTACGGGTATTTCATGGTGTATTAGTGATTCTGACGGTTGTCGGTTTCTGTGATCTAGACAATGTGTGCATGTGCTAACCATTTCTTTTATTTGATTGTTTATGTTAGGCCAATATACGACCTCTTTTGCTCTTGTAATGCACTTTTCTATGCCCAAATGTCCAGTGTGGATTTTTTGTAGGGCTTCCTTCCTTAGGGAGGTTGGGACCACTATTCGTGTACCTTTCAATACTAGTCCTTTCACAACCGATATGTCATCGCGGACTGGCATATATGGTGCTATTGTGGGTGGCACTTCCATTTTTTCTGGCCAAGTTGATGTCGCATATTTCATGAGCATTTTTAGTGTTGGGTCTTTCCCAGTCTCCTCACGGTATATGTTGAGTTTTTGGTCGCTCATTGGATATTGTTTTATAATGGTATGGATATATTTGTCCATTTCTGTATCCGATATTTCTTGTTCGCTGTCTGATATGTATGCACGTGATAATGCATCAGCAATTACGGATTCTCGCCCTGGAATGTATATTACTTCGAATTCGTATTTCTGAAGCGCGAGTATGAATCTTTGTATTCTCGGCGGGCTTTTTGTAATGGATTTTTTAAAAATTTGCCTTAATGGTTTGTGATCATTTTCTATGAGAAATTTTCTTCCATAGATATATTGGTGGAATTTGTTGCAGGCGAACACTATGCTGAGCGTTTCCAATTCTATCGGGCAGTAATTTTGTTCTGCTGAGGTTGTTGATCGTGACGCGTATGACACGGGTAACCATTTTTCATCATGTTTCTGTTGTAACACTGCACCCAATCCATGTTTACTGGCATCGGTGGTGATTTTAATTTCTTTGCTGGGATCATAAAATTTTAAAATTGGTAGGCTAGTTATTATCCGTTTTAGTTTTTCTATAGCCTCTATTTGAGGTTTATCAAATGACCACAGCGTATCGTTGTGTAGCAGTACTCTCAACGGTGTAGTTACCTCTGAGTACTCTGGTATGAACTTGCACAGGTAGTTGGTCATCCCCAAAAATCGTTGGATATCTTTTTTATTTTCGGGTAGAGGCATGTGTGTTATTGCCTTTATTTTAGAAGGGTCTGGTTTTATTCCTTCATCAGTGATCAAATGACCTAAATATGTTAATTGCTTTGTTGCAAATTCACATTTATTTTTGTTTAATTTTAATCCAGCTTTGCGTAGTTGACTGAATACTTTGTCTAATGTTTTTATATGGTCCTCTAATGTTTCTGACCATATTATTATGTCATCCTGTGAGTTCTTCGTTCCAGGTATGCCTTCTATTATTTTTGCAACTTGTGCTTGAAAAATTTCAGAGGCACTATGTATTCCATATGGCAGGCGCGTGAACGAATAACGACCAAATGGCGAATTAAATGTTAATAGCTTAGAGCTTTCTTCATCAACGGGTATTTGCCAATATCCATTTGAAGCGTCTAATTTCGTGAAATATTTTGGATTTTCCATTTCTGCAAATATTTCTTCGGCGGTGGGTAATTTGTAGTGTTCTCTTTTTATGGCCTTGTTTAGATCTCTAGGGTCCAAACATAGTCTTAATTTTCCGTTCGGTTTCTCCACTATTACCAGAGAATTTACCCAATCTGTCGGTTCTTCAACGGGTTTTATTATTCCCATTTTAGTCATTTTTTCTAACTCCTTTTTTAATTTTGGTTTCATCCCTAACGGTATGTTCCTTGGAGGATTTATGACGGGTTTTATGTCCGGAGTTATTGTTATATGATGTGTGACTGGTAATTTTCCGATGTCACCATAGCAATCTTTATATTTTTCTTTTAATGCTTCTATGTCCGTCTTGTTTATTTCATAAGTTCTTTTTATCAGTCCTAATTCTTCCGCTGTTTCTGCGCCGATTACTGCGTTTGCATTTGTGTTTGCCACAATGAAATGCGAACTTACTTTTATATTTTTATTTTGTAATTGTATAACACAGCTCCCTATCGTGGGAATTTGCGTACAGTTGTAGGCGGTTAATTTTACAGATGTTTTATTTAATTTTGGCTTTGGTTCAACAGTTTTATATATTTTTGCTGGTAATACATTTACTTCAGCACCTGTATCGATTATGAAGTTGATGAGTGTTTCGTTGCCTCGAATCTTTACTTTCCATTTGTCAGTTTGTAGTGCGTCTACATTTTTTTTCAATATGGCGTCCATGTTAAACTGATTTTGCTCCACGTGGTCTGAATTGTGTGATTGTCCGACATTATATAATTTCTTCTTTTTCGTTCGACATATTCGAGCGAAGTGTCCTTTTTTGCCGCAATTTGTGCAGTTTTTATTGTATGCTGGACAGTTTCCTTTCTGATGTGACCCAGCGCAGTAGGTGCATGTCTCAATCCATTGTTGTGTTTTCGCGGGCTTTTTGTCTTCACGTTTGAACATGACTTTGGACGACAGCCTGTTTTTCTTTGGATTGCGAATTGTTGCGATATTTTCTGTTTCGTATGCAGCCATTATCTTGGAGTGTCTCTTCGTTTCTTCAGCACTCAGGCCTGCTTGTATCGCCTTTTGTAAATCCAGTGAAGGTTCTCTGAGCATTCTTTCTCTCAACATGTTGTCATTAACGCCACAAATTAGAATGTCTTTTATTAGTCTTTCAGTGAGGTCACCGAATTCACATTTGTTTGCCTTTTGCCGTAGTTCTGTGACGTACTCATCAAATCTCTGTGTTTCTTTCTGTTTGCACGTGAGAAATTGATATGTGAGAAACGTCAGGTTTTTTCTTGGTTGGCAGTGCGCATCAAATTTTTCTATAACTTTTTTCAAGTTTAGCTTCTCTTCGTCATTTTCAAAGTTAAACGTATAATATATTTTCCTTCCCTCGGTTCCTATACAGGTCAGTAATATTGAAGTTTTCACCTTCTCCGGTTTCTTGTCCGACTCTGTAGCTTGCAGGAACAATTGAAATTGGTTTTTCCAAGTTTCCCATTCCTGTCCGAGATTATCCGAAGAGAAATTTAATTCTTTTGGATGTGGTAAAAATTCCATTTTTTTTTTTTTTTTTAAATATTTATATACGGCTGTGAGTGTTGACGGTTCGATGTTCTATTCTGACACCATTTTATATTATGTGTTGATACAGGTGAGTAATAAATAAAGCCATATTAGTAACTTGTTATTGAAGCATTCATTAACAGAGTCGAGACACGTGCGAACATAACAAGAATTTATTTACACCGATTACATAGCAGTTTGCCACTAATACAAGTAGTGGGAGGTAGCAGTCAAGAGTGACGGTGGGAGTCACTTAAGTCAATGGGAGATAACTCTCGTCTTTACGTAACAACGGGCTGAATATATATATTATACCAAAAAGTACGTAAATTAATCAAGTGTTTTTTTTTTATAAAAGAAAATTAAATTTTAGCGACGTACCAATGAAAGTATAAATATGACAGCTATTTTGAAAAATAGGTCCATTTGATCACGTGACGTCGATCTTATTTTGTCTTATAGCGTATGTATGTGTGTTAGCTTTCAGTAATTGAGGGAAATTTTAACTTTATCTTTTTTTGAACTCATAAATTGTGTTTAGTTTAGCCAATTTCGGGCATAACGACAGCTAACAGAACGGAAAAAGGGGTGAAACATTCTTTTTGAAGGAATTTCACAAAAGTTACGGTTATCCCCCTTTGCAAACAGGTACGTACATCAAACAGATATTCCGCAGTTTCTTTTTGTTTTTCTTCGAATATATCTGCTAAACTGGAAAAGCACCCCAAAAAGTTAATTTTATGCCTCGGCTTCGGAAGTCTCCGTGCAAACACGGAATTGACTAGCTAAGTATTGAAATTCTACGGGTACTTTTTCCTAAATTGTACTCAAATTAAAAAAAAAATAGTGAAAATTTCATTAACATTTATGGCTCTTGTATAGATCGGGTACACGGCGAAATTTATTTTAGAAGAGTTTCAATGGTGTAAGCGGCAGATAACTCTCTTTTTTAGCACGCAATGTCTCCGAAAATGGAAAATATCCATTTCTTTAATAAGAAGTCATGCAAATTCAATTAATAGAACATTTTTCGAAGAAATAACAATTTGTGAAAATCAACAGTATATTGATAGAACATTTATTGAAGAAAATAGAATTTGGGAAAATGAACAGTATATTTTTTTCATTTCAAAACCAGCAAAACGAACAGTCCTATTGTTTTGATTAACAGATTTTTGATTTTTTTTTTATAGTTTAAAATATTAAATTATCGCAGATATTTTTTTATTATTGGGATTAATGTGGCGGCATCTCTGGACGGGACCGTCACTAAAAATCCGATTTAGTGTCCTTTTCATAGCCACCAAAAACCCAAGTTGTGGAATACGGCCGGTATTATATTTACGGCGTTAAATTATGTCTTAAAAAAAGAGAGTTGTCTGCCCCTTCTTACACCATTGGAACACTTCTAAAATAAATTTCGGCTGTGTACTCGATCTATACAAGAGCCAAATTTATTTTGCAATATTCTAAGAAGCGGGGGTGGGGGAGTTTTTTTGTTTACATGTCAAATTAAAACGTTAGCTTATTTCGGAGATCCATACCTAAAATAAAGGGAACCATAATTACGCACTTCTGTAGTAAAAAACAAGAAAAAAAACTAAATTCAAGTAATACTTACTTTTTGTTTCACAATCTGCTTTCAAAACAGAAATGATTATAAAATGTGTTAATCAAAAATTGATTAGGTTGATGGATAGAGGTCCATATTCAAGATGGCGACCGAAAAGCAGGTTCGCAGAAAATTAAAGTGCAGAAAATTTAAATAAACCATTTAAAACAGGGCCGATCTTTTGGGGTGAATATTACGGGTATTATTATTATTTTTATTTTATTTATTAAAATATTTTAATACTTTAATGGGGAAAAATAAAAGATGACAAATACCATTTTCATTGAATTGATACAAGCGTAAAACAGACAATGAATAGTCAAAAATAGGTGTCCTGGCTCGTATTAAAATGTAGTATTTGTTCCAACTCAGGAGGCAATCCTCCCAGGCATTACAACAACCTTTAAGGGGAGGGAATCGATTCATTGCTATCGGCTGAGGAATCCTACTTTTGGAGGGAGTTAGCGAATGTTATAATTGTGGTGCTAAGACACTGAACGTTACCTACACGTAGTTCGGTGCCCGGAAAACTCGTCACAGGAAAATTCGTCACAGGAAAATTCGTAAACGGAAAATTGGTAAATGGAAAATTCGTAACCGGAAAATTCGTAACTTTTGGCCAAGTAGGAAAATTCGGCAATTATCGAATAAATATCGATTGAAAATAGATTTTAGAACCGTTTTTACAGGAGATATACTTGTAAATACGAGGCTACCCACCTCCCAGTGGAGAACATTTTTTCATATTATTTTTTTGGTACTTGTGCAGTTTACT
Source organism: Sepiola atlantica (assembly GCA_963556195.1). Lineage (NCBI taxonomy): Eukaryota > Metazoa > Mollusca > Cephalopoda > Sepiida > Sepiolidae > Sepiola > Sepiola atlantica. Next base: position 667,313 of record CAUVYP010001106.1, read on the forward strand.
AACCGGGCTATTTTTTAGATAAGATTTTCAAGTTAAATTAAATTTTTACGATATCTTTTGTTTATTAAATTGTTAGGTAAAAGTACAGAATAGTTACCCCCCCCCCCTCCTCACTCCATATTAAGAATGGCTTTCTAAATAATGTTATTTCAACCCAGTTCGTAATTACGTTACGAAATTAAAGGTTTGGATCGGGTTATTTTTTACATACAATTTTCAAGTTAAATTCAATTTTTACGATATCTTCCGTTTATTAAATCGTTACGTGAAAGTACAGAATAGTTAACAAAGCAACCCCCCCCCCCCCATTCTCCTCGTGTAAAAAATCGTTGTCTAAATAATGTTATTATTTCAAGCCTGGTTCGTAATTAAGTTACGAGATGAAATCCATCATAATTCATTTAGATTTATTCGTAAACAAGTCAGCCATTTTAATTGACAAAACATCAATTACTTCGTGTGTTTGCAAAACTTGAAAGGAATTTATAAACTATCGAGTAACTGGCTTTAAATTCTTAGAAAATTTCCATGTATTTAAAAAAGCAAAATTGTTTTCTAACTAATTCAGTGTTTTTATTTCATCTTGCCTAAAACTTGTTTTAACTAACAACTTTATTTAATACTTAAAAAAAGAAATTATTCTTTCAAATAAATCGTTGTATGGTCGGAACAAAAAAATCAGAAAAATACAGCCAATTCATTGTCTGCCATTTTAGTTTTGAAACGATGGATTAACCACTTTTTCTCACAGTGATTTTTAAGTAAAAATTTAATTTAACTTGAAAATCTTATCTAAAAAATAGCCCGATTCGTAAACTGCACAAGTACCAAAAAAATAATATGAAAAAATGTTCTCCACTGGGGAGGTGGGTAGCCTCGTATTTACAAGTATATCTCTTGTAAAAACGGTTCTAAAATCTATTTTCAATCGATATTTATTCGATAATTGCCGAATTTTCCTACTTGGCCAAAAGTGACGAATTTTCCAGTTACGAATTTTCCATTTACCAATTTTCCGTATACGAATTTTCCGTTTACGAATTTTCCTGTGACGAGTTTTCCTAAATTCCGTAGTTCAGCCACGAATGTAAAAATGTGAAAACGGTTGAAACCCCGATGAAAGGAAATAAACCCGTACTCCATAAAAATGAATAACACATCGTATCATAAATTATAATCATATATTTTATAAAAAACCAAGACACATTAACAATACATAACAAGTATTTTTGTTTCTCAAAAGATCAACTAATATTATTCCGCACAGACGGAGATATCTATAAGAGGCTTTTTTTTTTATTATTCCGATAAAGTTGATCAGTCAGGATCAGAATTAAAAGTTCAAATGTAGCAATTAAGAAAGCTTATAGCCTTAATGAAAATGAAAATAGGAGACTCTTTTTTTTTCTTACGTAATTCGAGGAAAACAAATGAGAAGTCCTTCTCCTCCCACGGGAGATCGAGATATGACCATCTCAATTTTTTAAAAAGTCTTTTTCGGTGTACAATTACCTATCATGTCGATAGATAATTTCGGGGTGGGGGGTGAGGGGGGGGGGGGAATTCAAAAATTTTAGATTTTAAGCCGGGGGATCAGTTTTCAATCTAAATTCAACGTAGACTGATCCCCCTCTTTTTGACCATCTCAAATTTTAAAAATTCTTCTTCTGCGTACCTATCATGTCGCGAGAGAATTCCGGGTTTTTTGGAAAAAAATTCAAAATATTTAGATTTTAAGACGGGGTATCAGTCTTGTTCGTTTTTCACAACTTTGTACTGACCATTTTTTATCCTTTTTTCGGTGTACACTTACCTACCCCCCCCCCCCCGAAATGCTTAATCTAAAATATTTAAAGAACCCCCCCCCCCCAAAAAAAAACGGAATTCTCTGGCGACCTGGTAATTGTACACCGAAAAAAAAGTTGGTCCATAAGAAGAATACATGCTACATGGTCAAAACTGATCCCTTTCCTAAAATCTTAAATATTCGGGGGGGGGGGGGGTAAGTGTACACCGAAAAAAGGACAAAAAAATGGTTAGTATAAAGTTGTAAAAAACGGACTATGGTAAAAGACGAATAAGACTGGTCCCCCGTCTTAAAATCTAAATATTTTGAATTTTTTCTCCAAAAGCCCTGGAATTCTCTCGCGACATGATAGTTAATTGTAAGCAGAAGAATAATTAAAAAAATTTGAGATGGTCAAAAAGAGGGGGATCAGTCTACGTTGAATTTACATTGAAAACTGATCCCCTGGCTTAAAATCTAAATTTTTTTTTTTTCTTTCTAAAAACCCCGGAATTCTCTATCGACATAATAGGTAATTGTACACGGGAAAAGATTTTTTTTTTTAAATTAAGATGGTCAAAAAGAGGGGGATAAATCTACTTTGAATTTACATTGGAAACTGATCCCCCGTCCTAAAATGTAAAATATTTGAAATACATTTCCAAAAACCCTGAAATTCTCTAGCAGCCTGATAGGTAAGTGTACACCGAAAAAACAGAAAAAAAATGGTCAGTAAAAAGTTGTGAAAAACGGACTATGGTAAAAGAAGAACAAGTACCTGTTTTCGATAATCTGATATTTAATCGAAACAATGAAATTCTCAATTGTTCCATTGAATCGATCGTAAATATTTTTTGACAAAATGGCGATGAAATATTTAATAATACATTTGGTATTCCTGCTATTTTAAAGATTTTTCAAGTTTAATCTTTTGTTTATTACATTGTTAGATGAAAGCACAGAAAAGATAACAAAGCCTTCTTTTCCCCATCTTAAGAATGAGTTTCTAAATAATGACGTTTTTATTTCAGCACAGTCAGTGAACTGCAAAAAGTACCGTTTATTTTACAATCAGAGAAAATGTTTTCAAGAACAATTTTTCTCAAATAAAACTTATTCATATTTTAAATATTATTTTTAATTTTTTTATATGAGTGAGTCCCCATTGACTCAGTAAAATAACAGCCAGGTACTTGTGCAGTTTAAGGACCGGGCTGAACTAATAACGTTATTATTTAGAAAGCCATTCTTAACGAAGAGAAGGCTTTGTTTACTATTCTCTATTTTCATCTAACAATTTAATAAACAAAAAATACGATAAAAATTGAATTTAACTTGAAAGCCGAAATGAAACCAAAATAGGAAAAAACAACTTTTACTTATTTATTTTCAGTAATATGTTTAGTTGCTTTTTGTTTTGTTTGTGTAATTATTGTTTTTAGCATGATTTTGAACTCACACGTGTTTTTAAAGTGTTGCACTTCATGCATTGTTTGTTTGTATTGTTATTTTTGGCTATTTTTTTAGTTCATTTTGTATAATGCTGACAAAGTAAAGGAAAATATCTCATCGCAATTTTTTTGGTAAAGTTTTGCCCTTGTTATTTGTTTGTATTACTATATTTCTGTCATCTTTATTGCTGGAATATTTAGGTTTAAATAGTGTTCTCTTTAATAACGCACTTTTGTCCCCCTTAAAAATAAAAAAAAATCGGTTTAGTTTTTAATCGAAATTTGATCTACCTTAAAAATACAACACATTCATTACAATTGCAAATGTAGGATTAAACTTTTTGAAAATCGGATTTTAAAAGATGAATTTAATTATTTCACTTGCAAATGAAGGATTAATCTTTTTCTAAAATCGGATTTTAAAAGATGAATTTAATTATTACACTTGCAAATATATTATGTACACTGTGTGGCACATACTGGCATAAAACATCAATCGTCATAATATCCAGACGAATTTTAACTTGACTGCGACAAATATGTTAAATCAAGGGGGATTAAACAACAAAAGCGAAAAAGAATGGCTATACTTTTGAAAAATGCGTATATCGCTAAAAGTGTTCAAGATTTTAGAAAAGATTTTTTAAAAATATATTCAGGTTTTTCAAAACATTCTTCTTATATGTTACAAATGTATATATATATGTGTATATATGTTGACAGCACCTATCATATATTAATTACGAAAAGAGATTTGTTTTGACTTTTGATGAAATATTGAGAGAATTATGTTTATATTTAATGAGCGATTTTATAAAATGAATGTATCGTTGTATCTATGTATGTATTTGTGTTCCCCATTCATGAGTGCATCTTGTCATGTAATTACACTGTGTTTTACGCGTTCTTATAATAGATAAATATGTCTACATTTTTTAATAGAATATTGTAAAAAAATCTATTGAGATAGGTTAAATATGGCGGCAAAAATGTTATGACCCAAATTGAAACATTGAACAAGTCAAGTATTGTAATTAATCATAAAAACATGTTTCAGATAACTTTGATGAAATATTATTAAGATATTGATTTTTCTATTCACAGATATACGTTGCAGTGGATAAGAAGAAATAAATTGAATTAATTGCTATACATAATTTTTCATTCGGAGGAGCACTCTACTAATGTAAATATAGCAATTCTTTTAATGTGTCATCACTTATCAAGGCCAAAGATAACTCAAGGTTAATGCGATGCATATATTGACATTCCTTTGAAATAAACATCTAAAAATAAAAATTGTACCTGTGTGTGTGTGTGTATATATATATATATATATATATGCATATATGTATATATATGTTTAGGAGACTATGTATATATATGTATATATATGTTTAGTCAACAAGGGAAATAATTAAATCTAAAGTCAACAAGGGAGATAATTGACAAAAGTAATAATAGTCTCCATTGTTCTGTGAATATACAACATTAACAAATGGGAATTATAGGTCAGTGATGCGAGTTGAGTTAGTATTTTGTTTAGAAACGGCTTAAAAATAGTTAAACTCAGCAAGATATTTTGGAAGTAAATTGCGGAGTAACACACAATGCGCTAAATCACTTACTCCCCATCCAAAGAATTAGATTTTACTTTTCTTTAAGAAGAGAATTACGTGTGTACAGTCTGATAAACTTGGTTGAAAAAAAAAGACTTAATAAGAACAGCGGATCACCCATTTCTCTGCCATTTGAGCTTTGGGATATCTTTTACTATCATCAATAGAACGAAAAAAGGGTGAAAAAACAAATGTAAAACAAATAAATGTTAGCAAACGCAAGTTAAGTTACTCATCTTCATACCTGGATAATTTTATTTGTTTTAACTTATTTTAAATGGTGGTTTTCTTGTTCAAAACGGTCGGTGTTGACTGCTCAAAAAGAAATTCAAAATAGAGGCTCGCTCATGGACAGGAATTGAAAATCGATTTAAAACATCGAAAACTAAACAGTACACTGATGAAAGTGATAAGACATTACATTTTAGCAAGATTGTTGACATTTATTGCATGCGTTTCTATCAGTATATTATAACTGACATAATGTTGATGTTTTGAGGTTCCACTTCCTCTTCATGACATACATTAAGCCTTGGTATTTTGTAACCATCTTCCTCTCTGCTCTGTTGAAGCAACTGTCATTTGGAACACTCACCTCAACCAGTGTTGCGACTCTTTCTGCATTATTTAATATTACAATGGCTGATTTTACTGCTGCATTTTCCATGTAGGCAAATGTGAGAACCACATATTTATAATGTATGGTGTACTAATTGTTTCCCATGAACACTTCTGGTAGATGCTCCCAGGACTTAGTGCTACACTGGATTTTTAGGTTTTTAAAAATGTATTGGAACACACCATCATGACGTGTTGTGTAGCTGCCATCTGATCAAATCATTTTACAGCTCATTCAGACTCTCAACTTCAATGTGGCAAAATCTGCACGTGTTATCATTACTAAGTCCTTCCATGTTTTTAAAGGCATTTGTCAAAAGGTCTCGGTTTCGGGCTGCCATTAAAAGCCCTTCCTGATCAGTGAAGAGTTTTCTTTTAAATCCAGTTGAAGAAACCTTTAATGCTCTTATTTCTTATGAGGTTTGAGTTTATGGAGATTCTCAGATACTGTCCAATACTAACAATAGTATCTCTATGTTAATGGTTCATCTCTGAAAGTCCCAGTCCTCCTTCTCCTCTAGGTGAGCACAGCCTTCACAAAACTTGATTTCTGTATATGGCTCGGTGGAATCTAAATTTCTTTCTTGCTTTTACATCCAGCCTGTTGATGCTTTGTTTAGGCAAATCTATGATGCAAAGACTGTACATGATTACCGGCATGGCAAACTGTTTGATCGCAGTAATCTTATTTTTTATTTCTAAGCTGTTTTCCATGTCTTATTCACATGTGTATTTCTACATCATCCTTTGTAGTAAAAGATTTACTACAAATTTCACAAGAATAAGGTTTCTCACCAGTGTAGGTATGCATGTGTATATTTTCTTCAGTGTGGGTTCGTGTGTGCATTTTTACATCATAACTCGTAGTAAACGATTTATTACAAATTTCACAAGAATAAAATTTCTAACGAGTGTGGATTCGCATGTGTTTTTTTACATAATTACGTTGAGTAAAAGATTTACCACAAATCTCACAAGAATAAGGTGTCTCCCCAGTGTGGGTTCGTGTGTGTTTTTTTACTTCATATTTTGTAACAAATGTTTTACCACAAATTTCACAAGAATACGGTTTCTCACCAGTGTGAGTATGCATGTGTATATTTTCTTCAGATTTTGTAACAAAAGATTTACCACGAATTTTGCAAAAATAAGGTTTCTCACCAGTGTGTGTACGCATGTGTCTTTTTGCATTAACACTTGTAGTAAACGATTTACTACAAAATTCACAAGAATAAGGTTTCTCCCCAGAGTGGGCTTGTGTGTGTGTTTTTACTTCAGATTTTCTAGCAAATGATTTACCACAAATTTCGCAAGAATAAGGTTTCTCCCTTAATGTTTAATTTTACTTCAGTCGAAGATCTCAGAAATCAAGGGGCCCCTTCCTGGGACTAACACTTGATCTCTATATGAGATACATAGATACCCGAGTATTCTATTAAAATTCTCCTTTATTTCTCAAACATTGAGTTAATAAAAAAGTTAAGAATAGTTAAGAATAATTTCTTCTCTCCCCAACTGACCAGTCAAGTATGTAGTAGTATATCTTTTTTGTAGTCTGTTGGTCTTACCGGATTCCAGGACAAGAATTCATCTAGTCTGGTGGAGTATCCAGCTACGTGGTGTTACTTGAGGTAACATCACTAGGAGAAGATGCACTATTGCTCGTACGAGGTGATCTTATTTGTGCTGCGGATACTATGTAATTTGAATATTTGGTCAGGGTTTACTTGTAGGGGTAAGTATCCTCATGTCAGACTGTCCTGACAAATCCTTGTACAGAGAGACCGAAGACACTCGAGGATAGTGTCTAGTAGGTAATTCAAACTCCCCAGTGTGTGTACGCATGTGTATTTTTACATAATCACTTGTAGTAAAGGATTTACCACAAATTTCACAAGAATAAGGTTTCTCCCCAGTGTGTGTACGCATGTGTATTTTTACATGTTCCCTTGTAGTAATGGATTTACTACAAATTTCACAAGAATAAGGTTTCTCGCCAGTGTGGATTCGCATGTGTTTTTTAACATTATTACTCCGAGTAAAAGTGTTACCACAAATTTCACATGAATAGGGTTTCTCACCAGTGTGAGTAGGCATGTGCATTTTTACTCGAGATTTTGTAACAAATGATTTACCACAAATTCCACAAGAATATGGTTTCTCTCCAGTGTGTGTACGCATGTGTATTTTTACATTAGAGCTTTGATTAAATGATTTACCACAAATTTCACAAGAATACGGTTTCTCACCAGTGTGAGTATGCATGTGTATATTTTCCTCAGATTTTCTAGCAAATGATTTACCACAAATTTCACACGAATAAGGTTTCTCACCAGTGTGTGTACGCATGTGTATTTTTACATAATCACTTGTAGTAAAGGATTTACTACAAATTTCACAAGAATAAGGTTTTTTTCCCCAGTGTGTGTACGCATGTGTATTTTTACATTTTCACTTGTAGTAAACGATTTACTACAAATTTCACAAGAATAAGGTTTTTTCCCCAGTGTGTGTACGCATGTGTATTTTTAAATAGTCACTTGTTGTAAAAGATTTACCACAGATTTCACAAGAACAATGTTTCTCATGACTGTGGATTTGCATGTGTTTTTTAACATGATTACTTTGAGTAAACGTTTTACCACAAATTTCACATGAATAGGGGTTCTCACCAGTGTGTATACGCATGTGTATTTTTAACTGATCACTTGTAGTAAATGATTTATCACAAATTTGACAAGAATATGGTTTCTCTCCAGTGTGTGTACGCATGTGTATTTTTACATGATAGCTTTGAGTAAATGATTTACCACAAATTTCACAAGAATAAGGTTTCTCTCCAGTGTGGGTATGCATGTGTATTTTTACATGATAGCTTTGAGTAAATGATTTACCACAAATTTCACAAGAATAAGGTTTCTCTCCAGTGTGGGTATGCATGTGTATTTTTACATGATAGCTTTGAGTAAATGATTTACCACAAATTTCACAAGAATAAGGTTTCTCTCCAGTGTGGGTATGCATGTGTATCTTTTACTGCAGTTTTTGTAGCAAATGTTTACCACAAATTTCACAAGAAAAAGATTTCTCTTATGTGTGGGTACGCATGTGTATTTTTATGTAACAACTTTTACAGAAATAAGGTTGCTTCAAAGTATGCGTCAGCATGAGCAGTTTTACATCATAAATATATTTTTTTAAATTACCACTGAATTAACTAGAAAAAGGTTACTACACAATGGGGATCGACATACATAACTTTTTGAAAATAATATACCACGAATTTTAAATGATGCGATACAAATTTCACAAACATAAACTTTCTCTCTACTGTGTTCGTTTTGAATTTTGATTTATTCTCGCGAATTCACACATTTAACAAGACTAACATTTCTACTCTATATATGTGTACGGGATACTTTCATTTTCCTCCACTGTGGCTGTTACCTGTGAATGAATAAGAGATTTTTTAACAATTCATACAGTAATGAAAAAAAGATATATCAATTATATCCAAATATTACAGAAATGTTTCCTCCTGCAACAGTCTTTGAACATAGGTAATTGTGAGATATGGGGTAAGTGATGTCGGTAAATTTTAATTGTAAACACAATTTGCTGACCTGCTAAAAAATGTCCATACTATTAATCGAACTTTTTAAATTGAAAATAAAACTTTCTTTTCATAATTCAACTTATAGGTGCAGATCTTTTGCACCTGGGCAAAGATGATCGTTTTTATAAACATAAAAAATAAAATATCAACAATATTGTATACATAAATAAATGTAGTAAGATTAAATGAAATTTAGTAGAACTTAAGTTGTTCCAAGCATTTCCTTACAGGCTATAACTTTTCACTTTAAACCATAGAGAAATTGGATTTAATATACAGAATTTGTTAAAAAAATCACATGTTAAAACAGTAGTTCAAAGCTTCCAGAATTTTACAGGGTCTAATTTTTAGTAGCTTTTTATCATCACAAATAGTAAAGATTTTACCTTTAAACTAGGGCAGGTGTAAAGTGAGAATATTACACAGATGAAAACATATGTCTGAGCTAACAGATTCTAAGGAGGAATACTACACAGATGAGAACACATATGTCTGAGCTAAAGGTCCTCTGATGAATGCTATACCAATAAGATTACATATGTCTGAGCTAACATCATTTTAGGATGAATGCTACACAGATGAGTACACATATTTTTGAGGTAACAAATCTCAGGAAAAATACTAAATAGATGAGAAGAAATGTGTCTGAGACCAGAAACTCTTTTTTACTTAGTGTTTAGCTTAACTAGTAATGCCAGTTCTGACCTGTACAGCAAGAGTGTCATCATAATCCTGGAAGGAAACACTAACAACGTTATTTCACCAGTCTTATCCAACACACACCTCTGCATGGTTTGCCTCTCTTTTACACACTCATAAACAAGACAGACAATCAGAGATAGAAAAAAGGAAAATATATGTATAACATTAGACTGCCCAACATGCAATATAAACTGAACATACAGCTAATGATACCTACCACAGATGGGGAAATATTTAATAATTAATCATAAATTTCAGAAGGGCCTAGATTTAATGTGACTTTTGAGGGAGAAAACATTTATGGTCTTACTCTTCAAAAAGCAACAATAAACCCTGGTTGGCCTCAGGATGAAAGCGCATTTTGGGTGTCAGGACTTAATCTCTTCACTCTTGTAGTAAGTCAAAGGTCAGTTCTTCACTTGCTCTCTGAATGTCTTAGACCAAGGTTAACAAGGTAAACAATCTACACAACTCACCTGCAAAAAGACTTTGTACAAACAAATTTGATTAGTCTGTATGCACCTCTACTACATGCTTTCACGTTACAAGTAGGAAAGAGAAGAATACTATATAACTGAATGTTACACACTCAGAACTTCTGCTTATTGTTGTCATTTATTGTATGTAAGGCTATAGAAATTATTTATTCTTTATTGATACAATTAAGATTCTTGATAAGTTTAGCAACATCCCAGACAGATATACAGATGTCACTCAGTGTGTTTACAGTCATAGTTGGAAATTAAGGAGCTAAGCCGCCCTGTTCACATAGGATTGAATTTTATTTAAAGTTCTTTGTAATAATGTTGGACTTATCAGATGCTTAGGAAATCACCTCTAACCAATTTATCATGGTTAGAACAGTGGTATTACATCCGTTCATTAACATGTTTGTTATTCACCAAAACTCTTGAGAACCAAGTCTCTGCTCAGCATCGTTAGAATTAATGCATCGGCCATAGGAATCTTTTGGCATTTTTATGACTTTTTTGCAGTGGTTGCAAGCAGTCATGTACACATTTTTTTCTTCAGGGAATCTATTTCGTAGGAAGCAATTGAAATACTTGGTTTAGTAGTTAGGCTGGGGATCAGTTGTACAAATTAATTTAATTTAAATAGCTCATCAATTTCTGCAGGCGATAACATTTTCAAGCATATATGACAAATCTTTTTTTAAAGAGAGATACAATTTATAAGTGTTATAGGGGGAATTTTAGACATTTTTATGCTGAATAAGCATAAAATGTGAATTTTATGAATTTCTTCTTTGATCACTTAACAAGTAGTTATCATTACCAAAAAAATATTTTTCATTTAACCTCTAAAGAGTTTATACCAATATTGAACCTATGTGTATGACTAAATAATGTGTATAAAGGACCATTTTTAAGTAATTTCTGATTGAAAATTATACATTGAACTCCAGGAATTACTTGATTGAAAAATACCCTAAAGACATTGCCCTTAGAGTTTAGCAGAGAAATACGGGAGTGGGGCGTCATCTCTCCATTTGAGAAACATACTAGTGAATGGATGGACAAACGAATGCAATTTTGTGCTGGATGGACAGTAATTCTGAAAGAATGACAGAGTGGAGCAAGCGCCATCGATAATATTCATTCACCCCAAAATAATTATTTTATTCATAACATGTTTTACTATTTACTTACCTCCCCACGAGGGCAAAATTTAGACACAACGTCGGTTTTTAATGTGATAAAAATCCAGCTCCCCTAAAAAGGGGCAATCTAGATTGAACAAAAGTTTAAAATACCTCAGTCTAGAAGCATTTCTCTTTTACTGACGGAAGACAGAATAGATTCAATGTAAAATCAGAACAGCTACTACACTTTTTTCCCTAGCCAAAAGGCCAAAAAACTTGCTTTAATGTACATTTTCAGCAAAAAAACACACAAGACAAACACAGATGGAAAGAAAAACAAAAAGAGAAAATAACATTAAATTTGTAGATGACGACCTTCTAGCAATACACATGAAAAAAATTAAATTGCTTAAAATATCTCAATAATGGCATATATAGAAAGAGCTTGATGAGCTAAGAAAGAATCTTTTTTATCTTTTTAAATCTGACTAAAAATAAGGAAGTTATGACTATTTTTGTGCCTCACACAATTGGATATTTTTCTCTCTTTAAGACCATATGGGTTTTGTCAAATTTTGTACACCTTTTCTTTTCAGTAAAAATGTTATATCTTTGTTAAAACACAAGATTACGCCATAAAATTTACCATATAAGTGTATTTTTGTACAAGGAATCAGAATGTGCCACTGAAAATCTCCAGAAATATATGGTTTCCAAGTAATCTGCACTAAGTGCACATAAATATGCTGCAATATCTTAAAAATACCATGTATCCATTAAAAGAAAGAAGTTAGAAAACTCAAAGTTGAATTGTAATACATTTTATGTACAAAGTAACTAAAATCTAATACTAGGACTGTTTAAAAATGAATATATTGCAAGATTTCTTTTGCATTATTGTAGATTAACACCTTCCGCTAACTCACCCCCTTGCCTCCCCAAAATATGAGATTCTACATTTTATTTGGGTAATTACATGTTAACATCCTGAAAAACTTGGCAGAAAGAAACAAAAACAATTATTTTGGAATTTAGAGTGGGGATCAGTTTCACATAAATTAAAAATAAAATAATTCCCCACTTCAAGGCCATTCTAGCGTTTTAGGACAGTAAATTATATTTTCTATGGGAGATAAATCCTGTGCGTTTTTCTTGTTTTTTTTTGTTGTTTTTTTTAGACGATTATGAGGGTCTTTGTGGGAGGAGAAGGGCTTACGACTTGAACTTCAGGTTACTGGTAGGGCTAGGGGCAATTAAGTGTGAACACCCTGAAAACTTAGCAGAAAGAAAAAAAAACAATTAATTGAGAATTTAGAGTGGGGGATTAGTTTAACATATATTTAATGTAAAATAATTCACCATTTCCAGGCCATTCTAGCGTTTTAGGGCATTGATCTATTTTTTTCTATGGGAAATAAATCCTGTGCGTTTTTTTTATGGTCGTCTGCTTTTTTTTTATAGACGATTATGTGTGTTTTTTATGGGCTTTTTTGTAGATGAGGGCTTGCCACTCGGACTTAGGGTTAGTGATAAGGTTAAGGAAGGGGGTTTGTTTTGGGTGGAGATTGCCGATCGGACTTAGTGTTAGGGTTAAGGGAGTGTTTTTAGGGGGTGGCTTGCCACTCATATTTAAGGTTAATGGTACGATATGTTCAAGAAGGCATTTTTAGGGGGTGGGCTGGTCAGTTGTACCTATAGTGGTAGAGTAATTATTTATTTTATAAATTTCACTAAAAGGCAAGAATGACCGGGAAATTGGAGATCATTTTACATTAAATTTATATGCGAAACTGATCCCCCACTCTAAATTATTATTTTTGAAATTTTTTTTTCGCCAATACTTTATGGGTGTTCACACGTAATCGCCTAAAAAGTAGAATCTTAAATTTTTTTAATTGTCGACTAGAAAGTCATTACTACTAGAAGTTCGAAAGTTCAGTGAAAAATCAGTATTTCTTGAAGTATTTTTTTTATAAAAGAACCAAATAGGATTAACTTTTTTAAGCACAAAAAGTATTTGTGTCTTATTTTCAAAAGAAGTTCGTAAACGAATTTTACAAGACTAGTTTATAGTTAGCTGCTGCTGATTGATTGTTATTACAGCAATACTAGCAGCCATTGTTGACTTTCGCTCAAAAAAGGACAATATTTTTTTGGATAAGGTAATTTAAAATTATTACTACCGAAAGACAAAACAACATACAATTATAATTTTAATGCATAAAAAAGATAAAAGATTAATTTATTTACTAGTTGGGGTACGAAAAATGTAAGAACATTTTCTATATTCATCTTTAAAATTTTTTTAATTCGTTCTAGAATGAAAATAAACAAAAAATCACCTTGTGTTTATAGCTGTTGACTATTACTGCTACTACTACAGTCAGTTTTTCAAATTATAAATAGAAACATTTTTTCTATTTTTTCGGATAGAGTAATGAAATATTATTACTACCAAAAGAGAACATATATATAAAATTATAATTTTAATGCATAAAAAAGTAAAAAGATTGATTTACTTACTAATTGGGCGACGAAAATGTATTTTTCTAAAATGTTCAACCTGCGTCATATTGAAGGTTTATTTTTAAAAAAATTGAATGAGCCGATTTACTTTGTACACTAACAAGCATTAAAAGTGATGTTTCCCCTGATTGGTTTCCAAATTTCAGGTACCAGAGTGTTAAACGAAGGGGGGGGGGGGTAAAAAAGTGGCGTAAATTGCTGAAAATAGCGTTAACATTTTTGGCCTTTATTTGCTCAAAACTCCTAAAAATATATCATGTATATTATTATTCATGAATGCACGTGAAAGGATATTCATTTCCTAACAAACTGATGGTATTTAAAGTGCTTTAGTTTTTAAGATACGACTATTTTAATAGAACTACCCTGAAATCTGGTCGATTTGTATTGCTACAACCCTAAACCAACAGAAAACATTAACTTTCTAGATGACGACCTTAACCCTAACCCTCTCTTTTGTAGATGAGGACTCTCATTAACATCATCGCCTTTGTAAACACTACAACTAATTCTGTCTGGGTGACAACAGCTCCTCCCACCAAAACCTCCCTTAACCCGAAGAAAACTACCCATACGTAAGTTTTGGTGTGAATTGCATTCAGAAATGAAAAATGAACATGGTTACATCTAAGTTTTAATTAAAACGGTTACAACTTGCTCAAATAATATCAGGTTGAAAAGTGGGTGATCCTTTTACGTTAAAATTATATCAGAAACTGATCTCTCATTCTAAAATATTTGTTTTCTTCCCAAACGTTTTTCAGGGTGTTATCACTTAATTGTCTTAAGCAAATAAAATCACATTTGAGTTTAAGGTGGGAGTTATTTAACTGAGGGTCTTCATCTACAATAATATCCAGAAAATCTCCCCAGCCAAGAAATTAGAAAAAGAGGCAGTTTTTTGTATACATGTCCTCAAAGCGATATCTAGTTTAGCTGTAAACGTTACTATTGGCGACTCATGTGTAACCATTATTTGTTCAAAGATGTTTATGTTTTTAATATTTAAAAGAAGTTTTACTCTCAACTTATGGTAAATTAAATTGCTCGTACCTTATTTTAAATATTAAACCCTTTAACACAAATAGGTTACAAATGAGTAAGTAAATTAAATTGCATATAACTTTCTCCAAATAGTAAATATTCAATTTTTGGGGAATCTTTTACAGTGATCAGCAGAGTCGCGAACGGGGTCCAAAAAAGAACGAGAAAGGGTTTAAAAACATAAATTTGCAACAAGTAAAGTCGACCTACGTCGAGAATAGATATTTTTCTACTTACCTATGTAATTTGTTTGTATATTTACGTAGTATACATGGCTTTTTATTAGATGTAAAAAAATCATTGTTTTTTTGTGCGTACAATTTGGCAAAAAAAAAAAATGGCCGGCCTTCCTCTTTGTCATTACATCCCCCCACCCACAGCGGCCATCTTGTTTTGTGCGATGTTCGTGTGCCGAATACTTAAATTTCAAATAAATAGCAATAGGTATTCAATATTTTTTTACTAATTGCCCAACTGTATTTCTTTTAAAATAATTCATGTCGCCAATACTAACGTTTACCAAAGTAGTTTTTTCATTTTTTTGTCTGAACTAGCAAAGGGTCCAGTGATAGAATAATACCGAAAATATATTTCATTAAGTTTACTCAGTTTTTCTTCATGTGCGGAAATCCGACAATAAAAACAAATTAAATTGAATTCAGTTGAATTCTATTTTGATTACATCAAATTTAAACATTAACAACGAAAAGTTTTTTTAAACTCGGACGTAAAATGAGAATAGTATACACAGTTAAAATAAATGGTAATGGTATTTCTTAAAATGTGTCAACTATGCTGTTCTTACACTAGAAAGACTTTTTAAAACTCGAAGTTAAAATTCAATCGTAAAATAAACGTAATGAAAAAATTCTGTAGTGATTGAACTTACCTTTATATAATTATTTCGTCTTATTTGTTTTCTTTGCAAAATGAAATTGATAAAATAATCGGATATTAATTACAGTAAAGATTTTAACAAAGAAATATAAAAGTTAACAAGGGAGATAATTCAATCTAAAGTCAACAAGGGAGATAATTCAGTACAAAGTAAAACAAAAGTAATAATAATCTCCATTGTTCTTTGAATAGACAACATTAATAAATGGAAATTATAGGGCAGTGATGCGAGTTGAGTTAGTATTTTGTTTAGAAACGGCTTAAAAATAGTTAAACTCAGCTAGATATTTTGGGGGTAAATTGCAGAGTAACACACAATGCGCTAAATCACTTACTCCCCATCCAAAGAATTAGATTTTACTTTTCTTTAAGAAGAGAATTACGTGTGTTCAGTCTGATGAACTTGGTTGAAAGAAGACAAAAATTAGGAGCAGCGGATCAGTTTCGTCTATAAATTGAACATAAAATGATCACCCATTTCTCTGCCATTTTAGCTTTGTAGGGCGGTTAACTGTTTAAAAAAAAAAAAATAACCATGAATCTGAGTATTGATTTACTCCTCTCCAGGAGTTAGGCACAAGGCCAGTTTTTATCTTACTCCCACAAGTAATATATGACCCAAGGTCGGGTCGGGAAAAGTGGGGTTTAAAAATTGCCTGGCCTACAAAAAATGCCCGGGCAGCCCCGTCGGCATTCCCGGGTAGGGGCGCCTCAGGCAGTAAGCAATAACCTTACTCTTACCCAAAGAGGGGAGGCGAAGCCTGGGAGGGTGGACCTCCTAGAACTGCACAGGACAGACCCATAGACCGGCATAAATCAAGCCCCAAAGGCCAACACAATACCAATCTATGGGGTGCAGTATCCATCGGAACAGATACTACACTTTAATCTTAGCCAAAATTTATTTAGATGGATGCATCCTGGAAAACATTAACTCCTAGAGTTAAAATTACATTCCCAGAATGCATACCACCTTAGGCATAAAAGCCCACTGTGGAAGGGGGAAGGTGGGGGTCGGGGGGTCATTGTGACATTTTTACAACACTTTTTAAACATTTTTTATTTTACATTTGCAAAAAACAAAGACAATGACATTTTTTATTTTTTCAAAAAACAAAAAGGCACAATGAAAAAACCTAATCTACCCTAAGCTAGACATTCACACTAAAAAAAAAAATTCGCAGTCACTCTATGGCTTAATCCTACTTAAAATATCCCCGAAATGATTATTTTCTCCCTAGACCATGGCGGTGCCACGTTGTTGATGACGTATGCTACATCAAGTACCATCGATGCGAGCCGTTACCTCTCTGACATACTCCCAGAGACGACGAACTTTGCTGCAAGTGAAGAAGGCGTGCTCGACCGTTTCTTCCTCATTGTCCTCACAGCGTGGGCACAAGGGAACATCCCTTATGCCATCCCTGCGTAATCTGCCATAGAGGGGCAGTGCACTTCGAACCAGTCGTCAGGTCAGAGAATACTCAGAATTGTTGAGATAACTCTGGCCTGGCGCCCAACTACACTGGGAGCGAGCCTCCTCACTCGACAATCCAAGCCGCCTCCCAAGCGGATCCGAAGCGGACCCCTCCACTAGATCTCGATATAGTCTCTTCCTAGACCGGGCAAGGTCACTGGACCCCGGCAACGCCTTAAGCGCGGCTCGGCATTCGGCGACGAACATGGACTCCCCTCTCGATCTACGTCGACCTTCGACCGAGTGGTCGGGTATGAGGTTGGGAAAGGCGCTCTCAACCGCAGGGAACCACGGAGCGTCCTCCGTTAAAGTACGACTCAGGAAAGCCAGTCTCTCGGCATGTCGATGACTTGCCAAGTCAGACATCCCCAAGCCTCCATCACACGGACGTTGCATACAGACGTATGCTTTCCGCCCCTTCTACAGAAGTGTAAAGAGCAAGCGCGTGAAAGCAAGCAGGCGGCCAGCAGGCAGAGGGAGTACAGACAGTCGGTAAAGGATGAGAGGAAAGACGTAAGTGGCGCACGCCTCCACTCTCCCCTTCAAGGAAAGTTTCCTTCGAATCCAAGCCCTCAGACGATTCGACCTTTGCCTGTACTTCCGACCAATTCTTTTCCAGCTGGAGACCCGGTCTGAACCAAACGCCAAGGATCCGAACCGGGCCATCGGTCCAGCTGAAATCACCTGGAAGTGTGGTCTCTCCGCTCCAGGCAGCCAACCGCAGGCCGTTGGACTTGCTGCGGTTGACAATGGCCCCTGCCACTTCTTCATACTGAGCGAGTGCCTTAGTCACCACTTCTATGTCTTCACGGCTGGACACAAAAACGGTGACATCATTGGCATACGCGGAAGCCCTGACTCGCGCATAGTGAGAAGGGATAGCGATTCCGCGCAGGACTGGTGTAGCCGCCTCGTCCCTTAATTTGCGAAGGAAGGGCTCCAAAGCCAGGACATACAGCAGGGGCGACAGCAGACAACCCTGACGTACCGAACGAGAAACCACGAACGACTCTGAAAGCTTACCGTTTACTTGCACCGCTACCGTCGGCAGACGATACAGAATAGAGACCCACTTGCAGAAGTCAGGATTAAAACCTAGAACAGATTCCAAGAAACCATGGTCGACCCTATTGGACTGATCTAAATTGATCAGCGCGGCTTCAGTGTCGTCTTCTATACCCGCTAGGATCGTGCGAACCAGATGCAAATTGTTTTGAATTGATTTCCCCTTCACAGCATAATTCTGCTCAGGCTTGATCAAGTCAGCGATAACAACCTGCAAACGATTCGCAAGAACACGGGCCAAAATCTTTAACTCTGTGTTTAGCAGAGTTATGGGCCTATAACTATCGAAATCCCCCACTCCACATTGGACCCCCTTCTTCAACAATGTGACCACTCCTTTAGTAACCTGCCCAGGGATCGAGCCCTTAGCAAACCAGTGGTTAAACACATCCTTCAGAAGAGGAACAAACATGGGCGACAGCCTCAAATAAACTTCGTATGGCAGACCATCGAGTCCTGGAGATTTGTTCAAGCCGACCTGCTTCAACGCAGTAATGATCTCACCCTCTGTAACGTCCCCATCACAGCCAGCTGCTCGGGCCGCCTCTAGGCGGGGCGAGTCAGCCAAATAGCTGCCAAATTTCTGGCCGCGGAGTCTGGGTAGTTGGGTGAAGCGATCCTCGAAATGCTCGCGGAACCCCTCGCAAATTTCACGAGTAGATACCAGGGTATGTCCTTCCAGGTTATTCACCTTCCGAATGTACCCATCCGAGCCACGACGTAAAGCAGCCTTATGCTCAACAGTGTCAACGTTCACAGCTTCGATAGAGACTTTCTTTAATCTAGCTCGAACTACTTGACCTTCATATCGCTCGCTAGCCAAGCGATTGAGGTCCCCCTTAATTAAGGCTATTTCTAGGGGATCCCCCAGCCACCGCCCGGGTCATCTTATCATCTACACGCTTCTGTGTCCTAGCCCTATCTTGAGCGAGGCCCTGGCTATAGCGGACACAAAAGCGTCTAACATGAGCCTTAGTTTTAACCCACCATCTACTCCCGATAACCGCCCCCACTAAATTCCTCTGAAGTAGTAATGTTAGCTTGTCCCGGCAGTCGGGTATCTCCAGTAAGGAGGTATTCAACTTCCAGTACCCAGCCAACCTAGGCCTATCACTTAAACTCAAACGGGTCATAACCAATTTATGGTCCAAATGACCTAACCAAGTGAACGTGGGACAAGATATAAAATATATGTCGCCTCTTCTAACTAACATTCTGGCCTTCCCGGACTCCTCTATGCCCTCTTCAGGTGTTATTGTGTTGGGAGTCTCCACGGGAGTATTAACTAGGAGAGGGGTATTTTGCTCCTCTGAATCCATATCCATGGAGATTGGGGTTTTGGAGTAGGAACAAATGTAATGACCATTTCAGGGACTGTTTCTGGCTGTTGGCTGGGCTTAGCCTCCCTGCTTTTCTTTGCCCTAGGATCCTTTGGGGTCTTTAAAGCTTCACCTTCCACAGCCATCTTTTCCTCCTTCTCTTCCTCCACTTCCGACTCTGAAGAGGGGACAGCGAATTTTCTCTTAATGGCTGCTGTTGGCTGTTTCACCTCATCATTTTTTTCTTTAGCCAGTTCCGAGATGGGGCTAGGGGCCGGTTTCTTCCCCCTTCTGGCCACTACCGTATTCCATCCCTTGGTGTCTTCCGTTGGAGCTGCCTCTCTTGAAACTACCGGCACTGGTGTTGCTGCCTTCTGTGTTGCTGCCTTCGGAGCTGCTGGTGCTGTTACCGGTTTCTTCGTCGGGATTCTTTTGGGGCACACCTTTGCTATGTGTTTTGATTTTTTGCAATCCCAACAAACCGGCATTCTCCCCTCCACTATTATGGACATCACCCATGTTTCGCACTGGAGCTGAGCAGGGATACCCAAGAATCCTGCTCGATTGAGCCGCATTTTGATAGTGTAATCGCCCGTTTGGATGTTCCGGGCACCCCTGACTGGAACAACTGCCTCCACGTTGCCATACAGCTCCCAACTGGTCAGACGAGACGCAGCATGGGACACCGAGAATCGTCACGGTTGTCCTCCTCATTTGCATATAATCGGGCGTGATTTTAAGGCCCCTCCATGTCCTTTCACTGCCGGCAACTTTCTCGGCTGCTCGTATGTTGGGGAGTAAAATATTATACATGGCGTATGATCTACGCACCACGTAAGTGGCCGGGATCTTCAAATCTCCCAACATCTGTATCATTTTATCCTTGAGGACCCCAGTAAGCCCCTTAGTCTTTGCATCTGTGGTAACCAAAGACACCGTCCTCTTTTTAATGCCTTCAAGAGTACCCGGGGTTGGTGCTCTGCATACTTGGTTTTAAAAAGTTGTCGATACTCCTCTTAAGTTTTCTGGGCCTGGGGTCCCCACGCTGCCACATTTCCCTGGGAATTTCTAGGAACTTCTACAGTCTTCATTATTTGGGGCCTTTGTCCAGCCGGGATTGGGGATCCAGACTCAGGAGAAAAAATCTTTTGGACCCCCTCCTTGTCTTTAGTTTTGCAGGTCCATAGTTTTCTCCCTCTGAAAGGTCTGACAATGACCCCCCCCCCCCCCGAGGAGCACCCTAGAAAAATTCTGGGCCTGTAGCGTCTCTGCGCCACCTCTAAATCAAGAGAATGGCTCTTAAGAGGTCGTTTGTCAATTTGGGATCTTTGGGAGCTGCCGAACAGGATGTTTGGGACTCCGGCAAAAAAACTCCTTTTCAGATACCATCCTACGTAGTATATCCGCGGGAAAATACCCGAAACTAAAATCTGAGGCACACTCGGATGTGTAACCTCCCGATACAGGAAACAACGGAGCTGGAGTGCCGACAATTAGGTGCCCTTGGTGGCAACACCTCCTGGGGCGCACTCGGGTGTGCAACCCCCCTCCATTATGCCCGGGGTGCACTCGGGTGTGCAATCCCCCTCCATTATGCCCGGGACGCACTCGGGTGTGCAACACCCCTCCATTACGACCGGGGCGCACTCGGGTGTGCAACCCCCCTCCATTATGCCCGGGGCGCACTCGGGTGTGCAATCCCCCTCCATTATGCCCGGGACGCACTCGGGTGTGCAACCCCCCTCCATTACGACCGGGGCGCACTCGGGTGTGCAACCCCCCTCCATTACGACTGGGCGCACTCGGGTGTGCAACCCCTCCTCTACGGGCACCATCATCAGGTCGTACTCGGGAGTACGACTGACTAGGTCCAAAAGGGTGCCCTCGGCGGTCACACCCTGGTCATTCTCAGCCACGGTGACAACTCTGGTTTGCAAAGCCTGGCTGGCTTCCATCTAAAAATCGGGTCCTAAAGAGGTGCAACACCCGCCGATTCGGAGTCGAGGAGACTGTCACCGAAGACCGGTACGTTAGTCTCCCCGAAACCTGCTTAAGTGTGCCACTCAATAAGATGCTGAAAAAAGAACAAAGAATGTGCTCTGATAAACTTGCTGCTCTGGTGCCCTCTCGATGTAAATACACTCGACCAACCTGCTAATCAGCTAAATCCCATCTATTCACTGTAGAGGTCCTTCGTTGCCGTAGAGCCTTCTACTCCAGTAGCCTCTTTTTTTTCAAGCTGCCGACTTTTGGAAATCCCTCTGTTTCCACGACTGTGCCGACATGCAGAAATTTAAAACTAATGTCAACTTGCTGCAAAGCTTCTAAATTTAGGATGACCGCTTCCTAAAAAACTTTCACCCTAATTCTCAGTAGCCCCTTACGTCTACAGTGTCAACTTGCCTTGTTTGAGGTTAACTAAGTTTAAAAAAAAGAATTTTGCCTACAATAATTTATTATTTACAATTTACCATTTATTTGATGAAGAATGTAGAATTTTTCCAATGTAAATTAAAACAATTTTCATAAAAAAGTAAACAAAATCAACCAAACTGTAGTACTATCATGGTCAAAAAGTGTATATTTCGTGTTGCTGCGCTTACAATGGAATACGATGGTCACAGTTCCTTTTGGGCAGCTGTTTACCATTGTCTTCAGCCATGGTGTCTGCTGTTTAGCTGAACAAGTAATAAATAGTAACATAAGGCGTTTGACGTTAATTCTGTGCAGAGAATTAGCTTGACTTCGGGAACAGGTACCATAGCAGCTGAAAATTGAACACTTGATAAAAAACTGGACAAAACATTGTGTGTAGAATTGTATTTATATTCATCAGTGCATTTCGAAAATCACAAACTCAAAGCAATTAATTTGACAAAGGTAACTGCACGTCAATAAGTTAAAAAAAACTATTGAGCATGTATTTACTGTTATGAAACAAGAAACGAAAACGAGGTCGTTTAAATTTCTTTGACATCAAAACATGCTGCATTTCAGATGTATAATTAATAAAATTACATATTTTGGATCAATCGAGTCTACTAGAGTTTTAATATGTTCATATAAAAACCTCATAGCAATGCATAATGCATGACACTTGTGCCGCAATTATTTTGAACCTTGATTTAACTGGACTATCAAGATTTACCTGTATGGTTAAATATCATCAGATGAGTGTACTTATAAACTCTCTCCTTTACATCGAAACAAAGTTATCCGAGCATAGTGTCAAATAGGTATTGTGTCCTCATGTCTTTTTAAATCAAATTATGAGTTCAATATTTTCATCACCTTAATAAGGCCGATGATAATTAAGATAACACGGAGGTATATTTACAAGTGTGTATTTACAGAAGTAAATAATAGTATGTTACAGAAGGTGTGCGTCTGATACTGTGACCATGACTGCCACAAAACTTCATTGTAACTCTATAGTGTCTAGAAGAGTCCATCTATTCCCGAAAACAAGAAACGAAAACGTCCGATACTGTTACTATGACTACCACATTTCATCAGAAGTCTATAGTGTCTGGAATTGTCTATTTCTGAAATAGGGTAGATCAACATCACACCATAACACATATCTGAATGTTCATATAAGGAACTTCCCTACTTCTTAAACTTTGATTAAATTAAGCAGAACTTAATGCTAATTTTCTTCTGCTTAATTATGTTATAGTTTCTTTTGTCGGATTACAGGACTAGGATTGTGCTGAGCTAGTAAAGTATCGATCTTACGTTTGTTATTTATTGTACGATAAATACAAGTTTCATTCAATAAAGCAGCATAGAATAAAAATGTTCTTCAATTGACTGGGCCACTTAACTATGTTATAGTTTCTTTAATTGGATTACAGGACTTGAATTGTGTTAGACAAGTTAAGTACTAAACTTACTGTTGTTAGTTGTGGTAGCATAACTAGAAGTTGCTCCACTACTTTCATCATATGAGCAAGTGTGTAGACATACAAAAGATATTATATTTGCACTTGAAAACTTTCTTTTTTTTGTTTTAATCTTTACTCAAGTTTTACTTCTAATTTAAAGTATCCTTTCACTTTTAAAAAAAAATTTTCTTTTCATTCATTTTCGTCCAAATGCCATACGATCACCCGCTATTTACAAACTCAAACTGAGAGCTCTTTTCAGGATTCTGGCTGTTCCCTTGAGTGCAGTTGTTTGGATTTCTCTTGCACTTGGTTCACCAGGTATACTTGCTAAATACTTTTTCAAGTTCTTCTTCATGAGTCCAGTGGCTCCTATGATAACTGGAATAATGGAGATCTCTGAGGTTCCAGTTTCTTTTCATATCATACATTATACCCTGATATTTTGTTATTTTCTCCCTTTCAGCTGGTTAGGCCCCCATCATTAGGGACACTGACCTCAACCAAAGTTGCCACTCTCTCTCTCTCTCTTGTTCCATATGACAATGTCAGGTTTGACAGCTGCGTTTTCCAGATAGGTAGCTGTGGGGATTTCATGGTCATAATGGATGGTGTATGTCTCATTCTCCACAGTTCTCTCAGGTAGATGTTCTTAGTGCCTGCTGCTACATCTGATATTCAGTTTCTTACAGATGGTTTAGTGGAGGTATCTGCACACTCCATTATGTCGTGCTGTATAGGAGCCATCTGCCAACATGATTTTGCAACTCAATATCAGGTAACTCACTCTCTCCACTTCAGTGTGGCAAAACCTGCACTTGTTGTCCTGACTGACACCAGCCATCTTTTTAAATGCATTTGTCTTCAGGCCCTGGTCTTGTGTGGTCATTATAAGCCTCTCCTGGTCGTAGTGGAGGGCTCCCCTTCTTAGCCAGTTCAAGGACCCTTCCTTATCAATATAGTCCTTGGATAGTTCATCGAGGAAGTATGTGGCACGTTTCTGTCCTAACCACTCATCAATGCACCTGTTCTTAAAAGTCTGGGTGTATCTCTTGCGGCTCTTTTGGGCTATCTCTGTGGCAGGATTGTTTGGTGTTTCTGCCCTATCTATATGATAGCCTTGCCCAAAATGCTTGGCCAACTTTGTGATGGAATTTGTTTTGCTGGCTATTGAATCTTAGTGTTCACGTACCATTGTTAGGCTGGGGTTTAAGGAGCTTCTTAGGTACTGGCCAATGCTGACAATAGTGGATCTGTGCTGGTGGTTTATCTCTGATAGACCTAATCCTCCCTCTCTTCTGGGCAAGTACAGTCTTGGCAGACACTGATTTCTATAGATGACCCTATGGAGGGTTAACATTTTTCGAGTCTTTACATCAAGCCTGTTGATGGTTTGTTGAGGCTAATCAATGATGCCAAAGCTGTACGTAATTACTGGCATGGCCAGTTGGTTAATGGCAGTTATTTTATTTTTTTGTAAGCTGTGTTTTGCAGATCTTTCTCACACGGCGTACATACTCTCTGCCAATTTTCTCTCATCCTGGCATGTTGGATGGTGTCATTTTCCTCAATGCCAAGGTATTTATAGGACTCCTGCTCTTCGAGATCTTGTATCTCATTTTCCTCATCTAGCTGTAGATTGTCTGTCTGAATCTTTTCCCCATCCCTGAGGGAGCACTTGACGCATTTATCCAAGCCAAATTTCATTCCAATGTCTTTGGAAAAGGTATGTACAACCTGCAGGAGCTGCTGCAATTCAGTGTCAGAGCTTGCATACAGCTTAAGGTAATCCATGAAGAGAAGGTGGTTGATTTTCTTGGATGGATCTCTCTGGCGTCCCTGACAAGGTTGTAGGCCTCTCCCCTGTTGTTGAGAAGCTTACTAAGTGGGTCTATTGCCATGCAGAAGAGCAACGGGGATAGACTGTCACCTTGGAAGATTCCCCTGTCTGATATTAATGTTAGGGATGGTAATCTTTCCATGGCTGTGGCTTAGTAAGATGTTGGTTTGCCACATTTTTATGTGGGCTGTCATTGTTTTTTAATTATTGGGTTGATATTATACAGGTCAAGGCACCGTAGTAGCCATGAGTGGGGCACGCTGTCATAGGCTTCTGATAATCAATCCATGCAATGCTCAGGTTTCTATGCCGCTTCCTACAATCCTCTAAAATGGTTTTGTCAATCAATAACTGGTCCTTGGTACCAAAGCATCGTCTCCTACAGCCAGCTTGTTGATCTTCTAGGTAGTTCCCAGAGGAGAGATGGTCGTAGATGCTATCGGCTACCAGGCCAGTAAAGAGCATGTAGGTGGTACTGAGACAGCATATGTGTCTGTATTTATTTGGGTATTGTGTCTCTTTTGTTTTGGGTATGAGGCTTGTGTCTCCCTTAGTGAGCCATGGTGGTGTTGCCTCTTCATCCTTCAGTAGTCTGTTGAAGCATTTACTGTAGTGGCCATGGAGTGCAGTCAACTGCTTTAACCAACAATTGGAGACATTGTCAATGCCAGGTTTCTTGTGGTTAGCAAACAGAGCTAGTTTTTTTTGTCGCTTCTGTTGTAATCACTGGCTCCGGCATTGTGGACTTGGTCTCATTTATCCTCTGTATGTCTCCAATCCACTGGGCCTCTTGGTTGAGGTCCTCCTCAACTGCCAATTGTTCCTCATCTGGCTCAGAGGGTGGAAATGGTGGTGGTGGATGTGGGCTGAGTGCTGGGGATAATGCAGGTGGAGTATTTAGTGAAGAGTTTTGTGGTGTGAGTGTTTCCGTAGGCTTTGGTTTGGCTTTGGGATTTTGTTTAGGGTGTGTTTTTGAATAGTTATGTGAGTGTGCTGGTATTGGGAGGTGTGTTTGTGTTGGGACTGTTGTTGGGGATATTGTTAATCCATCTGTAGCTTGCAGATGTAGAGGGTCTATACTAGGGGGCAGTTCTGGAGTGTCTCCATTTGCCGATCTTACTTCCCTAGATATATTTGGGTTTTGTACTTTTTTGTTGCTAGTTATAACTGTTATAGGGTTATGAAGGGGGCTGATGTTATTTGTTATAAGTGCTGCTACATCCAGTCCCATGGAATTAAGTTATGTTTCACTGAAGTCCCATTTGAGACTGTTGTAGCGCTGCATATTCAGTTTCTTAGAGGGGACATTGCGTTTTGCTGGGTGGTAATGAAAGAAAATTTCTTTCCATGCTTTTGTGATTTCTTTCTGTTTTTCATATTTTGTTCTCGTATTTTGTTCTTTTGCCATGGACCATATTAGTGTCCATTTTTCCTCTTTGTTCCATTTGTTTTCTATTCTCTACTGGGATTCCGCTGCTTGTCGTGGTAAATAGTCCTATTCTGCGTCCTTCAGGGCATCAGTTTTTATGCTGGAGATACCCGAATATTCTATTATTTATATCCGAGGTCTCTCTTAAGGATAGATGTTGTTCCTTTTAGGGCTGCTATCTGTACTTCCCTACAGTTTGGCCTTCCCGGGATTATTTTGAAGTATTTTCTTAGATTCACAAGTGTGGATTCGCATGTGTCTTTTTACATTATAACTTTTAGAAAACGATTTACCACAAATTTCACAAGAATAAGGTTTCTCCCTTAATGTTTAATTTTACTTCAGTCGAAGTTCTCAGAAATCAAGGGGCCCCTTCCTGGGGCTAATACTTGATCTCTATATGAGATACATAGATACCCGAGTATTCTATTAAAATTCTCTTTTATTTCTCAAGCATTGAGTTAGTAAAAAAGTTAAGAATAATTTCTTCTCTCCCCAACTGACCAGTCAATATGTCATAGTATATCTTTCTTGTGGTCTGTTGGTCTTACCGGATTCCAGGACAAGAATTCATCTAGTCTGGTTTAGTATCCAGCACTTGGTGTTACTTGAGGTAACATCACAAGGAGCAGATGCACTATTCCTCGTACGAGGGTATCTTATTTGTGCTGCAGGTACTATGTAATTTGAATATTTGGTCAGGGTTTACTTGTAGGGTAAGTATCCTCATGTCAGGTTGTCCTGACAAACCCTTGTACAGAGAGACCGAAGACACTCGAGGATAGTGTCTAGTAGGTAATTCAAACTCCCCAGTGTGGGTTCGAGTGTGTATTTTTACATCCTGGCATTGAGCAAATGATTTACCACAAATTTCACAAGAATAAGGTTTCTCCCTTTTTTTTTTCATTTTAATTTAGTTTATCTAAAGAGATCAAGGGGCCTACTCTTGAGGCTAACACTTGATTTCCCTATGAGTAAAATTTATATCCGAGGGCTCTCTTAAGGATAGATGTGGTTCCTTTTAGGGCTGCTATCTGTACTTCCCTACAATTTGGTTTTCCGGGGATTGTTTCTAAGTATTTACTTAGATTTTTTTTCACCAGACCAGTTGCCCCCACTACAACCAGTATGATGTTTATTTCATCGAGGGACCATGTTATTTTTAGATCATTTTTGAGATCTTGGTATTTTGTTATTTTTTCCCGTTCGGCTCTATTGAGGTCGTTGTCATTTAGGACGGTTACATCAATGATGAGAGCAGTTTTTTTCTGGTTTGTTCCAGATGATAATGTCTGGTTTGATGGCCTTGTCTTTTATGTATCTGCCCGCCTGTATGTCTTTATCATAGAACACTGTCACTTTTCCATTCGATGTTATGGGTGGGGGTTCATGTTCCCAGATGTTCAGTGATCTTTCTAGCTGCATCTCTCCGCAGATCTTCCAATGTAGGTATTTACATACTTTGTTGTGGCGGGCAGTGTAATGGCCATCAGCCAAAAGGATCTTGCATCCAGACATTAGGTGGCTTGGACTTTCGATGGCAGAGTGGCAGAACCTGCACTGGTCAGTTTTTTGTAGACCCGCCATTTTCTTAAATCCATTAGTAAGTAGGCCTTGGTCTTGTGCTGCTATTAATATCCGTTCCTCATCGAACGGGAAGTTTCCACTCTTGAGCCATTGTAGTGAAGCCTCCTTGTCGATATAGCTCTGGTTGAGTTCTTCAATGAACTTTCCTGCTCTTTTATTATTTCGCCATCCTTCTAGTCTGGTCTTCAGCTCCTTTTTCGTGTACTCCTCCCTCTTTTTGCGCGCGATCAGGGTTGCTGGGTTGTTATCATCTTCGCTAGTGTTCTCCAGTGTGTTACCACTGAAATTATCGGCTAGTTTTGTTGTTGAGGTCTGCTGAGGAAGGTATTTGGTGTGATGTTCATTCACCATTCTCATTTTTTGATCACAGGAGCTCTTTATATATTGTCCCACACTGACCATTGAGGCTCCCTAGGCATGATTGATCTCAATGAGGCCCAGACCACCTTCTCTTCGCGGTAAGTAAAGTCTGTCCATACACTGATGTCGGTAAATGACTTTGTTTAAGGCAAGCATTTTCCGAGTTTTTGTGTCTAGTTTGTTGATGTAGCCTGGTGGCCAATCGATAATGCCGAACCCGTAGGAGACGACAGGTATTGCCAGTTGGTTTATGGCAGTTATTTTATTTTTTGATGAGAGTTCAGGTGTGAGGATTTTTTTCAGGCGCTTAGTATATTCTCTCTGTACCTTCTCTCTCATCTTTCCGTGCTCTAGCGTCTCATTCTCTTCTACTCCAAGGTATTTATAGACAGCATCTTCTCCTAGGTCTTCAATAGAGCCAGTGTTAATATTAAGATGTTCTGATGCTGTCTTTTTCCCTTTCTTTATTGTGCATTTAGCGCATTTTTCGAATCCAAACTCCATGCAGATGTCTTCTGTGTAATTTTTTACAATTTCTATCAGAGAGACTAGTTGTTTCTCAGATTCTGCATAGAGTTTGAGATCGTCCATAAAGAGGAGATGATTTATTTTTTAATTTTCATCCTTCTTTCTGCCTCGGCTAAGGTTGTATCCAGCATTGGATCGTTTAAGCAGCTTATTCAGTGGATCCATTGTGAGGCAAAAAAGAAGCGGTGAGAGTCTGTCTCCTTGGAATATTCCTCTCTGAATCTTAACGTTTGGAGTCTGAATTTTTCCTTCCATATGGTGAAGCGTGATTGATGTACGCCACCTGGTCATTTGCATTTGGAGGAATGACCTAATATCTTCATGGACATTGTACAAGTCCAAACAGCGGAGTATCCAGGAGTGAGGTATACTATCAAAGGCCTTTTTGTAATCAATCCAGGCCATTGAGAGGTTTCTCTGCCTCTTTTTACAGTCCTTTAGGATTGTTCTGTTTACAAGGAGTTGGTCTTTTGTGCCAAGTCTTTTCCTGGTACATCCCTTCTGCTCACTTTCAAGGTAGTCGCCGGCAGCTAGATGTTCATATGTTGCATCAGCAATAATCCCTGTTAGCAGCTTGTAGGTTGTAGTTAGGCAGCAGATAGGCCTGTATTTTTTAACCAAATGGGTCTCCTCACTTTTGGGAATAAGGGACGTGTTGCCTACAGTAAGCCATTCCGGTGGCTCCTCACCACCAGTGATGATTCTATTGAATGCCTTGGCATAGTGATGATGAAGTGCTGTCAGTTTTTTCAGCCAGAAATTTGGGATATTGTCAATTCCTGGGGTCTTGAAATTACTATATTGGGCTACTTTCCTGCAGACAACTTCTTTGGTAATTTCTAGGGCTGGCATCTTTGGTTTCTCCTTGTTGTCCTCTTTAATGGTGTTGATCCATTCTTTTTACTGGTGTTGTTTGGGGTCCTCATAGAGTGGCCTCCAGTAGTTTTCAACTTCTTCTTGGGTAGGTGGAGAGCAGACTTTTATTTCGTCTCCTATGAGGCTCCGATACACCATCCTAGGATTAGTCGCAAAAAGTTGATTTATTCTTTTTGACTCATATTTTTTTGTTTTGTTTTTTATTTGTGCAGCTAAGGCTTTTATTTCAGCTTGATTTTCTGCTATCTTAGCTCTAAGCTGCGGTGGGCTTTGAAGGGAATACTTGGTTTTAAGTTTCTTCACCTTCTTTTTCAATTTTTCGCCTGGGTGTTTACCTGTCAGAAAAGTAGATATTTGAGCGGTTTCTTTTCTCAAATTATCAATCTATTGTTGGAGTTTTCTCTTCCAGGCTGGCTCATAAGCTTTGCTCTTCAAGTTTCCCTCTTTTTTTCTATCTTGGTGTTGGGGTAAAAGTTTGGATTGCATGAACCATGCTGCCCCAAAAGTTGCATGGTTTATCTCACTTAGAGATGCATTTGTTGGTACGATCCTTGTAAGGGCATCATTAACCCTTGTGGCAAGGGTCTTGAAGGCTTTATTACTGTTGATTTTTACCAGTCTTGGTCGATCTCCAACAGCCAGGTCTCGTGTTATTTCTACCATGTTTGCCAACTCTTCCTCCAGTTCCATCTGGTCTGTATCCAGTGTCTCTTGTTCAGGCAGGGCATTGTGTTGGCTCTTTTGCCCAGGGTGGTGTTCTTCTTCTTCACACATGCCTGTAGAGGGCGACCCTTGAAACGAAGGCACATTGTTTAGTGGTGTGCTTTCTTTGGGACGCATCTGCTTTGTTGGTGCTAGGCTTGGGCTCGGTGTTTTTATGTCAGGTAACTGGGTCAGTGGAGATCCTGTTCTACTGCCATTTGATTGGGCCTCACAATACCCCGGCACAGGGAAGGGGTTGCTGATTGGGCAAAGCTTATCTTCAACCATCTCACGGATATCTACTTTCATCTTGGAAATTTGGTCCGTGGAGAAGGCATTGCTTTTAAAGAAATTGGACTTTTGACATGTGAGTTTTTCCTTCACAATGTCCTTCTTGCTTGGGCAGTGGTGTTTGAAAATCTTTTGCCATTCCTTGCATCTTTCTGATAGTTTTTGATGCTTTTTTTTGGCATACTCCATTGCCCATATAAGCACCCATTGTTCCTCCCTGCTCCATAGGGTTTGGGCAAATTCACTTCTGTTTGTCTTTGTGAAGTCAATGATCGCTTCACCAACAGCTTCTGCTTCGATTGTATCTTTCTCATCTTTTGGGAGATATTTATATATCTGTGATACAATCGAAAGCAGATTTTTAGTAGTAGTTTTGGTTAGTTTTTCCCTCGGTAGGGCAGACGTTCTTATTTGAGCCTCGAATATATCTTTTTTCTTTCTTCCCCACTTCTCATATCTTGAATAGGCGAAGCAGTGGAGAATAATTTTCTTCTCCTCAATTGACCACTTGACTTGAATATAATTTCTTTTTCTGGTGGTCATTGTTTAGTTTTGCCGGATTCCAGGACCAGAATTAGGCTGGTCTGGTGGAGTGTCCAGTGGAGTGGTGTTGCTTGTGGTAACATCACTAGAAGAAGGTGCACCGTTGTTTTCCTCATATGACCCAGTGCGTAGCCGTTCTGAGGGGATCGTTTTATTCTGGGCGACATCCTGCCAGTTTGTAGTATTTTGTTTTATTTTCATTTTCATTTGAATATTTGGTCAGGGTTTACTTCAGATGGGAAGTGTCCTCATGTCAGGGTTTCTGACAAACCCCTGTACAGAGAGACCTTAGACACTCGAGGACAGTGTCTAGTAGGCATTCAAGACTGTGTGTGTTAGCATGTGATCTTTCAAAGTTGTTTTCAATGAAAATGATGATGTACACTCTTCACAAGAATAAGGTTTTTCACGAATGTTTAATTTTACTTCAGTCGAAGTTCTCAGAAATCAAGGGGCCTCTTCCTGGGGCTAACACTTGATCTCTATATGAGATACATAGATACCCGAATATTCTATTAAAATTCTCTTTTATTTCTCCAGCATTGAGTTAGTAAAAAAGTTAAGAATAATTTCTTCTCTCCCCAACTGACCCGTCAATATGTCATAGTATATCTTTTTTGTGGTCTGTTGGTCTTACCGGATTCCAGGACAAGAATTCATCTAGTCTGGTGGAGTATCCAGCACGTGGTGTTACTTGAGGTAACATCACAAGGAGAAGATGCACTATTCCTCGTACGAGGGTATCTTATTTGTGCTGCGGATACTATGTAATTTGAATATTTGGTCAGGGTTTTCTTGTAGGGGTAAGTATCCTCATGTCAGGTTATCCTGACAAACCCTTGTACAGAGAGACCGAAGACACTCGAGGATAGTGTCTAGTAGGTAATTCAAACTCCCCAGTTTGAGTTCGCATGTGTATTTTACCATATAACTTCTTGCAAATGATTTACCACAAATTTCACAAGAATAAGGTTTCTCCCTCAATGTTTAATTTTACTTCAGTTGAAGTTCTCAGAAATCAAGGGGCCCCTTCCTGGGGCTAACACTTGATCTCTATATGAGATACATAGATACCCGAGTATTCTATTAAAATTCTCTTTTATTTCTCAAGCATTGAGTTAGTAAAAAAGTTAAGAATAATTTCTTCTCTCCCCAACTGACCAGTCAATATGTCATAGTATATCTTTTTTGTGGTCTGTTGGTCTTACCGGAT
Organism: Sepiola atlantica; assembly: GCA_963556195.1. NCBI lineage: Eukaryota > Metazoa > Mollusca > Cephalopoda > Sepiida > Sepiolidae > Sepiola > Sepiola atlantica. The sequence continues at coordinate 700,292 of CAUVYP010001106.1, forward strand.
TCCAGGACAAGTGTGAGATCGCATGTGTACTTTTATATCAGAACTCCTTAGAAAAGAGTTCTCACAAATTGGACAAGACTAAGGTTTCTCCCCAGTGTGAGTTCGCATGTGTATTTTTATATGATTACTTAATGCAAATGACTTACCACAAATTTCACAAGAATAAGGTTTCTCTCCAGTATGAGTTTGCATATGTACTTTTATATCAGAACTCCTTAGAAATGATTTATCGCAAATTTGACAAGAATAAGGTTTCTCTCCAGTGTGAGTTCGCATGTGTACTTTCATATTAGAACTCCTTAGAAATGATTTACCACAAATTTGACAAGAATAAGGTTTCTCCCAAGTGTGAGTTCGCATGTGTATTTTTACATGATTACTCATTGCAAAGGATTTACCACAAATTTCACAAGGATAAAGTTTCTCCCCAGTGTGAGTTCGCATGTGTGTTTTTACTTTATTACTTAGTGAAAATGATTTACCACAAATTGGACAAGAATAAGTGTGGATTCGTATGTGTATTTTTAATTGATGATTTTGAGCAAATGATTTACCACAAATTTCACAATATGTTTTTTTCTCCAGTATGAGAACTCTTGTGACATATTACTTCATATTGTGTTGTAAATGATTTATCACAAATTTCACAAGAACAAGGTTTTTCCATTTTATTTTTAAATTTTACTACAGTAAGTGTTCTCAGAAATCAAGGGCCTCTTTATGGGGGTAACACACCATCTCTATATGAGATACATAGATATCACTATATTCAATTAAACTTCTCATTCATCTGCCAAATGTTAAGTTAGTAATGCAGTAGAGAACATTATATTTTCTCTCAAGAATTTACCACTTAACTGTTATACTATATCTTTCTTGATATCTTTGTCATTGACCATTCTAGGACAATAATTCATCTTGTCTGGTGGAGTATCTAGCTTAGTGCTGTTACTTAAAGCAACATTACTGGCAGAAGGTTAACAATTCATTATATGAGCTAGTGTATCAACGTTGAGGGGAGCTTACTATGTTATTGAATACTGTTTATTTTGAATATTTAGTCAGGGTTTACTAATAGGGAAATGTCCTTATGCCAGGTGGTCCTGACACACCCCTGTACAGAGTCATTGAAGCCACTTGAGGATAGAGTCTATTAGACATTCATATTCTATGCTGTTTAGTAGGCATTCAAATTCTGCTCAATGTGGGACATCATATTTATTTTTAAAGTAGTTACTTTAAACAATGTGAGTCCACATGTGTGGGTTCGTAGCTGTAACTTAAAATTATAAATGAGGCACTGCAAACTTCAGAAAAATAAATTTTCATTCCACTGTGGTTTACTATGTCTCTCAAAAGTAGAAAATGTTAAATCATGAGCTAAGAATTTCATAAGTTTTCTGTACTTTAGTGAAATTTTCTCTTTTTTAAGTAGATGACATTCAAATAGCATACTTTAGTAGAATAACGTTTCTATCTCATGTGTTTGAATGTATCTTTTTAAATCAAATTTTCTTTGAAATAATGAAATACAAATTTCACATAAATGAGGCTTATTTCCATTGTGTCCGTGTTTAAATTAGATTTATTCTGGTGAATGCACACATTTCATTCAGAAGACTAAGACTTCTATTCATGATATGTATAGGATATGTTCATTTTTCTCGACTGTGGCTGTTACCTGTGAATGAATAAGAGATTATATTTAACAATTCATATATTAATTAAAATAGAAAGCAGAAATCAATTTTTCCTCCTGCAACAGTTTTTAGAATAAGTAATTGTGACATATGGGGAAGGTGATCCCTGTAACTTTTTAAATCATCAACACGATTGAGCCAAAACCTTTCATAATTTCTCCAGGATTAGTCAAACCGTTAAAATTGTAAATAAAACCCAAGTTTGTTAAGTCTATTTACAAGTCAAGATTTTCGTAACGTGTGCAAACGATATGATCTTTCCTATTTTATAAACATATAAAATAGAATATGAACAATATGGAATAAAAAATAAACGTAATAATATTCAGAACAATTGAGTAGAACTTAAGTTGTTCCAAGACTTTCCTTACATAAGTAGAACTTAATCTGATTTACATAACTATTTACCAAACAGCAGAAGCACACATTTGACCGACTTACATTAAGGTGATCCCTGTAGTATCTGATAAAGCAACTCTGATTTTCAAGTGAAATACATTATTAAATTTCTTGATTCATAACTATCAGGAAAATAAGACACGTTCATAAAACTAAGAAATTTATAATCAGTCCGTTCTGATCAACTCAACATTTTTGCAAATTGTTCCTTCATTTTTTAATGCATTTAAGTTTCTCTTCAATTTGTAGCTAGCATAAGTGTTGGTACCCTAGTTACATGACTTTATTTAATATAGCTTTTACTATTATAGATAACGTGTATTACATTTATTTAATATAAACTATTCATCTCACATGAAGAAATTTATTTAGCAACAAGTTTCCAAATAAAGTATTCGATTGTTTCAAATCTTCAAATAAAAATATAATACATTTGTTAATAATATACAAAAGCTTAAAATTGGTATTGTTCCACTTTCAGAATTTTACGAATATAATTTTTCATAGCTTTTAATCATCACAAATAATTCGTACATATTTTACCAGTAAAATAGTGCAGATGTCAATTATATGTCTGAGCTAACACACTCTTAGGACGAATACTACACAGATTAAAAAGTATATATCTGAGCTAACAGAGTCTTAGGGCTAATACTACACAGATGTGAAAATATATGTCTGAGCTAACAGAGTTTTAAGATGAATACTACACAAATGAGAAAATATATGTCTGAGCTAACAGAGTCTTAGGATAAATACTATACTACATTTTTTAAAACTTAGCCAAAATATGGACCTCATAATTGAAAGAATTTCAGTAATTTCTTCTCGACTTATATATTTTATAGCTATTCTTATGAATTTTGGTTCCTATATTAAATATCATTTGCTTTTCTGTTTATGCACTCAGATTCTATGAATCTCTTTAACTAAAGCAATGAATTATACATTAAATATGTGAATTACTAAGTCTTTGAAATTGTCACATTGTATCATACAGATTGTGAGTTATTTCTAATATAGTTATAAGGTGCTGTACAATTGTAGTTAAGCAACACATGTAATAGCCTTGACTAAAACTTTCACAGTATCAGGACATGCTTTAAAACGGTTCATGCAGCTCCAAGTCAATAAATTAACTCATGAAAAACAATCGCTTTCCCACAGTCGCGTCAACTTATAGACACTTTGTGTTCAACGTCTGCCGAGTCCAAATATGTTATCTCAGTCACTTGTTTAGTCTGTTATTTTATGATGAATGATTAATTCACCAAATTCTATTCGAACTCAATTTATCAATTTAACCTAATTCAATACTAATTGAAGTACACCTTTAAAAATATATACGGTCCACCATAATGTAACGTTATTTTATAATAATGTATACAAGAAAAGGTGTTCAACGTTGTATTAGAATAATAATGACATTAATAATAACAATAATAAAAATAACAATATTAATAACAATAATGATAGTAATAACAATTATAATAATAATAATAATAATGATAATAACAATAATAATACATCTCTTATGACGAAAGTGCTCGATACAATAGATACAATTATAACTTTCGTACTTCAATACATAGTGTCAGTATAACAATATCTGTTTAAAAAGAATTATGTAACTCAAGAAGAAAACCATTTTTCTAGGCATTACAATATCCCAAACCAAACTTGTATTTTTATTACATCTAAAAAATATTATGTCAACTCATAGATATTTTCAAAACATAAACAATGGTACAAAAGTTATTTTAGCAGCACAAATTGCCAAGAAATTATGACTGTTCAAAATTTGTTGGAAATTAGAAGATTTGACAACATGTGTGATATTGGTCTAGAAGCTAATTTAAACGGTTTATAACCAGAAATGCAGGCTTAAAAAAAGTGAAACATGTATACAAATGTAATCTTGTAGTAACTAAGAGACATTCATTTCAATTGGGGCAAAGTGAGGATCCGAGCATGGGTGGTGAAGGAGAAGCTTGGTTTAAGATGTATTTAAAGTAACCAGCCACGTTTCCCTCCATTGGATTACATGCTCCGGGTCGAAAGAGAGAGAAACAGAGAGATCTTTATCATTAATGCTGTTCGAAATGTTGCCATAGATGGTTATGTATGCTACATAAATGTCATCAAATAGTCTGTTAATGTTATTTAAAAGATCATTGAAAGAGATAAATTGAAAATTTGGTAACATCCCAGACAAATATATGGATGTCACTCAGAGTATTTCCTGTCTTAGAGGGAAATTTACGAGGTAGCCAGGCCTAATCTCAAAGGCGAGAATTCGATGCAAAGTTCTTTAAAAAACTTTAATCAACCCCCTTTCCTTTGTTAACAGTACCAGCCCACCTACCAAAAACCTATCTCTACCCTTAGGCCGGACAGCAACAGACCTCCACAAAGAATAATCCACTAACCCTAAGTTTGTGTGGCGACAGACCACAAATATAACAAGAACATAGTTATATCTAAGGTTTAACTTGGGCAGTGACAAGTGGGTCAAATGATATTTTGTAAGAAACTGGGTGAACAATTTTATGTTAGATTTATATGCTAAAACTGATACCACATTCTAAAATAATTGCTTTTTTTTGCCTCCCATGTTTTCAGTGTGTTCACACGTAATTGTTTAAACAAAGTAGATTCGCATTTGTGTTTGGGTGAGGGTTATTTTACTAAGCGTCTTCATCTACAATTATATATACAATTGATTTCCAAGAAATTATGAAAATGCATTTTTTGAAATATTATAATTAAGTTAAATCAGTTGATCTTAATATGTGGAAATCCGAGAATTAAGAAACAATAAAAACAAATATAATTGAATTAAGTTGAATTTTCCTGTTATTGCATTAAATTAAACATTTAAAACGAAAGGCTTTTTAAAACTTTTTAAAACTCGGACTTCAACTTCAGTCGTAAAATGAGCGCAATGAAAACAATTTTGGTAGTGGTTGGACTTGCATTTATGGATTTCTTTCGTTTTATTTGATTTCTTTGCAATAAAAGAAAATAAATCGGATGTTAATTAAAGTAAAGATTTTTAATCCAATTTCCTTCTTGGTGCTTCTGCTTTCAGACCCGACATTAAAATATTTAAAGAAATGTATTAACTTTGTTATGTACTTACATGTTAGCAGAAAATATGATTTCACAGAAAAATTACGCAAATTCATCCAGTATTTATTCAATGACAAGGGGGAAAAAAACACAATCTTATGTTTCGTTAGACATTTTTACTATATTATACAGACAAGGGAGATAACTCGAATTTTTTTTACTGCTTCAACAAAGATGGCTGCCGAAAGATAAAATCATTTTTATTATTTTTGATTTAAAAAATACTGGATGAATTTACGTAAATTTTGTTGTACGGTCTGCTTTTAAGCTACCACGTAAGTACATAACAAAGTTTATACATTTCTTTAGCAATTTGTTTTTTAAAGACAGGCCTAACATGTCGGGGCTAAACAGCAGAAGCAACTCTTTCTTTTATAAATTCCTTGGTTTCTAAGAAATAGAAGAGCCAACAAGGGAGATAATTGAGTATAAATTAAAACAAAAATCGGCCAGTTCAAAAGAAAATAACAGGAAAACTTATGGAGAGACTTACTTATCAGTGAAAAATACTCGTCTAAAACAAAATTTACGCAAAATTATCGCGTAAAATTTTGATAAAAAATAAAAATTTATTTACTATTCGTAGTCCACGTTGTGCACGAATTCCAAACGACATTCACGTCAAGCCAGCGCGTCGTATGTTAACTCCCTTCTTCTAAATATTAAGACGCCATGCGGTCTTGTCGTTCGGAGTTCGTTGACTCTGAATGTAAATTAATTTTATTTTTTCACTGATAAGTAAGTATATCCCTCATTTTTCTTGTTAATTTATTTTGAACTGCCGTATTGTGCATGTATTTCAATATAAATAAGCATCCCAAAACGGTAACCTATCGTTCTTTGAATAGGAATACAATAAGTGGGGATTATAAGGCAGTTAATTTAGTATGGCTTGAAAATAGTTTAAAATCACTTAGATTTTAGAATTATGTAGGGCAGTTAACTAATCTTTTTACAACTAACCATGAATCGTAGTGGCAAGGTCGTAAAACCACACTAAATTACCTACAGAAAATATGCACAGAAACTTCAATATTAGCTTTTTTAACAAAAATAGGTCACAAATGCGTAGGTAAACAAAAATAAATTCTTTTGACTAATTTCACAACTGTATTTCTTTTCAAATAATTAATGTCGCCAATAGTAACGTTTACCAAAGTAGGTTTTTCATCTTTCTTTTTGGCTGAACTAGCATATGGTCCAGGGATAGAATAATACCGAAAAAATATAATTACATTTTGAAAAATTATAATTCGATTTAATCAGTTAATCTTAATGTGTGGAAAACCGAGACTTAAGAAACAATAAAAACAATTGAAATTGAATTAAGTTGAATTCATTTTTGATTGTATCAAATTTAAACATTTACAACGAAAGTCTTTTTGAAACTCCAATTTAAAATTCAATCGTAAAATGAACGAAATGAAAACAATTTCCGTAGTGATTGAACTTACCTTTTTGTATTTCGTTCTTCTTATTTGTTTTCTTTGCCAAATGAAATTGATTAAATAATCAAATGTTAAGTAAATTTCTTCTTTACAAAGAAATAGAAGAGTCAACAAGGGAGATAATTCAGTACACTAATAAGTAAGTTTATCTGGAATTCGGAAGTTTAACCCAGACCTCAAAACAGGGCATTTTTACGATTAGTTTTTGAAAGTGTGGATGTCCGAAAGACAAAATCTCGGTAAAAATCTAAAATCCGGGTCTTGGAACTTTTTCTTATGTTTATGTTACATACATATTTATTGAAGAAAAATTGTGTTTACTTTCTTGAGGTAATATTAAATAAAGAAGTTATATAAAGTTAACATCATGGAATTTTTTCTTATGTTTACGTAACATACATATTTATTGAAGAAAAATAATGTTTACTTTCTTGAAATAATATTAAATAAAGAAGTTATATAAAGTTAACATCATGGAATTCTTTTTTTACATACAATTTTTTTTATTTATATCAAAAAAATTTAAAAAATCAACGTTATGGAATTTTTTATTACATACATATTTCTTGAAGAATTCTTGAATTTATTATTTATTAATATTTTTAAAAATTCAATAAAATTTACGTCATGAATTTTTTTTTTTATTACGGATATATTTCTTTTAAAAAATGAGTTATTCCAGTCCCGACACACCCCCTCTTGGATTTTTTTCATATCTACATCATACAAAATTTGGGTTAAAACAAAGAGAAATCTGCAATTTCAGCCCAGTTGGATTTGAGGAACATATTTTTTTCACAGTCTGTTTCGGCCTGGAAATCAAAAATTACTATGTCATGACGTAGAATTTTCGACCCCCGGCGTTTTACAAAATTTGCATTTTTGTTGGAGTTAAAAATTCACACTTGAGGGCAAGGAATCCAAAAATCATGGTTAGAAAGATGGCAAATGAGAGGAAGTTCTTTTATTTCTACTATTTTAGGTGGTGCCGCAGCACTTTTTGTTAAGCTTGTTCGGGGCGATATTTTGTTGAGAAAAAAACATAACTGTTTAAAGAAATGTATAAACTTTTTATGTACTTACGTGGTAGCTTAAAATAAGATTGTACGCCAAAAATGACGTAAATTCATCCAGTATTTATTAAATAAAAAACGATTTCATCTTTGGGTAGCCATTTTGATTTTACCAGTAAACAAAATTTGAGTTATCTCCCTTGTTTATTTCATCAGTTAAAATGTGTAACGAAACGTAAGATCGTTTTTTTCTTCTTTTACTTATTATTTAATAAATATTGGATGAATTTGCGTAATATTTTTCTGTAAAATCTTACTTTCAAGCTAACACGTAAGTAAATAACAAAGTTTATACATTTCTTTAAATATTTTAATGTTGTGGCTAAACAGCAGAAGCACCAAAAATATTTTAACAAATTTTCTTAATTTTTTATAAGATAAGTACTTGCACAATTAAAAAAATAACATATTACCGTTTTTTTACACTGGATATTCTCACCAGAATATCAATGCCGTAAATACGTCCGTACCAAGCATACTCCATCGCCAGGCGTGCTCATATAGATATATGTGGAACAAAGCTTCACTCTTTCAGCACTGTTGTCTCAACTTTCATTTACTCAATGTAAAAGCTGTAATATGTTATTAAATGTATTTTTTTACTTGTTTTCTTAGAAAAAAAATGTTAAAATTTTTTTTCATAAATTATTAGCTTTTTTTTAAAAAGATTTTTTTATAATTTCTCTTTATGGAATATGATTTTTATCCAAACAAAATATAATTTAGAGCATGAGGTCAATTTCGCCTATAAATTTAACATAAAATGATCACTCATTTCCTTGCCATGTTAGCCTTGTAGAGCAGTTAACAGTTTGTTTGTTTTACCACTAACCATAAATCTGGGTAGCAAGACGAACCCTTGTAATATTCTGTAATAAAACAGTCGTCAGATGAAAGAAAAATCAGCCTCTTATAAAACACAATATATGTATTTATTAAAGTGACCAGGTTGTCGAAAGTTTGGAAGAGTGAGCATGAGAGTTTGATGCCGAAAGTCTACTTGAAGCAATATATTTTCAGGAAGCTCTCTGTCTCTGTAACTCGCTAAGCATCTAGTAGTAGTCCATTAAAATTAATACGCTCTGGAGGCTTATTGTGACCTAACCACCCCCCAGGGGCTGCTATCCACAAGAAAAAACAAATATTAATCTCTGCTACAGTTCTCCCATAGCAAATGATTTGGAGAGTTATCTTCCCTAAAACACTAGAATGGCCCTGAAATGCAGAATCATTTGCTTAAATAGTACTTTTTTCATGTGTCATGGTGGCCAAATCAGAAATGAAATATTTCGACCAGTGTAAACACAAAAGAACAACCCCCAAATAGATTTCTGGCCACTTCCCTTTTGGCAGATATTTTATTTTAAGTTTCATTTATAGTAAAAACTACTCAAATTTGAAATCGGATATTTTGACCCGTGTAAACGCAAAACAAATACTCAATTATAGGTGCACACATGTTTCCTTAAATCATCTGAAGAGCAACAATGTTCAGAATAATAAGACTTTTCTTCGATGTTAGATCGCATAAGAATCTTTGAAGTAGATCACATTAAAAGCAACAACATAAATGACCTTTGACATAGATATTAAATCAGTTCTAAGTTAGACCATGACTGAGATTTTGATTAAGTATAGTAACATTTGGTCAAGCGATGTGGATGCAAGGCTGCACATAAACTCGACTGAAAACATAACCTCCGTGGTGAAAGTAATGATAAGTTACATAATTAACAAAAATAAGGTTTCACCTTTTTATTATTTTTTTAATTTCTTTTTTTCATGGTGAAGGGACATTCTTCGAAGGCACATTAACCTCAACAAAAGTTGCCACTTTTTCGGTTTTATTTAATATGAAAATGTCAGGTTTTACTGATGTATTTTCTAGGTTAGTGAATGTGAAAATTACTCCCCTTTCCACGCACATAATTGGCTTTGCATGTGTATCTTAAAATGGTATGTTGCAAATGTTGAATAACACACTTTAAAAGCCCAGTCAGATGAATACAGATGCAGCAATGCTCTTACAAAATTACAAACACTCTCTCGACAGTTCTGTAATCTCCCAGAAAGAATTAACCTATATAAAATGTATTTTTAGGGTAAATCTTATATTTAAAGGCAATTTTATTTTTTAACTAATAGATTTATTATAAACTACTTCAACAATTACCATCATCAAAGTCAAATTATAAAAAATCACATATCAGTCAATTTGTTGTCGATTCTTTTTGGAATACCAGACAGGATTGCATATCACCAATATAAAATGTATCTGGATCTGATACAGATTCGAGATTTGGCATCATTTAAATTTTGACATCGAATATCCAATTTAACATTGGAGTCAATTCTTTTTCTATAGTACATGCTTGCTGGCTAAACCAACCCGCCTTATATTCTTATATTCCTAACTCTTTCTAGACCCTATTCTGTGTTGATGAAACTGTTACAGAAAGTGGATATAAATTGTAGAGTAGATCTTTGTCTCATAAATAAACTTGGTGATTCATTTTCTCTCCTTCATCTAAACCAAGCCCAATCAGATGAATATGGACGCAGCTACACGACTACAAAACTCGAACAAGCATCACCTTCTCTCTACAGTTCCTTAATTTCACAGTAAGAATAAACCTATATAAAATTTATTTTAAGGTAAATTGTTTAAAGACAATTTTATTTAAATAATAAATATATTATCAATTACTCCAACAAGAAGGTTATGATATAATCATGCATTATTTATTTGTTTTTTAAATTTATTTGTCTATTTGTTAGCAACTCATTTCAATTACTTTTTTACCAAAAGTGTGTTTGGTCCCATTGGATTGAATTCTGGATGGGACACAGTTCAATGTCTGGATCCAGAATTTAAAATTTTTTTATTTATTTAAATTCGGAACATTCTTATGTTTTATCAAAGACAAATTGTAAAAATTTATATCTAAGTCAATTTGTTGTCAATCTTTTTAAAATTAAAAACATGGGTTAGGGTTAGGGTTAGGGTACCAGATAGGGTTAGGGTTAGGGTACCAGATAGTATTGCATGCAATCACATAAAATGTCAACTGGATCAAATACACATTTAGCACCACTTTAAATTTTGACATTTAACCACTTCAGATGAATCAATGTGTGTAAACTTACTTTGTACATGTAAATTCGAACTAACTGCAAAGTTTCATGTCAATAAGCATTGGTGTAGGTTTGTGCTCTCAGAGTGTTTTTATCATTTAATTATTTTATCATTATCTAACTCAATATCTTAAGGCACTAAGGAATTAGCACAAGCATTAACAAGGACATACTCCGCATGTAAGTTTAGCAATTAAGCCAACACTTCTTGCATGTGCACCTGACTTTATTGCAATCTATTTTGCACTGGATCAAGTTAATCCACATAATTTATTGCTTTTCTCTCATTCCCATTGTAATCCGCCAGTGGATTTAATACTTTACATCAAAATCTGTTTAATGAAAATTCCTATCCAGTATTTATCACTATGACTAACAACATGTGACCCCTTCTTGAAAACAGAATAGAAGTCAGGATGGTGTTTCGAGTTACGGTTGATATTTGATTAAGATATAAAACAAATATTGTTATATTAAGATATATATTATATATATATTATATATCTTATATTAAGATATATTTTTATATTAAGATATAAAAATATTGTGGCCTGCAGCTGCAAAGGATATCATACAACTAAGCAAGATGGAGATTGCAATTTTCTGTTCTTTCACCCAGAAAAAAACACGTAAACATATCTACCATTTTCCTATATTGCAAGAATAAGCAGCAAATAGTGTTAGTCAAATTTTCCCCTTTTCATGAATTGCCATAAGTGCTATCATAAATACTTATCTACCATTGTATCTCTATCAGCAATGAATTGTGTAAATATTTTTAGCTGACATTTTACAACTTTCTACTAAAATTTCCAATATATCGTCCTCCTATATACAGCATTACAATTTTCATATGGATACAAGATTTCTTATTAGTTATATTAGTTTAAGCTTTTCAATACAGTAACTGGTCAAATGTGATAACACTTGTGTTGTAATAATTTTCTCTTCTTCACTAGCTGTGAATATTTGGAAAGATGAAAATAAATAAATTATATTCTGCAGATGTTCAACACAGAGTTAGTGTGAAACAGTTTAGTCAAAATGCATGCGATCTTCAGATAATCGGACTATATTTAGTACAGAGTTACCCAAAATGCAACACTGTATGACTCACCAGGCCACAAGAGTTATTCTAAACTTTGACCTATGATAAATATTCTAAGGAATTCTTTTAATATCAATAAAGATTATACGGACTACTGTTCTCATTTTGTATGTTATTATTTACAACTTTTCGCCCGATGTCACCTCCAACCTTTTTCAGGTGCATCTTGTCGAACTCGGAAATGTTTCTCTCATACACTGGAATATGTACAGTATTTTGAACAAACCAACTGGGGTAGTTCGCTCTCATTATGTCAGCCATTACCAGTAATTAACAATAGTATTCTTAGTATTGCCCACACTGAGGATTGAACCTTGAACCGGCACTAAACAAACCATACTGATTAACTATCATGACCTGAGGAGTGTATCTTGGTGTGGTTGCACAAAATACATAGGGGATACTGCCAATGCTGCTGCAAGGAAGGTTGTGTTTTATTAGCGATCTAGAAAACTTCTCACACTTGCCAGTATACTATATATCTACAAAGCTACCATTCGCCCATGAATGAAGTATTGTTGTCACATCTGGGCTGGGACATCAACCAATTATATTTCCTTGTTAGACCAAATCCAAAAAAGTACTTCAATGTAATGTGCTTCCATGAACTTTCTGACACCTTCCTCCGACGAAACAATGCCTACCTAACTCGACACTCAACTAAATCTCACCCCTTCACTGTAAAGGTTCCAGATGTGTGAAGGCTTCTTGTCAAAATGCTTTTTTCCTGGAACTGCTAGCCTGTGGACCCCCCTGCTCCCTTTTTCCTTGATCGTACCAAAATGCAGAAATTGAAATGTAATGTTAAGAAATATATCGCTGTACGACTCTCCACTAAGTATGCTTCTATAAATCAGACCCCCAATTAACAGTAAGATCTTAGGTCTCAGTTGCAATGTGCTTTGTTCATAGTAAATTATTGTGAAAAAATCTAATTGTCCAGGCAATGCGTCACAACATCCTGAGCAGTAATTAACTATTGTCTTGAGCCCATGTTGTCTGCTATCTGGCTGAACTAGTAATAAACAGTCGCATTAGGTGTTAGTGATTATGTGCAGAGAATTAGCTTGACTTTGCAAAAAGGTAAAACAGCAGCTGAAATGTTAACAGTTGATTAGAAAGTGGACAAAACCTTTTTTCATGAAATAGTATTTATTTAATTTACTGCATTTTAAAACTCACAAAACTTGAATCATCGACACTATACATTCTTGGCCTATTTTCCCCCTCACCTGGGATTGTAAGATGCAATCTTTCTCCTCAACGCCAAGGTACTTATATGTATTCAGCTTTTCTAGATTCCTGATGTGTTTATTCCCGTATAATTGGTAGCTTTCTGCACAGATCCTAAACCCAGCATTGTGTGTGCACTTAAAACATTTGTCTATGCCAAATTTGATTCTCTTTGATTCAACCGCTATTACATAGTGTGGTTCACATAAGTACTTTTAAATTATTACTTGCTGTAAATTGTTTACAACAGATTAAAAAACAATAAGGTTTCTCACCAGTGAGTGTACGCATGTGTATGTTTACACGATCACTTGTAGTAACAGATTTACTAAAATTTTCAATTATTAGGGTTTCTCACAAGTGTGAGTATGCATGTGCAGTTTTACTTCAGATTTCTAGTAAATGATTTACCACAAATTTCACATCAACAGGGTTTCTCAGTGTGAGTATGCATGTGCCGTTTTACTTTATATTTTGTAGTAAATGATTTACCACAAATTTCACATGAACAGGGTTTTTCACCAGTGTGTGTACGCATATGCACTTTTACTTCAGATTTTGTAATAAATGATTTACCACAAATTTCACATGAATAGGGTTTCTCACAAGTGTGAGTATGCATGTGTAATTTTACCTCATATTTTGTAGTAAATGATTTACCACTGTAATATTCTCAATTACACCTGCCCTATTTTAAGGGTAATACTTTTTTTGTTCACTCACAGTGTCTATTCAAATTTAGGTCTTTTTCTGAGGGTTCAGAAATACCCTATTGGGGGAAGCAACTAGTTTGGATATGCGAGATCAAAATTTATATTAAGTTCACATTGAAATAAGTTTTAGAAAGTAAAAGTTAAGAGTGATCAGATATTTACAATAAAAGCTGACTTCACAACAAAAACCAGCACACGACAACATTATCTACATGGGTTATTCTCATCAATTTTAACTGAGAATAAATGTTGAATGGTTTTACTTATGACTTATAAGATAGATGAAGTTAGCACTGTTTGTGTTTATTTAATAACTGCATAGCAGTTTTCACTAAGGTAAAAAGTTTCGGGTTAACACCATCCATTGTAAAATGACTGAGCGAAACACTGTCAAAATGTCCCATGCACAACGGCGCTTTGGTCCAATGTCACCAGAATCCAATGATTATGCCAATTTTGGCTACTGAACCACAATAGCTACTTAAATATTGATCATATTTCTTGTATAACAATGTTTTTCTTTGCCTATTATGTCTGCATTAGTTGGTGGTTAATTTTTTAAGTAAAACGTGTCCCATATGCAATGGAGCTGGATTAGTTCACCATAATGTACTGCAACAATCCTAAAATAATTTAAAATGAAAAACATTATCTATACCTAATCAAAATATATAATAGTGGTTGGTGCAATTTATTTATTCCATTATGCAGGAAGTTAGGCAGCACTTGATTCTTATACCAAGAAATTAACTGTAGAAAATATAGAAGAATTTGAGGTAGGCACAAATTTATGAATATTTTAAATGTTGATTTTCCTTTCAATTCACTGGAAAAATGTATATAAATCTGTTCACTAACTGCTTACTCATCCCCTGCTACCAAACTTAAGTTACCTGATTATCTCTTTATATTCTATTTTATTGTTTTGTCTTCAATTCAACAGTAAACAAAAGAAAATAAGATGACTGATGAAGCTTGCTCCGTTGGTGTCGAACTCAATTTGGAATGTCACAAATTAGACTATGATCGTTCCAAAGGAATTGAGAATCTGTCAGACTTGAACAAAGACGTTGTTGAGACGTTGTTGTGGAGAGCTAGGGTCAAGGAACATAAAGGCAAGTTATCAACCATCTGCTTTCATCACAAAAAATATCTTGGAAATGTGTTCGAACATAGATCAAAGGCCTCAAAGAAGTGCCGCGGTGGATTGTTACAACATAAAAGTAAAGTCAAAGGCGTACAGCTGATATCGTTGGTGATGGCAAAAGAGCTAGAGGTGAGAGGGTACAATGTAACACCAGGACACATTCTTTGTCCTCAGTGTATGATAACATATCTGAGACTGATCGATGATACAGACAGGATAGATGCAGACTACACCTGTGAACTTTTGCAAACCCCACAAAAAACTTGAATATTAGTCTGAAATCCATGGACATTTCTCCTGTCGCTTTACATGGTGTTGCTCCTCATAGTCGTGTTCATAGTGCCAAAAAGGAAATTAGAACAAGTAATTTGAACACTCAAAAGCGACCTGTCGACTGTATACAAAGTCGACGCTGAAGAATTGACTGTGTCAGAATCAGTGCATATTGAAAAAGAAATCAAAGAGAAAGCATTAAAATTGGATAGATTACATGATCTGATGAAGGAGAAATTGAAGAAAGCCTCGACTCCAGATCAAATACAAATCATGATACTTGCTCCTGATTCGTGGTTTCATGAATACTGTTCCAAATTCTTCAAGGTGTCAGAGTACGTTGTTCGAACTGCCAGGGAACTAAAGAATGTGAGTGGTATTCTCTCAAAGTCTGCCCCTAAAAAAGGGGCAAAAATCCCCCCAGAGGCAGCAGAACTGGTAGTACACGTGTATGAAAATGATGAATACAGCCGTCAAATGCCAGGCAAAAAGGACTATGTTAGTATTGCAAAGGGTGTTCACAAACAAAATCATTTAATACTATGTAACCTGGATGAATTGTATCCTGCTTTTAAACAGAAGTATCCCAATGTCAAGGTGGGATTTTCCAAATTTTCTCAGTTGTGTCCAAAGTGGTGTGTATTAGCTGGATCTAAAGGTACCCATTCTGTTTGTGTGTAGCATACATCAGAATGCAACACTTCTTGTAGACACCATTGGTTGGGACGTCACTTACAAGGATTTGATCTCAAAACTAGTTTGTGATTCTTCCAAGGAATGCATGATGCACCGTTGTGAGGCATGTCCTGGCAGAGAAGCATTGCAGAAGTACTTGGATGAAAAGCTGGTTGATGTGGATCCAGATGATGAATTTCATTTTAGTCAATGAAACACAACTGACCTTAAGTCACATTAAGTACTCGTACAACAGCGTATGACGAATACAAAGACGCCTTGATTGACAAAATCTACAATCTTACACGACACTCATATATAACAAAATGTCAAACTAGATACTTGACTAAAAAGAAAGAGAATCTTTTTTCGAATGAGACTTTTGTTCTTGTAGACTTTGCAGAAAATTATCAATTTCTCATACAAGACGAAATCCAAAGTTTTCATTGGAGCAAGGAATATTCTACCCTGCACCCTGATGGAAATCTTTCATTGTGTCTTATTTCTAATGACAACACCCACAACACTGTATTTGTGTATCAAACCCAGACAATGACAGTTCACTACATTCGTGCATTATTGCCCCATGTTAACAAAATGACTTACTTCAGTGATGGCTGTGAGGGTCAATATAAAAATTATAAAAACTTCATGAATTTATGTCTGCATAAACAGGACTTTGGGATTGATACAGAGTGGGTTTTCTTTGCTACAAGCCATGGAAAGTCTCCTTGTAATGGAATCGGTTGTTCAGTAAAACGGCATGTGGCTAAACGGTCGCTTCAACGTCCTCTGAATAATCAAATCCTGGATTATAAAGCCATGCTAGAAGTCTGCCTGGAGATGTCTGCAATCAAGTTCTTTGATATTAGTATGGAAACTATGGAGGAGGTGAGAAAGTTTCTTGAGGAAAGATTTGCCAGGGGAAACACAGTACCAGGAAGCAGAAGCAGCCACCATTTTGTCCCATTGTCAACATCGAACATTGGTCATAATCTGACCAGCGAGGATGAATCATATACAGACAACCATGATTTTAACTTGCCATCAATTCTTAAAATCTCTGCCATTTCACCAATGCAATATTTAACCTGTGTTTATAATTCTTTCTGGTGGATTGGCATTGTGAATGAGATTAATGCAGAGGAAGGTGATGTAACCGTCAAGTTCATGCACACTCATGGACCACGCAAGACATTCAATTGGTCGCAAATTGATGATACATGGTTTTTTCCAATCAAGAAAATTATTTGTGTTGTCTCCCCAACAACATATAAAGGAAGAACATACAAGATAACTGATGAGGAGTATGAAAAAACGATTTCTGCATTTCAGTGGCATAAAGAAAATAACAGTATGTAGATAATGTTGTCGTATGCTGGTTTTTGTTATGAAGTCCGATTTTATGGTAAATATCTGATCACTGTGAGACTGTATTACATTTTACTATTTAACTTTTACTTTCTAAAACTTATTTCAATGTGAATTTTATATAAATTTAGATGAACGGTCCCTCCAACTTAATATCACATACCCAACATTAGTTGCTTCCCCCAATAGGGTATTTCTGAACCCTCGGAAAAAGAGCTAACTTTGAATAGACACTGTGAGTGAACAAAAAAAAGTATTATTTACTATTTTTTGTCCAGAGGTACTTCATAGTGTCTAAATGAATGTCCAAAAGAAAAAAACACGTTACCATATCAGCTACATCAGTTTTTGCCCCATATTTGTGCACATGTAAAAAATTTCAAAATTTGATAAAATTTCATAGAAGGCTTCATTTCTGAGCAAAGCTGATGCCATTTTTGGGTTCCTTGGGTTGAAGAACATACCTGCGTTAATTTTCAGCATCACATCATGTTACAAACTGTAAATATTCAAGAAACTGTAATTATTAAAATGTTGCCCGGGCGACATTTTGCGCGATTTATGCGACACAGAAATAGCTCTCAATCGGAAACCGCTTTGAGTTGCTTCCTCAAATTTTCAGGATTTCTTAGTTTTTATAATGTCTATCTTTGGTGCAAGTTACAACAAAATCTGAGGACATGGGTTTCAAGCCCTGGATGATGTGACATGAAATAACCCATATGTCTGAGTTAACAGTCCTCTGATGAATGCTACACCAATAAGAATACATATGTCTGAGATAACAGAATATTAGAATGAATGCTACACAGATGAAGACATATTTCTGAGGAAACAAATCTCAGGAAAAATACTAAATAGATGAAAAGAAATGTGTCTTATACCAGAAACTATTTTTTTAATTAGTGTTTAGCAAAACTAGTAATGCCAGTTCTGACAGGAAAAGTGTCATCATAATCCTGACAAGAAACACTAACAGGCTATATCTTTTAACTTTAAACCATATAGAAATTGGATTTAATATACAGAATTTGTTAAAAAATCACTTATGTTAAAACAGTAATTCAAAACTTCAAGAATTTTACAGGGTCTAATTTTTAGTAGCTTTTTATAATCACAAAATATTAGTAAAGATTAACAACGTTATCTACCACACACCTCTGCATGGTTTGCCTCTCTTTCACACTTACAAACAAGACAGACAATCAGAGATAGAAAAAAGAAAAATATATGTATAACATTAAACTGCCCAACGTGCAATATAAACTGAACATAGAGTGAGCTGATGATACCTACCCCAGATTGGAAATATTTAATAATTGATCATAAATTTCAGAAGAGCCTAGATTTAATGTGGCTTTTGAGGGAGAAAACATTTATGGTCTTACTGGTTGGCCTCAGGATGAAGGCACATTTTGTGTCTCAAGGCTGTATCTCCCCACTTTTGTAGTAGGTCAGAGGTCAGTTGTTTCCTTGCTCTCTGAATGTCTTCAACCACGGTTAACAGGGCAAACAATTAATGCAACTCACCTGCAAAAAGACTTTGTACAAACAAATTTGACTAGTTTGTATGCACCTCTACTACATGCTGGCCTTTTGGCTAAGATCAAAGTGTAGTATCTGTTCCGATGGATACTGCCCCCCATAGACTGGTATTGTCTTGGCCTTCGGGGCTTGATTTATGCCGGTCTATGGGTCTGTCCTGTGCAGTTCAAGGAGGTCCACCCTCCCAGGCTTTGCCTCCCCTCTTTGGGGAGGAGTAAGTTTATTGCTTACTGCCTGAGGCGCCTCTACCGGGGAATGCCGACGGAGCTGCCCAGGCAATTTTTTAACCCCACTTTCCCGACCCGACCTTGGATCACATCTTACTTGTGGGAGTAAGATAAAAACTGGCCTAGTGCCTAACTCCTGGAGAGGAGTAAATCAATACTACATGCTTTCATGTAACAAGTAGGAAAGAGAAGAATACTATATAACTGAATGTTACACACTCAGAACTTCTGCTTATTGTTGTCATTTATTGTATGTAAGTCTATAAAATTTATTTCTTCTTTATTTGTTGAACTGATTTCATATAAGGTCATTTATTTATTATTAATTAAGGAGCTAGGCGGCCCTGTTCACATAGGATTGAATTTGATTTAAAGTTCTTTGTAATAATGTTGGACTTATCAGATGCTTAGGAAATCACCTCTGACCAATTTATCATGGTTGGAACAGTGGTATTACATCTGTTCATTAACATGTTTGTTATTCACCAAAACTCTTGAGAACCAAGTCTCTGCTTAGCACCTCTAGATTTAATGCATTGGCCATAAGGATCTTTGGCATTTTTATGACTCTTTTGCAGTGGTTGCAAGCAGTCATAAACACAGTTTTGTCTTCAGAGCATCTATTTCGTTGGGAGTATTTGAAATACTGATTTTTGTGAGAAATGGAAACAGCACATTCCAGGGTGTACTAAAGTTGGCTGTTTGGTTTGTTGGAATTTCTTGCAGAATATGAACCTCTCAATATCAAAAATACTCAAACATGCGATACAGAACTCATTCTTTGTAAAAATGGAGTGCACAGGAATTTCTGCTATGAACGATCTCACACTGTTGCACTAAGCTATAGAATATCTATACACTCTGATTGAAAGACTTGCAAAATCTATGTCAGCATCTGGTATGCAAGTCTGAAATAATTGTAGGAAAAAACACTGCTTTTAGAAGTAAGGCTGGGGATCAGTTTTACAAATTAATTTAATTTAAATAGCTCATCCATTTAACACAAGACAAACACAGATGGAAAGAAAAACAAAACAAAAGAAAAACAACAATTATTTTTAAAATGTATAATTCAACAGAAAACATTAAATTTGTAGATGAGGAGCTTAACCCTAACCCAACCCCCTTTCTTTTGTAGATGAGGACCCTCCCAAAATCATCGCCTTTGTAAACAATACAACTAATTATGTCTGGGTGACAACAGCTCCTTCCACCAAAACCTACCTTAATCCCAAGAACGTGTGGCAACAGCCCCCAAGAACACTCCTCATACGTAAGTTTTGGTGTGAACTGCCCTCAGAAATAAAAAATGAAGATGGTTACATCTAAGATTTAACTAAAACGGTTACAACTTGCTCAAATGATATCAGGTTGAAAAGTGGGGGATCCTTTTATGTTAAAATTATATCAGAAACTGATCTCTCATTCTAAAATATGTGTTTCTTCCCAAACGTTTTTCAGGGTGTTATCACTTAATTGTCTTAACCAAATAAAATCACATTTGTGTTTGGGGTGGGATAATTCATCTACAATAATACCAAGAAAATCTCCCCAAAACCTCCCCAATTGATTGCCAAGAAATTAGGAAAAGAGGCAGTTTTTTTTATACATGTCCTCAAAGCGATATCTAGTTTAGCTGTAAACGTTACTATTGGCGACTCATGTGTAACCATTATTTGTTCAAAGATTTTTATGTTTTTAATATTTAAAAAAGTGTTACACTGATGGTAAATTAAATTGTTTGTACCTTATTTTAAATATTAAACCCTTTAACACAAATAGGTCACAAATGAGTAAGTAAATTAAATTGCATATAACTTCTTAAAAATAGTAAATATTCAATTTTTTAACACAAATAGGTCACGGATGAGTAGGTAAACAATATTTTTTTTTTTACTAATTGCCCTACTGTATTTCTTTTCAAATAATTCATGTCGCCAATACTAACGTTTACCAAAATCGTTTTTTCATTTTAAAATTTTTTTTGTCTGAACTAGCAAATGGTCCATTGATAGAATAATACCGAAAATATATTTAATTAAGTTTACTCAGTTTTTCTTCATGTGCGGAAATTCGACAATTAAAAACCATAAAAACAAATTAAATTGAATTCAGTTGAATTCTATTTTGATTACATCAAATTTAAACATTAACAACGAAAAGTTTTTTTTAAAGGCAGAGCCTGTAGCCACGACCACCGTATCTACAGGTTCAAACACTGCAGACACGGCGACTGTGTCTGCAGTGTCAGCCGCGTTATATATTAGAGACACGGTGGCATGTACACAAAATAAAACTCATTCAGTTTACGACACCGCCAGTATTTCTTTAGCGTATTTTAACGCGTTTTAAGAAGACTTGCTATAATAGAAGACATAGACGTGTTATATTAGCAGATATTATATTAGAATACAGTTTATTTTTTATGAATTTATCTATTTATATAATAAAATAATCAAAATTATTCAGTAACCATCACATTTTAACTCGTACTTTTTTTCTAGACAAAATGGCGTCTTGTGCTCACTTCCTTACGAGCAAGCGCCATTTTTTTTTTGCAAGTTTGTGTGACAAAACTACTGATTTCTAATAAATAGCAGTTGGAACGGTTTAAAAATACAAACAAATATCACAGGTCAGTTTTAAATTAACTTTTATCGACAACAGTTACTTTTATTTGTTGTATATTTGTTTTTTAGCGTTTTTACTCTGCTGAGCGTCGTAACATATACCCGGTTAACCCATTACTTTATTAGAAAGCCCAGTGCAAATGTATTATTTCGTAAAAAAATATCTTTTAAAATATAGTTATCATATTTTATGAAAAAGAAATCCCTTAATTCCGCATTGATTAAATCAGTATAACTCTAAGAAAAATTAAGCTCTCGAATTAAATAACATTGCAGAAATAATACGACGCGGTTTTCTAATTACACAATGAATGACAACTTTTGGTAATTGTATAGAATAGTCATCGGTAAATGAGCTACTTTTCAAAACCCGCTAGCGATTTTGAAAACCCGCTAAATCTGGAAAGAAACCCTCCAGAAAATCGCTCTCTTTCGCTCTTTTTTAAGTACGTAATTTCTCCGAAAAGGATTTTTTTGTCATTTCATAGAACTTTTATTGAAGAAAAAAGAATTAGGAAATTATTTATTTAAAAATTATTGGAATAATTCTGCTTTTGTTTTTTCTTTTCGTAGTCATTTCTTTGTTTGTTTGTTTGTTTTTTGTTAGTTTTTGATAATGACCAGTGGTGCTTATTTGTTTTATGGTGCTAATTTACTGTAGGACCCGCGCTACCTTTTTTTTTCTTTACCCCTTTTTCGTTCTGTTAGCTGTTGTTTTTTGTTTTTTGTTCAGTGCGATTTTGAGTTTTTGCTAATGACGATTGGTGCTTATTTGTTTTGTGGTGCTAATTTACTGTAGGACATTTATAATAACAGCTAACAGACGAAAAGGGGGTAAAGAAAAAAAAACGGTAGCGCGGGTCCTACAGTAAATTAGCACCATAAAACAAATAAGCACCAATGGTCATTAATTCAGTGTTTTTTTTTTCATCTTGCCTAAAAGTTGTTTTATCTAACAACTTTATTTAATACTTTAAAAAAAGAAATTCTTTTTTCAAATAAATCGTTGTATGGTCGGAAAAGAAATCAGAAAAATACATTGTCTGTCATTTTAGTTGTGAAACGATGGATTAACCACTTTTTCTCACAGTGATTTACAAATAACATCATTTAGAAAGCCATTCTTAACATGGGGTGAGGGGGCTTTGTTAACTATTCTGTACTTTCACCTAACAATTTAATAAACAAAAGATACCATATTACGTAATTTTCCGTTGCCGAGTTCACATCAATGTTTAAAACTGGGTAGTTTGGGATACCTACTTTAAGTAATAGTAAATAAATGTATATAGCTAACTTACTTGAATTTTTGTTTTGCCTGTTTTACTTTAGCTTTTTTTATGGATGTGGAGTCACTTACGAAATAGTTTATGCATATTTCTTCCTCATATGCGTTGAGTTGTGCCTTATATTCCGCATAATTTAAAAATGTATCTCCAACTTTCATTTTCATAAAATAGCCCGATTAAAATACGCTAATTTAAAACTCGTGAAATACACTAACTTAACAAGACGAAAGCGAAACGAATTTAAAGTGTCTCCAGGTTCTAACACTGGAGACACGGTGGCCGTGTCTGCAGGTTGTTCGTTTTTTAAAACTCGGATGTAAAATGAGAATAGTATACAAAGTTAAAATAAATGGTCTCATATAAAAACCCATTCTTAAAATTTGTTAACTATTCTATTCTTAACATTTTAACATCGAAGTTAAAATTCAATCGTAAAAAAAAACACAATGAAAAAATTCGGTAGTGATTAAACTTACCTTTATATAATTATTTCGTCTGATTTGTTTTCTTTGCAAAATGAAATTGATAAAATAATCGGATGTTAATTACAGTAAAGATTTTAATTCTTAATTTCTTCTTTTGCTAACAAAGAAATATAAGAGTCAACAAGGGAGATAATTCAATCTAAAGTCAACAAGGGAGATAATTCAATCTAAAGTCAACAAGGGAGATAATTCAGTACAAAGTAAAACAAAAGTAATAATAATCTCCATTGTTCTTTGAATAAACAACATTAATAAATGGGAATTATAGGCAAGTTGAGTTAGTATTTTGTTTAGAAACAGCTTAAAAATAGTTAAACTCAGCTAGATATTTTGGGGGTAAATTGCAGAGTAACACACAATGCGCTAAATCACTTACTCCCCATCCAAAGAATTAGATTTTACTTTTCTTTAAGAAGAGAATTACGTGTGTACAGTTTGATAAACTTGGTTGAAAGAAGACAACAATTAAGAGCAGCGGATCAGTTTCGTCTATAAATTGAACATAAATTGACCACTCATCTCTCTGCCATTTTAGATTTGTTGGGCGATTAACTGTTTTTTTTTTTTAGTTTTTTTTACAGCTAACCACGAATATGAGTATCCAGGTCGGTAGATGAGTAACTTAACTTGCCTTTGCTAACATTTATTTGTTGCACATTTGTTTTTTCACTCTTTTTTCGTTCTGTTGATTGTAGTAAAAGATTCCCAAGTTTGTAGAGTCGTTAACTATTTTTTTTTCAACGTATGTATTTATTTAAACGAAAAAATTCTAATTTATAGAAAATAATTGGTGCTTCTGCTGTTGAGCACCGAAGTGTTATGCCTCTCTTTTTAAAAAATAGCTAAAGAAATGTATAAACTTTTTATGTACTTACGTGGTAGCTTAAAATAAGATTGTACACCAAAAAATGACGCAAATTCATCCAGTATTTAAATAAAAAAAACGATTTGATCTTTCGGTTGTGTGGTGTTTGGTAATAAACAACAGTCA
Organism: Sepiola atlantica; assembly: GCA_963556195.1. NCBI lineage: Eukaryota > Metazoa > Mollusca > Cephalopoda > Sepiida > Sepiolidae > Sepiola > Sepiola atlantica. The sequence continues at coordinate 724,866 of CAUVYP010001106.1, forward strand.
ATTGTGGTTGTAAACATATCTTTATTTAACAAGGGTTATAACAACATGTGTGTATCAACGGTCGTAATCTCTCTATCTATGTCCCTAGCTATGTCGCTGCTGCTGCTTCCTGCTCTCGTACCGATCACGTTGGTACGTGATCTTCGACACTACATCTTCCCTCTTTTTTTAATAAATTTATGTCACTATAAAGTCTTCTTGCCACACTGGGGTGGATCTTACTCTAGGTGTTCTGATTGAACCACTAGGGGCAGTTAGGGGTTCTTGAGCAGTTTCCTTAGGGTCTGGACTGGAGATGGGAAGTGCATCGATTGGGTTGAGGTGTGTGTCTTCGATATCTGTTGTAGAAGTAGGGGGCCAGTGGGTTGTATCAGGGGGAGAGTAAACTGCTTTAGGGACGTCGGTGTAGTCAGGACTATACTGCATGTCGCCGGGTACCTTTTTTACATGGGCAGCGTTTCTCATTCTCACTTGGCCTTGGGGTTGTTGTATTAGAACAGCATTTCCCTTCTTTTCCACAACTTGATAGGGCTGAGACTCGAACCGAGCGTCCAGCTTGTTTGTTCTGTGTAAATTTTTACACAATACTGTGTCCCCTCTCTGGATCTGTTGGTCTCTGGCTCCTCTTCTCTGGTCAGCAGCTATGTTGCGTTTTAGTTTGTGTAGAGCATCCTTTGGTGGAGGAGCATCAACTACAGCCTTCACCTTTTCGTCCGAGACCTTCAAGCCGTCTTGTGTCAGAATGTGGCCCATGTATCTTATAGATGTCATTTTAATCTGGCACTTCTTTCCATTGACGGTCAGTCCTTGTTCGGCTAGGTGTTGGAAAACTTTGGCGAGTCTAGTGTCGTGCTCACTTTCTGTTTTCCCGACTACTATGATGTCATCTGACATGTTGTATGCTCCTGGGCAGCCAGCTATAACCTGACTTATGATTTGCTGAAATTGTTCTGAGGCCATGTTTACCCCAAACATAAGTCTTTTATACCGGTATAGCCCATCAGGTGCAGCAAATGTTGTGATTTCTCTGGAGTCTGGATGCAACTCTATTTGATGGTAGGCCATATTCAAATCTACTTTTGAGAAATATTTGCCTCCAGCCATTTCTTGTATAGTTTCCTCAATCGTGGGCACTGGATGACGTTCTCGAACGATAGCTTCGTTTGCTCTACGCATGTCGATACATATCCTCACATCGCTTTTTCCATTGTCCTCGGGCCTTTTTTCCACTGTCACTAAAGGATTCACCCATTGAGAAGGTTCCCTGACCCTCTCAATTACATCCAGATCAACCAGTTCTTGCAATTTGTTTAGGACACATTGCCGCCGCTTGAATGGTATCCGACGTACTGGCTGAGTGACAGGTATAATTTCTGGATTTATTTTGAATTTTAATTGGTAGTTTTTCAGTTTTCCCAATCCACTGAAAACCTTTGGAAATTCTTTTAGTATTCTTGTCCATATATCCAGTTCCGAGCAGTTCAAGATGTTGGCGTAAACGCCCACACTTAAAAGTCCTAGTCTTTTACTAGTTCTACCACTTAAAAGTTACGCTTGGGCCTGTGGTATGACAAAAAATGGAACTGTTATGTAGCGATTTGTGCTAGGAACTTCAACCTTCAATATGCACTTTCCTAGAAGGGGAAGTGGTTTTTCACTAGCATAGGGGTATAGTTTAGTAGAATCTGGCTGGAGCTTAATTTTGGGTCCTTCTTTTTCTATTTTCTTGAAGTCCTCTACAGATAATGTATTATGCTGTGCTCCTGAGTCTATCACTAAAGGGATGGTGGTGTTTCTGACTTTGAGGTTTATTACATTTTCACTCATTGATATTTTGAATAAATTAAACCCATTAGCGCCACCAGTTTTGTTATCTTCCCTTTCCTCTACACTCTGTTGAATTCCTTTGTTATGATAATGCTTTCGTCCACCACGACTGTATTTTGGGGCTCTGTCATGTTCGTTTCTATTCTGCGTTTTTGTTTGTTTGTTTTTGTAGAAACAACAGACTTCAAAATGTCCCTTTTTCCCACAGATTCCACACTTGTGATGCTTGCTTCTAACACAATCTCTTGCAAAATGTCCATTCCCCCCACACTTATAACATGAAGATGACACATTGTGGCTTGGTTTAGGTTTTTGTCTGTCGCTTAATCTATTTATATCAGACGTACAAGTAGATCCTAAAATTAGGGCCTCTTTGTGGTGGTACGTCCCAATAATTTGGATGAGACAATCCAACGTCAAGTTGCTTTCACCATATAATTTGGCTTTTAGTTCCGCGTCCTTTATGTGAAGAAGGATCTTGTCTCTGACGAATTCGTTCGGTTCTGGAGTGAAACCGCACACCTTCGCCAAACTCTTTAAGCGAGTGATATAATTATTCACGGTTTCTCCCGTGTTTGGTTCAGACTCCCAAAATCTTGAACGCGCTTTAGGGATATTTTCCTTTAGAGCGAAAGTTTTGTCAAACAGTTCTATAGCTGTTCGGAATACATCGACTCTTTCTTTATTAGCCTCGTGTCCGGCTTTTTGTTCGTCCGTGAAATTCGTCCAAATTTCACGCAGACCCTCGCCTCCTGTTAACAAAAGGATAGCTCTTTTTTTGCTCAGAATTTATGACACCTGAAGCTAGTATGAAAATTTCCAGATAGGTTTTCCAATTTACCCATCTTTTATGTAAAGACTCTGGATCTCCGATCGTATCTAACGCACGTGGAGGGCTTAGCCCCCCCCCCCAATGTGACGAATTTTGCCATATTGTTGTTTAAAAGGACAATAAGATGTGAATAACAAAAGGATTGTTATTTAAAGACAATAAATGTGATAACAAACGAATTACTTATCTCTCGTTTTTTTTTCTGTACTTTTCCTTTGGAAGAAAAAAAGTATATTTTTCTTTCTCTCTTGTAGCACGTGTGACCTCTTTTTTCGTGTTTTTTTTTTTCGTAGAAAAGTTCGTTGTTTGCACTTTTTTTTTAGATGTCTTTCTTTGCTTTTTTTTGTGTAGAATTTCATCTCATCGTCGTCGCCAGTTTGTGGTGTTTGGTAATAAACAACAGTCAATTGTGGTTGTAAACATATCTTTATTTAACAAGGGTTATAACAACATGTGTGTATCAACGGTCGTAATCTCTCTATCTATGTCCCTAGCTATGTCGCTGCTGCTGCTGCTTCCTGCTCTCGTACCGATCACGTTGGTACGTGATCTTCGACACTACAGGTTGTCATTTTTATTTAACCAGTAAACAAAATTTGAATTATCTCCCTTGTCTATTTCATCAGTGAAAATGTGTAACGAAACGTAAGATCGTTTTTTTCTTTTACTTATTATTTAATAAATATTGGATGAATTTCGTATTTTTTTATGTACAATCTTATTTTCAAGCTAACACGTAAGTACATAACAAAGTTTATACATTTCTTTAAATATTTTTTATGTCGTGGCTAAACAGCAGAAGCACCAAAATTATTTTAACAATTTCAAAAATGTTTTTCTCAGATTAGTACTTGAACAATGGAAAAATACATTTAATAACATATTACAGTTTTTACATTGGATATTCTCACCAGACTATCAATGCCGCAAATACGTCCGTACCAAGCATACTCCATCGCCAGGCATGCTCGTATAGATAGGTGTGGAACAAAGCTTCACTCTTTCCGCACTGTCATCTCAACTTTCGTTTACTCAATGTAAAAGCTGTAATATGTTATTAAATGTATTTTTTTACTTGTAATATAAGTTCTAATATTAGAAAAAAAATGTTAACATTTTTTTTCTAATATTAATAACTTTAAAAAAAAATTTTCTTATGGAATATGATTTTTAGCCAAAAAATATAATTTAGAGCAGGGGTTCAATTTCGTCTATAAATTTAACATAAAATGATTACTCATTTCCCTACCATTTTAACCTTGTAGAGCAGTGAACAGTTTGTTTGTTTTTACCACTAACCATAAATCTGAGTAGCAAGACGAACCCTTGTAATATTCTGTAATAAAACAGTCGTCAGATGAAAGATAAATCAGCCTTCTATAAACAACAACATATGTATTTATTAAAGTGACCAACACCGTTGGGTGTAAGTTGTCGAAAGTTTATAAGAAGAACCAAGAGAGGTTGATGCCGAAAGTCCTCTCGAAACAACATATTTTAAAACGAAGATAGCTTTGCTCAGCACCTAAGCGTCGAGAACAGGAAAAAGGTCATCTTTCATCGTTGATGCCAAGACGCCCTCTGTCTACTCTATGTACGTTGTCGAAAGTTTGGAAGAGTGACCAAGAGAGTTTGATGCCGAAAGTCTTGAAGCAATATATTTTCAGGAAGCTCTCTGTCTACTCTCTGAAACTCCCAAAGCATCTGGTAGTAGTCCATTAAAATTAATACGCCCTGGAAGCTGATTGGTTATCGTGTGACCTAACCATCCTACAGGGCTGATCTCTACAAGAAGAAAGAAATGTTAATATTTATCACTGCAACAGTGCTCCCATAGGAAATGATTTGTGGAATTATCTTCCCTAAAACACTAGAATGGCCCTTGTATGTAGTAAATTTTTATAGTAAAACATACTCATATTTGAAATCAGATATTTCGACCATTGTAAACACAAAAGAAAAATTCCCAAATATATTTCTGGCCACTTCCCTTTTGGCAGATATTTTATTTTTAGTTTCATTTATAGTAAAAAATGCTCAAATTTGAAATTGGATATTTTGACTCATATAAACGCAAAACAAATACTCAATTATAGGTGCACACATGTTTCCTTAAACCATCTGAAAAGCAACAATGTTTAGAATAATAAGACTTTTCTTTGATGTTAGATCGCATAAGAATCTTTTAAGTAGATCACAACAACATAAATCACCTTTGACATATTAAATCAGTTCTAAGTTAGACTGACCACGACTGAAAATCATCTGCTATTCTAATAGAATATCTTTCCATCAATTGCAATTATTTGGATTTCTTTCACACTTGATTTTCCAGGTATAATTTTCAGATACTTTTTGAAATTCTTCTTCATGGGGCCTTTAGCTCCTATTATAATTGGGATAATGTTAATTCTTTTAGGTTCATATCACACATGAGGTTTCGGTTTAGACAACTTTCGTTAGGAACATAAACCCCAAGCAAAGTTCTACTTTTTCGGTTTTATATGATATGAAAATGTCAGGTTTTACTGATGTATTTTCTAGGTTAGTGAATGTGAAAATTACTTCCCTCCCCACACACATAATGGCTTTGCATGTGTATCTTTAAATGGCTTGTTGTAAATGTAGGAAAACGCACTTTAAAAGACCAGTCAGATGAATACAGATGCAGCAATGCTCTTACAAAATTGCTATCACTCTCTCGACAGTTCTTTAATATTCCAGAAAGAATTACCACATATAACATGTATTTTAGGGTACATCTTAAGTTTAAAGACAATTTTATTTGTAAACTAATAGATTTATTATCAATTACTTCAACAATTACCATCATCAAAGTCAAATTATAAAAATTCACATCTCAGTCAATTTTTTGTCGATTCTTTTTGGAATACAAGATATATGCAATCCGCATATCACCAATATAAAATTTATCTGGATCTGATACAGATCCGAAATGTGGCATCATTTTAATTTTGACATCGAATATCCAATTTAACATTCAACTCAATTCTTTTTCTATAGTACATGCCTGCTGGCTAAAGCAACCTGCCTTATATTCTTATATTCCTAACTCTTTCTAGACCCTATTCAGTGTTGATGAAACTGTTACAGAAATTGGATATAAATTGTAGAGTAGATGTTTGTCTTATAAGTGTAACTTGGTGATCCTTTTATCTCCTTTATCTAAAAAAATATTCCTCTTTCCATACCCTATTCTGTAGATGCAGCGACACTACTACAAAATTTCTATGTCGAACAAACATTATCCTCTCTCTAAAGTTCTTTAATTTCACAGTAAGAATTAACTTATATAAAATTGATTTTAGGTTTAATTGTTTAAAGAAACCTTTATTTAACTAATAGATATATTATCAATTACTCCAACAAGAAGGTTATGATATAATCATCTTTTTTATTTGTTTTTTAATTTATTTGTCTGTTTATTAGTAACTAATTTCAATTACTTTTTTACCAAAAGTGTTTTTTTTCCTATCGAATTGAATTCTGGATGTGACACATTTCAATGTCTGGATCCAGAATTATTTTTTTGTTTTATTCAGAACATTCTTATGTGTTACCAAAGACAAATTGTAAAAATTCATATCTCAATCAATTTGTTGTCTATCTTTTTAAAATGAAACACATGTATGCCAGATATGATTGCATATAATCAAATAAAATTTAAACTGAATCTAATAGAGATTTGGCATCACTTTCAATTTGGACATGGAGTATATCATTTAACTACTTCAGATGAATCAATGTGTGTAAACTTTCTTTGTATATGTAAGTTCGAAATAAATGCAAATTTTTATCCAATAGTAGGATAACACAATACGCATTAGTGTAAGTTTGTGCTTCAGATGAAACTTTCTTTGTATATGTAAAGTCTCATTTTCGAACCAACTGCAACGTTTCATGTCCATGGTATTTTATCATTATCTAACTGAATGTTATCTGAAGGCACTAAGTAATTAGCACAAGTAGTAACAAGGACATACTTTGCATATAGGTTGAGCAATTAAGCAAACACTTCTTGCATGTGCACTTAACTTTATTGCAATCTATTTTTCTATTTTGCACTGGATCAAGTTAATCCACATAATTTATTGCTTTTCTCTCATTCTCATTGTAATCCGCCAGTGGATGTGATACTTTACATCAAAATCTGTTTAATGAAAATTCCTATCCAGTATTTATCACTATGGAAAACAACATGTGACCCCTTCTTGAAAACAGAATAGAAGTCAGGATGGTGTTTTGAAAAGGTTGTCATTTGATAAAGATATAAAAATATTGTCGTAGCAAAAAAATTGCGACTTTCACTTTTGTTGTTGTTATAATTTGCTGTTCCTAACTAGCTGTGTATATTTGCGAATAAGATACAAATTAGTAAATAACTTATATTCTGCAGATGTTCAACACAGAGTTAGTGTGAAACAGTTTAGTCAAAATGTATGCGATCTTCAGATGATCGGACTATATTTAGTATAGAGTTAACCCATACACTGGAATCTGTACAGAACAAACCAACTGGGGTAGCTCACTCTCATTATGTCAGCCATTACGAGTAATTAACAAGTGTACTCTTAGTATTGCCCACACTAAAGATTGAACCTTGAACCTGCACTAAACAAACCATACTGATTAACTATCATGACCTGAGAAGTGTATCTTGGTGTGATTGCACAATATTCATAGGGGATACTGCCAAGGCTGCTGCAAGGAAGGTTGTGTTATATTAGCGATCTAGAAAACTGCTCACACTTGCCAGTATACTATATATCTACGAAGCTACCATTCGCCTATGAATGAAGTATTGTTGTCACATCTCGGCTGGTATATCAACCAATTATCTTTCCCTCTAAGACTAAATCCAAAAAGGTACTTCCCCAGCGTTAATACGTCCACCCAACTCGACACTCAACTAAATCTCACCCCTTAACTGTAACGAGTCCAGATGTCTGAAGGTTTATCATCAAAATGCTGCTTTCCTGGAACTGCTAGCCTTTGGAATCTCCCTGCTCCATGTTTCATTGATCGTACAAAAATGCAGAAATTAAAATGTAATGTGAAAAAATATATCGCTGTACAACTCCCAACTAAGTATGTTTTTTATAAATCAGACCCCCAATTAACAGAAAGCCCTACAGTCTCAGTTGCAATGTGCTTTTTTCATAGCAAATTAATGTGAAAAAATCTAATTGTCCTGGCAAGGCGTCACAACATCCTGGACTACGATTGTCACACTCAATTTGAACAGTAATTAACCATTGTCTTGAGCCCATGTCGTGTGCTGTCTGGCTGGACTAGTCATTAACAGTCACATTACAGGTTAGTCATTTTGTGCAGAGAATTAGCTTGACTGCGAAAAGGTAAAACAGCAGCTGAAATTTGAAAACTTGATAAGAAAGTGAACAAAATGTTTTGCATTAAATAAAATTTATTTAAATTACTGCATTTGACATGTATTAACGACTACAGTACTTTCTTTTGATGATAATAAGGAGAAATGTTCAATAAAAAGAAAGGATCTACAAAAAGAGACAAAAAGAACAAAAGTCACTTGTGGTTGTTTAACCATTCACCGACAGATGCGACTCGCAGCTGCCATAAACAAGCTGTTAGCAGCAGATTAGTGGACTTGTGAGCCTTCCATAAAAAGTGACACAGTTTATTAACAAAACATCTGAGGGCGGAGATGAGGAGAAATTTGCAGAATAAAATTGAAAAATATCGATATTTTGTCAATAATAAACTTATTCATCTACCAAATTAATCTTCTAAAACTTCTTAGAAAAATATCTGTCCACAAAATAGTTCGGCTTGTGCCAAACAAACAAATTAAATTCCAATCTTTTTTATTCAATTATAACATTTTAATACAATTATTAGCAATAACCAAATTCAATTATTTTAATGTAACGATTTCCTTTGATTAAAAAATCATAAGCTTGGACTACTGATGAATTCTCTGATAAGGTTTTATTCATCATTGGGTCATTTAAGTAATCTTTCACAATTTCTCTCAGAGAGACGAGTTGTTTCTCAGATTCTGCATAGATTTTGTGATCGTCCATGAAGATGAGATAGTTTATTTTTTATTTTCATCCTTCTTTCTATGCACGTTTTATTGTAAATGATTTACAAATTTCACAAGAACAAGGTTTCTCCCCAGTGTGGGTATGCATGTGTAATTTTAATTCACATTTTGTTATAAATGATTTACTAGAAATTTTCCAGAAACTTTACAAGAATAATGTTTCTCCTGGGTGTGGGTACGCATGTGTATATTTAGTGAAAGTTTGGTATTAAATCATTCACCTCAAATTTCACAAGAATGAGGTTTTTCTTTGTTTAATTTTATTTTTTTCTTTTGCTGGAGACGAGGCATTCTTCCAAATGCCATACATTCACCCGCTATTTACAGACTCCAACCGAGAGCTCTTTTCAGAATTCTGGCTGTTTCCTTGAGTGCAGTTGTTTGGATTTCTCTTGCACTTGGTTCACCAGGTATACTTGCCAAATACTTTTTGTAAGTTTTTCTTCATGAGTCCAGTGGCTCCTATGATAATTGGAATGATGGAGATATCTTTGAGGTTCCAGTTTCTTTTCATATCATACATTAGACCTTCATATTTTGTTATTTTCTCCCTTTCAACTGTTTAGGCCCTCATAATTAGGGACACTGACCTCAACCATAGTTGCCACTTTCTCTCTCTTGTTCCATATGACAATGTGTGGTTTGACAGCTGTGTTTTCAAGATAGGTAGCTGTGGGGATTTCATGGTCATAATGGATGGTGTGTCTCATTCCCCACAGTTCTCTCAGGTAGATGTCCCCATGGCCTGCTGTTTCACCTAATATTCAGTTTCTTACAGATGGTTTAGTGGAGGTACTTGCACACTCCATTTCAAAAGAATAATGTTTCTCCTGGGTGTTGGTACACATGTGTACATTTAGTGCAAGTTTGGTATCAAATGATTTACACCAAATTTTACAATAAGGTTTATCCCAGTGTGCGTACGCATGTGTATTTTTACATGATCACTTTTAGTAAATGATTTACCACAAATTTCACAAGAATAAGGTTTCTCCCAATGTTTAATTTTACTTCATTCGAAGTTCTCAGAAATCAAGGGGCCCCTTCCTAGGGCTAACACTTGATCACCAGTGTGGGTTCTCATGAGTATTTTTACATTATAACTTTTAGTAAATGATTTCCCACAAATTTCACAAGAACAAGCTTTCTCCCCAGTTTCAGTATGCATTATTTACACACTAATAAGGTTTATTTCTAGTGTGGGATCATATATCTATTCTTACATCAGATTACTTTGTAAATATTTTACTACAAATTTCCCACAAATAAGGTTTTTTGCTCTGTTTTTATATCCCTTAACTGAGATCTCACAAATCAAACGGCTCCTTCTTGGGACTAATACTTAATGAAACACAGTGCAGGACAGTATATGTATTTTTAAAGAATATTTTACATAAATGCTGAGATACAAATTTCACAAACGCGTTCTTTCTCTCCAGTGTTTGTTTTTAAATGTGTTTTATTCACATGAATTAACACATTTCAGAAGACTAACACTTCTATTCTATATATGTGTATAGGATACTTTCATTTTTCTCCACTGTGGCTGTTACCTGTGAATGAATAAAAACTTTTATTTAACAATTACTTCAATAATGAAAATAGATATATCAATTATATCCAAATATAACAAAAAAGTTTCATCCTGTAACCATCTTTGAAAATAGGTAATTTTTAGATATGGAGTAAGTTGTGTCTATAACTTTAAATTCTAAACAGGATTGGGCCACCTGCTTTAAAATATTCCTCGTATAATTCTCATCTTTAAAATTCTAAATAAAACTTTCGTTTTATAATTCAACATACGGATTCAGATTTTTTTGCACCTGAGCAAATGATATAATTGTATTTATTAGCATAAAAAATAAAATATCAACGATATTGGATACAAAAATAAATGTAGTTAGATTCAGTAAAATTTAGTAGAACTTAAGTTGTTTCAAGCATTTCCTTACAGACCATAACTTTTCACTTTAAACCATATAGAAATTGCATTCAACGTACCGAATTTGTTTAAAAAATCACACATGTTAAAACAGTTGTTCAAAACTTCCAGAATTTTACAGGATCTAATTTTAGTAGCTTTTTATCATCACAAACAATTAGTAAAGATTTTACCTTTAAAATAGGGCAGGTGTAAAGTGAGAATATTACACAGATGAGAACATACATGTTCGGTGAATACTACACCTATAAGAATACAGATGTCTGAGCTAACAGCATTTTCCAGTGAATGATGAGAACACATATGTCTGAGGTAACAAATCTCAGCAAAAATACTACATAGATGAGAAGAAATGTGTCTGAGACCACAAACTCTTTTCTTACTTAGTGTTTAGCTTAACTAGTAATGCCAGTTTCAACATGTACAGGAAGAGTGTCATCGTACTCCTGGCAGGAAACACTAAAACTATTATTTCCTCAGAGTCTTACCTGACACATGCCTCTCCATGTTTCACCTCTCTATTCCTCACTAATAAAAAAGACAAACAAGAGATAGAAAAAAATGCAAAATATATGTATAACATTAAACTGGCCAACGTGAAATATAAACTGAATATAGACTGATGATACCAATCACAGTTTGAAATATTCGATAATGGATCATAAATTCCAGAAAAGCATAGATTTAATGTGGCTTTTGAGGGAGAAAACATTAATGGTCTTATTGTTCAAGAAGCAACAATAGCCCTGGTGTGGCTCAGAATGAAGTCATATTTTGGGTGGCATGGCTTAATCTCTTCACTCTTGTCAGAGGTCAGTTGTTTATTTGCTCTCTGAATGTCTGAGACAAATGCTATAGGCTGTGGTTTAGTCAACAGTTGAGTTATCCTCCCCTGATTGAAGAGTTGTTGTTGCTCGGTGAGCAAAATGAAGTGGAGAAAGAAAGAGGTGAAGTTGACAGTTGGTGGAGAATACATAATTTTTATTTTTCAAGAACTTTCCTTTTACGGATAGACCAGACAGGCAAACAATCAACGCAACTCACCTGCAAAAAGACTTTGTACAAACAAATTTGATTAGTCTGTATGCACCTCTACTACATGCTTTCATGTAACAAGTAGGATAGAGAAGAATACTATATAACTGAATGTTATACACTCAGAACTTCTACTTCTTGTTGTCATTTATTGTATGTAAGGCTATAAAATTTATGGTACTGATATCGATCCTGACCCATTTTTCGCAAAGTTCGACTTGGAAGCGTTCGGCTATCCTATGCAAACGCCCGAGTGTTGACGAGCCAAATGGTACCAGACGATAATTTTGATACATTGTTGCGTCTTTTGTTTTAAGTTATATTTTCAAGAAAGTAAAGAAACAACAAAGAAAATTAAACATATTTTCAAGATTTTTTTGGAAGAAACAACAAAAAACAAAAAAGCAAAACATAGCTAAATTACTGTTATCACGATATATGAAGTTAAATTACTGTTATCACGACATATTAAGTTAAATTACTGTTATCACGACACATTAAGTTATATTTTCAAGAAAGTAAAGAAACACCAAAGAAAATGAAACAAGCAAAACATAGCGAGGTTACTGTTATAAAATGAATATTTTATGTTTATTTTGATACGTTATATTTTCAAGGAATGTTTTAAAGAAACAACAAAGAAAATTAAACATATTTTCAAGTTTTTTTTGGAAGAAACAAAAAAAAAAAAGAAAAGCAAAACGTAGCGAAATTACTGTTATCACGATATATTTTTTAAATTTCCTTATTTATTTTTATTTGCTTACGGTTCCAAGTTTTCTTTTGCGCTGAGCACAGCGGACAACGACGGACAGGCAGAAGAAGAGGGTGGAAGGAAGCTGATCGAAATTTGTTAAACAACAAAACAAATAAAACAAGCAAAACATAGCGAAATTATCAAATAAATATTTTTAACCCTAACCCTAACAAAAAAAACAACAAAAAAAACAAGCAAAACATTATTATCATAGGACATATCAAAATTGTCGCCTGGTACAAATCGGCTCGTCATCTTTCGGGCTTTTGCGTAGAACAGCCGAACACTTCCGAGTCGAACCTCACGAAAATTGGGTCAGGATCGATATCAGTACCAAAATTATTTCTTTATTTGTGGAACTGATTTCAGATACAATCATTTATTTCTAATTCAAAATTGTTTGTGCTTAAGTTTGAGAAAATGTGAACCGAAAAAAAAATATGATAAACTTCTACCTTCACAACTATTTATTAAAAATAAAACTTTAATAAAAGTGTATTTTATTTTAAAAAATCATACATTTTAGCTAAGATTTTAAAGGTGACGGGGGAGGGGGTAAATGTTTTTACATTTTGGAAATCGGCCATTGATTTTGCACGTACCTAGATTATCTTTCAAATAATTTATATCGCCAAAAGTAACGTTTACCGAAGTAGGTTTTTCATTTTTGACTTGGCCAAACTAGAATAAAGTGCAAGTATAGAATAATACAGAAAATATATTAATTACTGTATAAAATTATAATTAAGTTTAATCAGATGATCTTAATGTGCGAAAATCCGAGAATTAAGAAACAATAAAAAGATTAAATTGAATTCAGTTGAATTGCATCAAATTTAAACATTTACAACGAAAGGCATTTTAAAATTGAGATGGTCAAAAAGAGGGGGATCAGTCTACGTTGAATTACCATTGGAAACTGATCCCCCCTCCTAAAATGTAAAACATTTGAAAAACATTTCCAAAAGCCCCGGAATTCTCTAGCAGCCTGAGAGGTAATGGGCAGTAAAAAGTTGTGAAAAATGGTGGGAAAAGACGAACATGTACCACTTTCTTTTCTTTTAATATTTAAGATTTTAAAGTTGGGGATCACGTTCCTTTATAAATTTAACGTAAAATGAGCACCCATTTCCTGTCAAGTTACCGTTACGAGACTTGTAATCGACTTAAGTTTCCAATTCGAGTGGGGGTATACTTATCTAATAAAAACGCGTAGAAATTTAGCCAATTTAGTTTGTTTTTTTCTGGTTTAAATATAAATGGGTAAATAAATGGGGGGGGGGGGGGCTCTTTTAATCTGAAATTAGCGAATTTTAGCAAAATAAAAATACAAATCAACCATGATGGAAAATACTTGTGTTTGGCGAAGTAAAAGTGACGATAAGAAATAAATAGATTAAAAACACTTAAAACATTTGGTACTTCTGCAGTTTACGGACCGTGCTGAAATAATAACGTTGGGAGGGGAGAGCTTTGTTAACATACAATGAGAATTGCTTTTTTTCATGGCAATTCTTTTTTGGGGGGGGGGTATGAATGTTAGGGTTATGGAATTAGGATTAGTGTTAGGGAATTAAGGTTAGGGTTGGGGGCAAGTTTTGGGGAATTAGGGTTAAGGAATTAGTGTTAGGGGTCCAAGTTTTAGGGTTATGGAATTAAGGTTGGGGTTTAAAGTGGTCCGAGTTTTAGGATTAGGGAAATAGGATTGAGGGTGGTCCGAGTTTTAGGGTTAGGGAATTAAGGTTAGAGTCGGGGGGTCAGAGTGTTAGCTAAATTTCTAGGTGTTTTGATTGGAAAAGTAAAAAAAAACTCATCTCCTTAAAATTGGAAATTCAAGTCGGTTACATGTCTCGTTTTACGCTAACTGACCGGGAAACGGGTGATCTTTTTATGTTAAATTCATAAAAGAAAGTGATCCTCCACTCTAAAATCTTATATATATATATATATATATATATATATATATATATATATATATATATATATATATATCTTAGCCATTTTGGCAGTGAGCGAGAGGGGGAGTTACCCTTCTTCCTCATCTGCTTGGCCTTTTGGGGTGGAGAAGTCAACGTTCTCTGTTTGCATTGTCAGTTAGGTGACTGTCAACGTAGCGCTTCCTTTCCCTTTCAGCGTTGGCATCATCATCATCATCATCATTGACTGCTGTAGCCGGACTACAGGGGGGAGGGGATGACTTGCACAGAGGTACCGAGGAAACCCGAAGGTCAAGGCCATTTCCCCATTTCTTCAAGCCAGCTATTTCGCGCCATTTTGAAATCAGTTGCAGCCAGGATAATAGTCTAGATTAGACGTGTGGTAGCTTGCGCTCCGTCGGATAATACGACGTTAAACTTTTAAAGAAAACCGTTGAGAAGGCCAGAGGTCATTTTATTGAAGAAACCCATTTGAGAAGGCTAGAGGCCATTTTATTGAAGAAACCCATTTGAGAAGGCCAGAGGCCATTATATTGAATAAAACCCATTTGAGAAGGCAAGAGGCCATTATATTGAAGAAAACCCATTTGAGAAGGCCAGAGGCCATTTTATTGAAGAAACCCATTTGAGAAGGCCAGAGGCCATTTATTTGGAAGAAAACCCCGTTGAGAAGGCCAGATGCCATTTTTATTGAAGAAACCCCCTTTCCAAAAGGACCCTTTTTTTGAGACAATTTTCCTTTAGAAAAGGATAATTTTTATTGCGGAGTTGGTCTATTATTTGTATGCTTTTGTTAGCTCATGTCGTTTACAATTTACACATTGACAATTCCCTTCTATACTTTTCCCTTCACAATAGATATTTGTTTTATTTTTATTTTACGCGTGCGCCCTATGTTCACACCTAGTATAATTACAATTTCAATTTTGGAGGAAATTCCGCCACTCTGCTTTTGTTGTTTCAATTCGTTAGAGTAGACTTGCTTCAAGCGATATTTCAAGCTTTCTGCTTTGATACCCTCGAGTCAAAATCTGCGAACGCGCAGAATTTTTTCTTTACCTTTGATTTTTTCCACAACTCGCGTACGGGAATCGGTACACAAGATTCTTTATTCTACGCTATCTTTGAAATAGTCCTTTTTTGTGTGTACGGCTACGTTCGTACATATAATTTCCTCCCTATTTTTAAATCTATTTTGGAGCAAAACCCAGTAATTCAATACGGTATTGCTAGTTTCTGCCATATTTTGTTTCCTATATACATGTAACGTTTTGTTTTTTTTGCTGTATGTTGACTTCCTCCATTTTTCACCCTGCACGGCCATCTTATATTTTCCCGCCCTTTTGTAGACGTCATTTTACATTTTCCCGTCTAAGATGCCATTTTGAATTTTTAGAAAATTTGTATAAAGTCCCATCATTTTTGGCGTGTGAATTGTCCCTAAATATTTGCATTACGTTGCAAATAAATTTTTGTTCAATAATTCGCATATTTCATAGACGAATTTTATTTTGGAACCTATAAATTTGACATATTCACCCATGTTTGATCACCCCACAGGGCCATTTTGTATTTTTCCGCCTTTTTAAACGCGCCATTTTTTCCCTTCCATTTTTAAGTTGCCATCTTGAGTTTTTCCAATTTCTTGCATATTTATTTTCCCCATAAATATTTGCATTACATTGCAAATAAATTATATTTTACAGTTTGCATTGTAAAAGTATTCATTTTATGAGCCCAGCATAATTTTATTATTAGTCCAGCATAAGCTACTCGTCGCGATCGTTTAGACTTTACGTGACATTCTTTCTATGAATATAAATGTAATCTTTAATACGCTGACAATTCCCGTGTAAAGATTAAAAAATTACCTTTTTGTTTTGTAAGCTACACGAGAATTGTAAAAGCTCGTTAGCTTTAAACAGTCAAATTTCCTGGGAGATATTTTTCTTGTCTGTGATATTTTATGTCTGTGATATTTTATGTCTGTGATATTTTATGTCTGTGATATTTTATGTCTGTGATATTTTATGTCTGTGATATTTTATGTCTGTGAAATTTTATGTCTGTGAAATTTTATGTCTGTGATATTTTATGTCTGTGAAATTTTATGTCTGTGATGTAACGAGAAATTTATTTCTCAATTGATACTTTAATTTCCACTGTGTATAGTGGCTAATTTTTATGGAAAAACGTTAACAAAATATTTCCTCCTGTTTTTCCCAACCGGCTAATTTTGCAGTTGGGTATTTAAATTATTTTACAGCTAACTGTTGCATGAGGGACTGAATAAGAGTTTCACCGTCTGGAGTTACGCCCTTTTACCGGGGCACTCATGTTTTGCCTGATGTAAATAAAGGACGCCATCTTTTATCGAACCTGATCTCTGTCGTTATGTTTCTATTCAATCCATTGACATCCTCTAAAATGACACATGGTGGCAGCGGTGGGATCAAGATATGTCTAAGTAGGATGTACAAAGGGATAAGAAACAGATAAGTAACTTTATTATTCTTGTTTCAAATTGTAAATTCGTACGTACGTCACGTGGAGAAAAGAGAAGGAAAAAAAAATATCGGAAGACACAAACAGACCAGTGGCTAGTATAAGACCACCAGCGCCCTTATATATGGAAGATAATTTATCGGCGAACTGGAAGTTGTTTAAACTGAAATGGCATAACTACGCCATTATTACGTGTTTGACGAAACATTCATTACAATATCAGACGGCACTTTTGCTTCACACGTTGGGAGATGACGCATTGAAAGTTTACTACGGATTTCAATTTCTAACACCTGAAGATGAAAGAACACCCACCGAAATTATTCAGGCATTTGATAAATACGCTATAGGGGAAACGAATGAAACCTACGAGCGTTACGTATTTCATTCTAGAAAGCAAGGAGGATCAGAGACTGTGGAATCCTTTATTACGGCACTTCGGACGTTACTAAAAACGTGCAATTTTTGTGACAATTGCGTTTCATCAGTACTCAGAGATCAGGTAGTGCTGGGAATACACAACCCCCAGACACAAGCTGAATTATTGAAAATAAGACAGTTAGATTTACAAAAATGTATTGACATTTGTAAGCTGTCTGAAAATGCTACGGTCCAGTCCAGAATCCTAAGGCCTGAAGGAGTGAATAAGGTTGATTTTAAACCCAGGAGAAAGACATCGGCACAAACTGACAGAGATTGCCGGGCGTGTGCACTGCGGCACGGACCAAGAAAAGAGTTATGTCCTGCATTTGGCAAGACCTGTTATCAATGTAATGGGAAAAACCACTTTGCCGTGAAATGCAAAGTACCAAGGAAAAAGAAGGTGCAGGCTGTCAAAACCCAATATGAGGACCAGGAAAACGACAGTAGTAGTTGTTCAGACTATGGACAGGTAGACAACATAACGATTAAGGAAAAAGTGAATGCTGTGAGTCAAGAGGTGATAAAGGCAGAAATGAGGGTCAAGGGAAAACCAATTGCTTTTCAGCTCGATAGTGGAGCGTCCGTGAATATATTGAATGTGAAACACGTGATTGGAAAAACACTGGAACATTCAAATAAGACCCTTGTCATGTGGAATGGAGCAGAAGTGAAGCCGTTGGGAGAATGTCGAGTTAAAATGATAAACCCCAAAACTGGACAAAAATATGCGGTTAAGTTTGTCATTGTGAAAGAGGATTTCCATCCCTTGCTGGGAGCAAATGCAATCCAGAAAATGGAACTCGTCACAATCAATAACAACAAATTCAAAATGGTCGCCAAAGTTTCCCAGATGAATGAATCCAGCAGCCAGTACTCGGACAGAATCATCAATGATTTCAGAGATGTGTTCAGGGAAGAATTGGGTCAATTACCAGGAGAGGTACATTTGCAGGTGGATCCAGGAGTAACACCAAATGTTGCAGCAACACGGAGAATACCAGTGGCACTTAAAGACAGGCTAAAAGTCGAGTTGGAAAAACTGGTTAAGAAGAATGTTATTGAACCAGTGAGCGACCCAACACCATGGGTAAGTGCGTTAGCACTGGTAACTAAGAAAAATGGAAACCTGCGGATATGTATAGACCCAAGACCACTGAATAAAGCTCTAAAAAGGGAACATTTTCAGTTACCTACACTGGACGATTTACTACCAGAACTGGCTGACAGCAAGGTATTTTCTACCCTGGATCTACGAGATGGATTCTGGCATGTAAAATTAGACGAAGCCAGAAGTCGATTAACAACATTTGCTACACCATATGGTAGGTTCCGGTGGAAGGTTTTACCGTTCGGTATTTCTCCAGCTCCAGAGATATTTCAAAAGACCCTTTTTAACAATGTGTCCGATTATGAGGGGGTGGTTAACAAAGCGGATGATCTCCTGGTGATTGGGAAGGGTAAAACGATGGAAGAAGCAACAATTGATCATGACCGAAAACTCAGGAAACTGTTGCAGAGATGTCGTGATCGCGGGATGCGATTGAATGCTGAAAGATTGAACCTACGACAAACGTCTATATCTTTCCTGGGACACATAATAACCAGTGATGGTTTACTTCCTGATCCTGGGAAAGTAAGAGCGATAAAAGAGATGCCGTGTCCAACAGATGTGAAAGGAGTGCAACGATTGGTTGGATTCGTGAATTACCTGACAAAATTTCTACCACACATATCTGATGTGATTGCCCCAATTCGAAATTTGGTGAAGGCAGATGTGCCATGGACATGGTCCCAAATTCATGAAGAGGCTTTTGGGAAAATTAAAGAGGTAGTGAGTGAGGCACCAGTGTTGAGGTACTATGACCCCAACAAATCTTTGGTCATCCAATGCGATGCAAGTGAGAAGGGCATGGGGGCTGCACTACTACAAGAAGGTCAACCCCTAGCCTATATCAGCCGTGCACTGACCGACACAGAAACTCGGTATGCACAGATTGAAAAGGAACTACTAGCAGTAGTCTACGCATGTGAACGGTTTCATCAATATACGTTTGGTCGACAGATAACAGTACTAACCGATCATAAGCCACTGGAAGCGATTATGAAAAAAGAATTGGTGAAATGCCCGAAACGACTTCAAAACATGCTGATGCGACTACAGGCTTACGATGCTACAGTTCTGTACCATCCAGGTAGGAAAATGTTCCTTGCAGACACGCTATCAAGAGCATACATCTATTGATTGGGCAGTGAAGATATGGACGATGAAGATGATGTCAAGGAAGCAGAATATATTCCTATAACAGAGAGAAGGCTGCTTGAACTGCGCTCAGCCACGAAGGAAGACAGAAGCTTGCAGCAGTTGCAGCAAGTAATTCTGGAAGGATGGCCAGAAGAAAAAATACATCTTGACCCAGAGGTGAGACCATATTTTAATATGCGGAATGAAATGACGGTGCAAGATGGCTTAATTTTCAGAGGAAACCGGGTAGTGGTTCCACTGACACAGCGAGCGGTGTTGAAAGAAAAACTGCATTCCACACACCTGGGAGTAGAAGGATGTTGCAGAAGAGCAAGAGAATGTTTGTATTGGCCAAATATGAACAGTGACATCAAAGACTATGTTTCAAAGTGCCCCATATGTAGAAAATATGAAGTGGCCAACCCGGCAGAACCATTAATGGTCCATGAAGTTCGTGACAGACCCTGGGCGAAAGTGGGAGTAGATCTCTTTAAGTTTGCAGATAGAGACTACCTGTGCACAGTTGATTACATGAGCAACTTCTGGGAAATCGATCATCTTCTCAATACACAAGCAAAGACAGTGATAACCAAACTTAAACACCATTTTGCACGTCATGGAATACCAGATCAGGTCGTAACTGATAATGGGCCTCAGTTTAGTAGCCAGAAATTTTCTGCCTTCGCAAAAAAGTGGTGTTTTACACATACATTTGTCAGTCCATACAATAGCAAGGCAAATGGCAAAGTGGAATCTGCGATAAATATGGCAAAGAACCTTTTCCGGAAAGCGATGGACGATAAGGCTGATCCATACCTAGCAATGTTGGATCACAGGAATACGCCAGCCAAATGTCTCTTATCACCAGCTCAGAAGCTGATGTCAAGGAGAACAAAAACACTTCTCCCAACCAGGGAGGATTTACTCAAGCCAGCATTGCCCAAAAATCTGAGAAAATCAGTGAAGCAAGACTGCAGGAGGCAAGAACGTTCTTTCAACCACAAAGTAAAACCACTTAAACCATTGTATCCTGGAGATGTAGTACGGATGAAACCACACATAAATGGTCAAAAAGAGTGGAGGAAAGCTGTTGTATGGGGGAGACTGGATGAGCGATCATACCATGTAAAAGTGGGTGGGGACTTATATCGACGGAATCGAGTAGATTTGAAGAAAACTGCAGAGACAACCCCACTCACATCAGTAATACAACAGCCATATGAAGTGCAGAGCGAGTTACCCAAGAATACAGGGCAGAGTACAGAACAGATATGTAACTCAGAACCACCTCAATATGAAGGTGAAATAAGAGAAAACCTCAACCCGACCCCATTCCCAACAAAACCAAGTCCGGAAAGGTTGCGGACAACACGGTCGGGAAGGATAATAAGAGATCCTATGAGATTCAAGGATTTCACAACATAAGTGAAAGGGAAGAATAATCCCTGTTAGGTAGGAGGGTAGTCAGCCCAATGAATGCCTAGATCACTGTGTTTTGTAGACTCTGTTTTTAAAACAGAGTCTACAAAACACAGTGATCTAGGCATTCATTGGGCTGACTACCCTCCTACCTAACAGGGATTATTCTTCCTTTTCACTTATGTTGTGAAAACCCTGTAATCTCATAGGATCTCTTATTATCCTTCCCGCAGACTTTTTGTTTTGTTTTTTTTGTTTGTCTTTATCTTCTGTTTTTTATTTATTGAGAAAAGGGAAGATGTTGCATGAGGGACTGAATAAGAGTTTCACCGTCTGGAGTTACGCCCCTTTACCGGGGCACTCATGTTTTGCCTGATGTAAATAAAGGACGCCATCTTTTATCGAACCTGATCTCTGTCGTTATGTTTCTATTCAATCCATTGACATCCTCTAAAATGACACACTAACCACAAGGGAAATGTTATCCTCTCTGTACTTAGCTGTTATATTTTAGTTTGTTTTAGTTTTCTTTCACTTTGGTTCAGTCCTCAGTCATTGCAAGAACATTCTTTTGACCTCAGTCATTGCAGGAAAATTACTTTGTTCTCGGTCTTAGAAAGAAAAAGTTACTTTGTCATCAGTCATAGGAGGAAAAAATATTTTGTCCTCAGTCATAGGAGGAAAATTCCAGAGGCCCATTTGGGAGCTGGATTTTTCCCCACATTAAACCAACTGTGTCTGACTCTGCCCTCGTGGGGAGGCGAGTAAAAAGAGACTCTTAGTTTTCGGATAGTTTTATTTTATTTAAGTTGCAAGCGCAAACATCAGTTTAAGGCTTGCTCGTTTTAGTTGTCTGAAATGTGAAAATTATATCATTTCCCTTTCAGTATAATGCTGGCGTGTGACTTTTTATTTTAGTTGTAGCCGCTAGTTGTATTTTTTCTAGTTTTCTGAAAATGCTACACAATGTCGGCCGCTTCTTCGTTCCGTAAGCTGGTCTTCAGGAGAGAGTTGGATATGAACGACATTGTCCTTGTTCTGAACGAATTCAAGACTAAGGGAAATTTGCCTCAATCCCTTTTCCGTACTTGGAAACAACACATACTGGGGTGGTTGTCTTCGATGTCTGTTTTAACCGAACAGATGTATGCTTGCTTCCCTGCCGAGAGTGATTTTGAATTTATAGATAAGGATTCCTGTAATGTTCAAGTATTCTCGGCAGTTGTAGTTGAAAGTCTAAGGGCTTTAGCTGATGGTAAACAGGGTGATTCTGTTAACATCCCTGTGGTTTTTGAAACCCCAGAATTGATGCCGGTCGAGGTTTCGACTCCTGAGCTATTATGTCCGGTCGTTGACGCATATTCACTAAGTTCCGGCAAGTTCGGCTTAGTGAAGATTACTCCGCAGTTAGAGAACTGTAAGGTAGATTTAAGGCCTCCGCATGAGTGGGCTTTAGGTATTAATTCTCCTGACAGGCAACTTGCTGTAGATATTTCCAGGAAGAATTTAGAACTTGGAAATGATATTCAAGGCGTCGGTGGGCTCTCCTGGCTTGTCAACAATTTGTTGAGAGTGGACTCCTGGAATTTTAGTTTATTTGTTGAGGGATTTAGGTGGGAAGTGAATAGGGCCATTGTGTCTATTATTTTTTATGGTAGGCAACTTATGTTGCAGGGGCAGTCTGCTGAAAGTCAAGGAGACTGTTTGGATTTGGGCAGTTACCTAGATGGCCAGGCACTGAATTCTGCATGCGATGCTTCGCATGTAATTTTGGAGTCGCATGATACCACTGGCCTATTACGATCCCCTTGGTGGATTTGGGCAAGTACGACGTTTTCTCTTTTTATGTATATTTGTTGTTAAGGTGAGACCTTATTTTTATTGCCGGTATTTATTGTTGCCAAAGGCAATAATCTTTTTGTATGGATCTTTCGATACACTCTAGTATTTTTTGGCGTCATTTGGGACCATAATATTTATTGGAGTAACTTGTTTTTTCTACTATTTTCGTCTGAAACGGCAAGCCCCTTTTTTGGGAATAGTCTTTTGAAGAGAGTTCATTTTTTTCCCTTATTTTATTGTATTTTTATTTTGATTTAATTGTTACCTTGGGTTAACTTGTTTTAACCCTGCTTTGGGAAACAAAATCAGAACTAGTCCCTTTTTGTTACTAATAAAACATATTGAATTATATCGTGTATATATATGGGTATGTTTTTTATGTGTCCCTTTTTTGTCTATTTTATCCCCTCTTTTTTCATGGTAACTTTCTTTGTTTGTTTGTTTAGTCCTTCATCGTCTCTGGCGTGGAGAACCTCGGAAAGTCACGCAGGATCACGTTGCCAAAGGATTCCAACCAATTGAGGGACCGACAGGTCAACTTGACCACGCGTGATTTTAAGTCTATAAGAGGGCATGCATTCCTTTCTTTCTCTCTTTCCCCTCAGCGTTCTGGGCGTTCGCACACAAAGAACTCTCGTCGTTTCCACCACCCCCCCACACACACACACCAGCTCGAACGAGCAGTGTGAGGAAGGAAAAAGGTAATCTCTTTTCTTCAAGCATCTCTTTTAATTCAAATAAACTTTTCTTCAAGAATCTCTTTTAATCCAAATTAACTCTTCCTTCAAACATACATATTACATTCGACACACACAAAAAGACATTCAACACGCTCGCATATATACACTTACAATTTTGTTAAATAAATTGTTTCTGTTAAATATAAATGCTTTCCTCTTTATTAATTTTATAAAAGAACATTCTTATGTTGTGTAGCTTTTTTATTCCTTCGCTTTCTTTTTAATATAAGTTTTAGATAATAATAATGTTTTCTTTCTTCTTTGTTTGACTAAACCTCTATTTATTTAATCTACACGTGGTTCGTCGGAGTCAAAAACAGTGGGATGACATGCCGTTACAAAGGCATCTCTCTCACAACCTATGGTCGGGGGATTCATTCACGCATAACCATTTGTGCGGCAATCCTTAGCCACTGTCGTTAATCCTTTGTTCTTTCGAACCTCCCGCCATAATTGATAACCTTCCACCGGCACCATAAACGATAACTCCCCACCGGCACCATATAACAAACGACGAATTTCGGTGACGACCCCGAAAATTCCGTCACAAGTTAAGTTCCTCATCTACCTACCTGAATAATTTTATTTGTGTTTTAACTTATTTTAAAGGGTGATTTTCTTGTTCAAAACAGTCGGTGTTGACTGCTCGAAAAGAAATTCAAAATGGAGGCTCGCCATAACCAGGACTAGAAAATCGATAAAAAATCGAAAACTAAACAATACACTGATAAAAACGCATACAATAAATGTCAACAATCATGCGAAAATGTAATGTTCTATCATTTTCTATCAGTATATTGTTTAGTTTTCGATTTTTTTAAATCGATTTTCAAGTCCTAGCCATGGGCGAGTGTCCATTTTGAATTTCTTTACGAACAGTCAACACCGACTGTTCTGAACAATAAAACTACCCTTTAAAATAAGTTAAAACAAAAATACAATTATCCAGGTAGGTAGATGAGTAACTTAACTTGCCTTTGCTAATATTTATTTGTTGCACATTTGCTTTCTCACCCTTTCTTCGTTCTGTTGTTTGTAGTTAAAGATTCCCAAAACAGTTTTTTTATATTTTGGGAATCGGCCATTGAATTTGCAAGTACCTAGTAATCAAATAATTTATGTCGCCAAAAGTAACTATTTTTTAAAATTAATACATACAAATAAAACTTTAGTAAAAGTGTATTTTGTTTTCAATAAAATAATACATTTTCGCTAAGATTTTTAAGGGGGGGGGGTAAAATGTTTTTACATTTTGGAAATCAGCCATTGATTATCTTTCAAATAATTTATATCGCCAAAAGTAACGTTTACCGAAGTAGGCTTTTCATTTTTGACTTGGCCAAACTAGAATAAAGTGCAAGTATAGAATAATACAGAAAATATATTAATTACTGTATAAAATTATAATTAAGTTTAATCAGATGTGCGAAAATCCGAGAATTAAGAAACAATAAAAAAGATTAAATTGAATTCAGTTGAATTTCTTTGTTGATTGCATCAAATTTAAACATTTATAACGAAAGGCTTTTTAAAACTTTAACATAAAATTTGGCACATGTTCGTCTTTGTCCACTGTCCGTTTTTCACAACTTTTTACTGACCCTTTTTTTTTCGGTGTACACTTTATCATTAATCAGGCTGCTAGATAATTCTTGCGTTTTTGGAAATTTCTTTCAAATATTTTACATTTTAGGACGGGGGGTCAGTTTCCAATGTTAATTCAACGTAGACTGATCCCCCTCTTTTTGACCATCTCAATTTAAAAAAAAATCTTTTTCGGTGTACAATTATCTATCATGTTAGTAGAGAATTTCGGGGTTTTTGGAAATAAATTTTTAAAAATTGAGATTTTACGACGGGCGATCAGTTTTCAATGTAAATTCGACGTAGACTGATCCCCCTCTTTTTGACCATCTCAAATTTTAAAAATTCTTCTTCTGTTTACTATTAACTATCATGTCGCGAGAGAATTCCGGGGGTTTTGGAAAGAAATTTCAAAAAAATTGAGATTTTAAGACGTACAAAGTTGTGAAAAACGGACTATGGTAAAAGACTTTAGGTACGTGCAAACATGGCGGCTTCTTGTACGGACTATGCTTTTTAAAAAGCGCTTATCATTAATTATTTAATTAGTTTCCGTGTAAACTCTGATTGTGTTTGAAAGATAAAAGCCTAAACTTAATCTCTAAACGAAAAAAACTGCATATTTACGTGTGAAAAATAAATTATAATAAAATATGTAATTACGACGGTCAAAAACCCCAAAAATTCAATGAATTTTGAACTTTGAAAAAATTACTTGTAAAAATCCCTTAAAAGATAAATATAAGTTTTTGGGAACTATTTCAAAGATAATTATTAAATTAAAGTCATAAGACACTGAATTAAAAAAAAATCCCACGTTTGACTAAAAATAAGCAAAATTAGCCCTTCTAATGTGATAAATGAGTAAAATCCGCCATAACTTCATCGGAAAAGGACGTTGTTTACAAACTGGCATCGCTATGCAAAATATATGGAAGACAAAAAATGTCATAATTTATCATTTTTAACTTTATATATAAAAATGTAATAACAGTTTATAGAAGTTGAAAAATTATTATCCATTAATTTCTTTATTCTTTTTAAGGTTATAAACAAATTTAAGTACCCTAATTTTGTTATAATAAAAAAGGAAATGCTTATTTAATTATTTGTGAGTGTACACAATTATTTTTAACTGAAAAGGTCCAGTTTTTAATTTAGTAATACTCTGAAATTATTGATGACGTCTGTTTACCCTGTTTTTCCTTAGAATTTGAAATAAAACTATTTTTTAAATGTTAAAAATATTTTTACGTTACGAACTGCGTCAATTTTATCAATTTTTTTTACATGATTTAACACTTTAGTTACTCGATTTATTCTTAACGTGTCGTAACGATAAATTACATTGATTCTTTTAAAAATAAAGTGTTTTTATTTTTTATTTTAAGTGTGAAAAAGTAAATTAAAGTCAATGACTACACTGACAATTTATTCATTGAAAAAAAAGTTTAAACAGTTATTTATTGATAAACAGAATTCAATTTTGAAAGAAAATGTCATGTTTGAATTCTCTTTATTTATTAATAAATAATTGTTTTTAACTTAAATATTTATTAATTAAAAGAAGACAAAACACATACAAATCTTTCCAAATAATTGACGATGAATTGTGAAATGAACGAAATTGTTGAATCTCTAAAAAAAAAAAAAATTTGAGTGCGCTGTAAAAGTGAGTTGGAAGGCTAATCCCACCTGGTTATTACAGAACGGGGCTACCATACTAATGAAAGTTCATCGTTAGTAGAAATTAACAATTTTTTAAATTCTTTTTTTCGTTAAGTTTCTGGATCTCAAATTTGTCAATTTTTGGTTTATTTTCAAGATTATAAAAAAATTTCTTGCGTTCATCTATGAAAGAGAAATATAATTATGTCGCATTTTTTATTTTTCCAAAAACTCTAATCATTAAAATCACATGAAATATTTTTTGCAATTGTATTATTTTTTGGGTGAAAATATTGATTAAACAATGCTTTATTCAATAATAATATCGCTAATTCAAAAAATTAATTTTTCTTCGAGTTATAGTGATTTTATTAACACGGTATTTACTGGCCTTTTTCGTAATATATACGAAATATTTTGAAAAAAAAATTTAATTGTTAACATCTACGATCCTTTATTTACATAAGCAACAGTTAAACAATCATGCATTTTTTTTTATTAATATAGAAAAATATAACTTTAGTAAAGCTGTATTTTGTTTTAAAAAAATAATACATTTTCACTAAGATTAAAAAAAAAACTGGTTTCATTATATTCCGTGATTGTTGATTAATAAATATTGAAAATTTCAGTAAAATTGGTTGATTTCCTGAATTTTAGTGTATTTTTAAGTAAAGGGGGGGGGGTCAAAATGTTTTTTCATTTTGGGAATCGGCCATTGATTTTGCACGTACCTAGTAAAAGACGAACAAGACTGATCCCTCGTCTTAAAATTGGAAACTCAAGTCGGTTACATGTCTCGTTTGACGCTAACTGGCCGGCAAATGGGTGATCATTTTAGGTTAAATTTATAAAAGTGATCCCTAACTCTAAAATCTTAAATATATGTATTTTTCTAAATTTGATTCTTTCTTAGCGGATATGGCTCTTGTATAGATCGAATACACAAACGAAATTTATTTTAGAAGAGTTCCAATGGTGTAAAGGGCAGATAACTCTCTTTTTTAGTACGCAATGTCTCTGAAAATGGAAAATATCCTTGTTTAAAATAAGAAGCACCTTTTTTATCAACAAATTCTCTGTATTTTTACAATGAACGTGATGTACGATATTAATCGTGCCAAGACATCATTAAGAATTATAAATAACATTGTCGATATGAAATGATGTACATTGGATGCTTTGTGGCAGTTACATGATTAAGATTAAGCTTAAGCAGGGGGTAATGTAGCATTTAAATGATTGAGATTACACCTAAGCAAGGAGTAATGTAGCAGATAAATGATTAAGATTAAGCCTAAGCAAGGAGTAATGTAGAATTTTAATGACTAAGATTACACATTAGCAGGGGGTAATGTAGCATTTAAATGATTAATATTACAACTAAGCAGGGGGTAATGTAGTACTTTAATGATTAAGTTTAAGCCAAAGCAAGAATGTAATGTAGCATTTTAATGATTAAGATTAAACCTAAGCAGGGGGTAATGTAGCAGTTACATGATTAAGATTACGCCTAAGCAGGTGATAATGTAGCATTTTAATGATTAATATTACGCCTAAGCAAGGGGTAATGCATCATTTTTACCATTAAGATCATGCTTAAGCAGGGGGTAATGTAGCATTTTAATGATTAAGATCTCTTTTCTTTTGCACAAACATGTAATCACTTGCAAAGTGATTGATATGTAGTTCAGAAAGATAACACATGAATATTTTCACTCATGTAGAAATATGCTTGCTGGGCGAGTAGAAAACTTGCATATCACCATATAAAATTTCACATCTCAGTCAATTTCTTGTCTATTCTTTTGACTACTATATAGGATTGCATACTGCGAACATAAAATTTCATCTGATCCAGATTCAAGAATATCCAATCTGGCATTTGTCTATCACTATGTGTAAACTTTCGTACTAGATGTGTCTATTTGTGAAAAAGATGAATATTAATGAATAAATTATATTCTGCAGATCTTCAACACAGCATTGATTTAAAATAGTTGATGGAGCAGTTAGTCAAGTTGCATGCGATCCTCACATCATCGGACTATATTTAGTACCGAGTCACTCAGAATGCAACACTGTATAACTCCACAGAATAGTATCACAAATAGATGAGAAATTTATTTGTTTGAGTTACTCTGAATTTTTTAATTTGGAGAAATATTCTAAGGAATTCTTTAAATATTGACCAATATGTTTTACTTGTAACCTTATTATTTGTATGAAAATAATGTTTTCAAAGATTATTATCTATCAAAAATTTGTATTATTTTGATTATATGGACTACTGTTCTCATTTTGTATGTAATTCTCACAACATTTCGGCCGATGTAACCTCATTTCCGTCAGCCATGACCAAGTGGATGTTTTAAGTAATTCGTAATCGTATTCGGAGTATCGCTCACACTGATGATTGAACATTTAACCTGAACTAAACAAACAGCATTGGATGTTATTCTAACTATGTTTCGCTGAATGAATCTTGTCACACTCGGAAATCTGTACAGAATTTTGGACGGACCGACTGGAGTAGCTCGCGTTTATTCTGTCAGCCATCACAAGGTAGAAGTCTCAAGTAATTCGTAATTGTATTCTTAGTATCGCTTGCACTGAAGATTGAACATTCTACCTGCACTAAACACAGAAGACTGTTTAACTATCATGACCCGAATATCTTAGTATGGATGCAGATATTACGAGGTAGAATCTGAATTGGAACAAATACATGGAAGATACTGCCCAGGCTGCTGCAAGGAAGGTTGTTTTATTTTACCGAGTGGGCCAAATTGTCTGGTTAGAGATTTTCGTTGGTGAAATTCACTGTTAGTCAAATACTATGCCTGTCTGTTTGCAGATTATATTAATAAGCGATAATGAAAATAAACATTTGCTCATAAGTAATTGAAATAAAAGTTGAAACAATATTTTATTTTCCTTTTTGTTTGTAACTTTAATGGGGTCCTGATAGCTGTGCAGTTTCAGTCATTTTTGTTTAATTATAAGATTTTAATACAATTATTAGAAATAAGCAAATTCAATTATTAGAATGTAACTATTAAGTGAAAACTCATAAACTTCATCAATAAAATGTCTTTTCAGCAATTAATTTGACAAAGGTAACTGCATGTCAACAAGTAAAAAAACTATTGAGCATGTATTAACTGTTTAGAAACAAGAAACGAAAACGAAGTTGTTTTCATTTCTTCAGCATAAAAACACGGTTTTCTCAGATAATACTTAACAAGTTTTAACATTTCACATCAATCTTCTAGACTTTTAATATATTCATATAGTGACTTCATAGAAATGCAGAGTGCAAAGAAACTTGTGTTGCAATTATTTTGATCATTTTCACAGATGTGACTGAGCTTTCAGGGTTTACTTAAGAGTGTCCTTATAAATCCCTCTGTACAGAAGGACCGAACTCATTCGAGCATGGTGTCTAGTATGCACTATATGTCTCATGTAATTTTTAAAAATCAAATTATTAGTTACATATATATCTGAGTGTTTATTTTAGAAGCTTCCCCACATTTTAAACGTTGATTAAATAAAGCAGTGAAAAATACTATTTTTTTGCTGAATGAGCCACTTAATTATGTTATAGTTTCTTTGACTGGATAACAGGAGTAGAATTGTGCTGGGCTGATTGAGCATTGAGTTTAATGTTATTAGTTCATTCATGCGTTCATTTCGTGTGAATCAGATGATTCTGGTGTTGCCATTGGTTTCTCCAATATCTTTCAAGTTAGAATTCTTTCTAGAAAGACATCGGGTACTTACGGAAAGGATTGTTTCTAAGTATTTCTTTGGAACTTTTTCATTAACCCAGTTGCTTGTACAACAACCGGTTTATTTCTTTCAGAGACCATGTTGTTTTGAAATCATTCTTGAGATCCTGGTAGTTTCTTGTCATGATATTGGTGAAATTTCATGCTCTTAGATGTGAGAAAATCTGTCAAACTGCCTCTCTCCGCAGATTTTCCAATGGAGGTGCTTACATATTTTATTGTGGCACATTGTAAAGGACATATTCGAATAAGATCTTGCATTAGGTTGTGCGGGCTCTCAATCAATGAATGGCAAAACATTAACTGGCCATTTGTTTCTAGGTCAGTTATTTTTTATTTAATTTATTTGTGAGTAAGCCTTGGTTATGTCCGGCTATAATAAGTCGTTTTCATCCAATTTTTTAATATATTCTTGGTTAAGTTCATCCTGCTCTATTATGTTGTTTCAATCCTTGTTTTCTTACTTTTTTATTGAGTTTGTTGGGATCTCCCCTGTGTGAATTTTCAGATATCTGTTTACATTATCACTTTTATTAAATGATTTAACACAAATATGACAAAAAAAATAAAGTTTCTCCCCTTTTTTAATTTTTCTCATCTTTCCGTTTTTGCTGGAGATGGGGCATCCTACCGGATGCCAGACATTCACCGGCTATTTGAGACACTCCAAGAATAAAGTTTCTCTTTTTTAATTTTTATTTTCATTTTCTTACATTTGCTGGGGACGAATCATTCTTCCAAATGCCATACAATCACCCACTATTTACAGACTCAAACCGAGAGCTCTTTTCAGGATTCTGGCTGTTCTTTTGAGTGCGGTTATACAGATTTCTCTTGCACTTGGTTCAGCAGGTATACTTGCTCTCCAGTGTGGGTATGCATGTGCACTTTAATTCACGTTTTATTTACCACAAATTTCCCAGAAACTTTACAAGAATAAAGTTTCTCATAATGTTTAATTTTACTTCAGTCGAAGTTATCAGAAATCAAGGGGCCCCTTCCTGGGGCTAACACTTTATCTCTATATGAGATACATAGATACCCGAGTATTCTATTAAAATTCTCCTTTATTTCTCAAGCATTGAGTTAGTAAAAAAGTTAAGAATAATTTCTTCTCTCCCCAACTGACCAGTCAATATGTCATAGTATATCTTTCTTGTACCACAAATTTAACAAGAATAAGGTTCCTCCCTTTTTTATCATTTTAATTCAGTTTATTTAAAAGGATCGAGGATAAAACTTGATTTCCCTATGAGTAAAATTTATATCAGAGGGCTCTCTTAAGGATTGATGTTGTTCCTTTTAGGGCTGCTATCTGTACTTCCCTACAATTTGGTCTTCCGGGGATTGCGTCTAAGTATTTTCTTAGATTTTGTTTTCACTAGACCAGTTGCCCCCAATACAACCGGTATGAGGCTTATTTCCTTGTAGGACCATGTTATTTATTATGTTTATTTCATCGATGTTATTTTAAAGTCATTTTTACGGTCTTGGTATTTGGTTATTTGTTCCCATTCGGCTCTATTGAGGCCATGGTCGTTTGAGCAGTTTTTTTCTGGGTTGTTCTAGATGACAATGTCTGGTTTGATGGCCTTGCCTTTTATGTATCTGCCCACCTGGATGTCTCTATCATAGAACACTGTCACTTTTCCATTCGATGTTATGGATGAGGGTTCATGTTCTCAGATGTTCAGTGATCTTTCAAGCTGCATCTCTCCGCAGATCTTCTAATTCAGGTATTTACATACTTTGTTGTGGCGGGCAGTGTAATGGCCATCAGCCAAAAGGATCTTGCATCCAGACATTAGGTGGCTTGGACTTTCAATAGCCGAACGGCAGAACCTGCACTGATCATTTTCTTGTAGACCCGCAATTTTCTAAAATCCATTCGTAAGTAGGCCTTGGTCTTGTGCAGCTATTAGTATCCGTTCCTCATCAAACGGGGAGTTGCCACTCTTGAGCCATTGTAATGAAGCATCCTTGTCGATATAGATTTGGTTAATGAACTTTCCTGCTCTTTTATTATGTCGGCATCCTTCTAGTCTGGTCTTTAGCTCCTTTTTCGTGTACTCCTCCCTCTTCTTGCGCGCCATCAGGGTTGCTGGGTTGTTATAATCTTTGCTAGTGGTTTCCACTGAAATTATCAGCTAGTTTTGTTGTTGAGGTCTTCTGAGGAAGGTATTGGGTGTGATGTTCATTCACCATTTTCATTTTTTTATCACAGTAGCTCTTTATATATTGTCCCACACTGACCATTGAGGCTCGGTAGGCATGGCTGATCTCAATGAGGCCCAGACCACCTTCTCTTCGCGGTAAGTACAGCCTGTACATACACTGATGTCGGTAAATGACTTTATTTTGTGCTAGCATTTTCCGAGTTTTTGTATCCAGGTTATTGACGTAGCATTGTGGCCAATCGATAATGCCGAACCCGTAGGAAACGACAGGTATTGCAAGTTGGTTCATGGCAGTTATTTAATTTTTATGAGAGTTCTGATGTGAGGATTTTTTCAGGCGCTTTATATATTCTCCCTGTACCTTCTCTCATCTTTCCGTGCTCAAGCGTCTCATTCTTCTCTACTCCAAGGTATTTATAGACAGCATCTTCTCCTAGGTCTTCAATAGAGCCAGTGTTAATATTAAGATGTTCTGATGCTGTCTTTTTCCCTTTCTTTATTGTGCATTTAGCACATTTTTCGAATCTAAACTCCATGCATATGTCTTCTGTGTAATTTTTTACAATTTCTATCAGAGAGACTAGTTGTTTCTCAGATTCTGCATAGAGTTTGAGATCGTCCATTAAGAGGAGATGATTTATTCTTTTATTTTCATCCTTCTTTCTGCCTCGGCTAAGGTTGTATCCAGCATTGGATCGTTTTAGTAGCTTACTCAGTGGATCCATTGTGAGGCAAAAAAGAAGCGGTGAGAGGCTGTCTCCTTGGAATATTCATCTCTGAATCTTAACGTTTGGAGTCTGAATTTTTCCTTCCATATGGTGAAGCGTGATTGATGTGTGCCATCTGGTAATTTGCATTTGGAGGAATGACCTAATATCTTCGTGGACATTGTACAAGTCCAAACAGCGGAGTATCCATGAGTGAGGTATACTATCAAAGGCCTTTATATAATCAATCCAGGCCATTGAGAGGTTTCTCTGCCTCTTCTTACAGTCCTCCAGGATTGTTCTGTTTACAAGGAGTTGGTCTTTTGTGCCAAGTCTTTTCCTGGTACATCCCTTCTGCTCACTTTCAAGGTAGTCACCGGCAGCTAGATGTTCATATGTTGCATCAGCAATAATCCCTGTTAGCAGCTTGTATGTTGTAGTTAGGCAGCAGATAGGCCTGTATTTGTTAACCAAATGGGTCTCCTCACTTTTGGGAATAAGGGACGTGTTGCCTACAGTAAGCCATTCCGGTGGCTCCTCATCACCAGTGATGATTCTATTGAATGCCTTGGCATAGTGATGATGAAGTGCTGTCAGTTGTCAATTCCTGGGGTCTTGAAATTACTATACTGGGCTACTTTCCTGCAGACAACTTCTTTGGTAATTTCAAGGGCTGGCATCTTTGGTTCCTCCTTGTTATCCTCTTTAATGGTGTTGATCCATTCTTTTTCCTGGTGTTGTTTGGGGTCCTCATAGAGTTGCCTCCAGTAGTTTTCAACTTCTTCTTGGGTAGGTGGAGAGCAGACTTTTATTTCGTTACCTATTAGGCTCCGATACACCATCCTGGGATTAGTTGCAAAGAGTTGGTTTATTCTTTTTGACTCATATTTTTTTGTTTTGTTTTTTATTTGTGCAGCTAAGGCTTTTATTTCAGCTTGATGTTCTGCTATCTTAGCTCTAAGCTGCGGTGGGTTTTGAAGGGAATACTTTGTTTTAAGTTTCTTCACCTTCTTTTTCAATTTGTCGCCTGTGTGTTTACATGTCAGAAAGGTAGATATTTGAGCGGTTTCTTTTCTCAAATTATCCATCTTTTGTTGGAGTTTTCTCTTCCAGGCTAGCTCATAAGCTTTGCTCTTCAAGTTCCCCTCTTTTTTTTCTATCTTGGTGCTGGGGTAAAAGTTTTGATTGCATGAACCATGCTGCCCCAAAAGTTGCATGGTTTATCTCACTTAGAGATGCATTCTTTGGTACGATCCTTGTAAGGGCATCATTAACCCTTGTGGCAAGGGTCTTAGAGACTTTATTACTGTTGATTTTTACCAGTCTTGGTCGATCTCCAACTGACAGGCCTCGTGTTACTTCTATCATGTTTGCCAGCTCTTCCTCCAGTTCCATCTGGTCTGTATCCAGTGCCTCTTGTTCAGGCAGGGCATTGTGTTGGCTCTTTTGCCCAGGGTGGTGTTCTTCTTCTTCACACATGCCTGTAGAGGCGACCCTTGAAACGAAGGCACATTGTTTAGTGGCCTGCTTTCTTTGGGGCACATCTGCTTTGTTGGTGCTAGGCTTGGGCTCGGTGTTTTTATGTCAGGTAACTGGGTCAGTGAAGATCTTGTTCTGCTGCCCTTTGATTGGGCCTCACAATACCCCGGCACAGGGAAGGGGTTGCTGATTGGGCAAAGCTTATCTTCAACCATCTCACGGATATCTACTTTCATCTTAGAAATTTGGTCCGTGGAGAAGGCATTGCTTTTCAAGAAATTGGACTTTTGACATGTGAGTTTTTCCTTCACAATGTCCTTCTTGCTTGGGCAGTGGTGTTTGAAAATCTTTTGCCATTCCTTGCATCTTTCTGATAGTTTTTGATGCTTTGTTTTGGCATACTCCATTGCCCATATAAGCACCCATTTTTCCTCCCTGCTCCATAGGGTTTGGGCAAATTCACTTCTGTTTGTCTTTGTGAAGTCAATGATCGCTTCACCAACAGCTTCTGCTTCGATTGTATCTTTCTCATCTTTTGGGAGATATTTATATATATGTGATACAATCGAAAGCAGATTTTTAGTAGTAGTTTTGGTTAGTTTTTCCCTCGGTAGGGCATACGTTCTTATTTGAGCCTCGAATATATCTTTTTTCTTTCTTCCCCACTTCTCATACCTTGAATAGGCGAAGCAGTGGAGAATAATTTTCTTCTCCTCAATTGACCACTTGACTTGACTATAATTTCTTTTTCTGGTGGTCATTGTTTGGTTTTGCCGGATTCCAGGACCAGAATTGGGCTGGTCTGGTGGAGTGTCCAGTGGAGTGGTGTTGCTTGTGGTAACATCACTAGAAGAAGGTACACCGTTGTTTTCCTCATATGACCCAGTGCGTAGCCGTTCTGAGGGGATCTTTTTATTCTGGGCGACATCCTGCCAGTTTGTAGTATTTTGTTTTATTTTCATTTTCATTTTAATTTGAATATTTGGTCAGGGTTTACTTCAGATGGGAAGTGTCCTCATGTCAGGATTTCTGACAAACCCCTGTGCAGAGAGACCTTAGACACTCGAGGACAGTGTCTAGTAGGCATTCAAGTTCTTTCCTGTCTAGTAGGCATTCAAGTTCTTCCCAGTAGGCATTCAAGTTCTTTCCTGTCTAGTAGGCATTCAAGTTCTTTCCAGTAGGCATTCAAGTTCTTTCCAGTAGGCATTCAAGTTCTTTCCTGTCTAGTAGGCATTCAAGTTATTTCCTGTCTCGTAGGCATTCAAGTTCTTTCCAGTAGGCATTCAAGTTCTTTCCTGTCTAGTAGGCATTCAAGTTCTTTCCAGTAGGCATTCAAGTTCTTTCCTGTCTAGTAGGCAATCAAGTTCTTTCCTGTCTAGTAGGCAATCAAGTTCTTTCCAGTAGGCATTCAAGTTCTTTCCAGTAGGCATTCAAGTTCTTTCCCTTTTTTTCATTTTAATTTAGTTTATCTAAAGAGATCAAGGGGCCTACTCTTGAGGCTAACACTTGATTTCCCTATGAGTAAAATTTATATCCGAGGGCTCTCTTAAGGATAGATGTGGTTCCTTTTAGGGCTGCTATCTGTACTTCCCTACAATTTGGTTTTCCGGGGATTGTTTCTAAGTATTTACTTAGATTTTTTTTTCACCAGACCAGTTGCCCCCACTACAACCGGTATGATGTTTATTTCATCGAGGGACCATGTTATTTTTAGATCATTTTTGAGATCTTATTATTTTGTTATTTTTCCCGTTCGGCTCTATTGAGGCCATAGTCATTTGGTTCGTATCTGTTTGTGGCACAATGAGCTTTTGGGGAGCTAAGTGCTCCCAATAATATGCGTAATATTCGTAAGCCTTATGCCAAACTTTCACTAAAATTTCGGGAAAGCTTGAGAGTTCAACAAAGAGATTGTAACACATCGTTCCGTCGGCACAAAAGTCTGGCAAGACATGTCCCCTGCCAAAACAGATGTACCACATTGGTGCCGGTCCCAAGTTGTACACCGCTAACAAAGCAGCTTTGCCACATTGTGACTTTGTTACACAACAAACAAACTTTCGCAACCACAATTAAAAAAAAAACTATCCAAAGAAAAACGCACGGACACAATCCCCCCCCCAAAAAAAGCCACTTCTGACCGGAACGACCATCCCAACATTAGCAGAAAAAAATACAACACACCGTAAAACCACAAAAGCAAAGGTAGGTGACCATTTTCTTTTACTCTGAAATTGTTGGTAAATAATTTATAACATTTATTTGTGTACAGAGCTTTTTTGTTTACCGTCTGCTACTAAAATAATAAAAAAAGAGAAATTGACAAAATGGCTAGCACTAATCACACCCCCTTAAATAGAGTGTTCACAGGTGGATCGAAGATCCCAATATTTACTTAAGGCCATGACTAGCTGCTCTGAAAAAGAAAGGGCGGGTTTATAACCTAACCCAGAGCTAGTGAATCTGGCATATAACTTTTCAAGCGGTCTACCTTCGGAATGGATCGGAGAATATCTCGACGACCATCCGAATACAACCAGTAAAGACCTGCTTGATGAGTTAGCGGCACAGTATGGTGAGGTTATAAATACCACCGATGCTGCTATGGCCCTAATTAGAATAAGGCAAAATCGAGGTGAAGCACTTGCTAACTTAGGTAATAGGATGAACCGACTTGCTAAGTTAGCATACAGGGATGCAGATATGAGGGAAAGTTCAGCTGTGCAATTGCACCTAGCTGAATTTTTTATATATGCTTTAATTAACCCCTTCATTATAGAGGATGTGGCCAGATCCAATCCAACAACATTATCGGAGGCTTTGTCTGCTGCAGGACAAAGTGAAAAGCTCTACGAGCGAATCTGAAGTGGCTACGGAAAGGAACAAGCTTATCTAAATGATAGCTTATTCAAAGGCGTTCACTGGCAGCAGGGACCTAGGGGGCCTCTAATAGATTTAGGATACGCAAGACCGAATTCTACAGCGAGGAACCGTCAGAGAAAACCCATGGTTGCTACAGTTGTAGCAAAGCCACAGACGCTGTAAGGAGTAAGGTTACACTTTGGCGAAATCTACAAGACCACCGCGAGGGCATTTTAGCCATAACAGGCTAGAACAGGACTGCCCATGGTCATCTAAGGGAGAAGTAAATAACTTCAACCCAAGAAAAAGAAAGACCAGGGTACCCTCGCAAACCACACATCACCACCGGCATGAACCGACGCCGGTTACCCGAATATGTAACCATGTTAAGTCCTCAAAAAAAGAAGGACCCCGGCGAAATATGAACCCCAAAGGGCATGGATGTCAGGGAGGTGATAAAAGCGGTTCAAAACAGGCCCACCAAATACATGATACATTAACAAAAGAAACTAGAAAGGAGCCCAGGGAAGCAAACTCCCTCAACAAGGCTCCGGAATGGGTTTTATGGTGAAGATAAGGGGCCGACCGATAAAAGCCCTGATCGACACTGTATCAGAGGTTTCGCTCTCCAAACATCAGTTTTTGAGGAATTAAAATTGGAAAAACGAGAACTGAAGAATTCGCATCTAACCGTTGTACTTGCAAATGGACAAAAGATGGTTCTCAAAAATATGGCTCACTTACCAGTTAAAGTGAGGAAGCTAAAGGCTTCGTCAAGGTTATACATCACTCCAGACTTGGATCAGGAGTTGATCTTGGGCGCAGACTGGTTGGAAAGAAATCGAGCCCAAGTAACCTTAAACCCTAACCTATTGAAAGTTAAAGGGGTGACAATATTGGAATTATTAAGCGGAGTGAATTATAAGTGCCCTGTGATTGGATGAAAGTCAGCCAATCGCAGACAACTGTTTCATTCACAGCAGAAAACACTGGAGAGCGCCGATTTGAAAACCTCGGCCTCTTTGATTCCAGCAGCCCAGCAGGGAACACCGGTTTGCCTTTAGCTGCGTCGGGCTTCCCCTTTTTTTAGCATACGTTTACGCACATATGGCCTAAATGATAAGGCCCTTTCGAACATTTTAGGCTAATCCACCCGTTCCGGGAGCCTCCATTCTTTCTACACTTTGCGTGTGCACAGTTCCCTTTTTCTGCCTAAAGAAGCCACTTACAAGGGCAATCCAGTGTGACCTGAAGGAATCCTGTTAAAAGATGACTGGCATTTCAGTGAGTCCGCAAAAGACACTTCTTTTGCAAACAACTCTTCCTTCTCTTCTTTTTCTCCCTCTTTTTATATAAATATTTTTCTCAATCTATATACGTTGTTTGTCTTCTCTCTTCTTGTCCGGTCACGTACATTGCCGCCAAGTTCTCTTCCAGCGGACTTGAGGCTTCGTCCTCAATTTTCAGCGGGAAAAATCCCAACATTTGGCAAAAGAAGTAATGCCTTTACTTTGGCATTATTAAGATAACTTTTATTCGCATTTTGCGAGCGTGAACTCTTTCGCATTTCGCAGGTTAAATCCTGCGTGGAAGTAGAAGATCATAAGGCTTAACGTGACGTGGCTCGACTTGAAGGAGATGATTTGTCTTTTGCTTAAAAACTAGATTTGCCTTTTTCGTATTTTTGTTTGTTTTCCCTTTGGTGCTTGTGGTGTATTCATTCAATAGCTTTCGCTACTTGTTTTAAGCCTGTGTGTTTACAGTTTTAAAAGTTACAAACGGTGTTATACGGTCGCCCGGTGTAACGTATAAAAAGTCCCTTAGAAGAGGTGTTCCTCTTTCCTTACCGTGGCATTATGACCCACTTTAGAGATTTAAAAGGCGTTAAATCATTATTGTTCTCGCGAGAGTCCCTTAAAAGGAAAATCACCTCCGAATTGGATATTATGATACGTAAGGATTCCCTTAACAAATCTTATTTCGTAAGACAGCAAGAGGTGATTAGCAAATGGATGTCTGACTTGGATTCAGCAAACAATAAGATAAGTGAAGTTTGCTATAAAGCAGATATTGTCTTGGAGAACAGTGGTTTGCTTGAGTCGGAAGTTAAAGAGGCCGAATTTATTTCGTATGTGTCTGAGAAAATTTCGGATATAGAAAATATGATATCGGTTCCTTCTCTCCCTGCCTCCATCTCTCCTGTTCAAAATGGCGCTACAGAACAACACCTGTGTATACATACGTGCCGAAAATACAATGCTCGAAATTTTCGGGAGAGGTGTTAGGGAAATTTGAATTCAAGTATTTCTTGGCTCAATTTGAGAATTGTGTCACCTCGGTTAAAAACAAAAGGGTGAAGCTTTCTCCCTTAAAAGGTTTTTTGACCGGCTACGCTTCACAGTTGATTTCTAACCTCTCTCTTGAGGACGACAACTATGACGTAGCCATTGAGTTGTTAAAAATAATTTTTTGGACGTGCCTTTCATTATAGATGAAATATTTAGGCAGATATTGGACTATAGTCCCAAATTTGATCCAGAACTTACAAATGTAAGGAAATTTTTATCTGGTGTCATGGCCGATTTATCGGAATTAAAATCCTCATTTGACTTGGATTTTTTTAATGAAAATTTTCCCGGCTTTGAGTTAATGAGCCATATTATTTTTGCCAAATTGCCTCCAATTTTTCAGAAGGAGGTAATTAGAAAGTTTAACAACAACTATCCAAAAATCAATCAGATGTTTGATAGTTATAACGAGGTTATAAAAACCTTACAAAGAACTAGGCAACCCAAAAATAATAATACTATTCATCACCGTCAAGATAGAGTTAAGTCACGGCAGGAATATTTTAAGAGCAATGTTTACAAACCCAGTGCTTCTACATTGGAAAATTTTACTACAGGGGCCAGCAAGTCTATTACCCACTGTAGACTTTGTACCGTCAACGGACACCTCATGGGTCGTTGTGTTAGGTACTCCTCCTATGAATCTAGGCGTTCCAGATGCAAGGAACTTGATATCTGCCTTCTTTGTGCAGGCGGAAACCATAAAACGGATAGCTGCCCCGGCCAGAAAAATAAGTTGCCACATGCATGCAAATTTTGCAAATCTAGAACTCATATAAGCCCTCTATGCAAACAGTCCTTTAATAATACACATATGTGTACGAACACTGGCATACGAGAACAGACTTACATTTTACCAGTTATGGCCATTACAATCTCGAAAGGGAAACGTAAACATAAATTCAACTGCCTTTTTGATACAGGGAGTCAAAGAACTTATTTCTGTAGGCAGGTGATAGACAGATTGGGGTGTGATGAGTCCTTCCTCTCTCCAGTGGAATATGATGTTAGGACCTTCCTAGGGTCTAAGAAAAAAGGTTGAACCAAGTCGTAGTGAGTGTTGAGGTAAATAAGGGAAATTCCTTGTCCCTACCTGTTCTTATCGACGATGAGTTTAACATGAATCTCAGGTTTGATAATTTCAAATCTGTTAAAAGCAACTTGACTAATTTGAAATATAAGTTGGCTTTTCTGCATGAAACAAGTGACATACGAGTTCATGGCCTTTTGGGTGTCGATGTGATTCAGTTCATGAAAAATATTAAAATGGTGGACTGCATGAGGGGCTCTGCTTGGGAGTTTCCTACAGGCATTTCTCCCCTAGGCAACAGCCAACATTTTTTGTATGATAATCAGATCACCCCTCCTGAATCACAGGGGAGAGGTCTTCAACATAATTATCATGCCATGGTGTCTGAATATTCTTCATGCTCAGACACTAGAGTCAATTTTGTTCTGAACCCCAAAAAGACTTACCCTGACCCCTTCGCTGAAATTTTCGAAGAAAGTCAGGTATAAAGGAATTTAGAAAAATGTTCGATGTGGATTCCCTGGGCATACCACGGGAAGATATTTCTGACTATGATAAAAGGAAGATAATGGAGTTTGAAAACTCCATCGAATTTAGGGACAGTACCTATCATATTGAACTCCCCTGGCACGAGGACAAAATAAAGTCTGTACCTTCTAACCACAGAGTTGCTCTATCTGTGTTAAACAGAGTTGTTAACAAACTAGAACAACAAAAATTACTTGAGGATTATGTGGAGGTATTTTATCAGCAAGAGCGTGAGGGTATCATTGAACGCTTTGATGTAGCACCTGAAGATTTTTCAAGGCATGTTTGGATACCCCATGGGCCTGTTTTCAAGACAGAGGAGCAGACCACTACAAAGATTAGACCCGTTTTTAATTGCTCCCTAAAAACTAATGGGAAATGCTCCCTAAATGAGGCTGCTTATCCTGGCATACATCTAATGGGAGATATGCTAGAGTTACTGTTACAGTTTAGGTCCAATAAGTATGTAATGTTGGCCGACATACGTAAAGCCTTTCTTATGATTAAGCTGAGGTGCCTCAAGTATCGTAACAGATTTTGTTTTTATGAAGGAGGGTAATAGGCTGGTTTGTTTTAGGTATACCACGATCATTTTTGGGTTTAACGCCAGCCCCTTCATCTTAAACTTTATAATAAAGCACCATGTGTGCAAGTTTCCCTCTGATTCCTGTACTGAGATGTTGAAGGAAAATGTCTATGTCGATAACCTGATTAAGGCTGGTAACTCTGCTGAGGTGTTATCGGATCTATATGTTAAGGCCAACAACCGTATGGAAAAAGGTAATTTCAACCTTAGATCGTGGAATACGAATTGTGAAAAACTTAAAACCCTAATGATAAAGGACCAAAAATTCGTAGAGCACGGTTGTGAACTCGAAAAGGTTTTGGGGTATAAGTATTCCACGCGTGAAGACACTCTTCAGATTGCAGGGTCCCCTATTGATCCATCGGTTAACACTAAGAGGGGCGTATTATCCCAAATAGCAAGGGTTTTCGATCCCCTATCCTTGTGTTTGCCTGTTACAATCAGAGGTAAAATGCTCTTGAGAGACTTGTGGTCTCAAAAATTGGCCTGGGATGATGCTGTGCCGGAAGAATTTCTGACCTTATGGTCTGCCTTGGCACGTGATCTGTCCCAACTTGACTCATTGCGGTTCCCCAGATTTGTAGTCAGTGAGGACTGTCCTGCTGATTTATATATATTTTGTGATGCCTCCAAGGGAGCTTACGGGTTTACAGTTTATTGCATACAAGGCGGGGAGTCCCACCTGGTATTTTCAAAAGCTACGGTGGCTCCTATGAAACCTAAAAGCTTGCCCACACTTGAACTGTTGGCTGTGTTCCTGGCCATCAAGTGTTTTCCCCCTCTGTTGAAGGCTTACTCCAAAATTAAGATTGGAGACGTTGTGATATCAGTGGATGCACAGGTTGTGTTGTCATGGCTCTTGTCAGACAACATTAAAACCAAGAATCTGTTTGTAAGAAACAGACTTAGGGATATCCAACAAATGATAGAAGAACTAAAGGAAAAGAAATCCTTATCTGTAAAATTCAGATATGTTCCTACAGAGCATAACCCTGCCGACTTGCTCACAAGAGGGATAACTTTGGAAAATCTCAGACAGAATTTAAACCGTTGGACGCGGGGGCCTGAATGGCTCAGTAAAAGTCCCATAGAATGGCCGTCCAGTGAACTTCAGTGCCTAAGTTCACAAAATAAGTCCATTGTGCAATCCACTTCTTTGAATTGCACTGTAACCAAAGTTGAACCTCAACCGGTGGTACCGTTCAATAAATTTTCTGACTTCAATAAATTGGTCAAGGTTACCGCCAATATCTTTAGGATCCGTAATAAGCTAAAGCAATTAGATCAGGACCCTAACGATGATGCCAAAATTTATCTGCTTAAGGTAATGCAACTACAAAGCTTTCCTGCAGAATTTGCTTATCTTCAATCTCCTCTAGGTAAAAAGGTACCTGAACTGGTAAAGAATGTGAATCTATTCATAGATCAAAGGGAGATAATCAGGACCAAGGGTAGAATGGGTAGAACCACTACCTATGACTATGAGGTTATAAACCCCGTTCTATTGGCTAAGGATCATGAGTTGACTGTACTTATTGTTGTGGAATACCACAAAAGATGTAAACATTTAGGCATTCAGTCAACATTGAACAAAATCCGCCTTTCAGGATTTTGGATATTCAGGGCAAGACAGGCCGTCAAAAAAGTTATTTCTAGGTGTGTCTTGTGCCAAAAGTTTAATAATTTAGCGTTTAAGTATCCTAAGGTTACCAATCTGACCAAACAGCGCGTCAATCTCATTAAACCTTTTTTACACACTGGGATTGACTACACCGGACATGTTTGGATAAAGGGTGATCAGGGGGTTACTAAAATGTATATGCTCATATTTACTTGCCTCAACATTAGAGCAGTACATATAGAGCTGATTAAAGACATGAGTACCCACTCATTTATTCTGGCTCTGATCAGATTCACGAATATACATGGGATTCCATCTCATATTTACAGCGACAATGCCAAATCATTTATAGCAGGCTGTAATCTTATGGGGGAAGCCTATGCCTCCTCGGAGTTCAGTGAACACTTCCAGGTGTATAATATCAAGCATATCAGAATATCTCTATATGCTACTTGGGTTGGGAGTACATGGGAACGCATGATCAGAACTATTAAATCATGTTTGTATAAAACGATTGGTCGTTCCCGTATTAATTATTTCGACTTCCTCACCGTAATCTCAGATGTTCAGAGTGCCATACACCAAAGACCTCTCACTTATAGATGTTCTTCGGATTCAGGCCTCGAAGTAATTACTCCCAATT
The DNA here is from genome assembly GCA_963556195.1 of Sepiola atlantica. NCBI lineage: Eukaryota > Metazoa > Mollusca > Cephalopoda > Sepiida > Sepiolidae > Sepiola > Sepiola atlantica. The sequence goes on from CAUVYP010001106.1 coordinate 769,503, forward strand.
GCTTCCTTCGTCCTAATGCTAACTTGGGACTCGCACTGAAGCTGGATGATCAGGATGTTTGGAAATCTGATCCTCCTTCAAGATTAGATGTAATCAGATCCATTGAAGTTCGTGACTCTATGTTGTCCAGATTCCGCGAGCTTTGGTATCAGGATTATCTACTCAGTTTGAGGGAGCAGTGTAGAGACTTGCACGAGGTTGATTTTCGAAACAAAATTAATATTGATGATGTTGTTCTAGTGAAGAACCCTGCTAAAACTAGACCATTTTGGCTCCTGGGAAGAGTTCTGGAGTTAATAGTGGGTGATGATGGCAAAGTTCATTCCGTAAGGGTAAAAAGAGGTGACGGCTCTGTTCAGATTCATTCCATCAAGTTGTTGTATCCACTGGAGCTGTCATTGACACATGCTCACCACCCTAATACTGTTCATAGCTCAGATCCACCTGGTGAGGGGGGAGCTAATACGTCTGAGTCAGTACAAATCGCAGATCCAGACACTACTTCTAGCCACACTTCGCAACGCCCTAGGCGAAACAGAGGAATCAAGGGAAAAGGCAACTCTCAGGACGACCCTTACATATATTACTAAGTTAATTATCAAAAAAAAACTTTTAAAAGGTTAAAATCCTAAATTGACTTAACTTGACATTTTCCTTCTTCTTTCCTCCCTTGGAGCCTTCCTTGTTGCAATTCTAAGAACAACCCATTGCATGGCAAATATGCCTCTTTTCAAAAAAAAATTCATTTTGTAAAACTTTGGCAAATTGTCTGCCCCCTTTTCAAAAACAATTCATTTTGTAAAACTTTGGCAAATTGTCTGCCCCCTTTTCAAAAAAAAATTCATTTTGTAAAACTTTGGCAAATTGTCTGCCCCCTTTTCAAAAAAAAATTCATTTTGTAAAACTTTGGCAAATTGTCTGCCCCCTTTTCAAAAAAAATTCATTTGTAGAACGTTGGCAAATTGTCTGTCCCTCTTTCAAAAAAAAATCATTTTGTAGCATTTTGGCAAATTCCTCCTTCTTTCCTTTGTCAGTAAAAACCTCCTTTCAACTGTGGCAAATTATGTTGCAATGATTATTGCAATTTTGCGTGAGGGGAGAATATTGGAATTATTAAGCGTAGTGAATTACAAGTGCCCTGTGATTGGATGAAAATCAGCCAATCGCAGACCACTGTTTCATTCACAGCAGAAAACACTGGAGAGCGCCGATTTTGAAACCCCGGCCTCTTTGATTCCAGCAGCCCAGCAGAGAACACCGGTTTTCCTTTGGCTGCGTCGGGCACCCCCTTTTTTAGCATATGTTTACGCACATATGGCCTAAATGATAAGGCCCTTTCAAACATTTTAGGCTAATCCACCCGTTCCGGGAGCCTCCATTCTTTCTCACCTTGCGTGTGCACAGTTCCCTTTTTCTGCCTTAAGAAGCCACTTACAAGGACAATCCAGTGTGACCTGAAGGAATCCTGTTAAAAGATGACTGGCATTTCAGTGAGTCCGCAAAAGACACTTCTTTTGCAAACAACTCTTTCTTCTCTTCTTTTCCCCCCTCTTTTTATATAAATATCCTTCTCAATCTATATACGTTGTTTGTCTTCTCTCTTCTTGTCCGGTCACGTACATTGCCGCCAAGTTCTCTTCCAGCGGACTTGAGGCTTCGTCCTCAATTTTCAGCGGGAAAAATCCCAACACCAAAGAGGGGAGGCAAAGCCTGGGAGGGTGGACCTCCTAGAACTGCACAGGACAACACCATAGACCGGCGGAATCAAGCCACGAAGGCCAAGACGATACCAGTTTATGGGGTGCAGTATCCATCGGAACAGATACTACACTTTGATCTTGGCCAAGTAGATAGAAACAAACATAAGTTAAATCTTTGCTGTAACTGTAAGGTTAACTAAGCATGAGCCGGCAAAATAACAACCCCCTCGTTATTCTGCCGGGACCGGCAAAATAACGAGGGGGTCGTTATTCTGCCGGTCTCGGCAGAATAGCCTATTCGTTAAAATATTGCGATAAATAAAATAATATTAATAATATTCACCAAACAGATCGGCCGGGTTTCGAAATGTTTTATTTAAATTCATCTCTCTTAAATTTTCTGCGAACCTGTCGTTTCGGCCGCCATCTTAAATGTTGACTTCCATTCGTCAATTTCGCAACGTATTAGTGAACACATCTTATATTCGTTTCTTTCTCGAAAGCAAATAAGTCATTCGGAAGCAGATTTTCAAACTAAAAGTAAGTATTACTTGAATTTTTGTCACAGTTCTTTTTTACAACAAGGCGCGTCTGAACCATTATGTTTCCATTTCGTTTTGAAATGTCGAAATGTTTCAACGTTCCAATTTTGCATGGAAACAAAGACAACCTCTCATTTTAAAACATGAGAAAAAAAATCAATAATTCTTAGTAAAATTTTCACGATTTATATAAAGTAAACAATCTTCATAATGGATGCATTTTTTATTTTATTTTGGTAACAAAGAAAAACACAGCAAATATCAAAAGCAGAAACGTTTTTTTTAGATTTTGATAAAATTGTTTTTTTTTTATTTCATAGAAATAAATTTAGACATAAACCTGTTCACACGTACTTATATACATCTATTTATTTACTTATATACATCTATTTATTTACTTATATACATCTATTTATTTACTTATATACATCTATTTATTTACTTATATACATCTATTTATTTACTTATATACATCTATTTATTTACTTATATACATCTATTTATTTACTTATATACATTTATTTACTTATATACATCTATTTATTTACTTATATACATCTATTTACTTATATACATTTATTTATTTACTTATATACATGTATTTATTTACCTATATACATCTATTTATTTACTTATATACATCTATTTATTTACTTATATACATCTATTTACTTATATACATTTATTTATTTACTTATATACATGTATTTATTTACTTATATACATCTATTTATTTACTTATATACATCTATTTATTTACTTATATACATTTATTTATTTACTTATATACATCTATTTATTTACCTATATACATCTATTTATTTACTTATATACATCTATTTATTTACTTATATACATTTATTTACTTATATACATTTATTTATTTACTTATATACATCTATTTATTTACTTATATACATCTATTTATTTACTTATATACATTTATTTATTTACTTATATACATCTATTTATTTACTTATATACATTTATTTACTTATATACATCTATTTATTTACTTATATACATTTATTTATTTACTTATATACATCTATTTATTTACTTATATACATTTATTTATTTACTTATATACATCTATTTATTTACTTATATACATTTATTTATTTACTTATATACATCTATTTATTTACCTATATACATCTATTTATTTACTTATATACATCTATTTATTTACTTATATACATTTATTTACTTATATACATTTATTTATTTACTTATATACATCTATTTATTTACTTATATACATCTATTTATTTACTTATATACATCTATTTATTTACTTATATACATTTATTTATTTACTTATATACATCTATTTATTTACTTATATACATTTATTTACTTATATACATCTATTTATTTACTTATATACATTTATTTACTTATATACATTTATTTATTTACTTATATACATTTATTTATTTACTTATATACATCTATTTATTTACTTATATACATTTATTTACTTATATACATGTATTTATTTACTTATATACATCTATTTATTTACTTATATACATTTATTTATTTACTTATATACATTTATTTATTTACTTATATACATTTATTTATTTACTTATATACATCTATTTATTTACTTATATACATTTATTTACTTATATACATGTATTTATTTACTTATATACATCTATTTATTTACTTATATACATTTATTTATTTACTTATATACATTTATTTATTTACTTATATACATTTATTTATTTACTTATATACATTTATTTATTTACTTATATACATTTATTTATTTACTTATATACATCTATTTATTTACTTATATACATCTATTTATTTACTTATATACATTTATTTACTTATATACATTTATTTATTTACTTATATACATTTATTTATTTACTTATATACATCTATTTATTTACTTATATACATTTATTTACTTATATACATGTATTTATTTACTTATATACATCTATTTATTTACTTATATACATTTATTTATTTACTTATATACATTTATTTATTTACTTATATACATTTATTTATTTACTTATATACATTTATTTATTTACTTATATACATTTATTTATTTACTTATATACATCTATTTATTTACTTATATACATCTATTTATTTACTTATATACATTTATTTACTTATATACATTTATTTATTTACTTATATACATTTATTTATTTACTTATATACATCTATTTATTTACTTATATACATTTATTTACTTATATACATGTATTTATTTACTTATATACATCTATTTATTTACTTATATACATTTATTTATTTACTTATATACATTTATTTATTTACTTATATACATTTATTTATTTACTTATATACATTTATTTATTTACTTATATACATTTATTTATTTACTTATATACATCTATTTATTTACTTATATACATCTATTTATTTACTTATATACATTTATTTACTTATATACATTTATTTATTTACTTATATACATTTATTTATTTACTTATATACATCTATTTATTTACTTATATACATTTATTTACTTATATACATTTATTTATTTACTTATATACATTTATTTATTTACTTATATACATTTATTTATTTACTTATATACATCTATTTATTTACTTATATACCTATATTTTTTTACTTATATACATTTATTTACTTATATACATGTATTTATTTACTTATATACATATATTTATTTACTTATATACATTTATTTACTTATATACCTATATTTATTTACTTATATACATTTATTTACTTATATACATATATTTATTTACTTATATACATATATTTATTTACTTATATACATATATTTATTTACTTATATACATTTATTTACTTATATACATTTATTTATTTGTTTATATACATATATTTATTTACTTATATACATTTATTTATTTACTTATATACATGTATTTATTTACTTATACACATCTTTTTATTTACTTATATACATCTATTTATTTACTTATATACATTTATTTATTTACTTATATACATTTATTTACTTATATACATCTATTTATTTATTTATATACATCTATTTATTTACTTATATACATCTATTTATTTACTTATATACATTTATTTACTTATATACATCTATTTATTTACTTATATACCTATATTTATTTATTTACTTATATACATTTATTTACTTATATACCTATATTTATTTACTTATATACATTTATTTACTTATATACATATATTTATTTACTTATATACATATATTTATTTACTTATATACATTTATTTACTTATATACATATATTTATTTACTTATATACATTTATTTACTTATACACATCTATTTATTTACTTATATACATTTATTTATTTACTTATATACATATATTTCTTTACTTATATACATATATTTATTTACTTATATACATTTATTTATTTACTTATATACCTATATTTATTTACTTACTTATATACCTATATTTATTTACTTACTTATATACATGTATTTATTTACTTATATACATATATTTATTTACTTATATCCATATATTTATTTACTTATATCCATATATTTATTTACTTATATACATGTATTTATTTACTTATATACATCTATTTATTTATTTATATACATCTATTTATTTACTTATATACATGTATGCATGTATACATTTATTTACTTATATACATCTATTTATTTACTTATATACATGTATTTATTTACTTATATACATTTATTTACTTATATACATGTATTTATTTACTTATATACATCTATTTATTTACTTATATACATGTATTTATTTACTTATATACATCTATTTATTTACTTATATACATGTATTTATTTACTTATATACATGTATTTATTTACTTATATACATCTGTTATATTATGACGGGCCCTGTATTTCAAACGGGTAGATTAACTAGCATCAAATAGCTAGTTTTGTTATTCGAAAAATAGGTTTTGTTTCTGGACTCAGAAATGAGTCAGAGAAGTGTTTGATTCAGGAATAGTCATAACAAATCTAGAGACCTGACGTGACCTTTGAGTCAGAGATCAGAGTGAGACGCTTTGTCCCCATATTTGTGCGTGGGAACTATGATTGCGTCACCACAGAGAACAAGAAATTAGTTTTTAGAATCAGTCTGTGCTTAGAAGCGAGAGTGTTCAGACCGGTTGTGAGTATGTAGCTGGAAAACGGGTAAGGCCCCGCTGTGGGAGGGCTAAAAGAAAATGGTGTGTTGAAGTAAAGAAAATAGCCCGAGTGAGAGAGAATCGAAGCCGGAATCCCCCTGACGACAACCGAACCGAGGAGTAAGAAAATGGTGTGTTGAGAATAAATAAAATTGTGTGAAATATCCCCTCAAGAAAATCAGTGTCTCGTGTGTTCCTTTGTCTGAGACATACTTCTTCCTTTGATCGAGACGACACAGTCAGCGAAGACTAGACGAATCACAGGCCAAGGAAGAGAATAGAAGTTAAGACGACACAGCGGCGAAGACTAGACGAATCACAGGCCAAAGAAGAGAACAGAAGAAATTAAGGTAACCTTTGAGATCTATTTGAGATTTGTTTGAGAACTTTTTAAAGACGTTAAGATACGTATAAATGAAAAGATTCGTAATTGAAAAAGGCCTGAGATGCCGTGAGAGGCCGTAATAGAAAAGAGGCCGTAATTGAAAAGGCCTGAGATGCCGTAAACGGTAGTGGTTTTAAAGAGGCCGTAATTGAGAGAGGACGTTAATTGAAAAAGGCTTGAGATGCCGTGAACGGTCGTGGTTTTAAGAGACGTTTAATGAAAAAGGCTTGAGATGCCGTGAAAAGATACGTGGTTTTAAAAAGGCCGGAAGGGCCGTAAGTTGACACGTGAAGTTTTAAGACTGTGTTTACGAAATTTATAGAGAAAAAGTGATATACAGTTCGAATTTTATGGAGTAAAATGATTATAAAGATGATTAGATGAAAATTGTATCATCGGAGGTGTTGGGGGGAGAGATTGAGATCGCTATTAATCCTCTCGTGAACGTTTCACGTGATTTTCGGCCGGTGAGGTGATTTTGGAGAATTGCCTCAGTCGGGAGGATTTCTGCCTGCAGTAATAAAGAAGTTCTCTCTCCCCCCCTTTGCTCTCGTTACGTTTAATGTGAGCGTGTATGCAACAACTATCAAATCGGTTGCCGTGACTTGCTATTTCCACAAGAAATAGGTTGAAACGAACCGCGTTACCACAACGGAAGTCTTGGGGTCCAGAAGCAAGCGAAGACAGAGAGAGAGAGAGTGATGTCATCGAACAGTGAGTACCTCGTATTTTTATGTTGGATAGATAAATTTTAGAAAAAAAAAAAAAAGGAACTCTTACGAAGTTAAAGTAATAGAAAAAGGAAGAAAAAAAAAAAAAAGGAACGAGACACGAGGGGAAAATTGTTGAGATACACAAAAAAAAAAAAAAAGACACATTTTGTTAAAATAAGAACGCACGCACACACAATTATTAGATTACGCAGAAAGAGATTTTGTTAATTGTTAAGATTCACAAAAAAAAGAAAGAGGAAAAAGAAAGACACATTTTGTTAAAAAAAGAACGCACGCACACACAATTATTAGATTACGCAGAAAGAGATTTTGTTAATTGTTGAGATTCACAAAAAAAAAGAAAGAGGAAAAAGAAAGACACATTTTGTTGTTAAAAAAAGAAAAGAAAGAGAAAAAGACACATTTTGTTAGTTGTTAAGATTCACAAAAAAAAGAAAGAAAAAAAAAAGAAAGACACATTTTGTTAAAAAAAGAACGCACGCACACACAATTATTAGATTACGCAGAAAGAGATTTTGTTAATTGTTAAGATTCACAAAAAAAAAGAAAGAGGAAAAAGAAAGACACATTTTGTTAAAAAAAGAACGCACGCACACACAATTATTAGATTACGCAGAAAGAGATTTTGTTAATTGTTAAGATTCACAAAAAAAAGAAAGAGGAAAAAGAAAGACACATTTTGTTAAAAAAAGAACGCACGCACACACAATTATTAGATTACGCAGAAAGAGATTTTGTTAATTGTTGAGATTCACAAAAAAAAAGAAAGAGGAAAAAGAAAGACACATTTTGTTGTTAAAAAAAGAAAAGAAAGAGAAAAAGACACATTTTGTTAGTTGTTAAGATTCACAAAAAAAAGAAAGAAAAAAAAAAGAAAGACACATTTTGTTAAAAAAAGAACGCACGCACACACAATTATTAGATTACGCAGAAAGAGATTTTGTTAATTGTTAAGATTCACAAAAAAAAAGAAAGAGGAAAAAGAAAGACACATTTTGTTAAAAAAAGAACGCACGCACACACAATTATTAGATTACGCAGAAAGAGATTTTGTTAATTGTTAAGATTCACAAAAAAAAGAAAGAGGAAAAAGAAAGACACATTTTGTTAAAAAAAGAAGAGGAAGAACGCACGCACACACACACACGCACAGAAACAATTGTTAAGACTTTGTAGGAAAAGTACATTCTAGTTAGAAAGAAAAGGACGATTTGCCGTAATTATGATTTTTTGTGTTGTGTTTTAAGAATTTGTTGCTGTAATTTTTTTTTCTGGTTTGTGTTGGTGGGGGACAAAGGCGAAACGGGCGAAAAAAGAAAAAAAACAAAAAACGAGGGAAGTATGTAATTGAGAAGGAGAGGAAGAATGGAAATGTTAAAAAGGGTGGATGTGCTGAAATGGCATGTGCACGCGAGGACGGAGTGTGCGTGTTAAGAAAAAAGAAAGAAAGAGTGTGTTGGAAAGAGAGAGACAGGGACGGAGAGAGCGTGGAAAGAGAGGGACTGATGTGCCACCCTGTGGCCGATGTCTTTTGTTTTTTGGAATGTGTGTGCGTCTTAAAAAGAGAGAGAGAGAGAGAAGAACTGAAATGTTAAAAGAGATTGTTTAAACAAAATGTGCGCGCGAGGTCAGAATATGCGTGTTAAAAAGAGAGAGAGAGAGAGAGAGAAAGAAAGCGCCCGTGGGTCTTGAAAACCGCTATGAGGTGTGCAGGAAAATGGCGGCGGCGGCGACGGGTGATCTGGTGGTGTCCGGGTTGGAGTTTGGCGACATGTCGGCCCGCCATGGTGTCGGGCGCTGTTCTCTTTTCCCTTTGTTTTTTGAATTGTATTGTATTGTGCTGTGGAGATGTGTTCTCCATTGGTTCTGTCGGTTTCGGTTTTATTTTTTTGTTGTTGTTGGGTGGAATGAATTTTATTTTTTGTTTTTTGATGTATTTTGATGTATTTTGATGTATTTGTTACATGGAGGATTCCGGGTTCCTAATGCTTGAGTGAATGATATTTTACTATTTAGAGGATGGAGAAATTTAAAAATGTAATTAAAAAAAAAAAAAAACAGTTATTAAATTGAATGTTACGTGGGTCAGCCGGGCGATTTGAGTTGATTAGGTTCGGGCAGCTAGAGTTGGTTTGGGTCGGATCGCGGAAACCCTTGGACAGGGTTGATTTTATCGGGAAAAATCCCCGTGTACAGAGTATGTACAGGCTTGGAAAGTCAATGAGGGATTCCCGGCGTTTGCTCGTATGCTCTCTTTTATAGAGTACCCATGGGTTAGTGGCGAGGCTTGTGGTAAAGCCTGCATACGTTAAAATTGCGAACGGGAGAATGACGGGGATATGGTCATTCTGTGGGACCACGAGAAAAGGAAGGTGGTCAGTTATAGAGATTGTTGTTTTTGTGACCCAGGTGTGCCCAACTGCGCCGATAGAGTGTGTGAAAGTTGTGTAAAATGTTAAGCTTTGAAATTGTGGTCCCATTTTTTTTTGTGGATTTTGGATGTTTGCCGACGGGTGTGCTGCGAAGATACCCCCCCCCCCCCGCATAGATAGGAACACGGGAAGGGAACGCATAGAATTGGTGTCTGCTCAACACCAGTGGGGATGGAGTTAAGCTGGGGTGTGGTGTGACTCGGGTGCGCGCGTCGGGGGCGGATAGAACCATGGGGATCGATTTTTAAAAAAAAGAGGTACCGGGTGTTAATTGGATTTAATTATAAGATTATAGGTTGGGCCTAGTTTGTGGTCATTCGGCGTGTTCCGGGAGCAAGATGATTCGATGTGACATTTCGCTCAATACCGTATCGACTAGATAGATCCATGGGATGGGGTCCTCCACGTTTAATGAACAGGGCTGGGAGCTAGAGACATGGGTGATCGTTCGCGGACGTTTGCGCCGGGGCACTGGGATGTTCGAAGCATATGGTCCGGATTAGACAATGGTAGGAAAACGGTACCTCTTGTAATTTTGAGAGGCTGACCATTTAAGTTTACAGGTTAAGGAAAGGGGTTTCTGTTTTTGTGCCCCCATATCGCGGCAATACGCCCGATAAGCAATCGGTCGTGTACCGATGATTAGATGAATATGTGCGTGTGTATTTAAAAAAAAAAAGTGTTGGTGATGGATTTGGATATTTGTGTAAATTTCTTCAGGGAAGAAATTTTGAAAGATAAGGTGGAGAGGAGTGTTATATTATGACGGGCCCTGTATTTCAAACGGGTAGATTAACTAGCATCAAATAGCTAGTTTTGTTATTCGAAAAATAGGTTTTGTTTCTGGACTCAGAAATGAGTCAGAGAAGTGTTTGATTCAGGAATAGTCATAACAAATCTAGAGACCTGACGTGACCTTTGAGTCAGAGATCAGAGTGAGACGCTTTGTCCCCATATTTGTGCGTGGGAACTATGATTGCGTCACCACAGAGAACAAGAAATTAGTTTTTAGAATCAGTCTGTGCTTAGAAGCGAGAGTGTTCAGACCGGTTGTGAGTATGTAGCTGGAAAACGGGTAAGGCCCCGCTGTGGGAGGGCTAAAAGAAAATGGTGTGTTGAAGTAAAGAAAATAGCCCGAGTGAGAGAGAATCGAAGCCGGAATCCCCCTGACGACAACCGAACCGAGGAGTAAGAAAATGGTGTGTTGAGAATAAATAAAATTGTGTGAAATATCCCCTCAAGAAAATCAGTGTCTCGTGTGTTCCTTTGTCTGAGACATACTTCTTCCTTTGATCGAGACGACACAGTCAGCGAAGACTAGACGAATCACAGGCCAAGGAAGAGAATAGAAGTTAAGACGACACAGCGGCGAAGACTAGACGAATCACAGGCCAAAGAAGAGAACAGAAGAAATTAAGGTAACCTTTGAGATCTATTTGAGATTTGTTTGAGAACTTTTTAAAGACGTTAAGATACGTATAAATGAAAAGATTCGTAATTGAAAAAGGCCTGAGATGCCGTGAGAGGCCGTAATAGAAAAGAGGCCGTAATTGAAAAGGCCTGAGATGCCGTAAACGGTAGTGGTTTTAAAGAGGCCGTAATTGAGAGAGGACGTTAATTGAAAAAGGCTTGAGATGCCGTGAACGGTCGTGGTTTTAAGAGACGTTTAATGAAAAAGGCTTGAGATGCCGTGAAAAGATACGTGGTTTTAAAAAGGCCGGAAGGGCCGTAAGTTGACACGTGAAGTTTTAAGACTGTGTTTACGAAATTTATAGAGAAAAAGTGATATACAGTTCGAATTTTATGGAGTAAAATGATTATAAAGATGATTAGATGAAAATTGTATCATCGGAGGTGTTGGGGGGAGAGATTGAGATCGCTATTAATCCTCTCGTGAACGTTTCACGTGATTTTCGGCCGGTGAGGTGATTTTGGAGAATTGCCTCAGTCGGGAGGATTTCTGCCTGCAGTAATAAAGAAGTTCTCTCTCCCCCCCTTTGCTCTCGTTACGTTTAATGTGAGCGTGTATGCAACACATCCATTTATTTACTTATATACCTATATTTATTTACTTTCTTATATACCTATATTTATTTACTTTCTTATATACCTATATTTATTTACTTACTTATATACCTATACTTATTTACTTACTTATATACATGTATTTATTTACTTACTTATATACATGTATTTATTTACTTATATACATCTATTTATTTACTTATATACATCTATTTATTTACTTATATACATCTATTTATTTACTTATATACCTATATTTATTTACTTATATACATTTATTTACTTATATACATCTATCAATTGACTTATATACATGTATTTATTTACTTATATACATCTATTTATTTACTTATATACCTATATTTATTTACTTATATACATTTATTTACTTATATACATGTATTTATTTACTTATATACATTTATTTATTTACTTATATACATCTATTTATTTACTTATATACATCTATTTATTTACTTATATACATTTATTAACTTATATACATATATTTATTTACTTATATACATTTATTTACTTATATACATCTATTTATTTACTTATATACATTTATTTACTTATATACATATATTTATTAACTTATATACATTTATTTACTTATATACATATATTTATTAACTTATATACATTTATTTATTTACTTATACACATCTATTTATTTACTTATATACATTTATTTCTTTACTTATACACATCTATTTATTTACTTATATACATCTATTTATTTACTTATATACATATATTTATTTACTTATATACATTTATTTACTTATATACATATATTTATTTACTTATATACATTTATTTACTTATATACATTTATTTATTTACTTATACACATCTATTTATTTACTTATATACATATATTTATTTACTTATATACATTTATTTATTTACTTATATACATCTATTTATTTACTTATACACATCTATTTATTTACTTATATACATTTATTTATTTATTTATATACATCTGTTTATTTACTTATATACATGTATTTATTTACTTATATACATCTATTTATTTACTTATATACCTATATTTATTTACTTACTTATATACCTATATTAATTTACTTACTTATATACCTATACTTATTTACTTACTTATATACATGTATTTATTTACTTACTTATATACATGTATTTATTTAATTATATACATGTATTTATTTACTTATATACATCTATTTATTTACTTATATACCTATATTTATTTACTTATATACATTTATTTACTTATATACATCTATTAATTGACTTATATACATGTATTTATTTACTTATATACATCTATTTATTTACTTATATACATGTATTTATTTACTTATATACATTTATTTACTTATATACATCTATTAATTGACTTATATACATGTATTTATTTACTTATATACATCTATTTATTTACTTATATACATGTATTTATTTACTTATATACATTTATTTACTTATATACATCTATTAATTGACTTATATACATGTATTTATTTACTTATATACATCTATTTATTTTCTTATATACATGTATTTATTTACTTATAGACATCTATTTATTTACTTATATACATCTATTTATTTACTTATATACCTATATTTATTTACTTACTTATATACCTATATTTATTTACTTACTTATATACCTATATTTATTTACTTACTTATATACCTATATTTATTTACTTACTTATATACCTATATTTATTTACGTACTTATATACATGTATTTATTTACTTACTTATATACATGTATTTATTTACTTATATACATCTATTTATTTACTTATATACATCTATTTATTTACTTATATACATCTATTTATTTACTTATATACCTATATTTATTTACTTATATACATTTATTTACTTATATACATCTATCAATTGACTTATATACATGTATTTATTTACTTATATACATCTATTTATTTACTTATATACCTATATTTATTTACTTATATACATTTATTTACTTATATACATGTATTTATTTACTTATATACATTTATTTATTTACTTATATACATCTATTTATTTACTTATATACATCTATTTATTTACTTATATACATTTATTGACTTATATACATATATTTATTTACTTATATACATTTATTTACTTATATACATCTATTTATTTACTTATATACATTTATTTACTTATATACATATATTTATTAACTTATATACATTTATTTACTTATATACATATATTTATTAACTTATATACATTTATTTATTTACTTATACAGATCTATTTATTTACTTATACACATCTATTTATTTACTTATATACATTTATTTTATTACTTATATACATCTATTTATTTACTTATATACATGTATTTATTTACTTATATACATGTATTTATTTACTTATATACATGTATTTATTTACTTATATACATTTATTTATTTACTTATATACATCTATTTATTTACTTATATACATATATTTATTTACTTATATACATTTATTTACTTATATACATATATTTATTTACTTATATACATTTATTTACTTATATACATATATTTATTTACTTATATACATTTATTTATTTACTTATATACATCTATTTATTTACTTATACACATCTATTTATTTACTTATATACATTTATTTATTTATTTATATACATCTGTTTATTTACTTATATACATGTATTTATTTACTTATATACATCTATTTATTTACTTATATACCTATATTTATTTACTTACTTATATACCTATATTAATTTACTTACTTATATACCTATACTTATTTACTTACTTATATACATGTATTTATTTACTTACTTATATACATGTATTTATTTAATTATATACATGTATTTATTTACTTATATACATCTATTTATTTACTTATATACATCTATTTATTTACTTATATACCTATATTTATTTACTTATATACATTTATTTACTTATATACATCTATTAATTGACTTATATACATGTATTTATTTACTTATATACATCTATTTATTTACTTATATACATGTATTTATTTACGTATATACATTTATTTACTTATATACATCTATTAATTGACTTATATACATGTATTTATTTACTTATATACATGTATTTATTTACTTATATACATTTATTTACTTATATACATCTATTAATTGACTTATATACATGTATTTATTTACTTATATACATCTATTTATTTACTTATATACATGTATTTATTTACTTATATACATCTATTTATTTACTTATAGACATCTATTTATTTACTTATATACATCTATTTATTTACTTATATACATTTATTTATTTACTTATATATATCTATTTATTTACTTACTTATATACCTATATTTATTTACGTACTTATATACATGTATTTATTTACTTACTTATATACATGTATTTATTTACTTATATACATATATTTATTTACTTATATACATCTATTTATTTATTTACTTATATACATCTATTTATTTACTTATACACATCTATTTATTTACTTATATACATATATTTATTTACTTATATACATCTATTTATTTACTTATATACATCTATTTATTTACTTACTTATATACCTTAATTTATTTACTTACTTATATACATGTATTTATTTACTTATATACATCTATTTATTTACTTATATACATCTATTTATTTACTTATATACCTATATTTATATACTTATATACCTTTATTTACTTATATACATCTATTAATTGACTTATATACATGTATTTATTTACTTATATACATCTATTTATTTACTTATATACATCTATTTATTTACTTATATACATCTATTTATTTACTTGTATACATGTATTTATTTACTTATATACATCAATTTATTTACTTATATACATCTATTAATTGACTTATATACATGTATTTCTTTACTTATATACATCTATTTATTTACTTATATACATGTATTTCTTTACTTATATACATGTATTTATTTACTTACTTATATACCTTAATTTATTTACTTACTTATATACATCTATTAATTGACTTATATACATGTATTTATTTACTTATATACATGTATTTATTTACTTATATACATCTATTTATTTACTTATATACATCTATTTATTTACTTGTATACATGTATTTATTTACTTATATACATCAATTTATTTACTTATATACATCTATTAATTGACTTATATACATGTATTTCTTTACTTATATACATCTATTTATTTACTTATATACATGTATTTCTTTACTTATATACATGTATTTCTTTACTTATATACATCTATTTATTTACTTATATACATCTATTTATTTACTTATATACATCTATTTATTTACTTATATACATCTATTTATTTACTTATATACATGTATTTATTTTCTTATATACATCTATTTATTTACTTATATACATCTATTTATTTACTTACTTATAAGCGTGTCAATGTATGCTGAAAAAGAAATCAATAAACTGCTTGATCGTAAGATTTACGAGATAGAAATTATTTATTCATAATATTTTCTGTGAATGAACCAGGTCTGTCCACGTTAATAAGACCATAGTTCATTCATAGAAAATGTGGTGCTCTTATCGATCCTGAACCAGTTTTTGTGACGTTCGACTCGGAAACGTTCGGTTGTTCTACGCAAACGCCCGAGAGTTGTACGAGCGATTTGTACCAGACGAATTTTTTTGAAACGGTGCTGTGTCCTATGATCATAATGTTTTGCTTGTTTTTTTACGGTTAGGTTTAGGGTAAGAAACAACAGAAAATGAAACATATTTACATGAATGTTTTTGAAAGAAACAACAGGAAAAAAACATAGCGAGATTACTGTTATAAAATGAATACTGTATTTTTATTTACAAATAATTTTTTTGAAGAAACAAACAAAAAAAAACATACCAAAATTACTTTTATCACGACATATTTTTTAAATTGTATTATTTATTTTTTACTTGCTCGCGATGATACTGAAGTGCAAGGCTGTTCGTAATTAATTTTGGGTTTATTTTCTTCAAAAAAACTTCCTGATAAAAAATCCGTCTTCGAAAGCACTTATTTTCAATTTGTAACAAAGTAATCGGCTGCTCGCTGCTTCGACTCGTCAATATTCGGCCGTTTGCGTAGGACAGCCGAACGATTCCGAGTCGAACGTCATGAAAGTTGATTCAGGATCGATATCAGTACCGAAAATGTAATTTACCGTTTTTAATTATATATATATATATATATATATATATATATATATATATATATATATATGTGTCTCGGAAGTATCTCAAGCATTAAAACTATATAAGGAAAACAAAAACAAACCTTAAATCCGAAGTCGTTCAGTGGAAAAATCACTACATTTCATTTTTACAGTTATTATATTAGTTTGCTTCTAACATTATTTAAGGGATCATCAGTTGTTTAACATGAAAAACTGTTTCGTGAATTTTAAAACATATATATTGTGTGTGTGTGTGTGTGAGAGAGAGAAAAAAAGACGTGGTGCAAGCTAAAATGGCACAATTGTAAAATAGGGAAAAATGGCAAAAATGTAACAGACATTGGGATCGTTCGGGAGCAGCTAGCCTCGGATCCGTCTTCTATAGTTTAAAAGTTACATATTGGATAAGTATTTACTCTATTGTTTTAAAGTTAATTTAATCGACTTTTCTCAGTTGGGGACGGCTAGGTTCTATCACCTCTAGTTTACAATAGAGGCTTAACCCTAACCCTCGCTCTACTATTTTAGAATATATATATATTTAAATTTTATTATGTTGTAGTCCAGCAAATAAAATCGTTTGTTTAAAGTATTTTGTCGGGGATACTAGGTTCCCACCTCTATACATTTAAATGGGGCTATGCCTCCCCATATTGTAAAATAAGTATTTTCTTACTCAGTAAAAGAACAAAATAGTTAACAGTCGATAAATCGAAAAAAACAAATCAAATAGTATAAAATAACTCATACCAAACGCAGTAAATTTTAATTATTTTAACGTGCTGAAACTGTTTTAAGTTTTTTATTTCAAAATCTTTTTTCGTGCAAGAAAAAACAAATTTCCACTTGTCGTTAAACTGCTGGAGGAGGGCTTAATTTTTCAAAGTTGTAAAAATAAGCTATCCTACGACTTAAGTCCGAGTGGAAAGCCCCTCCCAACTTAGGGTTAGTTGTAGGGTAAGTCGTTTTTACAACTTTCCAGGAATTAACTGCTCCAAACAGTCAAGCGACTATCACCCGACCCCCAATATTGAACATTAAAATTGATTTTTTGTTATTTTTTTAAATTCGAAATAAAACGTATTTGCTGAAAGAAAAAAGAAAATAAATTTAGACTGCAGATTGCATAAAAATATAACGAAAAAAAAACAATTTTCGGGCCATTTAAACTTTTGAGGGCAGTTGACAAATTTCTTCTTTGCGATAAGAGATAAATTCGGTGAGTTGATTTTTAGGGAAAGACAAGTTTGTTTTTTAAATAGTTAACTACAAACAAGGCAGGTCGCCACTGTAGACGTAAGGGGGTAATGAGAATTAGGGTGTAAGTTTGGGGGGGGGGGTCATCCTAAGTTGGGAGCTGTGCAGCGAGATATCTGTTAACATTAGTTTTAAATTTCTTTATGTCGGTACAGTCAGTGAAACATGGAACAGGAAGGGAATTCCAGCACGAGGAAATAAGCTATTGGAGTAAAAAGCTCTCCGGCATCTGCGGACCTCCACAGTAAATGGATGGGATTTAGCTGATTGTCGGGTTGGTCTCGTGTATTTACATCAAGGGGGCACAAGAGCAACAAGTTCATCGGAGCACAATCCATTTAAGGTGAATGATTGTGTTTTTATGACTTTGCGAGTCGGATTTAGGAGTAGTACAGTATTTAGTTAACTGTCCTAAAAAGTTAGAATAGCTCAAAAAGGGGATCATTTCACGTTAAATTTATATGCATAAATCATTCTCTACTCTAAATGATAAATTTATTGATGTTTTTTTAGGTTGTTCACACGCAATGGCCTAAAAAATAGAATCTCATTTTATTGTTGGGAGGGTACTTATAAATTTCGATATAGTTTCTTTTCAAATTAAGAAAATCTTCATGTTTTCCCGACGATTATGCAAAAAGTGTGAAAAAAACCCAAAGAAAACAAAAAAGACAACACAAAAATAGAAAATTTTATGATCAATCGGCCTTTTAGTTTTTAAAAAAATATTTGTAAGTTTTGTTATTTCAAAATTTGTCAAAACAATGGCGTCAAATTGTTCTTTTTTGGGTGATCGCTTAAGTGAAAGTAACGACGTTAGTTGAAATAAAAAAAACTTACAAATAGCTTCGAAAAAAGTAACACTAACAGATCGATAGAATATTAAATTTTCTATCGTTTAGTAACAGTCTTTTCAACCTTTTTTTCTTGTTAACCATACTGCACAATTAAAAGTAATGTATCCACATTTTCTTTAGAATTCAGATTGGGGGATCAGTTTTATATATAAATTTAACGTAAAAAAATACCCCATTTTCCGTGCCATTAAATCTTTTGAATGCACTTAACCAGTTTTTTTGTTTGTTTGCGATGAAAGGTAAATTCTGAGATGGGCGAATGGATATGGTTTTACGACCTTGCCAGTCGGACTTACGAGTGGTAAAAGATTAAGTTGACTGCACTAAGATTTAGAATGGCTCGAAAATAAGGTTCATTTTACGTTTAATTTATATATGCAACCCTAATCCCCCATTCTAAATTCTAAATCAATTGATTTTTGTGTTCACACGAAATGGCCTAAGAAGTAAAATCTCATTTTTCTTTGGGGGGGGGGGGTAATTCGCAACGATTGTGCAAAAACGTGTGAAATGGAAAGTTTAATACTTTATCGACCTCTTAATTTCGAACAGTTTAAAACTATTTGTGAGTTTTGTTATTTGAATATTTGTGCCGTTGCTTTCACAACCGATGGCGTCGAATTTTTCTATTTTAGCTGATCGCTTAGA
Organism: Sepiola atlantica; assembly: GCA_963556195.1. NCBI lineage: Eukaryota > Metazoa > Mollusca > Cephalopoda > Sepiida > Sepiolidae > Sepiola > Sepiola atlantica. The sequence continues at coordinate 789,478 of CAUVYP010001106.1, forward strand.
TGAAAGTAATGATGGAAATGTTGAAATAACCAAACTTACAAAATAGTTTCGAAAAGTGTAAAACTAACAGATGGAATGTTAAATTTTCTATCGTTTGGTAACAGTTATTCGTTTTCTTCACCTTTTTGTCTTGTAATTATACTGCACAATTACCGTTTCCCTTTATGTATTCTATGTAAGATTATGATAAAAGAAATTGTGAGATGTTCATCTATATTTTCCCTTGTGCCATTATTACTGCGCCATTTGTTCCAATGCTTTTTCTGCCATTTTTACATGTGCCATTTTAACATTATTTTCACTAAACCGTCCTACCTCTTTTCTCCCATTACGTCGGACACAAACATTCGTCAATACTTCAATATCCCTATGAACATGACACACAAGTGCCAGTTCTTTAATATCATTGCATATCAGCGTTGTAACATTTTCCCTCTTGAAAAACACACATATATAGGCACACGACATAACTGTACGTTTTGAAATGTTATCAATTACTTTTTCAGTTAATGCAAATCATTTTCAAAAAGCTAAATACTGATGTTTTCTAATAATTATTTTCTAGTCATTTATTTGAACTTTTTATGGTTTCAAATCTGCCACAAATTACGTTTGGTTAGAAAACAACTTGTTTCACTTTTATTATGAGGGAATGTCGAAGTAGAGTCTCAGACCAGATCTCCGCATTCTCGGTGAGCACTCCAATCTTAGTTCTCTCAAAACAGAATAAAAAAATGTGGAAGCTACAATTACTTACGGAAAACTCATAAGTTTTCCGTATGTTTCAGGAAACAGCGACACAATATCTAGGAAATGAAAAAAAATTTAAGAATAATATGTTCAGCCCCTCATCATCATCATCCTTATCATAATCCTCATCATCATCATTTTTAATGCTCTACTAGTTAAATCATGACAGAAGTTCCATCGAACATACTCTATCCTGTTTAAATTATTGCAATCATAATCCACATAATCTCTTCTGCTCAAATGGTTTCAATTATTTCCCAAGCAAGCGCTGCATGTTCAGCATAAAGCATTACTTCTGAACAACACATGCAAAGTTGCATAGAGAACGCTTCTAAAACACAAATGCAAAACAAGAAACGCAGTACACATCTATGATGTACTCCCACTTTAAAATTGAAGCTGTCACTAAATGCTATGTTAATTCTGAGACTACTTTGAGCATTTTTGTACGTTGCTTGAACAAGCTGCACCAACCATAACCCTAACCCTAACCTATTATTTATGCAAAGCCCATCAGACAACCATTGTATGCATTCTGTAAAAATTATGGTTCCTCTTACGAAGATCATTGTATTTCAAGATAAATATAGCATCAGTGGTAATTTTGTCATTCATAAAGTCAAATGAAATTTTATTTATGCTTATCTGACTTATTTTCTGCTAAATGTTTCTCTCACACACTTTAATCTTTATAACTACCTCTATCAAGAAATCCTCATTTTTCTTTTTTACAATTCACAATTCTACTAAGACTCGAGTCGGTCAGAACACTTTCCTCTTGCTAAGTCTGTGATTATTTCAATGTCTGTTTCACTGGAAATCCTCAACATATCCGAAACAACACTTGATTGTCCTGAACCCTTACTTTCTTTATCCTACAGCTTTCCGTGCTATTTCTTTATCAATTATTATAACTGAACGGGATACTGCTTCTGCGACTTCTTAGTTTTCTTGATTCAGTGAAGACTCTGTATTTAACAAACTATCAGCATAACATTTTGAAGCATCTTTTTTTTTAATTTCTGAGAACAACGAAGCTATAGTCGAAATGTTCCTCTGAAACGTGTGTAACATTCAACTCTCATACTACAACTAATGTTCCGGCATTAAATGACCTACAAGAGGTTGACATGCCGTAAATTAAACCAATCAATCAACCCAAGCATCCCTATTGTTCTGTTTATTTGTTGCTAGCACACCCTTTTAATTTCGAACGCACTTTCATGTAACAACATGAATAATTGTCTTTGTCACCTATATAGCTATCCTATATAGTATAGCTTTTGTTGTATAGATTGCTTATAGATTGATTATCCCCACCTTAAATTTGTACACTCCTCACTTCCTCTCTTCTTTGGCAACAGATAATATCCTTATTGACTAAACCCTTTTCTACTCTGTCCATCGTTTCCATGTTATTTATTCAATCTCCACACGTTTCTCTAGCATAGCCATTCAGATATTTTATCCAGCCTATGAGTTAAACTAGTAAAAGAAAGAATTGGCAGTTTATTACAGTCGTTGAAAAACTCTGTTGTAAAGAAAATGTGATTATTATAACTAGTTTTAACGATCAGCAATAAAGTATATGTGTTTCCGAAATATTATCTGAAAAATTCGTTCTTTTCGTGACAAATCCTCACGCCGACCCCGAAAATACTTATATGTATTATCATTATATGTTGACTTACATTAATAACGGATTTTTAAACTTTGTAAGAAGAATCAAAATAATAAATTACATTTTGCCTCTTTGCCCACGAAGTTTAAGAATTTAAATTTAGGCTTATTCAGAATGAAGTGTGTCTACAGCTGCTCCACATCTTAAATAATAATTTTGTCTGCAAAGACCATGTTTAGAAATTAATAGAATTTATTGAAATGATATCTTTTAAATTTTATTTTATATTTACAGAATCTCCAACAATCAAAAGAACAAGAATTACCGGACCTGTTATTGGATTTTCTTACCTGAAATACGTAAAACTTGTAAGAAATAATATTTTGAAATGTCTTACTGTAAATTGCTTGAAGTTAAAAAGATTCTTGTGAATTGTGCCAATTTTTCTCATCCAGTCAAATCTGGTTAAAATATATTGGAAAACATTTTCTTGTCAATTGCATATATTTCTTTTGCTCTCAATCTTATTTTCTATAACACGAGCTAAAATACACATCTTAAGTAGAATGCAAAGTACTAAAACACACGTGTGCTCTTTAATAAATGAAACAATAAGGACACCCAAAATACGTAGAAGAATAAATTAAACATCTTGCTGATTGTTGAAACTGAAATTAGAGCCAGATTAACGGCTGAGAAAATAGTACCATTTTTAGAATCATCCATTCAAATAATTAAATCCGAGCTATGTTCGACTTACTTCGAAGAATCTCTATCAATGTGTCATTTATGTATAGTTTAAATCTCATTAAGATGAGATTTTTTATTTGTTTTTGATTGTAAGACAAAATAAATATTAGTTATGACTTCGTTTTGACCATATGCATAGGTAAAGTATTCCTACACAATTCGAAAACCAATAAATCTAATAGCTTAAGAGTAGTAAGCTGACACACATACAGCAAAATACTTTTGATATATTAATAAAAGTCGAAAGTATATTTCGAATAGAAATCTTTTGATATATGTAAGTAAAGCATTAAAAACGTAAATATTTCATAACTTTTTTGTTCTTGCAGAAGTTCCAGAATATGGAAAAATACACAAAAACAAATTGTGATGAAAAGTTATTTAATATTTGTACTTTAGAAACGAACTTGAAATTAAATGCACCAAAGAAACAACATTCTTTTGAAGTATCTGGTTCTCTTACTTTAAAGAACAGGAAACAAAGAAAAGCGAGCAGAAAAAAGAAAACGTATTCTTGTGACGTATGTGGCTCATCTTTTACAAGGATAGACAAAATGTTAGTGCATATGCGGATACATACTGGAAAGAAACAATATTCCTGTGAAGTATGTGGCTCATCTTTTACAATGAAACAAAATATGTTGGTGCACATGCGTACACATATTGGAAAGAAACCATATTCTTGTAAAGTATGTGGCTCTTCCTTTACCGAGAAACAATGTATTTTGGTGCATATGCGAACACATACGGGAGTGAAACCATATTCTTGTGAAGTTTGTGGCTCTTATTTTACACAGACAGAAAGTATGTTGACTCATATGCTAACACATACGGGAGAGAATCTATATTTTTGTGATGTATGTAGCTCTTCATTTCAACAGAAACAGAATTTGCTGAATCATATGCGGACACATACTGGAGAGAAACCATACATTTGTGAAGTATGTTGTTCTTCTTTTACACAGAAACGCAGTATGTTGATTCATATGCGAATACATACTGGAGAGAAACCCTATTCTTGTGAAATATGTTGCTCTTCTTTTACACAGAAACACCATATGTTGAAGCATATGCGAACACACAGAAACATCATTTGTTGAATCATATGCTCACACATGCTGGAGAGTTTTAATTATTTACTAGAACCCATCCTCAACTGTCTTATGTCTCTCTGTACAAGGTTTGTCAGAAAAACTTCACCCTACAAGTAAACCCTGACCAAATATTACAAATAACGTAGGATTAAGACCACAGGTTCATACGAGCAATATTGCACCTTCTCCAAGTAATGTTACCTCAAGTAACAACACTTAGCTGGATTCTCCACCAGACTAGATGAATTCTTGTCCTGGAATCCAGTAAGACCAAGAGACCATAATACAGATATCACAACATAGTAAACTGGTAAAATGGAGGGAGGAAAATTGATGTTCTTAATTTCTTTACTAAGTCAATTTTTGTTAAGTAAAAGAGAACTTAAATCGAACATTTTGTTGCCTAACTACATCATGCAATCTCTTTACTGGGGCGTGTTGCAGACAGCATCTACAGACCTGGAGAAAGAACAATCAGGGTGCAGGAGGAAGTGTTTAGGCAGTTGTTGATCAATAAGACAATCCTTGATGATAGTAGGTACTGGCTAATATTTCATTAGCAACCATGAGCAAGACCTTATGATTGTACATAAATATCAAGAAACAATTGCCAGTAAAACAATCTCAATTCATAAACTGGCAAAATATTTTGGACATGACTTATTCACAAACCGACAGAAACACGAAACAAGCATGAAACGAAACTAATCCAAATGAATTACACCAAGACCCTAACTCTAACCCCCCATAATAGAAGTCTAAAAGAAAGGGCAACCAAAATGGTGCGAAATATTTTCTAGAAAAACTATCCCAGGAATAAGGAAGGTTTCCTAGACTGACTCAAGAGACAATCGCTCCACTATGACCAGGAGATAATGATAATGGCTACTCAAGATCAATAAGGCCCAATAAGCGATGACTTTAAGGTGATGAGTGATCTGAACCGCGACAAGTGCAAGTTCTGCAACACAGAAGTAGAGAGTGTGATCCACCGTACATTCATTTGTAACGTTCTACTTGGGAGTTGCTACTATACACTGTGAAACAATGGCGTGTGTAAATATCTTTACTGGGCCATCTGTAAAATTGAATATCCTGGGTAAATATACCAGAAATAATTGTTGGGAATAAGTCATGTGCCATCGCCTATGCCACCCCTTCATACCGAGAAAATGGATCCGTGAATAGTACATTTTGCCTGTTAACATTGTTTGTCTAATATACATTTACTTTACTTTTAATTGGTTGAAAAATAAATGACGTATTGACATTGATACACAACGAGTAGTTTTTGTTTCTTTAATTTTTGAAGTTGAAAAATAAGTTTTAATAATTTGTAATAAAATACATTTTGGTCAAAAGTACATAAATGTATGGATTTTTTATTGACTTTTGTTTTTGAATGAGATCAGTTTTGTATAAAATTATGCTACTTTTAAAAAAATATTTTTAACATAGTTCATCCCAACAAGGTAAGCCGCCACTGTAGACGTAAGGGGCTACTGAGAAAAAGAAAAGGGAAGAAAGTAGGGGGCGGTCAACCTAGATTGGGATCTGTGCAGCAAGGTGTCTGTTTACATTAGTTTTAAATTTCTGCATATCTGTACTGTTAGGGAAACAGGGGGCAGGGAGGGAGTTCCAGAGGCCAGCAGTACGAAGAAAGAAGCTATTTGAGTAGAAGGCTCTCCGACATCTGGGGACCTCCACAGTGAATGAATGAGATTTAGTTGATTGTCGAGTTAGTCTAGTGAATTTACGGCGAGGGGGCACCAGAGTAGCCAATTCATCGGAGCATAATCCATTGAAGTATTTGTAAAACAAGCACAAGGATGCTACATTGCGGTGATGGGACAGAGGCTGCAGCTTGGTTGAAAGTGAGGGACCTATTAGGTTGGCGATTCTTTTTTGGACCTTGTCAAGGAGGGAGAGACTAGTAGATGATGCACCAGCCCAGATGTGACAACACTACTCCATACATGTGTGGATGGTGGCTTTGTAGAGATACAGGATAATGTCAGCTGTGAGGAGTTTACTAGCACGGTAGAGGGAGCCAACCTTCTTTGCGGCAGCCTTGGCAATGTCTTCAATGTATTTGTTCCAATTTATGTTACCTGTGAGGGTTAGGCCGAGTAGTTTGAATGATGAACTCTTAGGTAGGGTGTTATTTGCCATGATAATCGGTGGTTGAAAAGGTTCCTTGTAGTTATTGAAGGAAAAGAAGCTTTGTCTTTGCGGCATTAAAAGTTACCAACCATTTATGACCTCAATCCACTACAGCCTGGAGGTAATTTTCTAAAGATTCAGTCATTGCCTCGGATATGATTGCGCGTGTTTTGCCAACATGGCGAGAGTAAAGGGTGGTGTCATCAGCAAATAAACCAATCTCAGACTCTATGCCATCAGGGAGATCGTTTATATAGATCAGGAACAACAAGGGTCCAAGGATAGATCCCTGGGGTACACCATCATTTATGTCATGTTGCTTAGATGAACGGCCATCGAGGACAACCTGGATTTTCTTTCGTCTAGGAAGGATCTAATTATATTAAGTAATTGCCCAGTAATACCGTATGAGCATATTTTCAGGAGGAGCCCTTTATGCCATACCTTGTCAAAGGCCTTGGATATATCAAGCACTACTGCCCTAGCTTCTTCTGCCTTGTCGAGTGTATGATACATGCGTTCAGAGATGACCGTTAGGATGTCTGCAGTAGATCGTGCTTGTCTAAATCCATACTGGCGGTCAGAAAGAAGTTTAGCATTTACTAAGTGTCGTACTATCGCTAGATTGATTAAGGATTCAAAGATTTTAGCAAGGATCGGCAGCAGACTGATTGGGCGATAGTTCTGGGGATCGGTTCCATTCCCAGAATTCTTGTAGACTGATACCACAAGGGCAATTTTCCAGCTATCGGGGAAGCAAGATTCAGCTAGACACTTATTGGAGAGGACAGGAAGCAGTTCAGCAGAGCATTTCTTTATTACTATTGTAGGTATAAGATCAGGTCCACAAGCTTTGGAGGTGTCAAGGTTTTTTATGATGTCTCTGGGATGGGGTGATGACCAGGTTATCAAGTGTGGCTTCGGTCAGCAAAGGGAATTTGGGGAGGGGGTTGTTATCTGAGTTCAAAGTAGAGTTAGAAGCGCTGGGCAAGTAGTTCAGCCTTATCAGTGGCCGTGCAAGCGACATCATTGTGGTTTGATAGTGGGGGAATCGTTGATTGACCATTATTCACTACACTATTGTAGATTTTCCAGAAATCACGAGTACCTAATTTCTGTGACTGGATGCGTTTTTTTGTTAACTCATTATACCTTCTCTTCGCTTCACCTATCACGGCCTTGCAATTATTTCTTGACTCTATAAATTTATTTCTATTAGTAGCTGACTTATGGCGGCCGAATTTACGGAATGCTTGTTGCCTCTCAGAAATGGCAGCTGCACATTCCGAGGTGACCCATTGAGGAGAGTGAGGCTTGCTAAAGAATTTTTGCATGGGGACATAGGCTTCAATGTCTGCTTTGACCCATTCAGTTAATTCATTTGCACACTGATTGGCAGGGAGTGAGAAGGTTTCTCTCCATGAGGCGTCACTGATGTGATCTCTGATTGACTCAAAATCAGCCCGCTCGTAGTATCTTGTTGTTTTGAGCAACAGTTCATCAGCTTTTGGACGACTTCTTAGGGTGATATGTATCATTAGCACAATGTGATCAGCATTCCCGAGTGGGCTATGCGCTTTCGTCACACAAGCCTCGGGCATTGAGGTCAAGAAAAGGTCTAGAAGTGAGGCTTGTTGGTCTACTCGATCGGGGATGCGGGTCGGAAAATCGACAGTCTGAGAGAGGGAGTGAGCTAAGGAGAAATTATACGTAGAGTTGCCGGCTGCATCAGTAATGCTGGAGAATCCCAACCAGTGACGGTGGTGGGCATTAAAATCCCCAAATACATGTATCTGGGCATTCGAGTCAATTAAGAGTGCTCTATATATCTATTATTAATAATTTTAGATGAGATCAGTTCTGTATACAATTATGCTTCTGTATGTTTTGGTTAAATTTAATTAATAATAATAATTAATAATAATTTTTGAAATCAGTTTTGTATAAAATTATGCTTCTGTATGTGTTTGTTAAATTTAATTAATATTAATAATAATTGATAATAATTTTGAATTAAATCGAGTTTTCGTCAGTCTGGGTTTTTGGAAGCAAACTGATGAGACGTGATTGTTAAAATGTAATTTACAACAGATAAGGGAAATATTTCCCTCAAGGGAATACAAACGAGAGAAATCCTTTCCCCCCTCTCTATGAATGGTTCAGAAAATAATTGTTAACTAACTACGATAAAGTAGTGATTTGCTCTCTCCCTCTCTCTCGACGTAGTGACTGACTCCCAGTTGACATAACAACGCTTGTAATTAAATGAATTAAATTTAAAGAAGAGTTTGTCTTCGGGGTGCGTCATGAGGCTTTTGTTGCGGACAACAGACGGCGTGGTTCGTGGCAGGAATGAAAAGAAGAAAGAATGCATCCACTAGACGACACGACCAACCTCTACACGAAAAGGGAGAAATATCAGGTATGCAACAATAATAATTTTGAATGAGATCAGTTTTGTATAAAATTATGCTTCTGTATGTGTTTGTTAAATTTAATTAATATTAATAATTAGTAGTTATTATTAATAATTTTGAATGAGATCAGTTTTGTATACAATTATGCTTCTGTATGATTTTGTAAAATTTTATTAATATTAATAATTAATAATAAAAATTAATAATAATTTTGAATAAAATCAGTGTTGTATACAATTATGCTTCTGTATGTTTTTGTTAAATTTAATTAATAATTAAAAATAATTTAGAATAGGATCAGTTTTGTATCAAATTATGCTTCTGTATGTGTTTGTTAAATTTAATTAATATTAATAATTAATAATAATTATTAATAATAATTATTAATAATAATTTTGAATGAGATCAGTTTTGTATACTATTATGCTTCTGCATGTGTTTGTTAAATTTAATTAATAATAATAAATAATAATAATTATTAACAATAATAATTTGTAATGAAATCAATTTTGTATAAAATTATGCTTCTACATACTTTTGTTAAATTTAATTAATAATAATAATTAATAATAATAATTAATAATAATTATTAATAATAATTATTAATAATTATTAATAATAATTTTGAATGAAATCAGTTTTGTATAAAATTATGCTTCTATATGTTTTTGTAAAATTTAATTAATAATAATAATTAATAATAATTATTAATTATAATAATTTTCAATGAAATCAGTTTTCTATAAAATTATGTTTCTATATATTTTTGTAAAATTTAATTAATAATAATAATTAATAATAATAATTATTAATTATAATAATTTGTAATGAAATCAGTTTTGTATAAAATTATTCTTCTATATGTTATTGTTAAATTTTATTAATATTAATAATTAATAATAATAATTATTAATAATAATTTTGAATGAGATCAGTTTTGTATAAAATGATGTTTTTGTATGTGTTTGTTAAATTTAATTAATATTAATAATAAATAATTTGATTTTGTGCAATGAAAAATACAAAAGCATTGGGTGAAAGAGAGATTAATTTGTTGAAGAGGATGATGAATACATTTTAGAAAAAATGTTGTCACAGCAAAGGAAATCTGCAATCTAAAAAGAAGTGTCATTCATTGAAAAGGTTATGAAAGACTTAGTAGACTCCAAACAGCCAATCTGCAAAAGGGGAGATAACTCAATTAGCGACTAAACCACACTTAGTAAATTAACTATTGTAAATTATAGGACACCCAATTAAAATATATTTGAAGTGAAAATGGCGCTTGAAAGCTAAAACGTTTCTGACATTACACTGACAGGTACATTTGATAGAGAACGTATAGACAGAAACAGGAGAGAAAAAAATTAAGATAAATTATTAAAATATAATCGATAACATTCGTCATGTTCAGCCGATAAATGAAATCGTAAAAATGTAGCCCGGATATTGTATTTGTCAATTGATGTGTTTTGATTGTGTAAAATAGGGAATTTGTTATAGTCTCAATTTTGGAATGTCAGAAATAAAATGGGTGTAAAATAGGGAATTTGTTATAGTCCCAATTTTGTAATGTCAGAAATAAATTGGGCGTAAATGTTAGCTATCCTGGATACTTTATTACTTTGGACATTCTGATATAGTATAGCTTTTGTTGTATAGATTGCTTATAAATTGCTTATAGATTGCTTATCCCCACCTTAAATTTGTAGACACCTTACTTCCTCTCTTCTTTTGCAACAGATAATATCCTTATTGACTAAACCCTTTTTCTACTCCGTAAATCCTTTCCATATTATTTATTCAATCTTCACACGTTTCTCTAGCATAGCCATTCAGCTATTTTTTGTCCCGCCTATGAGTTAAACCTGCAAAAGAAAGAATTGGCAGTTAATTACAGACGTTGAAAAACTCTGCTGTAAAGAAAATGTGATTATTATAACTAGTTTTAATGATCAGCAATATAGTATATGTATTTGCTAAATATTATCTGAAAAATTCGTTCTTTTCGTGACAAATCCTCACGCCGACCCCGAAAATACTAATATGTATTATCATTATATGTTGAATTACATTAATAACGGATTTTTGAACTTTGTAAGAAGAATCAAAATAATAAATTACATTTACAAAGTTTAAGCTATTAAATGTTGGCTCATTAAAAATGAAGTGTGTCTACAGCTGCTCCACATCTTAAATAATAATTTTGTGTGCAAAGACCATGTTTAGTAAATTAACAGACTTTATTAAAATGATATCTTTAAAATTTTATTTTATATTTACAGAATCTCCAACAATGAAAATAAAAAATAGCGTACCTGTTATTGGATTTTCTTGAATCATCATGCTGACCTGAAATACGTAAAACTTGTAAGAAATAATATTTTGAAATGTCTTACTGTAAATTGCTTGAAGTTAAAAAGATTCTTGTGAATTGTGCCAATATTTCTCATCCAGTCAAATCTGGTTAAAATATATTGGAAAAACATTTTCTTGTCAATTGCATATATATTTCTTTTGCTCTCAATCTTATTTTCTATAACACGAGCTAAAATACACATCTTAAGTAGAATGCAAAGTACTAAAACACACGTGTGCTCTTTAATAAATGAAACAATAAGGACACCCAAAATACGTAGAAGAATAAATTAAACATCTTGCTGATTGTTGAAACTGACATTAGAGCCTGATTAACGACTGAGAAAATAGTACGATTTTTAGAATCATCCATTCAAATAATTAAATCCGAGCTATGTTCGACTTACTTCGAAGAATCTCTATCAATGTGTCATTTAGGTATAGTTTAAATCTCATTAAGATGAGATTTTTTATTTGTTTTTCATTGTAAGACAAAATAAATATTAGTTATGACTTCGTTTTGACCATATGCATAGGTAAAGTATTCCTACACAATTCTAATAGCTTAAGAGTAGTAAGCTGACACACATACAGCAAAATACATTTGATGTATTAATAAAAGTCGAAAGTATATTTCGAATAGAAATCTTTTGATATATGTAATTAAAAACATTAATAAAACGTAAATATTTCATAACTTTCGTTTTTGCAGAAGTTAAATAATATGGAAAAATACACAAAATCAAATTGTGATAATAAGTTATTTAATATTTGTACTTTAGAAACGAACTTGAAATTAAATGCACCAAAGAAACGACATTCTTTTGAAGTATCTGGTTCTTCTGCTGTAAAGAACAGGAAAAAAACAAAACCGAACAGAAAAAAGAAAACGTATTCCTGTGAAGTATGTGGCTCATCTTTTACAAGGAAAGGCAATATGTTAGTGCATATGCGGATACATACTGGAAAGAATCAATATTCTTGTGAAATATGTGGCTCATCTTTTACAATGAAACAAAATATGTTGGTGCACATGCGTACACATACTGGAGAGAAACCATATTCTTGTAAAATAAGTGGCTCATTCTTTACACAGAAACAAGTTGTTTTGCTGCATATGCGAACACATACGGACTGATTGAGGTGAGTGTTCCAAATGACAGTGGCTTAAACAGAGCAGAAAGGGAGAAGGTGACAAAATACCAAGGCCTAATGGATGATATGAAGAGAAACTGGAACATACAAAACATCAACATTATCCCAGTTATAATAGGAGCTAAAGGCCTCATGAAGAAAAATTTCAAAAAGTATCTGGAAAGTATTCCCGGAAATCCAAGTGCAAAAGAAATCCAAATAATTGCACTTAAAGAAACGGCCAAAATCCTTAAAAGAGCACTCGGTTGGAGCCTCTAAATAGCATGTGATAGTCTGGCATTTGGAAGAATGCCTCGTCCCTATGCTAACAGACACAGAAATAAGAAAATAAAAAAAGAGAGAAACCATATTCTTGTGAGGTTTGTGGCTCTTCTTTTACACAGAAATAAAGTATGTTGACTCATATGCAAACCCATACGAGAGAGAACCTATATTCTTGTGAAATATGTGGTTCTTTCTTTACAAAGAAACAAGGTATATTGGAGCATATGCGAACACATACGGAAGAGAAACCATATTATTGTGAACTAGGTGGTTCTTCTTTTCCACAGAAACACCGTATGTTGGTACATATGCGATCACATACTGGAGAGAAACCATATTCTTGGTGTGATTTATGTGATTCTTCTTTTCAACAGAAACATAATTTGTTGAATCATATGCGGACACATGCTGGAGAACCAACCACCTTCTATTCATGGATGACCTTAAGCTGTATGCAAGCTCTTACACTGAATTGCAGCAGCTCTTGCAGGTTGTGCACACATTTTCCAAAGACATCGGAATGAGATTTGGCTTGGATAAATGCGCCAAGTGCTCCATCAAGGCTGGGAAAAGGACTCAGACAGACATTATACAGCTAGATGAGGAAAATGAGATACGAGACCTCGAAAAGCAGGAGTTCTATAAATACCTTGGCATTGAGGAAAATGACACCATCCAACATGCAAGGATGAGAGAAAAAATTGGCAGAGAATATGTACGCCGTGTGAGAAAGATCTGCAAAATACAGCTTACAAATAAAAATAAATAACTGCCATTAACCAACTTGCTATGCAAGTAATTACGTACAGCTTTGGCATCATTGATTGGTCTCAACAAACCATCAACAGGCTAGATGTAAAGACACGAAAAACGTTAACCCTCCATTAGGTCATCTATAGAAATCAGTGTCTGCCAAGACTGTACTTGCCCAGAAGAGAGAGGGATTGGGTCTATCAGAGATAAACCGCCAGCACAGAGCCACTATTGTCAGCATTGGCCAGTACCTAAGAAGCTCCTTAAACCCCAGCCTAGCAATGGTACGGTAACACCAAGATTAAAGAGCCAGCAAAACAAATTCCATCACAAAGTTGGCCAAGCATTTTGGATAAGGCTGTCATATAGATGAGGAAGAAACACCAAACAATCCTGCAACAGAGATAGCCCAAAAGAGCCGCAAGAGATACACCCAGACGTTTAAGAACAGGTGCATTGATGAGTGGTCAGGACAGAAACGTGCCACATACTTCCTCGATGAACTCTTCAAGGACTATATTGATAAGGAAGGGTCCTTGGACTGGCTAAGAAGGGGTTCCCTTCACTACGACCAGGAGAGGCTTATAATGGCCGCACAAGACCAGGGCCTGATGACAAATGCGTTTAAAAAGATGGCTGGTCTCAGTCAGGACAACAAGTGCAGGTTTTGCCACACTGAAGTGGAGAGTGTGAGCCATCTGATATCGAGTTGCAAAATCATGTTGGCAGATGGCTTTTATACAGCACGACATAATGGAGTGTGCAGATACCTCCACTGGACCATCCGTAAGAAACTGAATATCAGATGTAGCAGCAGGCACTGGGAACATCTACCTGAGAGAACTGTGGGGAATGAGACATACACCATCCATTATGACCATGAAATCCCCACAGCTACCTATCTGGAAAACGCAGCTGTCAAACCTGACATTGTCATATGGAACAAGAGAGAGAGTGGCAACTTTGGTTGCGGTCAGTGTCCCTAATGATGGGGGCCTTAATAGAGCTGAGAGGGAGAAAATAACAAAATATCAGGGTCTAATGTATGATATGAAAAGAAACTGGAACCTCAAAGAGATCTCTATCATTCCAGTTATCATAGAAGCCACTGGCCTCATGAAGAAGAACTTGAAAAAGTATTTAGCAAGTATACCTGGTGAACTCCATGAGAAATCCAAACAACTGCACTCAAGGGAATAGCCAGAATCCTGAAAAGAGCTCTCGGTTGGAGTCTGTAAATAGCGGGTGATCGTATAGCATTTGGAAGAATGCCCCGTCCCCAGCAAATGAATGAAAAGAAAAATTAAAAAAAGAGATAAACCATACATTTCTGAAGTATGGGGCTCTTCTTTTACACAGAAACCTATTCTGTTGCATCATATGCGAACACATACTGGAGAGAACCCCTATTCTTGTGAAATATGTTGCTCTTCTTTTACAATCAAACAAAATATGTTGACTCATGCGAACACACACTGGAGAGAAACCCTATTCTTGTGAAATATGTTGCTCTTCTTAAGTGGATACTTAACTTCTTGTCCTGGAATCAAGTAAAACCAAATGACCACAATAAAGAGGTTTTTCAGAGATCCTGACATGAGGATACTTCCCATTTGAAGTAAACCGTGACCAAATATTTTAAATAATTGTGTGCTGTCTCCTCAAGCAATCCTGAACCACCTTCGAATCAATAGAGGGCTACTTTGAATATCAAGTTAGAAGCCATTGACAATGAGGAAAATGTAATAAAAATATGAAAAAAAACTAAATTAAATATATGCAGGCTGGCACACAGGATTAAAAGGGCTGATCAACTCGTTCATACCCCAGGCAGTAAGATGAAAGCAATGGAGTAAACCTTCTTGCCTCTTAAAATGTGGCTCCAACAATGACAGGAACCAACCAGAGTCAGCCTTGAGATCCAAGGTTTTGGCCCCTATCTCTATTACATACAGCAACAAAGAATGAACATAATAGGCTTAAAAGCCGAACCATGGACTGTTGAACAAGAGTAGAGGCTATTGTTTTGTTACCACTACTGAAAGTTTGAAAAGTGGAGAAAAACATCCAATGAAATACAGGCCGAAAAGATGAAAGAGTCAACCCTCCCTGAAAAGAAACAATCCATCAAGCCAAATATAGAAAACAAAAAGAGAGGACAGACCAATATAATTAACTGCTGTCCAGGCAAGAGAAATGTTCCATGAGAAATAGCAACCATCATGAGAATGAGGGACCATGCAATACCGGGGCCTAACCCTAACTCTATACCGGGGCCAAGTGGATCTTTTATATAAAGGCTCTAAGTAATGAAAGCAAACCAGAAATACCGGAGCCAGAGATAACGTGTGTAATGATAAAACGAAAGTTAGATGAATTGCAGAATGAAAAAAATGACATAGACAATAAACTCAATTTTTGGCTTAATAAACTAACAGCACTTTATAGCCGTTATAGTAGCTGCTTCACCAGACAGTTGATTAGTGAGAAGGCCACACCAGCATTGCTAGTAAAAGGTGATACGACCTCATCCCTAAAACGATTGAGATACAAACCCTTACTACATACAGGCCGAACTGCTGCCTCGCTACAACCTGGGTAGCTAGCTGGTATAGTTAGTGTACTGAGTCGCCGATACTCGTGACACATACACGATGAGAATTCAAGACTGATTTAGAAAATAGGTGGAAAGGTGAAGCGTATAGACTTTCGAGAGGTTCGATTATTCTGTCCTCAATCATTTGCTTAAATTCCCGGTTGGCGTATTTGTATTTTCTCAGGCAATAGACATCGGGGATTGGAACAAACAAGAGATTCCATCCTTCTTGTATGGTGTTTTGTTGTGTGTGGTTTAGTCGACAATTGAGTTACCCCTCTTTGCAAATTGGTTGTTTGGGGTCTCTACCGCTAGATGGCTCTGGTTGGTAGTCAATTTGAATAAAGGGTGAATTGATCAGTATAAGAACTGTACTCTTTGGATTGAAGAGGTGTTGTTGCCAAGTGAGCAGAGTGAAGTGCAGAGAGGAAAAGGTGAAGTTGGCAGACTTTTATTTTTCAAGAAGCTTTCTTTTACGGATAGGTAAGATTTTGTTTTATTGTGTCGTTTATGTATAAGGGTTTGTTGATGTCGTGATACTGGTCGAAAGTTTTGACATATGATTGTGTGTGGTAAATCGTTTAACAAATTCTAGTTGAACACAACTGCGTTTATATTTGTATCAGTATGTCATAGCTGATTTGTTTAGCTTTTAAACTTCCGGTAATTATCTGCCCTTAGCCTGTCCCCACTTCGTGTCCGCACTTGTAATGGCGTCCTATGTAAATAAAGTGTGTGTTCATTTACTCCCCGTCTCAACATGGTGTCAGAAATGAGATCCAAGGACACAAGAATGTTTTTCAGTGAAAATCACACTTTATAGTGATATTATGGCCCACGTGGGTGAGTGTTGTTAATGGCGGGAGATTCAAAAGAGAACAAAGGATTATGGATATTAACCACAGTGGCGAAAGATGCCGGCTAAATGGTTTTGCGATAATGAATCTCCCGGCTATAGGAAGTGTGATAGATGCCTTTATAACTGCATGTCATCACACCGCTTTGAAACTCCACCGGACCACGTGTAGATTAAATAAAGTGATTTAAGACAAACAAAGAAGAAAGGAAGAAAACATTATTATTAAAAAAATATATTAAAAGAAAGCGAAGGAATGAGGAAGCTAAACAACATATAAGAATAGGCATTTAATAAAGTTGATAAAAAAAGGAAAACGTTTATACTTAACAAAAACAACAATTTATTTACTTAACATTTTTGTGAGCGATATATATATATATGTGTGTGTGTGTGTATGTATATGTATGCGAGCGGGCTGAAAGTCTTTTGTGTGTAGAATGCAATACGTATGAAGAAATAAGAGTTCGTTTGGATTGAAGATAGATTTCTGAAGAAAAGTGATTACCTTCTTCTACCCCCCCCCCCTCCACCTTCTCGGCTGATGCCGTCGGTGGGGGGGGTTGTCGACGAGCGTTATATGTGTTCGTCTGTCCAAGAACGCTGCAGGCAAAAAGAGAGGGAGAAAAGGAACGCGTGTGCTTTTATTGACCCCAAATCATGCGTGGTCAAGTTGGCCGGAATCTTTCGGCAAACGTGAATCTGCGTGACTTCGTAGGTTCCCTACTTCGGAGACGAAGAAGGATTAAGTAAGCAAAGAAAGAAAGAGGGTGACCCGTTGTGGCGTTCGCCACAATATTTCTCAGGTTTAGGTGACCTTACACTCGTCCCCGGAAAATATGCACGTGTGCACATCTATACGGCGAGGTAAGAGGAATTTGACTCTACTGTTTTGTTTATTTCTCATCATGGAAACCCCCCATACATTAGCACCAAGGATAGACTGGTACAGTCCCAACTTGGGAAAAGAAATGGACATTTTTTTACGTCAGGCCACATTATATTTTGGTGGACCACTTTGTGACGTGGACGACGACGTGAAAGTAAATTACCTCCTTTTGTGGACTGGTGTCGAAGGGTAAGAGATTAGCGACCACTTCGTTTTTCAGACGGATGAAAGTAAAAATGTGGACAACTACATGAGACATTTCAAGAACCCAAAAGTCGCTGTTAAAAGAAGGTGGGGATTTATCAATAACGACAGCCTTACGTATAGCAGAAACTGAAGAGGCAACAATCAAACAGGTGGAGGCAATCCGGACTCAACTTGAAAAGCTCAGTGCACATGCGATCCAATGGTAGAGGTCACCGTAAAGGAGAATGCCCAGCCAAGGGTAAGACCTGTCTGAAATGCAGGAAGACAGATCACTTTGCCATCGTTTGTCGCCAGGCAGATGCAAAGAACAGGGTATCAGGATGGGAAGACCTCAACGATACTCCCACAATACAAGTCGAGACAGTAAAAGCGATACTGCCACTCAAAACGACAGTGAAGATAAGCCTGAAAATGGAATACTCTATTTTTATTCTGTAGAATGCGAAGTTCCTTTGGGCGAAACAGGAGCCTATGCAAACTTAAGAATAGGCAAAAAACTAGCCGAGATAGAGATCAAAGCAAATATTGAAAAAGGAGCTATGAGCAACCTGCTACCCCTTAGTGTATTCCAGCAATTAGTTATGGTACCACTGCACAAACCACCAGTGAGACTATTTGCATTTGGAGGCTATGTGATAGAGAAACCAGGATCATGCATTCCGGGAGTGAAATACCAGGACAGATTCACTAGTGCGACATTCCATGCGGTTAAAACCAAGGGGCCGATTCTGGTTGGACTACGAACCTCCAGAAAGTTCGGCTTAGTGACTTTCAATTTGGCAATTAATATGGACGATCCACTTAAGAACGAAAAGGAATGCCAGTCTGAAATGAGCACGAAAGGAAATCCTGTCCCAAGAGGGAACCCCAAAATATGGTAACAAATTGTCTAAAATGTTTTAGATGTATTTGACGGCATTGGATGCCTGCCAGGAGAATATGCGATAAATGTAAATCCAACAATAGCCCCAGTTGTACACCCACCCCGGCGAGTCCCTGTGGCCTTAAGGGACAAATTTAAAATTGAGCTTGATTCACTGGTAAATCAGGGTATCATAACTCCCGTGACCAAACCAACCTCATGGGTCAACTCATTTGTCTGTGTCACAAAGGCCAATGGATCAGTCAGGCTATGTCTAGACCCCATAGAACTGAACAAGGCGATACAGTGACCGCATTTTGTGACTCCCACATTCGAAGACGTGGTCTCAAGGTTACACGGTGCAAAATGGTTTACCACGATAGATGTCAAATCTGGTTACTGGCAAATGAAACTGAATGGGAAATCAAAGGAATTGACAACATTTATCACCCCATTTGGTAGATACATGTTCAATAGATTTCCAATGGAAGTGAAGAGCGAGCCATGTTTGAGAACTTAGAGAGAACATTCTTAATGTCTCCAATCTCCGATGACACAATCGTGTACGGCTTTGAAGAAGATGGTAGCAACCATGACCAGCCACCCAATCAGCTCCTCTAAAGAGTTAAGGAAAGGAACTGCAAATTCAACCCAGACAAGTTGGTGGTACGCATATCAGAAATAGCATTCGTTGGTCACATCATATCAAGAGATGCTATAATACCAAACCCCAAAAAAATTGGAGGCGATTGCCCAGATGCAACCCCCCAAGGATGAGAAACGGCTATCCAGCTTCCTAGGACTAGTTAATTACCTCAACAATTTCCCGTCTCATCTCTCAATACTGACAAAGCTATTACGAGACCTGTTGTCTAAGGACAATGATTTTGTCTTGTCATCTCAGACAGAATCAAAGTAGAAATCCAAAGATCTGCCGTGCTGAGGTATTTTTACCAAGAGACACCAATCATGATACAAGTGGATGCTTCTGCTGCTGGACTAGGTGCGGCCCTCTTGCAGAATGACATGCCAGTTGCTTTTGCAAGCAAAACCCTATCTGGACCGGAGGCACTACATTCAAATATTGAAAGGGAGATGATTGCTGTCGTGTTTGTGCCTAGAAAGGTTCCATTATTATGTATGGTGTCACAGGGTAACGATTCAGACTGACCACAAGCCATTAGAATCGATCGCACTAGAGAACCTGGGACAAGAACCTCCAAGACTGGCAAGGATGCTGCTAAAGATTCAAGGGTATGATTTTGTAATGAAATACAGCCCAGGCAGAGCAGTTCCCATAGCTGACTGTTTGTCAAGAGTGTCACCCAGACAAGGCAATCACATTGAAGGCATCGACCTCAACATCCACATAATGAACACTCAGCTAAGTGCATCACCAACTCGACTACAAGACATTAAGCTGGAAACCATGAAGCATTCAACTCTAAGAGAGCTCATCAACACTGTGATGACCGGTTGCCCCAGTTGCTTACTCCCATACTGGAATTTTAGGGATGAAGTTGGGATCCAAGACGGTGTCCTACTGAAAAGCAACAAAATCGTCATACCCGCTTCACTCCAACCAGACGTTCTGCAATAACTGCATTTATCACATCAGGACCAGAACTGCTGTTTACTGGGTAGAAATAAATAAGGACATTGAGGATATGGTTGCAAGATGCCCCACATGTAAAAAGTATCAACCAAGTATACCATCAGAAACATTACTTCACCATTAAACCCCTTCTTACTCATGGCAGTATATCAGCACAGATCTCTTCACAATGGAAGGAAATGAGTACCTGTTAGTGGCAGACCAATATAGCCGCAGTCCATTTGTATGACGCCTGCAGTCAACAACATCTGCTGCAGTGATCAAACAGATGAAACAAATATTTGAGGGACAAGGTGTTCCTGAAGTGGTCTATAGAGACAATGGGCCTCAGTACACAAGTACGAAATTTGCCTACTTTGCAGAGAAGTTCAACTTTAAGCACAATACATCATCACCACATTACCCTCAATCCAATGTGGTTGCAGAAAGAATGGTTGGCGTATGAAATAAGCTATTTCTGAAGGCCCGTTAGACTGTCAATGATTGCCATTTGGTGATGATGTCATATAGAGCTACACCGCTTTCAACCAATCTTAAATCTCCAGCCGAACTCCTCAACGGGAGGCCCATCTGGACACCACAATCTCATAGCAACAGCTCGGAGATGAGAAAACCTGAGACATAATAATGCAATGGAACAAAGACAAGACAAAGAACCGGTATGACCAACGGAATAGTCACCACCATCCACCATTGCAGGCAGGTCAGCAAGTCCACATCCAAGATGAGAAAACCAAGTTGTGAAAACCTGGAACAGTAACACAAACTACTGCAGAGCCAAGGTCATACCTTGTAGAATCCGCAGATGGCAGTATTCATCGACGGAACAGACAGTTCCTTAGGCCCGCAAAAGCGGAGTTGACTGAAAGTCTATATAACAATAGCCATAACCACCCACTAACAGTTGATACCAATGCACCACCCATTAGTGATGAGATGCGTGTATACTCGAACGACCGTGGTGTGATCTCTCCATCTAGCCAACATTGTACGAGCAGCCAATCAGAACACCCTACACCAGTACATAATGCACAAACTCTGCTCACCAGTTCAAGGCCATATTCCGAGCCATATTTGGAGCCACGTCGCTCTGGACGTCCCCGAAAGATACCACAAAGATTGGACTTGTAATGCTTAAAAAAATTTTTTTTAAATCAAATAAAAAAATCACACCCTCCTTGTTTAACTGAAAGAAGAGAGATGCATTAGCTTATTTGTTTACCTTTTAAACTTCCGGTAATTATCTGCCATTAGCCTGTCCCCACTTCCTGTCCGCACTTATAATGGTGTCCTATGTAAATAAAGTTTGTGTTCATTTATTCTCCGTCTCTGTTTACTCTTAACCCAAATCATCCTCGACCGGCGACAACATATTCCCTTCACTTTAATGCTTGCCATGTCGTCAAAGAGTGTTTGGTTTTGCATGTTTAGACACAGTCCATAAGGTGCAAGAAAATCGCCTCCTATGATGGTAGGCATTCTAACATTTGCATGCATAAATCTACAGATTTAGAGTAAGTTCCTTTTTACGAATGGAGACTTTGTATAATTTGCCAGTGGTTGAAAGGGAATTTAGAAAGAGAATGTGTAAATATAACGTTTTGTTTTGTATTTGGAGTTCTGATTTCTTTTTAAAGATATATTTTTTCTTGTTTACATGAATACGGTATTGTAACTTTCGTTCATTCAGTAAAGCTTGTTAAATCAGCAGAATTATTACTTTGGGTCAGTTCAGCGTCTCTCGATCATACATGTTCTTTTACAAACACTTACAAATAGAACCATACATAAACGATTATTTACGCAAATAAAACATTTATTCCTCACAAAACCGACAGAGTTCGCTTTAAGATTGTGTTTATAAAAAGAGTACAATAAAGTCTGAGAAGGATCTGTACAGGTATGTGTGTGTGGAAGTTCAGGGAAATGTCTTACATACTGTGAAATGTGTGCGTGTAGCACCTGTGTTCTAGTGTGTTCATCAGACCGGAAGTAAGAGAATGAATTTTCTTGGGTCTCCCTTTTTATATCACGGATTGAAGCGCCCTCTACGATTGCGATAGGGGAGATAATTCAGATCTAACACTCGCTCTGGTGAATGTATGTGTAAGTGCGTATAAGAGGGTAAATAATGCTACAAGTCTTAAAATGTATGCGTTAACCGATCGAACAATTTAAAATCACTACGCGAATGATTACATGTTAGTACAAAGAATGTACATCTCAATCATGTAACTTGTACAGTTTTGTTTTATTAGCTTGAAATGAGACCAAGGCGATTCATAATACAGGCCTGGCAAACATGCGATTTGGATCCACGATTGGGGTGAACATGTGAAGACCAAAATTACTACTAAATAATAATTACAGAGAAAAGATTTAGTAAGAAATTTCTTAGTAATGTCCAGTAATTAGCAACTATACATATTATTAGGAAGCAGCTTACAATAATTGATTTATTTCCATCAAATCGAATGTAAAAAGTACAAAAATATAAAAGAACTAAATTCACGTAAACTCCCTTTATTCACCATGAATGAGACACATTTTGATATTTCAAAAATCATGAGTCAATTTGTTTATATTGACTAGTTTATTACAGAAAATATAATGATATAATACAATCAGAAAGTAAATTCAACATTTTACAAAATTAAATACTTTATGAACAAAATAAGGCACTTCTTTAGTTTAGCTGTGAATCAGAAATCAATTTTAAAGTTACATTCACTCCTAACCCAACCAACCGGAAGTAATTCAGACTTCGAATATTTTATCAAAAAATAAATTATTTTTACCATTATTTTTATATAACTTTCGTTTTATAAAATTTTAAATTATGAAAAAAAAATCAATGTTGATAAAAAAAAGTCAGACAAACTTTTCGTTTTTATAAAGTTTTAATGCTACTAGTATCATTAGTTACCATAATACCACATTTACTCTAGGATTCAAAATCCTTATGTGTAGAAAATTTAAATTTACTTATAATTCAATGTTTTAATCATTGTTTATTGTTGCACCAAACATATTTGAATTGTTTTAGAATTTTAGGTGATTCTACAGATTAGGGCACATAGAAAGAAGCCGTAACACAGGTAAAAATCGGAGTGAAAAATAAATTAACCAGAAAAATCTTTTATATGCTTATGCATCAGGCAGAAATATCTATCTACTCTTAAAATTAACATAAATTACCGAGTAGAATTTTATTTAAAATATAAATAAGTTTTAGCGTATTTTCTGATAAACACGTAAATCAGGGAGAAAAACTTAGTCTGTTTTATAAACAAGTAATAAATGAATGGAGGTCAGCAAACTACGAGAAAACTGATGTTTATTTTTAATTAAAATTCTACTTAATAATCTTTACTAAATAATATTAAAAAAATGTTCTCCACTGGGGAGGGGGGTAGCCCCGTATTTACAAGTATATCTCCTGTAAAAACGGTTCTAAAATCTATTTTCAATCGATATTTATTCGATAATTGCCGAATTTTCCTACTTGGCCAAAAGTGACGAATTTTCCGATGTCGAATCTTCTGCTGCCGAGTTTTCCTGTGACGAGTTTTCCGGCCACCTTCTTAGCGATAGCCAAGCCCTGCATTCAAACTGCCAAGCTCTAACTGGAAGACTGACAGACGCTAATATAAGACGAATTAATTTTTTTAAAATACATAGATTAAAATCATTTTTTGGGGGGAAAATAATGTTTTTTTTAGGAGGAGGGTAACATTTTGTCAATGTTTTATAAGATAAAAGAAAGTAAAAATGATATTATTCCGTCACCGCGCGGGCGCTTCCGCGACATGCCCGATCGTTGTCGACGCAGTCACGGAAATTAGGCGCGTCATCTGGAACAGTACCTAATATTTTACATATCGAGACAGGTTTTACACTCATCTTGAATTTTAGTCTAAACTACTTTTTTTTTATAGTTTTACCATAAAATCGCTATCAAAATTCCACCTTGAACCCGACATGAACAAAACCATCAGTATCCTTTCTTAAATGCCGAACAATTACGAGATCAAAGACGAAATAATTTAAGAGAGAAATTACCACCGTCATATGTCTACATGTAGTGTGTAACCGTACCATTCGACGTGTCTTCTTTATCTTCTTAGTACCGACCATTGTGACGTCAGCAGAAAAACGAGACTCAATAAAATGGCCTTTTCACTTTACAGCGGCTACGACTGGCCTCCTTACTTTACGAAGGCCGCGAGTGGATCCCTTCACTTCTCACAGCGACGGGTAGAACATATACAAGTTTTTAACCCGATAATATCGATTCGAGGTAGATGGTGTCTGTCATCTTTTATTCCCATTAAAATATTACGATAAA
The DNA here is from genome assembly GCA_963556195.1 of Sepiola atlantica. Classification (NCBI taxonomy): domain Eukaryota; kingdom Metazoa; phylum Mollusca; class Cephalopoda; order Sepiida; family Sepiolidae; genus Sepiola; species Sepiola atlantica. The sequence continues at coordinate 814,176 of CAUVYP010001106.1, forward strand.
TAATCTGCTCTTCCGGTCGCCATCTTAAATGCTGACTTCCGCCCGTTGTCAACCTCGACACGTTTAACATCTATAAGAAGTCGTTTAAATATTTGATAAAGTTCAGTTTCAGTATAATTTTTTTTTTTATTGTTTTTTTTTTAGTGCAATTTTTCAAGTGTCTTTATACCACTCCAAGGAAGATTGTGCCATCTTTTTTTCACATTCAAATATTAGGCAAATGCGCATAACAGGTAGGAACTCTGGTTTCTGGTGGAAAGGGTTAACGAAAGTGTCTATGGATGCCTAAAAGTGATACAACAATTTTTCTATTCATATTAATTTCAGACATTTCTTTTTTTCATATTAATTTCAGACTTTTCTTTCATCATATTCTACTAATTAACATAATACAAAAATAATTTATTTAATTGTTTTCAAAACTTTTTAAACATTTTCATGGAAAAAATAAACGAAATAGAATAATCTTTTTTTTTTCAAGAAATAATGGTTTTGAGCAACGGAATGTGATTTATTTTATTCAATGTTTTTTTTAATATTTAGTGAAAATAATGTTTTTGGGAGGGTTAGTGTTAGGGTTAGGGGTTAGGGTTAGGATGTAGGGTTTAGGGTTAGCGTTTAGAGTTAGGGTTTAGAGTTTTTGAATGTTGGAATTTTCTACCAACAATTATGTAACCCCTATATATTTTGTATTATATTTATATTCTTTGTATTCTGTTTTATATTTTACACTCCCTATTGATTTGTTTTTCGTACTTCTGATTTTTTGTACGAAACTAATATCTAATTTGAATAAAATTAATGCCAGCTCTTTGAGAGTGACGTCAGAGATTTTGGCGGCGAGTTCTTCCTTTTCAAGTTCGCTGGCATTGAGGTTAAACGGTGTTTCGTCCAGCTCTTGGATGGAGTGAATTCTTTAAGCACGTCGATTCCTGAGGGTACACTGAGCGAGTCAGCACATACATTTTGTTGCCGCAAGGATTGTTGAATCGAAATTCAACGGCCTAAAGTTCTTGAGAATTTTGCGGTTGGTGCCTTTTGACGAAGGGAGAAGAAATCGTAGCTGTTACAAGTTGTCCATGTGAAGAAGTTGCCAATTTGCCGAACGCGGCGTTGGAAGAACACGTGGCCGAATTTCGACTCACTCACCATTGACGTTGGCACGAGAACTTTTTACAAAGAACTTTAAAGCATTTAAACTGCTTATTGAGAATTGTGTGTACGATTTTATATTTCATTGTTCTACCATGTGAGTACCCGTTCCCAGTATATTTATTATATTTCGTTCGTTTGTTTAAACGACAATTGTTCTACTGTTTTGAAAAACAGTTTATTTGGTTTTTCGGAGGCAACTTCTACGTTGTCACTCTTTTTTTTTTTATTACAAGGCGTTTTTGCGCCCTCGAAGGAAATATTTGCAACCTTCAAACTCCCATCGGAGACCTTTGTAAAATAAACTCCCTTTCCTTTGTCTTCAAACAAGACCACTGTTAATTCATTTCTTTCCCCATCCCTTTTAGTGTATCCAGTTGTTTTTGTGCGGGCTTCTAACAGGTCGTATTTAGCCGAAAACGGTTAAATTTGCGACAAGATTAGGGTTAGGGTTTAGGGTTAAGGCTTAGGGTTTAGGGTTAGTGTTTAAGGTTAGGGCATTTCCATTTCTAAGAAAAAAGTTTGATTCCGGAAGTTACTCCATTTCCAAGAAAAAAGGTTTTCACTATTATTACAAAAAAAAATGTTTTGAAAACAATCAAATAAAAACAAATAAATTGTTTTTCAAATAGTCTGTATTATGTTAATTATTAGATTATGATGAAAGAAAAGTCTGAAACTAATATGACAAAAAGGAAAGTCTGAAATTAATATGAAAAAAAGAAAAGTCTGAAATTAATATGAAAAAAAGAAAAGTCTGAAATTAATATGAAAAAAAGAAAAGTCTGAAATTAATATGACAAAAAGAAAAGTCTGAAATTAATATGAATAAAAAAAATTGTTGTATCACTTTCAGGCCTTCGTAGACACTTTCTTCAACCCTTTTCCACCGGAAGCCAGCGTTCCTACCTGTTATGCCCATTCGCCAAATATTAAAATATGGAAGAGGCTATTTTGCCGGGACCAGCAAAATAACGACCCCCTCGTTATTCTGCCGGGATCGGCAAAATAACGAGGGGGTCGTTATTCTTTTTAACGTAACTGTTATCGCCTTGTGAAAGAAAGGGTAATAAAATAAATAACAATTTATTTTCATCGTCATCATCAGTTGTTATTCTGTCGGTTATTTTAATTTTTTAAATATAGAAGAAATATCTGCTTTTAATACAAAAAACATTAAAAGTAAAAATTAATTAAATGAACGAAAATATTACAGACAATTAGATTTTTTAGTCGGATTTAGAAGTAATTTGCGTCGGATAAAAAATGTTTTAGTTATTAAAAAAAATAGTTTTCATTCATTGATATAAAAAATAAATAACTCTTGTTAAGAAATCTGATTATAAAAATAATTACAGATAAGTCCCTAAAGAAATTAAATCAGATATAATTTGTATACTTTCAGTTTTATAAACAGTCTAAACAGCAATTTTAAAACTAATTTTTCACTATCTTTTAAGATAAATGTGTGGACTATTTCTCATCATTTCACTCGTTTTTATAAAGTTTTAAATTATAAAAAAAATCACTGTTGACTATTCATCTTATAAAATGTTACATTATTAAATAATTATTTATCCAATTTAAAAAAAAAATTCTTTTTTATTGGAAAAATGTTGAAATAAAAAACCTTTTTTACGTCGAGTATTTATTTACCTCCTCCCCAGGAGGTTAGGCACAAGACCAGTTTTATCTTACTCCCACAAGGTAAGATGTGACCCAAGGTCGGGTCGGGAAAGTGGACTTGAAAAGCCAGCACCCGAGAAGTGAGCACTCTGGCCATTAAAAATTGCCTGGGCAGCGCCGTCGGCATTCCCCGGTAGGGGCGCCTCAGGCAGTAAGCAATAAACTTACTCCTCCCCAAAGCCTGGGAGGGTGGACCTCCTAGAACTGCACAGGACAACACCATAGACCGGCGGAATCAAGCCACGAAGGCCAAGACGATACCAGTTTATGGGGTGCAGTATCCATCGGAACAGATACTACACTTTGATCTTGGCCAAGTAGATAGAAACAAACATAAGTTAAATCTTTGCTGTAACTGTAAGGTTAACTAAGCATGAGCCGGCAAAATAACAACCCCCTCGTTATTCTGCCGGGACCGGCAAAATAACGAGGGGGTCGTTATTCTGCCGGTCTCGGCAGAATAGCCTATTCGTTAAAATATTGCGATAAATAAAATAATATTAATAATATTCACCAAACAGATCGGCCGGGTTTCGAAATGTTTTATTTAAATTCATCTCTCTTAAATTTTCTGCGAACCTGTCGTTTCGGCCGCCATCTTAAATGTTGACTTCCATTCGTCAATTTCGCAACGTATTAGTGAACACATCTTATATTCGTTTCTTTCTCGAAAGCAAATAAGTCATTCGGAAGCAGATTTTCAAACTAAAAGTAAGTATTACTTGACATTTTTGTCACAGTTCTTTTTTACAACAAGGGCGCGTCTGAACCATTATGTTTCCATTTCGTTTTGAAATGTCGAAATGTTTCAACGTTCAAATTTTGCATGGAAACAAAGACAACCTCTCATTTTAAAACATGAGAAAAAATCAATAATTCTTAGTAAAATTTTCACGATTTATATAAAGTAAACAATCTTCATAATGGATGCATTTATTTTATTTTATTTTGGTAACAAAGAAAAACACAGCAAATATCAAAAGCAGAAACGTTTTTTTTAGATTTTGATAAAATTGTTTTTTTTTTATTTCATAGAAATAAATTTAGACATAAACCTGAACACACGTACTTATATACATCTATTTATTTACTTATATCCATTTATTTATTTACTTATATCCATTTATTTATTTACTTATATACATTTATTTACTTATATACATCTATTTATTTACCTATATACATCTATTTATTTACTTATATACATTTATTTATTTACTTATATACATTTATTTACTTATATCCATTTATTTATTTACTTATATCCATTTATTTATTTACTTATATACATTTATTTACTTATATACATATATTTATTTACCTATATACATCTATTTATTTACTTATATACATTTATTTATTTACTTATATACATCTATTTATTTACCTATATACATCTATTTATTTACTTATATACATCTATTTCTTTACTTATATACATTTATTTATTTACTTATATACATCTATTTATTTACTTATATACATTTCTTTACTTATATACATCTATTTCTTTACCTATATACATCTATTTATTTACTTATATACATCTATTTATTTACTTATATACATCTATTTATTTACTTATATACATCTATTTATTTACTTATATACATTTATTTACTTATATACATCTATTTATTTACTTATATACATTTATTTATTTACTTATATACATCTATTTATTTACCTATATACATCTATTTATTTACTTATATACATCTATTTCTTTACTTATATACATTTATTTATTTACTTATATACATCTATTTATTTACTTATATACATTTATTTATTTACTTATATACATCTATTTATTTACCTATATACATCTATTTATTTACTTATATACATCTATTTCTTTACTTATATACATTTATTTACTTATATACATCTATTTATTTACTTATATACATCTATTTATTTACTTATATACATCTATTTATTTACTTATATACATTTATTTATTTACTTATATACATCTATTTATTTACTTATATACATTTATTTACTTATATACATCTATTTATTTACTTATATACATTTATTTACTTATATACATTTATTTATTTACTTATATACATTTATTTATTTACTTATATACATCTATTTATTTACTTATATACATTTATTTACTTATATACATTTATTTCTTTACTTATATACATATATTTATTTACTTATATACATCTATTTATTTACTTATATACATCTATTTATTTACTTATATACATTTATTTATTTACTTATATACATCTATTTATTTACCTATATACATCTATTTATTTACTTATATACATCTATTTATTTACTTATATACATGTATTTCTTTACTTATATACATCTATTTATTTACTTATATACATCTATTTATTTACTTATATACATCTATTTCTTTACTTATATACATCTATTTCTTTACTTATATACATGTATTTATTTACTTATATACATCTATTTATTTACTTATATACATTTATTTATTTACTTATATACATCTATTTATTTACCTATATACATCTATTTATTTACTTATATACATCTATTTATTTACTTATATACATGTATTTCTTTACTTATATACATCTATTTATTTACTTATATACATTTATTTATTTACTTATATACATTTATTTATTTACTTATATACATATATTTATTTACTTATATACATCTATTTATTTACTTATATACATCTATTTATTTACTTATATACATTTATTTACTTATATACATTTATTTATTTACTTATATACATTTATTTATTTACTTATATACATTTATTTATTTACTTATATACATCTATTTATTTACTTATATACCTATATTTATTTACTTATAAGCGTGTCAATGTATGTTGAAAAAAAAATCGGGTATATGTTACGAGACTCAGCAGAGGCGCGAACGGGGTCCAAAAAAAGAACGAGAAAGGGTTTAAAAACATAAATTTGCAACAAGTGAAGTTGACCTACGACGAGAATAGATATTTTTCTACTTACCTATGTAATTTGTTTTTATTTTTACGTATTATAAATGGGTTTTCATTAGATGTAAAAAAAAAAAATTCTTGTTTTTTTTCCCCGCCGTTTTCACATAAACAATATAGCGCTCCTAGTGCATTTGTTAGTAATCCCCCCCAAATCGGCCATGTTTTTTTTCGAAATTACGGTGTCAAAACTATTGATTTCCTACAAATAGCACTTCAAACGGGTTTAAAATACAAACAAATATCACATGCAAGTTTGAAACTAACTTTTACAGCTTACAGTTACTTTTATTTGTTGTAATTTGTTTTTTTTGCGTTTTTACTCTGCTGAGTCTCGTAAAAGATTCCCAAAAAATCAATAAACTGCTTGATCGTAAGATTTACGAGATAGAAATTATTTATTCATAATATTTTCTGTGTATGAACCAGGTCTGTCCACGTTAATAAGACCATAGTTCATCCATAGAAATGTGGTGCTCTTATCGATCCTGAACCAGTTTTCGTGACGTTCGACTCGGAAACGTTCGGTTGTTCTACGCAAACGCCCGAGAGTTGACGAGCCGATTTTTACCAGACGACATTTTTGATACGGTGCTGCGTCCTATGATCATAATGTTTTACTTGTTTTTGTTTTTTTTGTTAGGGATAGGGTAAGGAATTTTTTAAAGAAACAACAGAAAGTGAAACATATTTACATGAATTTTTTTGAAAGAAATAACAGGAAAAAAAACATAGCGAGGTTACTGTTATAAAATGAATACTGTATTTTTATTTACAAGGAATTTTTTTGAAGAAACAAACAAACAAAATAGTACCAAAATTACTTTTATCACGACATATTTTTTAAATTTTATTATTTATTTTTTTACTTGCTCGCGATGATACTCCAGTGCAAAGCTGTTCGTAATTCATTTTGGGTTTATTTTCTTCAAAAAGACTTCCTGACAAAAAATCCGTCTTCGAAAGCACTTATTTTCAATTTGTAACAAAGTTATCGGCTGCTCGCTGCTTCGGCTCGTCAACATTCGGCCGTTTGCGTAGGACAGCCGAACGATTCAGAGTCGAACGTCATGAAAGTTAGTTCAGGATCGATATCAGTACCGAAAATGTAATTTACAGTTTTTAATTATATATATATATATATATATATATATATATATATATAGTCTCGGAAGTATCTCAACCATTAACACTATATAAGGAAAAAAAAACCTTAAGTCCGAAGTCGTTCAGTGGAAAAATCACTCAATTTAATTTTTACAGTTATTATATTAGTTAGCTTCTAACATTATTTAAGGGATCATCAGTTGTTTACCATGAAAAACTGTTTCGTGAATTTAAAAACATATATATATATATTGTGCGTGTGGGTGTGAGAGAGAGAAAAAAAGACGTGGTGCAAGCTAAAACGGCACAATTGTAAAATAGGGGAAAATGGCAAAAATGTAACAGACATTGGGATCGTTAGGGAGCAGCTAGCCTCGGATCCCTCCTCTATAGTTTTAAATTTACATATGGGATAAGTATTTACTCTATTGTTTTAAAGTAAATTTAATCGACTTTTCTCAGTTGGGGACGGCTAGGTTCTATCACCTCTAGTTTACAACCCCTCGCTCTACTATTTTAGAATATATATATATATATATATATATATATATATATTTTAAATTTTATTCTGTTGTAGTCCAGCAAATAAAATCGTTTGTTTAAAGTATTTTGTCGGGGATACTAGGTTTATGCCTCTATACATTTAAATGGGGCAATCTCCCCCATATTGTAAAATAAGTATTTTCTTACCCAGTAAAAGAACAAAATAGTTAACAGTCGAGAAATCGAAAAAACAAATCAAGTAGTAAAAAATAACTCATACCAAACGCAGTAAATTTTAATTATTTTAACGTGCTAAAACTGTTTTAAGTTTTTTATTTCAAAATCTTTTTTCGTGCAAGAAAAAACAAATTTCCACTTGTCGTTAAACTGCTGGAGGAGGGCTTAATTTTTCAAAGTTGTAAAAATAAGCTAACCTACGACTAAGCTTAAGTTCGAGTGGAAAGCCCCTCCCAACTTAGGGTTAGTTGTAGGGTAAGTCGTTTTTACAACTTTCCAGGAATTAACTGCTCCAAACAGTCAAGCGACAATCACCCCACCCCCAATATTGAACATTAAAATTGATTTTTTGTTATTTATTTTTATTCGAAATAAAACGTATTTGCTGAAAGAAAAAAGAAAATAAATTTAGACTGCAGATTGCATAAAAATATACCGAAAAAAAAACAATTTTCGGGCCATTTAAACTTTTGAGGGCGGTTGACAAATTTCTTCTTTGCGATAAGAGATAAATTCGGTGAGTTGATTTTTAGGGAAATGCAAGTTTGTTTTTTAAATAGTTAACTACAAACAAGGCAGGTCGCCACTGTAGACGTAAGGGGGTAATGAGAATTAGGGTTTAAATTTGGGGGGGGGTCATCCTAAGTTGGGAGCTGTGCAGCGAGATATCTGTTAACATTAGTTTTAAATTTCTTTATGTCGGTACAGTCAGTCATGGAACAGGAAGGGAGTTCCAGCATGAGGAAAGAAGCTATTGGAGTAAATAGCTCTCCGGCATCTGCGGACCTCCACAGTAAATGGATGGGATTTAGCTGATTTTTGGGTTGGTCTCGTGTATTTACATCAAAGGGGGCACAAGAGCAACAAGTTCATCGGAGCACAATCCATTTAAGGTGAATGATTGTGTTTTTATGACTTTGCGAGTCGGATTTAGGAGTAGTACAGTATTTAGACAACTGTCCTAAAAAGTTAGTATAGCTAAAAAAGGGGATCATTTCACGTTAAATTTATATGCATAAATCATTCTCTACTCTAAATGCTAAATTTATTGATGTTTTTTTAGGTTGTTCACACGCAATGGCCTGAAAAATAGAATCTCATTTTGTTTCGATATAGGTTCTTTTCAATTTAAGAAAATCTTCATGTTTTCCCAACGATTATGCAAAAAGTGTGAAAAAAACCCAAAGAAAACAAAAAGACAACACAAAAATAGAAAATTTTATGATCAATCGGCCTTTTAGTTTTGAAAAAAATATTTGTAAGTTTTATTATTTAAAAATTTGTCAAAAGAATGGCGTAAAATTGTTCTTTTTTAGGTGATCGCTTAAGTGAAAGTGACGACGTTAGTTGAAATAAAAACAACTTGCAAATAGCTTCGAAAAAAGTAACACTAACAAATCGCTTCGAAAAAAGTAACACTAACAAATCGCTTCGAAAAAAGTAACACTAACAAATCGCTGTCGAAAAAAGTAACACTAACAAATCGCTTCAAAAAAAGTAACACTAACAAATCGCTTCGAAAAAAGTAACACTAACAAATCGCTTCGAAAAAAGTAACACTAACAAATCGCTTCGAAAAAAGTAACACTAACAAATCGCTTCGAAACAAGTAACACTAACAAATCGCTTCGAAACAAGTAACACTAACAAATCGCTTCGAAACAAGTAACACTAACAAATCGCTTCGAAACAAGTAACACTAACAAATCGCTTCGAAAAAAGTAACACTAACAAATCGCTTCGAAAAAAGTAACACTAACAAATCGCTTCGAAAAAAGTAACACTAACAGGTCGAAAGAATATTAAATTGTCTATCGTTTAGTAACAGTCTTTTCAACGCTTTTTTTCTTGTTAACTATACTGCACAATTAAAAGTATTGTATCCACATTTTCTGTAGAATTCAGATTGGCTGATCAGTTTTATATATAAATTTAACGTAAAAAAATACCCCATTTCCGTGCCATTAAATCTTTTGAATGCACTTAACCAGTTTTTTTGTTTGTTTACGATGAAAGGTAAATTCTGAGATGGGCGAATGGATATATTTGTAAGTTTTGTTATTTGAATATTTGTGCCGTTGCTTTCACAACCGATTTCGTACAAAATGGCGTCGAATTTTTCTATTTTAGCTGATCGCTTAGATGAAAGTAATGATGGAAATGTTGAAATAACAAAACTTACAAAATAGTTTCGAAAAGTGTAAAACTAACAGATGGAATGTTAAATTTTCTATCGTTTGGTAACAGTTATTCGTTTTCTTCACCTTTTTGTCTTGTAATTATACTGCACAATTACCGTTTCCCTTTATGTATTCTATGTAAGATTATGATAAAAGAAATTGTGAGATGTTCATCTATATTTTCCCTTGTGCCATTATTACTGCGCCATTTGTTCCAATGCTTTTTCTGCCATTTTTACATGTGCCATTTTAACATTATTTTCACTAAACCGTCCTACCTCTTTTCTCCCATTACGTCGGACACAAACATTCGTCAATACTTCAATATCCCCATGAACATGACACACAAGTGCTAATTCTGTAATATCATTGCATATCAGCATTGTAACATTTTCCCTCTGGAAAGACACACATATATAGGCATACAACATAACTGCACGTTTTGAAATGTTATCAATTACTTTTCAGTTAATGCAAATCCTTTTCAAAAAACTAAATACTGATGTTTTCTAATAATTATTTTCTAGTCATTTATTTGAACTTTTTATGGTTTAAATTCTGCCACAAATTACGTTTGGTTAGAAAACAACTTGTTTTACATTTATTATGAGGGAATTTCGAATTAGAGTCTCAGACCAGATCTCCGCATTCTCGGTGAGCACTCCAATCTTAGTTTTTTTATATTGAAATGATCATCTTTTTGTGTCTTGTTATCGTCAAGCAATCTAATTGCTTTGTCTCTCATTTTGAAAGATTCTTAATTCTTACTTTTATTATAGGGAAATGTCGAATTGGAGTCTCAAAACAGATCTCCGCATTCTTGGTGAGCACTCCAATCTTAGTTCTTTTACATTGAAATGATCATCTTTTTGTGTCTTGTTATTGAAAAGCAATCTAATTTCTTTGTCCCTCGGTTTTGAAAGATTCCTTATTCTAACTTTTATTATGATGGAATGTCGAATTAGAGTCTCAAAACAGATCTCTGCATTCTCGGTGAGCACTGCAATCTTAGTTCTTTTACATTGAAATGATCATCTTTTTGTGTCTTGTTATCGTCAAGCAATCTAATTGCTTTGTCTCTCGTTTTTGAAAGATTCTTTATTCTAACTTTTATTATAGGGAAATGTCGAATTAGAGTCTCAAACCAGATGTCTGCATTCTCGGTGAGCACTCCAATCTTAGTTTTCTCAAAACAGAATAAAAAATGTGGAAGCTAGAATTACTTACATGACTAACTCATAAGTTTTCTGTATGTTTCAGGAAACAGCGACACAATATCTAGGAAATGCAAAAAAATGTAAGAATAATATGTTCAGCCCCTCATCATCATCATCCTTATCATCATCATCATCATCATCATCGATTTAACATCCAGTTTCAATGCTGGTATGTGTTACATGGCTTTTAGAAATTGACTTTGAAACTCTCTGCCCAGGTTTCATTTATCCCTCTTTTATCTCTAATTCATTTGTATCGTTTCATCACATGTTTTCTTCCTGCAAATGCTAGTTCATATGTTCTACATCAACTGACTCAAGAACTCTCATCCATTCTTCTCTGACCAAACGAATGAAGTCCCTTGTTCACAGAACATCTCCCTTTACTGACAAGATGTTATTTTCTTATGTTGTCATATGGTCTAAGTCTGTCTTCTAGACTCACATTTCTCATTCTTCTTTTAATTATCATATCATTTCTTTACATACAACCCATATCATCAACACTCAATTAATATGTCCATACATCATCAAGCATGCCTGATAGTTTCTTCACTTCGTCATCAGTGGTTAATAATGCTCTACTGGTTAATAATGACAGAAGTTCCATCGAACATACTCTATCCTGTTTAAATTATTGCAATCATAATCCACATAATCTCTTCTGCTCCAATGGTTTCAATTATTTCGCAAGCAAGCGCTGCATGTTCAGCATAAAGCATTACTTCTGAACAACACATGCAAAGTTGCATAGAGAACGCTTCTAAAACACAAATGCAAAACAAGAAACGCAGTACACATCTATGATGTACTCCCACTTTAGCATTGAAGCTGTCACTAAATCCTATCTTTATTTTGAGACTACTTTGAGCATTTGTGTACGTTGCTTGAAATACCTGCACCAACAACTTGCTTACCCATTATTTATGCTAACCCATCAGACAACCTTTGTATGCATTTTGTTAAAAATTATGGTTCTTCTTACGAAGATCATTGTATTTCAAGATAAATATAGCATCAGTGGTAATTTTGTCATTCATAAAGCAAAATGAAATTTTATTTATGCTTATCTGACTTATTTTCTGCTAAATGTTTCTCTCACACACTTTAATCTTTTTAACTACCTCTACCAAGAAATCCTCATTTTCCTTTTTACAATTCACAATTCTACTAAGACTCAAATCGGTCAGAACACTTTCCTCTTGCTAAGTCTGTGATTATTTCAATGCCTGTTTCACTGGAAATCTTCAACATATCCGAAACAACACTTGATTGTCCTGAACCCTTACTTTCTTTATCCTACAGCTTTCCGTGCTATTTCTTTATCAATTATTATAACTGAACGGGATACTGCTTCTGCGACTTCTTAGTTTTCTCGATTCAGTGAAGACTCGGTATTTAACAAGCTATCAGCATAACATTTTGAAGCATCTTTTTTTAATTTCTGAAAACAACGAAGCTATAGTCGAAATGTTCCTCTGAAACGTTTGTAACATTCAACTCTCATACTACAACTAATGTTCCGGCATTAAATGACCTACAAGAGGTTGACATGCCGTAAATGAAGGCAATCAATCAACCCAAGCATCCATATTGTTCTGTTTATTTGTTGCTAGCACACCTTTTTAATTTCGAACGCACTTTCATGTAACAACATGAATAATTGTCTTTGTCACCTATATAGCTATCCTATATAGTATAGCTTTTGTTGTATAGATTGCTTATAGATTGCTGATCCCCACCTTAAATTTGTACACTCCTCACTTCCTCTCTTCTTTGGCAACAGATAATATCCTTGTTGACTAAACCCTTTTCTACTCTGTCCATCGTTTCCATGTTATTTATTCAATCTCCACACGTTTCTCTAGCATAGCCATTCAAATATTTTCTCCAGCCTATGAGTTAAACTAGTAAAGAAAGAATTGGCAGTTTATTACAGACGTTGAAAAACTTGTTGCCAATAGAATGTGATTATTATAACTAGTTTTAACGATCAGCAATAAAGTATATGTGTTTCCTAAATATTATCTGAGGAATTCGTTCTTTTCAAGACAAATCCTCACGCCGACCCCGAAAATACTAATACGTATACTCATTATATGTTGAATTACATTAATAACGGATTTTTAAATTTGTAAGAAGAATCAAAATAATAAATTACATTTTACCTCTTTGTCCACGAAGTTTAAGAATTTAAATTTAGGCTTATTCAGAATGAAGTGTGTCTACAGCTGCTCCACATCTTAAATAATAATTTTGTGTGCAAAGACCATGTTTAGAAATTAATAGAATTCATTGAAATTATATCTTTTAAATTTTATTTTATATTTACAGAATCTCCAACAATCAAAATACAAAAAAAAATTAGCAGACCTATTATTGAATCATCAATCCCTTACTGACCTGAAATACGTAACACTTGTAAAAAAGAATATTTTGAAATGAGTTACTGTAAATTGCCTGAAGTTAAAAAGTCTTGTGAATTGTGCAAATCTTTCTCATCCAGTCAAATCTGGATAAAATATATTGGAAAAACATATTCTTGTCAATTGCATATATATTTCTTTTGCTCTCAATCTTACTTTCTAGAACACGAGCTAAAATACACATCTTAAGAGGAATGCAAAGTACTAAAGCACCTGTGTGCTCTTTAATAAATGAAAAATTAGGACACCCAAAATACGTAGAAGAATAAATTAAACATCTTGCTGATTGTTGAAACTGAAATTAGAGCCAGATTAACGGCTGAGAAAATGGTCCGATTTTTAGAATCTTCCATATAGTTCGAATTTAATTATTCGAACTATATTGAACTAACTTCGAATAATCTCTATCAATGTGTCATTTATATATAGTTTAAATCTCATTTAAGATAAGATTTTCCCATGTATTTCATTGTAAGATAAAAAAAAGGTATTAGTTATGACCCTGTTTTGACCATCTGCAATAGAAGAGTATCATTCCTTCCCAATTCGAAAACCAATAAATCTAATAGCTTAAAAATAGTAAGCTGACACACATACAACAAAATACTTTTGATGTATTAATAAAAGTCGAAAGTATATTTCGAATAACTTTTGATATATGTAATTCAAAACATTTTGTTCTTGCAGAAGTTAAAGAATATGGAAAAATACACAAAAACAAATTGTGTTAAAAAGTTATTTAATATTTGTACTTTAGAAACGAACTTGAAATTAAATGCACCAAAGAAACGACATTCTTTTGAAGTATCTGGTTCTTCTGCTTTAAAGAACAGGAAAAAAACAAAACCGAACAGAAAATAGAAAACGTATTCCTGTGAAGTATGTGGCTCATTTTTTACAAGGAAAGGCAATATGTTAGTGCATATGCAGATACATACTGGAAAGAAACAATATTCTTGTGAAAGTTGTGGCTCATCTTTTACAATGAAACAAAATATGTTGGTGCACATGCGTCCACATACTGGAGAGAAACCATATTCTTGTAAAGTATGTGGCTCTTCTTTTACACAGAAACAAGGTATTTTGGTGCATATGCGAACACATACGGGTAAGAAACCATATTCTTGCGTGGTTTGTGGCTCTTCTTATAAACAGAAACAAAATATGCTGATTCATAAACGAACACATACGGGAGAGAATCCATATTCTTGTGAAATATGTGGGTCTTCCTTTACACAAAAACAAGGTATCTTGGTGCATATGCGAACACATACGGGAGAGAAACCATATTCTTGTGAACTATTTGCCTATTCTTTTGCACGGAAACAGAATGTTGGTACACATGCGTACACACACTGGAGAGAAACCATATTCTTGTAAAGTTTGTGGCTCTTCTTTTACACAGAAACAAGTTATGTTGGTGCATATGCGAACACATACGGGAGAGAAACCATATTCTTGTGAGATCTGTGGCTCTTCCTTTACACAGAAAATATGTTGGATCATATGCGAACACATACTGGAGAGCATCTATATTCTTGTGAAATATGTGGCTCTTCCTTTACACAGAAACAACATATGTTGGTACATATGCGATCACATACGAGAGAGAAACCATATTCTTGTGAGGTATGTGGCTCTTCTTTTACACAGAAACAAAGTATGTTGGCTCATATGCGAACACATACTGGAGAGCATCTATATTCTTGTGAAATATGTGGCTCTTCCTTTACACAGAAACACCATATGTTGGTACATATGCGAACACACACTGGAGAGAAACAATATTCGTAGGATTTATGTGGCTCTCCTTTTCCACAGAAACATCATATGTTGAATCATATGCTCACACATGCTGGAGAGTTTTAATTATTTGTTATAATCCACCCTCAACTTTCTTAGGTCTCTCTGTACAAGGTTTGTCAGAAAAACCTGACATCAGGATACTTCACCCTACAAGTAAACCCTGACCAAATATTCAAAATAACGTAGGATTCAGACCACAGGTTTATACAAGCAATATTGCACCTTCTCCAAGTAATGTTACCTCAAGTAACAGCACTTAGCTTGATACTCCACCAGACTAGATTAATTCTTGTCCTGGAATCCAGTAAGACCAAGAGACCATGATACAGATATTACAACATAGTAAACTGGTCAAATGGAGGGAGGAAAATTGATGTTGTTAATTTCTTTACTAACTCAATTTTTGTTAAGTAAAAGAGAACTTAAATCGAACATTCGAATATCTATGTATCTTATTTAGAGATCAAGTGTAAGCCCCATGAAAGGGTCCGATTGATTTCTGAGAACTTTGCCTGATGTAAAATGAAACTAAAACAAGATAAACCATACGCTTGTGTTGTATGTGGCTCTTATTTTACACAGAAATATGGTCATTTACATCTTATGCTAACACACACTGGAGAGAAATAGCCACAAAATAGCCTGCAAGAGCCGCCAGAAATACACCAAGACCATCCATTCCAGAAAACTGGAAGAATGGGCCAACCAACAACGTGATAATTATTACCTAGATGAACTATCCCAGGAATATATAGATAAGGAAGGCTTTGTAGACTGGCTGAAAATAGGATCGCTCCACTATGATCAGGAGAGAATGATAATGGCTGCATAAGATCAAGGCTTGATGACCAATGGTTTTAAAAAGATGAGTGATCTCATCAACAATAAAAAGTGCAGGTTCTGCCACACAGAAGTAGAGAGGGTGAGCCACCTGACATCCACTTGTAAGGTTCTCCTGGGTGAAGGGTATTATACAATGCAACAAAACTGGACTATATGTAAAAAGTTGAATATCCCATGTAGCAGCAAATCCTGGAAGCATATATGAAAGAACAGTTGGAAATAAGTTATACACAATCGACTATGACTATGAAATCGCTGCAGCTACATATCTCGAAAACAGAGCTGTTAAACCTGACATCGTGATATGAAACAAAAGGGAGAAAGTAGAAACCCAAATTGAAGTCAGTGTTTCTAATGATGCAGGATTAAACAGAGCTGATAGGGAAAACAATTCGAAATACCAAGGTCTTATCTACGACATGAAAAGGAACTGGAATCTTAAGATCTCCATCATCCCAGTAATCATAGGAGCAACCGGACTGATGTAAGAGTATTTCAAAACTTACTTCGCGGATATTCCCAGTGACCCGAATGCAAGAGAGATACAAACGATTTCACTTAAAGGGACAATTAGAATCTTTAGAAGATCTCTCGGCTGGAGTGTCTCGGTAGGATGCCCCATCACCAGCAAAAACAAAAAATAAGAAAATTTTAAAAAAAGAGAAGAGCCCTATTCTAGTGAAGTATGTTGCTTTTTTACAACAAAACAAAATATGCTGACACATATGCGAACACATGTGGGAAAGAAACCATATTCATGTGAAATATGTGGCTCTTCCTTGAAAATGAAACAATATCTGTTGGCACATATCCGAACACATACTGGAGAGAAACCATACATTTGTGAAGTATGTGGCTTTTCTTTTACATGCGACACATACTGGGGGTACTTAAATGCCTACTGGGAACGACTTCAATGCCTACTAGACACCATCGTCGGGTGTATTCGATCTCTCTCAAAGAAGAGAAAAAAATACACCAGTTACCGCCTACGATCGTTTGTTTCCCAGATAGGCATATATGTAACAGAAAATACGTGCATCGTCATAAAAATGAAGCCATAGGGAGGCAGAATAAAACTACCTTCCAATCAGTGAAGAAGAAACTATATGCAGACAAAAGTCTAAATGGGGAGAAAAGTGGACACTGTTACTGGCTATTAAATATCCTCAGGCAAAATATACCAAACAAAAAGAGAGGACAGAGACCTGGATGAAAATATTATTTCAACTGCTGTCAAAACAAGAGAAATGTTCCACCCCAAAACATAACCTGCCAAAGGTATAACAGCATGAGCGTGTTCAATGAGGCTGAGCTTTACCATATGACATCAGAAATAGCAGCCCTCATGAGAAGTAAAAGATATTCACTTGAAAGCCCGATCAAAATACCCACAATTCACATCGTTCAAAACACATCACAGGTACAGCCACAACCACATTACCATTCGCCCATGGATCAAGTCGTCAAACAGTCTGAGTCAATTACAACCCACCATACAGCCACTTAAACACCAGAATCCCCTTTATAAATTGGCTCCCCGACAAGTATCCTACTACCATCACAAGATAGCCCTTCATTGATTTAGGTTTTTCCTCACCGAGACCAGTGTTTACACCATTACCTCAGAAATTACAGGAACCAGATGATAAACAATTGATCGTGGAAGAAGAACTTGGTAATACAATTGAGGAAGTTAAGATGATGAGGCTGGAAGAAAGAACTCAACAGCCCAATATCCAAGCCTCAAAAGCTAGTAAGGCAGTAATACAAAATATAAACATCGTTTTCCAAAGACTTGTTCCATTAAACATATCCCTCACGGGGCTAAATGAAATAACATATGTTGCAGGGCTCTACATTGTCAGGAAAACAATCCCTCAATTCCAAAAGCAATAGGAGTCGAGAGCACAAGACACAAAAGCACGGTAGAAACTGAAGCTCGAGGAACAAGATAACCTTTGCAGAATGAAAGTCCCAGATCAAACAATTCCTTGCTGCCACTAAAGTTCGGGGCCGGCTGAGGAATACCAGTTGCAGACTCAGTTGTAAATACAAAAAAATGTAGAAGAAATTGAAAACGTTGCAAGGGAACTTGAAGGCAGGATTCCAGCACTTGGCGAAAGAATTCAAGAGAGGGATGGAAAGCACAGACCAAAATTGAGAACTGAGAGTTCAAAAAGTACACAAGAATATTCTACCGAAATTTTGTAAGACAGAAAATAACGGTGGAAAGGCCATCGGAAAAGAAGGAGCTAGAAGACTATTGAATGCCTCTATGTGAGAATGAGGGGCCATGCAACAAAGAATCCAAGTGGATTTTGGATATAGCTCAAAGTAATGAAAGCAATACCAGAGCCAGAGATAACCTCTGGAATGATAAAACAAAGTTAGATCAATTTGAGAATGAAAAAAAAAACTGGCAATATACTCAATTTGTGGCTGAGGAAACTAACAGCACTTCAGAGCCATTATAATAGCTGCTTCACAAAACTGTTGAGTGGTGAGGACGCCACACTAGCATTGCTAGAAAGGTGATACAACCCTCATACGAAAAACAAGTGAGACACAAAACCCTACTAAATTCAGACCGATCTGTTGCCTAACTACATCATGCAAACGGTTGCAGGTAGCATCTACGGACCTGGAAAAAGAACAAGTAGGGTGCAGAAGGAAATTTTTAGGCACCAATGACAGTTGTTGATCAATAAAACCATCCTTGATGATAGTAGGAAGAGACAGAGAAACCTAAGCATGGCGTAACTCGACTACCAAAAGGCATACGATAACGTGCCTCTCACATGGCTTTTGCGCTGCCTTGAACTATATAAGATACATCCAGTCATCAAAAAAAACATGGCAGTACATATAAATATGTGGCAAACAACCATGTCATTAAGACACAGTAATGGAGCAATAAAAATCCCTGACGATTGATCTGCTAAGTAAATTACTAAACAATAGCCAGAGTGGCTACAATCTGATCCAGGGCCGCCAACAAGACAGAAACAAAAGAGTCAACATCTGCTATTCATGGATGACCTAAAGCTGTATGCTATTTTGAGATGCTGACTTTAGCCGACTCCTGCAGGTTGTAATACCTTCTCCAAAGATATTGGAGTAGAGTTCGGCCTGAACACATGTGCCAATTGCTCCCTCACAGCTGGGAACAAGATCCAAACGAAAAACCCAGCTTGGTACTGACATCAAAGACCTTGAAGAACAGGAACAATACAAATACCTTGGCATTAACCAGCTCGCTATGCCAGTGATAACATACAGCTTTGGAATTATTGATTGTCCACAAAAAGACATTAGTTGACAAGACACAAACATTCTCCACAGATATTGGAATGAAGTTCGGCCTGGACAAATGTGCCAAGTGCCCCTCACAGCTGGGAAGAAGATCCAAACAGAAAACATACCACTTAAGAACAGGATAAATACAAATACCTCTCATAGAAGAAAACGAATAAATTCAAAATTCCAAGATGAAAGAATAAATTGGCAGAGAATATATACGTCGTGTTCGAAAAATTTGCAAAACACAGCTCACAAACAAAAACAAAGTAACTGCTATTAACCAATTAGCTATGCCAGTGATATCATACAGCTTTAAAATTATTGATTAGTCAGAAAAGGACATTAATAGACTAGACACTAAAACGAGAAAAATGTTGACAATGTACAGAGTAATGTACAAAAAACAGTGTCTACCAAGGCTGTATCTGCCAAGAGGAGCAGGGGGTATGGGTCTCTCGATAATTGACCGTCAAGATCGAGCCACTATTGTGAGCACCGGCTAATATCTGATGATCTCCCATAACAAAAAACTTTATGATGGTATGCCAACACCAAGACACCAGAGCAAACAGAACAACATCTATCACAAAACTGGACAAACATTTTAGACAGGGCTGTCTTACAAATGAGGCAGAAGCAGACAACAAGACTGCCACAGAAATAGCCGGGAAGAGTCGCCAGAAATACACCAAGACCTTCCATTGTAGAAAACTGGAAGTATGGACCAATGAACAACGTGCTAAGTATTTCCTAATAAATTATCCCAGGAATATATAGATAAGGAAGGCTCAGTAGACTGGCTAGAAAAAGTATCTCACCACTATGACCAGGATAGAATGATAATGGCTACTCAAGATGTTTTTAAAAAAGATGAGTGGTCTCAGCAATAATAAAAAGTGCAGGTTCTGCCACACACAAGTAGAGAATGTGAGCCACCTGACATCCAGTTGTAAGGTTCTGCTGGGGATAGCTATTATACAATGCGACACAACGGAGTGTGCAGATATCTTCACTGGATTAAATGTAAAAACGTTTAATATCCAGTGTTGCAGCAAGTCCTGGGAGCATATACCAGAAAGAAAAATTGGTAATAAGTTATACACCATCCACTATGACTATAAAATCGCTGCAGCTACACATCTAGAAAAAGAGATGTTAAACCTGACATAGTGATATGGGACAAAAGGGAGAAAGTAGCAACCTAAGTTGAAGTCAGTGTTTCTAATGATGCTGGCTTGAACAGAGCTGAAAAGGAAAATATTACTAAATACTAAGGTCTTATATACGA
This sequence comes from Sepiola atlantica, assembly GCA_963556195.1. NCBI lineage: Eukaryota > Metazoa > Mollusca > Cephalopoda > Sepiida > Sepiolidae > Sepiola > Sepiola atlantica. The sequence goes on from CAUVYP010001106.1 coordinate 834,887, forward strand.
CATGAAAAGAAACTGGAATCTTAGGAAAATATCAATCATCCCAGTAAGTATAGGAGCAACCGGACTAATGAAAAAGTATTTCAAAATCTACCTGGCAAATATACCCGGTGAACAAAGTGAAAGAGAGATACAAACGATTGCACTTAAAGAGACGGCAAGAATCTTTAGAAGATCTCTCGGCTGGAGTGTATGAAATAGCAGGTCAATATTTGGCATCCGGTAGCAAAAACAAAATGAGAGGAATCATATTCTTGTTAAGTATATGGCTCTTCTTTTACACAGAAATAAAATATGTTACCACAGATGCGAACATGAGTTGAGAGATAAACCGTATTTTTGTGTATTATGTGGCTCTTGCTTTACAAAAAATCTTTTGACACATATGCGAACACATAGTGGACTGAATTTAACTCACAACAATCAAGTGTCTAGTGTAGGTACTACGTATTAACCAGAATCAAATGAATTAGTAGAACAACTCCATTGCACATTCAAGACATCCTTAAGAATCAATAAATTAGCTAGTAAACCTTCCATCAGTCCTTCTGGGGACTCCGCGCTGCAGTGAAGGACGACCTGAAATGTTCAGCTGCAGAGATGGTATATGGCACCACACTAAAAATTACCGGACAATTCTTCAAACTCCAGAAAAATCAATGGACATCAGCTGGTGTAGACCGGCTCACCACAAGATTGTGATAGTCGCCTATAACCCTGCGGAACAGAATCTGAAGACTATGTATGTTTCGAAAATAATGCCGACATGAACACACATGTTTGTGCATCATCTAGTAAAGACACATTATTCTCACCACAAGGATGGCGATTCTCGGCTATAACCCTGCGGCCCTAAAGACTACATGTGTGCTGAAAATTATACAGATGTTTGTGTGATGTTGCAAAAAAAGATTTTCAAAAGACACCAAAAAAATTTAATTTTCTGCATTACCAACCAACATATTTCTTTGGATAGGTTAAAGCCAGCGTTTCTTGGTGCTACTAGTCTAAATGTAGTCACCCCAGCAATTTATGCACCTCCACTGGAATTAACACGACTTCCTGCAGGATACTTGTAACCAAGATTGTTTTTTGTTAATAGTGACATGTTTCCTCGTTTTGTTTTGGCTGTCTTCCCTCTATTTATGACATTTACTTTGAATGAACTAATTCTTTGGTTTCCAGAACTTGTCTAGGCAGGGGATACTGTAGGGACGGCTGTAGCAGCCATCACGCAGGTCCTGGGGGAAAAGAAAGTGAGGGTTGCATTATTAAAATCAGGTGCGGCAAAGAAGGCTAAATAAAAGACGGTGCTTTTTTGGGTCGGGGGCAGTTGAGTAGAGAACGTCTCGAAGTTCCCATGCATTTGGATAATACGGTTAAAAAAGGATAAACGTGTTGCCCGGAAGAAAAAGGAACACAAGTCATTGTTACAACGGCAGTGTTACCTCCCTTCAAGCATATTTCCTATTAAATTCAGAGCCCGTTTAGAAAAAGGACCTAGTTGTGCGTTCTACACGACTTCCTGTGTCACAATTATATGCATTCACTATTGATATTCTTCGAAAACCTTAATAAGAGGAAAAAATCTAAAACAGGCAGGTAAAGTGAGTATATCGTTCCTAAGGTATTTTTGAGAATGTTGATTGCTTACAGGGTACCTTGAATTGGTTTGCTCAGACGAGATTAGTGATATATCGGGATGATCTGTAATAGATTGTTGGAAGTCTTTAACTACTCTCAAAGTTTTTGGGTAATCGGTCTTTTTGTTGACGATACTGTCACATAGACCAAGAGCACTCTGTCTTCTTCAAATCTGCTTGAAGAAAAACCACTCCCATCATTTGATGTGCTTATTTATTATTGATTCATTTTCCTAATTTCTTCTATTTTAAGAGTTCATAGATGACCGGTTCTTATCGGCAGTGTGAGCTTAGAGACCGGAAAATTAATTGGTGTTTTTAAGGTTCTTTGTGAAAAAGTCGCTCAATAGATATCCCCAAGGTTCTGAACTTAGGAGTTCCTCAATAGATCACTGGCCCCCCCCCCACAAGTTTCTGAACGTAGGAGTTCCTCAATAGATCACCGGTCCTCCACAAGGTTCTGAACGTAGCAGTTCCTCAATAGATCACCGGGCCTCCACAAGGTTCTGAACGTAGGAGTTCCTCAATAGATCACCGGGCCTCCACAACGTTCTGAACGTAGGAGTTCCTCAATAGATCACCGGGCCTCCACAACGTTCTGAACGTAGGAGTTCCTCAATAGATCACCGGGCCTCCACAAGGTTCTGAACGTAGGAGTTCCTCAATAGATCACCGGGCCTCCACAAGGTTCTGAACGTAGGAGTTCCTCAATAGATCACCGGGCCTCCACAAGGTTCTGAACGTAGGACTTCTTCCTCAAGTTCGTAGATCACATTTTAAGGTGCATAATTAAAGTCAGAATAACCTGGTGGAATGTATCTCATTCTCGTCTAGTAAGACCGGCTTTTGTGTATGACATGTCACCTCATGACCAATTGTAGTTGGTGATGAGTCTGGTGGTTGAATGAAATATGTAGAGAAGTTAACAATCCATCAATCTACTTTTTTATGACATATGCCATATAAGACTTAAATAACACTATGAGGAAACACGAAATAAGGGAAAATACACCCAAGTACAATATACACGTTTATTACATATTGACAAACATAAAAGGGCTACGACATAACATTACAAGAACATACAATATTTTGTTACTCAGCACTTGTGGTGGGGGCTTGCAAGAACTGGTAGGGTGTGCATCGTTTCGACCGTGTGGTATCCTGACCAGCACAGCGATCTTCAATCTTACTCTTTCCCTTTTTTCCGTAGCAAAAAATCCTTCGTAAAATACACTACTCACCGGTGCCCCTAGCAACCGGTGTCATTCATTCTTGTTCCCCATCAGTTGTTTTTATGCACTTATTGTGTGATCCGACGGTGTAAATTTCTTAATACTTAGCTCCTTGGTAGAGTTTGGATATTGTACGTAAGGAATGCTGAGTTTTATGTGTTATCCAGGCCAAACCACCGTTGATGTGCATTCAGATCTTAGGATTAATGCATGTGCGTGTCGCATGTGTGTTGAACGTGACAAGGTGTCATCTGGTAAATATTGAATGGTTACTGAATAATAAATAGTAACCTGATTCTTGGATGACCGTGTATAAATGTTGTTGGCTTTCATAATAGACAGACCCACCAAAATTTCAACATCAAAATCAATTAGGGGTGTCGAGGTTGAGGTCAATTTCACCGATACTCTCGAGTTTGGTGACGCTGTCTGAATGTAATATTTCTGTTTAGATTGTTTGAGTCAGTTATTAATCGACCTGCTCATAAAATAATTAAATTTGAAGTTAAATGATAGTGCTTAACCGGTGGAGTGATGATACTTCATGTTGGGTGTCGATGTGGCATATATCCACTTCATGTTCATTATCAGACTTCAGAAATGGAAACCTTAATTGTTAGATTGCTAACGGTTGGAGGATCTGTGTTGATGAGTTGAAGCCATATGAGAAAATTTAAGTTATCAAGTGTAGATGAAAGTTCTGTTTCCACCTCTGCATAGTATCCATGGTGATTTATAAGAACTTTAGATTGCATTAATTTGTCTTTAACAAAATACATTAATCCTTGATCGAGGTCATCCAATCTTTTGCAAATTTCAAACTGGATTTTGCAAAATCTACAAAATATCTTCTTGTCAATGGGAAACCGATGTGAGGGCGAATGACTCCCATATAAAGCTAATTGAGGTGAAATTTTTACCGATAGTGTTTCCAGAACTTATCGGGCAAAATTACGATTCGACCAATCATAATTTGAGGTTAGCATCTTTGTGTGCAGCCGTGTCCCCATCGTCCCGTAGGTCAAGTAATGGAATGAGTGCAGTTTTCTTTTACCAGGAAACCCAATAAACCAGAAATTGAGCCAAATTGTTATCCACAGAAAGATTGTAGTGGAGATTTCGTTTCTAGGCTTCAAAAGAGGTTATAGTCTCTCTCTTACTTAATGACATTTGTTTTTTTAAGTTGTGATTAAACTTCAGGGTAAACAACTCAATGAAAAACGTATGACAATCCTAAGATATTTCGACCTCACCCAAGGTAGCCTTCATAAAATGGGACATAAATCATAACTCTACCAATATTAATATTGGCGTTAATCATTTGTAAAATAAATAACAACATTAAAATAAATACTTCATAAATCACATCCCTTGTTTTTATTTTTGTTTAATATATGTATATATATATATATATATATATATATATATATATATATATATATATATGTGTGTGTGTGAAACAGGGAAAGGGAGAGAGAAAAAACGTATATTAAACACTGAAAAGTTCAAATGTAGCAGTTTTTTTAGAGATCTTTTTCTTTCGATCCAACGGGTTTTATACATTTCAGTTCATCCAACTAACAACAAAAAATAAAAAAATCGAGTTATGTTCAAAATCGTCTGCAATTTGCAAGATGAGAATATTGGCATTTTTCCCGTTCAAAAATGAGACGAAATTTCTGTACGGCTGTATAAGAAGACAAGAAAGAGAACAAACAACGGCGCAGTTAATATAGGGAAAAAGAGAAGAGAAGTGTTGCTTGCAAAAAGGGTGTGATTTTTGCAGACGTAAATGAAGTTTTGTGTGTTAAATTCTCTCTTGGTTTGTGTGGTCGTAGTGGAAAGAAGTATATACCAAAAACTTTTGAATATGGGGATTCAGGTTCGCCCACGTGCGTATAATACACAGAAATGCATGCTTGTTGGTTCAGGAAGTGAGCTGACCAGACACAGCAGTTGACATCTTATTGATTCAAGTATGCAATGAGGAAAGAGATAGATGCTTTGAAAATATTGGGAATTTTCCCGTTCAAATATGAGACGAAATTTCAGTTCTGCTATGTAGGAAGAAAAGTCTTCCAAACGTGACTCGACAATAAAGAAAACACACAAGGGCGAAGTTAATAGAGAGATTTTATAGAAGGAAAAGGAAGAGAAGAAAGTGTTGCTTTCAAAAAGGGTTGATGTAGTCCTTTATATATCCAAAGCCTTTCACTGGGTCTGACATAAAGGTCTTCTCATAAAAGTTATTTCTTATTGTATTACTGGACGAATATTAAATATAATAAGATCATTCTTATCCGAAAGAAAGATCCAGGTTGTCATTGATGACCGTTCATCCCAACAACATGACATAAATGCAGATGTACCCCAGGGATCGATCCTTGTATTTTTATTGTTTCTGATTTTCATAAACAACCTCCCTGATGACATTGTGTCTTAGATTGGTATATTTGCTGACGAGACCACACTCTACTCTTGTGATGTGAGTAAGATGATGCACACATATCCGAGGCTGAATCCTTATAAAGTAACCTCCAGTCTGTAGTGAAATGGGATCATAAATGGTCGGTAAGATTTAATGCTGCTAACCTCCTTTCCTTCAACAACTACAAGAAACCTCTTTGCCTACCGATTGTCATGAAAATAACACCCTACCTGAGTCCAACGTTCAAACTCCTCTCTTAACATTCGCAGGTAACATGAATTAAAACAAATACATAGAAGTCATTACCAAGGCTGCTGCAAAGAATAGGTGTCTCCCTCTACCAAACTAAAAAACTTATCACACCTGACAGTATCCTATCCTATATCTTTACAAAGTCACCATCGGCCCATGCATAGAGTATTGTTGTCATCTCTGGGCTGGTGAACAATACTTTTAGATGAAGTCCAAAAAAGAGTATCTAATCTAATAGGTAACTCACTATTTTGTTATTGTTTTTTTTTTAAACATAATTCACCCCAAACAAGGCAGGCCGCCACTGTAGACGTAAAGGGCTACAGAGAACAAAAGGGAGACTTTTTTTTTGGGGGGGGGGTCATCCTAAATTGGGAGATGCGCAGCGAGATGTCTGTTTACATTAGTTTTACATTTCTGAATGTCAGTACCGTCGGGGAAACAGGGGACAGGGAGAGAGTTCCAGAGGCCAGCAGCTTGAGGAAAGAAGCTATTGAAGTAGAAAGGTTTCCGTCATCTGGGGACCTCTACAGTGAATGGATGGGATTTAGCTGATTGTCGAGTGTGTCTAGTGAATTTACGTCGGGGCACTAGAGTAGTCAGTTCATTGGACCATAATCCATTGAAGTATTTGTGAAACAAGCACAAGAATGATATATTGCAGCAATGGGACAAGGACTGGAGCTTGGTTGACAGTGAGGGACCTATTAGGTTGGCGACTCTTTTTGGAACTGGTCAAGTAGGGAGAGACTAGTAGATGATGCTCCAGCCCAGATGTAGTAAAAAATACTCGATGCATTGGCGGATGATGTCTTTGTAGAGATACAGGATAATGTCAGGTGTGAGGAGTTTACTACTACGGTAGAGGGAGCCCACCTTCTTTGCTACAGCCTTGGCAATGTCTTCAATGTACTTTTTCCAATTCATGTTACCGGTGAAGGTTAGGCCGATGAGTTTGAATGCTTTACTCTCGGGTAGGGTGTTATTTGTCATGACAATCGGTGGTTGAAGAGGTTTCTTGTAGTTATTGAAGAAAAGGAACTTTGTCTTTACGGCATTAAAACTTACCAACCATTTGTGACCCCAATCTACTACAGCCTGGAGGTCATTTTCTAAGGATTCAGCCATTGCCTCAGATATGATCACGTCTGTTTTGCCAACATGGCGAGAGTAAAGTGTGGTGTCGTCAGCAAATAAACCAATCTCAGACTCTATGTCATCAGGGAGATCGTTTATGAAAATCAGGAACAATAAAGGCCCAATGATAGATCCCTTGGGTACACCAGCAATGATGTAATGTTACTTAAGTGAACGGCCGTCGAGAACAACCTGGATCTTTCTTTTGGTTAGGAAGGATCTAATTATATTAAGTAATTGCCCAGTAATACCGTATGAGCATATTTTCAGAAGTTCTTTATGCCATACCTAGTCAAAGGCCTTGGATATATCATACGATACTGCTCTAGCTTCGCTTGCCTTGTCGAGTGTATGATACATATATTCAGAAATGACCGTTAGGATGTCTGCAGTAGATCGTGCTTGTCTAAATTCATACTGGCGGTAGAAAGAAGTTTAGCATTAACTAAGTACCGCACTGTCACTAGATTGATTAAGGATTCAAAGATTTGAGCAAATATTTAGAGTAGACTGATTTGGCGGTAGTTCTTAGGATTGGTTCTATTCCCAGAATACTTGTAGACTGGTACCACAGAGGTAATTTTCCAGCTATCAGGGAAGCAAAATTCAGCTAGGCATTTATTGTAGAGTGTGGAGAGGACAGGGGCCAGTTCAGCAGAGCATATCTTTATTACTATTACAGGTACAGTATTAGGCCCACAAGCTTTGGAGGTGTCAAGATTTTTTATGATGTCTCTGACCTGGGATGGGGTGATGACTAGGTTATTTAGTGTGGCTTCGGTCCGCAATGGTAATTTGAGGAGGGGGGTGGTTATCATAGTCCAAGATAGAGTTAGAGGGAAAACGCTGAGCAAGTAATTCAGCCTTATCAGTTGCCGTGTAAACGACATTATTGTGGTTTGATAGCGGGGGAATCGTTGATTGACTATTATTCACTACACTATTTTGGATTTTCCAGAAATTGCGAGTAACTAGTTTCTGTGACTGAATGCGTTTTTTTATTAACTCAGTATACCTTTTCTTTGCTTCGCCTATCACGGTCTTACAATTATTTCTTGACTCTATAAATTTCTGTCTATTAGTAGCTGACTTATGGTGGCCAAATTTACGGAATGTTTGTTGCCTCTCAGCAATGGCAGCTGCACATTCCGAGGTGAACAATGGGCAGAGTAATACTTGATAAATAATTTTCACACGGGGCATAGGCTTCAATGCCTTCTTTGACCCATTCAGTTAATTCACTTGCACACTGGTCAGATGGGAGTGAGAAGGTTTCCCTTTTGTGGGGCGTCGCTGATGTGATCTCTGATTCACTCCAAATCAGCCTGGTCGTAGTATCTCGTTATTTTGAGCAACGGTTCATCAGTTTTGGGACGACTTTTTAGGGTGATATGAATCATTAGCACAATGTGATCATCATTACCAAACTTCAGCTAAATACTATCTTTTCACTTTTGAAGTCACCAGATGGAGGAGAATCTTATTCGTGTTATGTTTCAGTGTTCCCTTGTATAAAAGTTGATGCATATTTAGTAGTGGGGATGTTGGTGTTTTCTAATCTAATATTCAATTTCAGTCAGATGAGGGCAGACATAATAAACCCTACCAAGTTACATCCTGACTTTCTTCCTAACCAATCATCTAAGCAACCATATATACAAATTTAATATATATTCATCCAACCATTTTATTTATTTAGAATAAAATTACAATAAATTAGTTTCGTGTTTTGTGTAATCCTGTTTATAAAAAAAAAAAATAACGATAAAAAATACATTAGTGTATTTTTATTTCTTTTGAAGTTAGGATTAATGAAATCTTCAAGTTGATTTTATTTCTAGCCTGCATTTTCTTGCTACTATGCGAACAGAATGTGTTCCTCTTAATTGTATTATCTGGGTTTACACGAGGGTGGAATGGTGACTAAGTGTTTGTGGCTAGTTAAAAAAAAAAACTTTTCCATAGAAAGGAATAAAAAACTCGAATTACCTAGTAAACCTAGGGAAGTTGCAATATAGACTTCACCTTCCATTGGTTTTGGTACAAGCGAAAAACAAAAGTTGGAATTAAAGATTTTAAAAACTAAATAAATAAATAAATAAAGTCAGAATTGAATAAATTAAAGATTTGGATGGAGTGAATATATTCTTTACGAACATGTTTCGTAATTTTTATTCATGAATTGGAAATAAAAAAAATAGATTCAGATGAAATTACTTAGTTTTGTTTTTCTTTGTTTCTTCCAAACCAGGTCATGTGTGGTTTTGAGAAGCCAGCACACTGGGATAAGCGCACTATGACCTTCAAAACTGTTTGAGAACCCCTGTCTGCATTCCCTGGCAGAGGCGTTTCAGCAAGGTGGTCGTTAGTAAAGGAGGTCAGAGCGATGGAAAATGACGTCATGCTATAAAGTAACAAACGAGATCTGTCGAACAGTCAGACTATCGCCATTTTGACCCCTCCCGTCACTTAAAAATTAAGGAAATCAACCAATCTTGTCATTTTCTCTGATTATCTTTCGCGCTTGACATCTATAAAAAGTAAATACATTTGAAAAAAAAAGAACAAGTAAACAATTATTTTCAAGTGAATGAATAACGAGAAGGCAATAATAATGAGAAGGTAAATCCTGGGAGTTTTCTTCATTTGCAGTTCAAAACAAATTAAAATATCTTCTTTTTTTTGTAAAAAAAATAAATTGTTGAAAAACTAAAATCTAAAAAAGAAGTGGACATTGTAGTGTTACTGCACCGACGATTCACCGGTGAGGGGACGAGTTACGGCCCCTGGCGATGACTCAGTTAGAATGTATTAGTATTAGAATTTCGTTAGTCCCTTAACGTTTATGCAATGATTATTAAGATTTAAAGAATCGTTTTAATAATATTAATACCTAAATGACCCTCCTCAAAAATTAATAAAAGTAATTGTTTGCATAATATTAATACGTAAATGAGATAAAAGTAATATTTAGAAAATTAAATAATCTTTGTCAAAATGGCGTTAAAATATTTCATAATTTATTTGGTATTTCTGCAATTTATGATAAATATTTAAAGAATCGTTAGAATAATATTAATACCAAAGTGACCTGATATTTTGATCTGATATTTTCGCACCTCAAAGATTAGTCATTGGATCATCTTGTAAGCGTGTAAGACAGGCCTCCTTTACTTACGATGGCCGTGATCCTAGGCAATTAGCAATAACGAGAAGGCAATAATAATGAGAAGGTAAATCCTGGGAGTTTTCTTCATTTGCAGTTCAAAACAAATTAAAATATCTTTTTTTTTGTAAAAAAAATCAATTGTTGAAAAACTAAAATCTAAAAAAAAAGTTGACATAATTTTTTCCTTTTATATGAATAAACTTACGATAAATCAGTTTCGTATTTTGTTGACTCTTGTTTATTTTACAAAATGCACTAAATAATGAGAACCGTTCATTAATTCGATAAAAATTGGGAGCTAACCGCTTCACTATAACCGTATTATTACTATTATTATTTTTTAATATAATTAAATATTACAGGAATTAGTAAGGAGAAAACTGAAGATTGTCATGATACAAGTCGGAAAGCCGAGAATAAATTGAGGCTCTTTAATAAATGAGGATAGAAAGATGATATTTTCGTTTTTTTTTTTAAATCGACGTCTTTTCACAAGGTTCAAACATCGAAGAGATTATCGCAATTAATCCTCTTTAATCTGATATTTTCGCAACTCCAGAAATCAGCAAAGATTAATCATTAGATTATCTTGTAAGTGTTTAAAACTTTATTTAAAAAATTGAATTTGAGAAATTACTTTTTATGACAACTTTTAATACAATTAGAATTTCGTTAGTCTCTTAACGTTTATGCAATGATTATTAAGATTTAAAGAATCGTTAGAATAATATTAATACCTAAATGACCCTTCTTAACCTCTATAATTAAAAATAAATAAAAGTAATTGTTTGCATAATATTAATACGTAAAGGAGATAACAGTAATATTTAGAAACTTTATAATAAAAAAAGGAAATAAAAGTAATTTTAAGAAAGAATGTTCTTTTTTAATATTTATTAGAAACAATGAAATTCTTATATTTTCCCATTGAATCGATCGTAAACAATTTTTGCCAAATTTGCAGTTAGATATTTCATAATTTATTTAGTAAATATTTGACAAACCGGAATATTAACCGACCCAAAACATTAAATTTTACGGGGAAATGCGGTGATTGCCCAAAAAGTCACCTGTGTATTTTAAGTAAAGAAATAATGAAAATCAGGAAAAGTTTTTTTACTAATTTTTATTTTAAATAATTTTTTATTTTAAATAATTTTTTATTTTAAATAATTTTTATTTTAAATAATTTTTATTTTAAATAATTTTTATTTTAAATAATTTTTATTTTAAATAATTTTTATTTTAAATAATTTTTATTTTAAATAATTTTTATTTTCAATAATTTTTATTTTCAATAATTTTTATTTTAAATAATTTTTATTTTCAATAATTTTTATTTTAAATAATTTTTATTTTAAATAATTTTTATTTTAAATAATTTTTATTTAAAATAATTTATTTTACAAAAAATAGGTAATTAAATCGGTGTTTTTTTTAAATAAAATATAATAAAATGTCTGTTTTTTATTTAAAAAAAAATTATTTTACAGAAATGAGTAATCAAATACGTGGTTTGATTTTTGGAACCTCTGCAGTTTATGAACCGTGCTGAAATAACAAGGTTATTATTTAGAAATGTATTCTTAACATGGGGAGGGGGATTTGTTAACTATTCTGTACTTTAACTCAACAATTTTATAAATACATTAATAAATTTGTGAAACTGGAACTCTCGCTAGAAGTTATATTACGGAGAAAGTTTAATAACGTGAACATCAATGTTTGGTGCTGACTTACTTCGAAACTGAGTTGCTTATTCTTCCGGTTTGATAAATATTTTACAACCAGAGAAAATGTTTTTAAAAACAAGAGAAACATTATTGATATGTTTAAGATTATTGAAAAAAGTTATTTATATAAATGAGTTCGAATTGATTCGGTAAAATCTGGTAACAGTCAAAATAAAACCAAAATATCTGAAACGGAAAAACGAAAACAAAATAAAAAACAAACTGTTATTGACTTATTTTCAGTTGCATTTTTTTAGTTTCTTTTTGTTGTTTGTGTAATTATTGTTTTCTGTAATTATTTTTAAGAGTTCACCTTCAAAACAACTTTTTTCACATTTTTGGAAAACGGTATACTATAGATATTTAGGGTAGAATGGAGATAAGAGTCGCTTATAATTGATAGGAAAATGTGTCTCAGCAGGGCTCCCATACTCGCAAACAACTTATTTTATACTTAAAAACATTTTTATTTAGTAAAAATAAATGAATCAGATTAAGGTCGCTTATTATTTGCAGTGGCATGTGTTTCTTCAGGTTTTCATTGCTACAAAACCACTTATTTTTTATTCAAGAAAATTAAATATAAAATGTTGGATGAATTAATTCATTGTCTTAAATTGTACTTCTGGCACAAATGTGTTTTATAGCTTTACTAAACTGTTTTTTAGTAAAGAAAAACTTTGAACATTAGTTTTACACAAAAAGAAAACAATAACAGCATTTAGTTAATTTAAAAGCCAAAAATAAAGATGTCAAACATAACTAGTGGATAACATCAAAATCACCTGAAAGAATATGAAAGCCGTGATGGATAAAACGTTCAAATTAAAAGTCGTCTCCCTCAAGATGCGATCGAGGTGTGCAAGACCAAGTTTCCTCAGAAACTCACTTGTCCACACAGTGGAAGCATCTCTTGGCTTCATGTTACATATGCTATATGTGTTATAATTTCACCAGTGTTGTATTGTGATTTATTTATCTGGATCACTTGTATTTTGAACTTTTATTTTTATTGTGTAATTTACAAAGACCATGAGAAAGATGCTGACATTGTTTAATCAAATCACTAACCTTTCAGTTTATGGAAAGAAGGTTTGCAAGCTAATCTCAATGTTGCATTCTTTATGATGAATACATACTTCATATTCTTGAGTCTGAAGGTGAAGTGGAAATAAACTCTTTGTGTTGAACCTAAAGAATGTTGTATAAGAATAGAAGATATGCTCCATGATTTTTTTACGTCCTATAAAGTTAAAGGTGGCTAATAATGATATTTTCTGCATCTTTATCACATAGGACGTGAAATAATCGAAATAGTAGTATGACAAAAACAATGAATACTGCAATTACCAATAAAAACAATTACATAAAAATACATATATATATATGAGAGAGAGACATATGCATCCATGTCCATTCTGTAAGTCTGATTGGCTTAGAAGAAAAAGAGGTTACCGATGTGTTGTTGGTAAGGGTTACTGTGAGCTCCGATATAAGAACAAACTCTTCTTCTATATTTTGAATCGGTTTTATGCATACATCATTTTTCCCAAAACAGCAAGGAACCGTGAATGAGTTAAATAATAAGAAATGCTTAGTCAGCATCCTTGCACAATTAGTTGTGTCTTGCATCTAATTGTCATGTGCATCAATTTTTCTGCTCGGCTGAGACGTTGTAATCATAGATTGTATTAAATGAATGTATCATTGTACTTTTTTGTGTTTTTGTGTTCTTCATTGATGACATTGTTTACATTTTGGAATAATTTTTTAAAATCCAATCTATTGAGATAGGTCAAATATGGTGAGAAAACTATTTTATGACCCAAATCGAAATATGTTGAACAAATCAATTATTGTAATTAATTGTGAAAACATGTTTAAGATAACTTTTCTGAAAGATTATACAGAAATTGATTTTTCTATTCACAGATATACGTTGCAGTGGATAAGAAGAAATAAATTGAATTAATGGCTATACATAATTTTTCATTTTGAGCAGCACTCTACTAATGTAAATATAGCAATTCTTTTAAATGTGTCATCACTTATCAAGGCCAAAAGCTACTCAAAGATAAGGGTTAATTGGATGGACATATTGACATTTGAATGAGGACAACCATTGATCAACTCTATTGAGATAGGTCAAATAAGGTGGGAAAAATATTATATGTCTGAAATCGAAACATTGAACAAGTCAATTATTGTAATTGTGAAAACATGTTTAAGATACATTTTATCCAATATTATTAACAACATGATTTTTTATTCACAGATATTACTTGCAGTAGAGAAGAAGAAATGAATTCAATTAATGACTACATAATTTTTCATTCTGAGGAGCACTCTACTAATGTAAATATAGCATATTTTAAATTTATTGTCACCTATCAAGGCTAAAGGCTACTGAAGGATAATGGTAAATGGGATGGACAGATTAACATTTGAATGATGACAGCAATTATTTCTACGTGTATGTGAGCACAGACAAAATGAAAGAAGCGAGTTATTAGCTTTTTAAAAGAAAATTCAAGTGCTGCTTTGTATTCAAAAGCAGTACAACCATATTAATGTACATCCAGGATTACAGTCAACCCTAAAATATACACATTAGGAATCAGTTAATAAGTATTTACTTACAATTCTTTTGAAATATACATCTAAAAACCTAAGGAATTAAAAAAACATTCATTTAGATTTTTAATGTGAGATGATATATAATTATTTATACAATCAGACAATGACGCAGCGATGAAAGTCACAGACCGGAAGCCATAGACTCAGGTTTTGCTTTCGTTTGGACTTATTAGTAGAACATATCCTAATTCAGGATTCAAAACCCAAGTCACTTGCATGCGTGGCGAGTACTCTGCCATCTGAACCAATATACCCAATACAAGAAAGTTTGTTTTTTAAGATTTCTATAGTGAAAGTGGAAGAAATATTGTCAAGTAATTGAATATTATAATAAACTTGCAAAAAATTTGAGATAAATTATTTTTTAGAAATATTTCGAGTATTTTTCCTAAATCGGATCAGTAAACATTTTATATAAAAACTGATTTAATATAACTATCCAGATACACTATTAGGAGAAACCTAATTGCTGTCAAGTGTATCGATCATTTACAGTAAATTCCAATTTGAAAAGACGTGCAGACACACTGGAGTGCAGAGAAACCTTATTGCTGTCAAGTGTGTGCATTGTTACTTTCATTGATGGCAAATTTGAAATTTCATTTGAAAACATTCACTTGAGAAAAACCCCATTCTTGTAAAGAATGTGGATCATCATTTTCACTGAATGCATCTTTGAAAGTTCACATGCGAACCCACACTGAGAAGAAACCTTATTCTTGTGAAGTGTGTGGATCATCATTTTCCCGAAAACATCATATGATGGTTCACATGCGAACACACACTGGAGAGAAACCTTATTCTTGTGAAGTGTGTGGATCATCATTTTCCCGAAAAGATGATACGATGGTTCACATGCGAACACACACTAGAGAAAAACCTTATTCTTGTGAAGTGTGTGGATCATCATTTTCCCGAAAAGATAATATGATGGTTCACATGCAAACACACACAGGGGAGAAACCTTATTCTTGTGAATATTGTGGATCATCATTTCCACGGAAATATGCTTTGAAAGTTCACATGCGAACACACACTGGAGAGCCGAAAGTCCAAGCCACCTAATGTCTGGATGCAAGATCCTTTTGGCTGATGGCCATTACACTGCCCGCCACAACAAAGTATGTAAATACCTTCATTGGAAGATCTGCGGAGAGATGCAGCTAGAAAGATCACTGAACATCTGGGAACATGAACCCCCACCCATAACATCGAATGGAAAAGTGACAGTGTTCTATGATAAAGACATACAGGCGGGCAGATACATAAAAGACAAGGCCATCAAACCAGACATTGTCATCTGGAACAAACCAGATAAAACTGCTCTCATCATTGATGTAACCGTCCCAAATGACTACGGTCTCAATAGAGCCGAACGGGAAAAAATAACAAAATACCAAGATCTCAAAAATGATCTAAAAATAACATGGTCCCTCGATGAAATAAACATCATACCGGTTGTAGTGGGGGCAACTGGTCTGGTGAAAAAAAATCTAAGTAAATACTTAGAAACAATCCCCGGAAAACCAAATTGTAGGGAAGTACAGATAGCAGCCCTAAAAGGAACCACATCTATCCTTAAGAGAGCCCTCGGATATAAATTTTACTCATAGGGAAATCAAGTGTTAGCCTCAAGAGTAGGCCCCTTGATCTCTTTAGATAAACTAAATTAAAATGAAAAAAAAAGAGAGAAACCTTATTCTTGTGCAATGTGTCGATCATCATTTTCAGAAAAAAGAAAATTTGAAACGTCATATGCAAACACACACAGGGGAGAAACCTTATTCTTGTGAAGTGTGTGGATCATCATTTCCACTGAAAGGAACTTTGAAAGTTCACATGCGAACACACACTGTATGAGGTTGAAACATCAACCGAACCCGCAACAGAGATAGCCCAAAATAGTCGTAAAAATACACTGAAACATTAAAAAATAGAAGCCTTAAAGAGTGGGCAGAACAAAAACGCGCCACCCACTTGATGAGATATGTAAGGAGTATATTGACAAAGAAGGTTCCTTGGACTGGCTTAATAGAAATGCCCTCCATTATGATCAGGAAAGACTTATGATGGTGGCCCAAGACCAAGACCTTATGACTAATGCATTTAAAAAAGATGGCATGATCTAGTAATGATAACAAGTGCAGGTTTTGCCACATAGAAGTGGAGAGTGTGAATCACTTAATATTATTGGAATTATTATTAAGCACAGTGAATTGTAAGTGCCCTGTGATTGGATGAAAATCAGCCAATCACAGACAACTGCTTCAATCTCTGCAGAAAATCCAGGAGAGCGCCTATTTTTAAAATAACGGTCTCTTTGCTCCAGCCTCGCAGTCGTTAACATCGTTTTTCTCTGCCGTGTCTGGTGAGAGTGCGCTCATGCTTTTTTAGCGTATATAATACGTGTGAAGCCCTCTTGATGTTCTCAACTACTCTTCACAGCATCCTGTTAGAAGACAACTGGCATTTACAGTGAGTCCGCAAAGGCACTTCTTTTGTAAGCCACATTCTATTTCTTTCTTCTCTTTTATCTATATAAATACCATTTCTTCATCTACCCAAGTTGTTTGTTATCTCATTTCTTGTCTAGTCACGTTTTTATGCCACCAACTTCTCTTCCAGCGGACTAGTCTTCGTCCTACAGTTTAATGGGAAAAATCCCAACATTTTGCAAAAGAAGTAATGCCTTTACTTCTTGCCATTATGAAGATAACTTTTCTTTGCATATTGCGAGCGTGAACTCGTTCGAATTTTGCAAGTTTAAATTCTGCGATAAAGTAGAAAATTATGAGTCTTAACGTGACTTGACTTGCTTAAAAACTACCTTTGCCTTTTATCGTATTTTTTTTGTTTTCCCTCGGGTACTTGTGATGTATTTATTCAATGGCTTTCGCTTTTAAGCCTATTTGTGTACATTTTTAAAGTTATGAACGGCGTTATCCGGTCGCCCGGTGTAAACGTAAAAAAAGTATACTAGTATAAGTGTTCCCTTTTCCTTACCGTGGCATGATGACCGACTTTAAAGATTTAAAAGGGGTTAAATCCTTGTTGTTCTTGCGAGAATCCCTTAAAAGGAAAATTCCCTCCGTATTGAATATTATGCTACATAGGGATTCCCTTAACAGCTCTTATTTCGTAAGACAGCAATAGGTGATAAGCAAATGGATGTCGGACTTGGATTCATCAAACACTAAGATAAACGAAATTTACTATAAAGCAGATATTGTCTTAGAAAACAGGGTTTGCTTGAATCGAAAGTTGAAGAGTCCGAATTTATTTCTTATGTGTCTAAAAAACTTTCTGATATAGAAAATATGATATCGGCCCCATCTCTTTCAACTCCTATCTCTCCTGTTCAAAATGGTGCTACAGAACAACATCTGTATACACACGTACCGAAAATACAATGTTCGAAATTTTCGGGAGAAGAGTTAGGAAAATTTGAGTTCAAGAATTTCTTGGCTCAATTTGAGAATTGTGTCACCTCGGTTAAATCCGAAAGGGTGAAGCTCTCTCTCTTGAAGGTTTTTTTTAACTGGTTATGCATCACAGTTGATTTCTAACCTCTCTCTTTAGGACGACTACTATGACATAGCCATTGAGTTGTTGAAAAATAATTTTTTAGACGTGCCTTTCATCATAGATGAAATATTTAGGCAGATATTCGACTATAGTCCCAAATATGATCCAGACCTTACAAATATAAGGAAATTTTTATCTGGTGTCAATGCCGATTTATCGGAATTAAAATCCTCGTTTGACTTGGATTTCTTTAATGAAAACTCCCGCGGCTTTGAGCTAATCAGCCATATTATTTTTTCCAAAGGTCCTCCAATATTTCAGAAGGAAGTAATTAGGAAGTTTGACAATAACTATCCAACAATCAATCAGATTTTGATAGTTATAACGAGGTTATAAAAACCTTAAAGAGAACTACACAACCCAAAAATAAGGAGAATAATACTATTCCTCACCGTCAAGATAAAGTTGAGTCACGACAGGAATATTTAATAAGAGCAATTTTTATAAACCCAGTGCTTCTACATTGGAAAATTTTACTACAGAGGCCAGTAAGTCTGTTATCCACTGTAGACTTTGTACCGTCAATGGACACTTCATGGGTCATTGTGTTAGGTACTCCTACTATGAATCTAGGCGTTATAGATGCAAAGAACTTGATCTGTGCCTTCTTTGTGCACCCACAAATCATAAAACGGATAGCTGCCCTGGCCAAAAAAATAAGTGACCATATGCATGCAGATTCTGCAAATCAAGAGGTCATATAAGCCCTCTATGCAAACAGTCTTTTAATAATAAAGGCAATTCTGTTTCCACACATATGTGCACTGTAACCAAAGTTGAACCTGACCCGGTGATAAATATTCAATAAATATTCTGATTTTAATAAACTGATTAAGGTTACCGCCAATATCTTTAGGATCCGTAATAAGCTAAAGCACTTAGATTAGAACCCTAACGATGATGCCGAAATTTATTTGCTTAAGGTAATGCAACTACAAAGCTTTCCTGCAGAATTTGCTTATCTTCAATCTCCTCTAGGTAAAAAGGTACCTGAACTGGTAAAGAATTTGAATCTATTCATAGATCAAAGGGAGATAATCAGGACCAAGGGTAGAATGGGTAGAACCACTACCTATGACTATGAGGTTATAAACCCCGTTCTATTGGCTAAGGATCATGAGTTGACTGTACTTATTGTTGTGGAATACCACAAAAGATGTAAACATTTAGGCATTCAGTCAACATTGAACAAAATCCGCCTTTCAGGATTTTGGATATTCAGGGCAAGACAGGCCGTCAAAAAAGTTATTTCTAGGTGTGTCTTGTGCCAAAAGTTTAATAATTTAGCGTTTAAGTATCCTAAGGTTACCAATCTGACCAAACAGCGCGTCAATCTCATTAAACCTTTTTTACACACTGGGATTGACTACACCGGACATGTTTGGATAAAGGGTGATCAGGGAGTTACTAAAATGTATATGCTCATATTTACTTGCCTCAACATTAGAGCAGTACATATAGAGCTGATTAAAGACATGAGTACCCACTCATTTATTCTGGCTCTGATCAGATTCACGAATATACATGGGATTCCATCTCATATTTACAGCGACAATGCCAAATCATTTATAGCAGGCTGTAATCTTATGGGGGAAGCCTATGCCTCCTCGGAGTTCAGTGAACACTTCCAGGTGTATAATATCAAGCATATCAGAATACCTCTATATGCTGCTTGGGTTGGGAGTACATGGGAACGCATGATCAGAACTATTAAATCATGTTTGTATAAAACGATTGGTCGTTCCCGAATTAATTATTTCGACTTCCTCACCGCAATCTCGGATGTTCAGAGTGCCATAAACCAAAGACCTCTCACTTATAGATGTTCTTCGGATTCAGGCCTCGAAGTAATTACTCCCAATTGCTTCCTTCGTCCTAATGCTAACTTGGGACTCGCACTGAAGCTGGATGATCAGGATGTTTGGAAATCCGATCCTCCTTCAAGATTAGATGTAGTCAGATCCATTGAAGTTCGTGACTCTATGTTGTCCAGATTCCGCGAGCTTTGGTATCAGGATTATCTACTCAGTTTGAGGGAGCAGTGTAGAGACTTGCACGAGGTTGATTTTCGGAACAAAATTAGTATTGATGATGTTGTTCTAGTGAAGAAGGCTGCTAAAACTAGACCATTTTGGCTCCTGGGAAGAGTTCTGGAGTTAATAGTAAGTGATGATGGCAAAGTTCATTCCGTAAGGGTAAAAAGAGGTGACGGCTCTGTTCAGATTCATTCCATCAAGTTGTTGTATCCACTGGAGCTGTTATTGACACATGCTCACCACCCTAATACTGTTCATAGCTCAGATCCACTTGGTGAGGGGGGAGCTAATACGTCTGAGTCAGTACAAATCGCAGATCCAGACACTACTTCTAGCCACACTTCGCAACGCCCTAGGCGAAACAGAGGAATCAAGGGAAAAGGCAACTCTCAGGACGACCCTTACATATATTACTAAGTTAATTATCAAAAAAAAACTTTTAAAAGGTTAAAATCCTAAATTGACTTAACTTCTTCTTTCCTCCCTTGGAGCCTTCCTTGTTGCAATTCAAAGAACAACCCATTGCATGGCAAATATGCCTCTTTTCAAAAAAAAATTCATGTTCGAACTTTCTTGTCTTTGGGGAGGGTTTCAAGTTACAACTTGTCACCCTTACCTATCACTGCCTTCAAAAACAACAGGTTTGAACATTACACGGGCTATTACTGCCTTCACAGACAAAAAAAAGAAAAAAAATTCATTTTGTAGAACTTTGGCAAGTTGTCTGCCCCTTTTCAAGAAAAAATTCATTTTGTAAAATTTTGGCATATTGTCTGCCCCCTTTTCAAAAAAAAAATTCATTTTGTAAAACTTTGGCAAATTGTCTGCCCCCTTTTCAAAAAAAATTCATTTTGTAAAACTTTGGCAAATTGTCTGCCCCCTTTTCAAAAAAAAATTCATTTTGTAAAACTTTGGCAAATTGTCTGCCCCCTTTTCAACAAAAAATTCATTTTGTAAAACTTTGGCAAATTGTCTGCCCCCTTTTCAAAAAAAAATTCATTTGTAGAACGTTGGCAAATTGTCTGTCCCTCTTTCAAAAAAAAAATCATTTTGTAGCATTTTGGCAAATTCCTGCTTCTTTCCTTTGTCAGTAAAAACCTCCTTTCAACTGTGGCAAATTATGTTGCAATGATTATTGCAATTTTGCGTGAGGGGAGAATATTGGAATTATTAAGCGTAGTGAATTATAAGTGCCCTGTGATTGGATGAAAATCAGCCAATCGCAAACCACTGTTTCATTCACAGCAGAAAACACTGGAGAGCGCCGATTTTGAAAACCTCGGCCTCTTTGATTCCAGCAGCCCAGCAGAGAACACCGGTTTTCCTTTGGCTGCGTCGGGCACCCCCTTTTTTAGCATATGTTTACGCACATATGGCCTAAATGATAAGGCCCTTTCAAACATTTTAGGCTAATCCACCCGTTCCGGGAGCCTCCATTCTTTCTCACCTTGCGTGTGCACAGTTCCCCTTTTCTGCCTAAAGAAGCCACTTACAAGGACAATCCAGTGTGACCTGAAGGAATCCTGTTAAAAGATGACTGGCATTTCAGTGAGTCCGCAAAAGACACTTCTTTTGCAAACAACTCTTTCTTCTCTTCTTTTCCCCCCTCTTTTTATAAAAATATCCTTCTCAATCTATATACGTTGTTTGTCTTCTCTCTTCTTGTCCGGTCACGTACATTGCCGGCAAGTTATCTTCCAGCGGACTTGAAGCTTCGTCCTCCATTTTCAGCGGGAAAAATCCCAACACCAAAGAGGGGAGGCAAAGCCTGGGAGGGTGGACCTCCTAGAACTGCACAGGACAACACCATAGACCGGCGGAATCAAGCCCTGAAGGCCAAGACGATACCAGTTTATGGCGTGCAGTATCCATCGGAACAGATACTACACTTTGATCTTGGCCAAGTAGATAGAAACAAACATAAGTGAAATCGGTGCTTGTGCTGATGGCGTCCGGACCGAAAATAAATAATAAAGACATAACCTGCATTAATAAAGACATAACCTGCATTGTGTATGTGACCGGGATGGAACAAAGATATCGGAAACCAAAAATTACGAAAATTGATCAAGTATTTTTTTTTTATCACAGAAAAACCACATTTTACGATTCTTGTTGTTCGAGACGCCATCTTGGCAATTACACATACGCCACCATACGTCAAAGGGCTGCAACTAAGGGCAGGCAACCGAGCGTTAGAAAAACCCGCCAAAACTCGTCAAATTTTGTGGATTTGGCTTTTTTGAGCAGTTTCACTACGAACAGTAGAAGATTTGTTATGGCCCCTTAGAGTAACTCTCCCAAAAAATATAGGTAAAAGTCAAGAATGCTTGAAAAAGGCCAAATCCACAAGTTTTGGCCCTTTTATCTCCGTCGTTTAGCGTTGATGCGTCTTGAAAATCGAACATCGAAACAAAAAAAACACAATTTTTGTTTTTGTGATAAAAAAAACAAACTACTTGATCAATTTTCGTAATTTTTGGTGTATGATATCTTTGTTCCATCCCGGTCACATACATACTACAATTATGTCTTTATTGTTTATTTTCGGTCCGGACACCATCAGCACAAGCATCGTTAAATCTTTGCTGTAACTGTAAGGTTAACTAAGCATGACCCGGCAAAATAACAACCTCCTCGTTATTCTGCCGGGACCGGCAAAATAACGAGGGGGTCGTTATTCTGCCGGTCCCAGCAGAATAGCCTATTCGTTAAAATATTGCGATGAATAAAATAATATTAATAATATTCACCAAACAGATCGGCCGGGTTTCGAAATGTTTTATTTAAATTCATCTCTCTTAAATTCTCTGCGAACCTGTCGTTTTGGCCGCCATCTTAAATGTTGACTTCCATTCGTCAATTTCGCAACGTATTAGTGAACACATCTTATATTCGTTTCTTTCTCGAAAGCAAATAAGTCATTCGGAAGCAGATTTTCAAACTAAAAGTAAGTATTACTTGACATTTTTGTCACAGTTCTTTTTTACAACAAGGGCGCGTCTGAACCATTATGTTTCCATTTCGTTTTGAAATAAATGTCGAAATGTTTCAACGTTCCAATTTTGTGACAACCTCTCATTTTAAAACATGAGAAAAAATCAATAATTCTTAGTAAAATGTTCACGATTTATATAAAGTAAACAATCTTCATAATGGATGCATTTTTTATTTTATTTTGGTAACAAAGAAAAACACAACAAATATCAAAAGCGGAAACGTTTTTTTTAGATTTTGATACAATTGTTTTTTTTGTATTTCATAGAAATAAATTTAGACATAAACCTGTTCACACGTACTTATATACATCTATTTATTTACTTATATACATCTATTTATTTACTTGTATACATATATTTATTTACTTATATACATTTATTTATTTACTTATATACATCTATTTATTTACTTATATACATGTATTTCTTTACTTATATACATCTATTTATTTACTTATATACATCTATTTATTTACTTATATACATTTATTTATTTACTTATATACATGTATTTCTTTACTTATATACATGTATTTCTTTACTTATATACATGTATTTATTTACTTATATACATCTATTTATTTACTTATATATATCTATTTATTTACTTATATACCTATATTTATTTACTTATATACATTTATTTATTTACTTATATACATTTATTTATTTACTTATATACATTTATTTATTTACTTATATACATTTATTTACTTATATCCATATATTTATTTACTTATATACATTTATTTACTTATATCCATATATTTATTTACTTATATACATTTATTTACTTATATACATGTATTTATTTACTTATATACATATATTTATTTACTTATATACATCTATTTCTTTACTTATATACATCTATTTATTTACTTATATACATCTATTTATTTTCTTATATACATGTATTTCTTTACTTATATACATGTATTTCTTTACTTATATACATCTATTTATTTACTTATATACATGTATTTATTTACTTATATACATCTATT
Organism: Sepiola atlantica; assembly: GCA_963556195.1. NCBI lineage: Eukaryota > Metazoa > Mollusca > Cephalopoda > Sepiida > Sepiolidae > Sepiola > Sepiola atlantica. Next base: position 858,745 of record CAUVYP010001106.1, read on the forward strand.
TATTTACTTATATACATCTATTTATTTACTTATATACATATATTTCTTTACTTATATACATCTATTTATTTACTTATATACATTTATTTATTTACTTATATACATTTATTTATTTGTTTATACACATCTATTTATTTACTTATATACATCTATTTATTTGTTTATATACATATATTTATTTACTTATATACATCTATTTATTTACTTATATATATATGTTGCATTACAAGGGGGGGGAGAGAGAGCTCTTCTTTATTACTTCTGGCGAAATCCTTCCGGACTGAGGCATTTCTTCAAAACCACCTCAGCCGTTCGGATCTCATCCTCTCCGGCCGGAAACAACGCGAAACGTTCACGAGAGGATTAATGGTGATTTCAATCTCTCCCCCCAGCGCCTCCGATGATACAATTTACATTATATCATTTTCATAGTCATTTTCATTTTCATAAAATTCGAACAGTATTTTTCTCTTTCTTTTTCTATAAAATTCGTAAACACAGTCTTAAAACTTCATTCATCAACTTACGGCATCTCAGCCTTTTTTCAATTACAAATCTTTTAACGGCATCTCAGGCCTTTTTCAATTACGAATATTTTCACGGCATCTCAAGCCTTTTTTTAATTACAAATCTTTTAACGGCATCTCAAGCCTTTTTTCAATTACCAATCTTTTAACGGCATCTCAGCCCTTTTTCAATTACGGCCTCTTTAAAACCACTGCCGTTTACGGCATCTCAGGCCTTTTTCATTACGAATCTTTTCACGGCATCTCAGCCCTTTTTCAATTACGGCCTCTTTAAAACCACTGCCGTTTACGGCATCTCAGGCCTTTTTCAATTACGAATATTTTCACGGCATCTCAAGCCTTTTTTCATTAAACGTCTCTTAGAATTACACGTATCTTAACGTCTTTAAAACAGTTCTCAAACAAATCTCAAATGAATCTCAAAGGTTACCTTGATTTCTGTTCTTTTCTTCGGCCCGTGATACGTCTAGTCTCCGCTGGCTGCGTCGTCTCGAACAAAGGAAGAAGCATGTCTCATACAAAAGGAACAAACGAGACGTTGATTTTCTTGAGGGGATTTTTCACACAGTTTTATTTATTCTAAACACACCATTTTCTTACTGCTCGGTTCGGTTGTCGTTAGGAGGATTCCGGCTTCGATTATCTCACATTCGGGCTATTTTCTTTTCTTCTGGGGATATCTTTGGGCCCCCCCACAGTGGGGCCCTGCCCGTTTACCCGGCTACATTTTCGCAACCGATCTGAACACTCTTGCTTCCAGGTTCCGACTAATTTCTAAAACTATCTCACACTCGGGCTGTTTTCTTTTCTTCTGGGAATATCTTTTGGCCCCCCCACAGTGGGGCCTTACCCGTTTTTACCGGCTACATTTTCGCAGCGATCTGCACACTTTCACTTCCAGACGCAGACTGATCTCTAAAACTAAGTTGTTGTTCTCTGCGGTGACGTAATTTCTCGTTCCCACGCGCAATATCGGGACAAAACCGACTGACTTTGATCTCTGACTCAAAAGGTCACGTCAGGTTTTTCCAGATTTGTTATGACTGCTCCCAGATCAAACACTTCTATGACTCATTTCTGAGTCCAGAAACAAATCCTATTTTTCGAATAACAAAACTAGCTATTTGCTACTAGTTAATCTACCCGTTTGAAATACAGGGCCCGTCATAATATAACACTCCTCTCCACCTTATCTTTCAAAATTTCTTCCCTGAAGAAATTTACACAAATATCCAAATCCATCACCAACACTTTTTTTTTTTTAAATACACACGCACATATTCATCTAATCATCGGTACACGACCGATTGCTGATCGGGCGTATTGCCGCGATATGGGGGCGCAAAAACAGAAACCCCTTTCCTTAACCTGTAGACTTAAATGGTCAGCCTCTCAAGATTACAAAAGGTACCGTTTTCCTACCACTGTCTAATCTGGACCATATATTTCGAACATTCCAGTGCCCCGGCGCAAACGTCCGCGAACAATCACCCATGTCTCTAGCTCCCAACCCTTTTCATTGAACGTGGAGGACCCCATCCCATGGATCTATCTAGTCGATACGGTATTGAGCGAAATGTCACATCGAATCATCTCTGCTCCCGGAACACGCCGAATGGCCAAAAACTAGGCCCAACCTATAATCTTACAATTAAATCCAATTAACACCCGGTACCTCTTTTTTTTTTAAATCGATCCCCATGGTTCTATCCGCCCGCGACGCGCGCACCCGAGTCACACCACACCCCAGCTTAACTCCATTCCCACTGGTGTTGAGCAGACACCAATTCTATGCGTTCCCTTCCCGTGTCCTTATCTATGCGGTGAGGGGGTGGGGTATCTTCGCAGCACACCCGTCGGCAACATCCAAAATCCACAAAAAAAATTGGGACCACAATTTCAAAGCTTAACATTTCACACAGCTTTCACACACTCTATCGGCGCAGTTGGGCACACCTGGGTCACAAAAACAACAATCTCCATAACTGACCACCTTCCTTTTCTCGTGGTCCCACAGAATGACCATCACCGTCATTCCTCCCGTTCGCAATTTTAACGTATGCAGGCTTTACCAAAAGCCTCGCCACTAACCCATGGTTACTCTATAAAAGAGAGCATACGAGCAAACGCCGGGAATCCCTCATTGACTTTCCAAGCCTGTACATACTCTGTACACGGGGATTTTTCCCGATAAAATCAACCCTGTCCAAGGGTTTCCGCGATCCGACCCAAACCCACTCTGGCTGCCACCAGCTGCCCGACCTAATCAACTCAACTCGCCCGGCTGACCCAAACTCATTCAATTTAAGAACTGTTTTTTTTTTTCTTCAATTACATCCTCAAATCCCACCATCCTCTAAATAGTAAAACCTCATTTACTCAAGCATTGGAAACCCGGAATCCTCCATGTAACAAATACATCAAAATACATCAAAAAACATCAAAAAACATCAAAAAAAAAAAAAAATAAAATAAAATTCATTCCACCCAACAACAACAAAAAAATAAAACCAAAACCGACAGAACCAATGGAGAACATATCTCCACAACACAATACAATACAATTCCCCACAGCGGGCCGACATCCCGCCAGGCTCAGGCCCGGGCGCCACCAGATTACCCGTCGCCGCCGACGTCATTTCTCTGCCACCTTCATAGCAGTTTTCAAGGCCCACGGGCGCCCTCTTTCTCTCTCTCTCTCTCTCTCTCTCTTCCTTTCTAACAAGCATATTCTGCCTCGCGCGCACATTTTTTTTTTTTTTTAACAATCTCTTTTAACATTTCACTTTTCCTCTCTCTCTCTTTTTAATTGCATACCTCCCTCGTTTCTCCTTTTTCTTTCTTTTTTCGCCCGTCACCGCCCTTCGCCTTCGTCCCCCCACCAACACAAACCAGAAAAAAAAAACTACAGCAACAAATTCCTAAAACACAACACAAAAAAAAATAATTACGGCAAATCGTCCTTTTCTTTCTAACTAGAATGTACTTTTCTTAACAAAATGTGTCTTTCTTTTTTTTTTCTTTCTTTTTTGTAAATCTTAGCAACAAATTCTTAAAACACAACACAAAAAAAACATAATTACGGCAAATCGTCCTTTTCTTTCTAACTAGAATGTACTTTTCTTAACAAAATGTGTCTTTCTTTCTTTTTCTTTCTTTTTTTTTTTTGTGAATCTTAGCAACAAATTCTTAAAACACAACACAAAAAAAACATAATTACGGCAAATCGTCCTTTTCTTTCTAACTAGAATGTACTTTTCTTAACAAAATGTGTCTTTCTCTTTTTTTTTTTTTTTCTTTCTTTTTTTATTTTAATCTAATAATTGTGTGTGCGTGCGTTTTTTTTTTCTTTCTTTCTTTTTTTATTTTAATCTAATAATTGTGTGTGCGTGCGTTTTTTCTTTCTTTCTTTCTTTTTTTTTTTTTTTTGTGAATCTTAACAATGTCTCCCTCGTGTCTCGTTCCTTTTTTTTTTTCTTTTTCTATTACTTTAACTTCGTAAGAGTTCCTTTTTTTTCTTCTTTTTTTTTTTAAAACTTTATCTATTCCACATAAAAATTACGAGGTACTCACTGTTCGATGACTGTCTTCGCTCGCCTCTGGACCCCAAGATTTCCGTTGTAGCAACGCGGTTCGTTTCAACCTATTTCTTGTGGAAATAGCAGGACACGGCAACCAAAACAAGGTATATGTTGCATTACAGGCATCAAGACGTAACGTGCAGCAAGGGGGGGGGAGAGAGAGACTCTTTATTACTTCGGGCGAAATCCTTCCGGACTGAGGCATTTCTTCAAAATCACCTCAGCGGTTCGGATCTCATCCTCTCCGGCCGAAAATAACGCGAAACGTTCACGAGAGGATTAATGGCGATTTCAATCTCTCCCCCCAGCGCCTCCGATGATCTCATTTTCATAATCATTTTCTTAATCATTTTCATTAAACGTTTTCATAATCATTTTCATCTATAGGTCATTTTTCTCTTCCTTTTTCTATAACTTCGGACCACAGTCTTAAAACTTCACGTCTCATCAACTTACGGCATCTCAGCCTTTTTTCAATTACAAATCTTTTAACGGCATCTCAGGCCTTTTTCAATTACGAATATTTTCACGGCATCTCAAGCCTTTTTTTAATTACAAATCTTTTAACGGCATCTCAAGCCTTTTTTCAATTACCAATCTTTTAACGGCATCTCAGCCCTTTTTCAATTACGGCCTCTTTAAAACCACTGCCGTTTACGGCATCTCAGGCCTTTTTCATTACGAATCTTTTCACGGCATCTCAGCCCTTTTTCAATTACGGCCTCTTTAAAACCACTGCCGTTTACGGCATCTCAGGCCTTTTTCAATTACGAATATTTTCACGGCATCTCAAGCCTTTTTTCATTAAACGTCTCTTAGAATTACACGTATCTTAACGTCTTTAAAACAGTTCTCAAACAAATCTCAAATGAATCTCAAAGGTTACCTTGATTTCTGTTCTTTTCTTCGGCCCGTGATACGTCTAGTCTCCGCTGGCTGCGTCGTCTCGAACAAAGGAAGAAGCATGTCTCATACAAAAGGAACAAACGAGACGTTGATTTTCTTGAGGGGATTTTTCACACAGTTTTATTTATTCTAAACACACCATTTTCTTACTGCTCGGTTCGGTTGTCGTTAGGAGGATTCCGGCTTCGATTATCTCACATTCGGGCTATTTTCTTTTCTTCTGGGGATATCTTTGGGCCCCCCCACAGTGGGGCCCTGCCCGTTTACCCGGCTACATTTTCGCAACCGATCTGAACACTCTTGCTTCCAGGTTCCGACTAATTTCTAAAACTATCTCACACTCGGGCTGTTTTCTTTTCTTCTGGGAATATCTTTTGGCCCCCCCACAGTGGGGCCTTACCCGTTTTTACCGGCTACATTTTCGCAGCGATCTGCACACTTTCACTTCCAGACGCAGACTGATCTCTAAAACTAAGTTGTTGTTCTCTGCGGTGACGTAATTTCTCGTTCCCACGCGCAATATCGGGACAAAACCGACTGACTTTGATCTCTGACTCAAAAGGTCACGTCAGGTTTTTCCAGATTTGTTATGACTGCTCCCAGATCAAACACTTCTATGACTCATTTCTGAGTCCAGAAACAAATCCTATTTTTCGAATAACAAAACTAGCTATTTGCTACTAGTTAATCTACCCGTTTGAAATACAGGGCCCGTCATAATATAACACATATATTTATTTACTTATATACATCTATTTATTTACTTATATACATCTATTTATTTACTTATATACCTATATTTATTTACTTATATACCTATATTTATTTACTTACTTATATACATGTATTTATTTACTTATATACATATATTTATTTACTTATATCCATATATTTATTTACTTATATCCATATATTTATTTACTTATATACATTTATTTATTTACTTATATACATCTATTTATTTACTTATATACATATATTTATTTACTTATATACATCTATTTATTTACTTATACACATCTATTTATTTACTTATATACATATATTTATTTACTTATATACATATATTTATTTACTTATATACATCTATTTATTTACTTATATACATCTATTTATTTACTTATATACCTATATTTATTTACTTATATACCTATATTTATTTACTTACTTATATACATGTATTTATTTACTTATATACATATATTTATTTACTTATATCCATATATTTATTTACTTATATCCATATATTTATTTACTTATATACATCTATTTATTTACTTATATACATCTATTTATTTACTTATACACATCTATTTATTTACTTATATACATATATTTATTTACTTATATACATATATTTATTTACTTATATACATCTATTTATTTACTTATATACATCTATTTATTTACTTATATACCTATATTTATTTACTTACTTATATCCATATATTTATTTACTTATATCCATATATTTATTTACTTATATACATATATTTATTTACTTATATACATCTATTTATTTACTTATATACTTCTATTTATTTACTTATATACATATATTTATTTACTTATATACATGTATTTATTTACTTATATACATCTATTTATTTACTTATATACATCTATTTATTTACTTATATACCTATATTTATTTACTTATATACCTATATTTATTTACTTATATACATCTATTTATTTACTTATATACATCTATTTATTTACTTATATACATATATTTATTTACTTATATACATTTATTTACTTATATACATTTATTTACTTACTTATATACATGTATTTATTTACTTATATACCTATATTTATTTACTTATATACATTTATTTACTTATATACATTTATTTACTTATATACATTTATTTACTTATATACATTTATTTACTTATATACATCTATTTATTTACTTATATACATGTATTTATTTACTTATATACATGTATTTATTTACTTATATACATGTATTTATTTACTTATATACATTTATGTATTTTCTTATATACATATATTTATTTACTTATATACATATATTTATTTACTTATATACATCTATTTATTTACTTGTATACATCTATTTATTTACTTATATACATCTATTTATTTACTTATATACATCTATTTATTTACTTATATACATCTATGTATTTACTTATATACATCATATTTATTTACTTATATACATCTATGTATTTACTTATATACATCATATTTATTTACTTATATACATCTATTTATTTACTTATATACCTATATTTATTTACTTATATACATTTATTTACTTATATACATGTATTTATTTACTTATATACATTTATTTATTTACTTATATACATCTATTTATTTACTTATATACATTTATTTATTTACTTATATACATCTATTTATTTACCTATATACATCTATTTATTTACTTATATACATTTATTTTTTTACTTATATACATATATTTATTAACTTATATACATCTATTTATTTACTTATATACATCTATTTATTTACTTATATACATCTATTTATTTACTTATATACATGTATTTATTTACTTATATACCTATATTTATTTACTTATATACATTTATTTACTTATATACATCTATTTATTTACTTATATACATCTATTTATTTACTTATATACATATATTTATTTACTTATATACATTTATTTATTTACTTATATACATCTATTTATTTACTTATATACATGTATTTATTTACTTATATACCTATATTTATTTACTTATATACATTTATTTACTTATATACATTTATTTACTTATATACATCTATTTATTTACTTATATACATCTATTTATTTACTTATATACATCTATTTATTTACTTATATACCTATATTTATTTACTTATATACCTATATTTATTTACTTACTTATATACATGTATTTATTTACTTATATACATATATTTATTTACTTATATCCATATATTTATTTACTTATATCCATATATTTATTTACTTATATACATTTATTTATTTACTTATATACATATATTTATTTACTTATACACATCTATTTATTTACTTATATACATATATTTATTTACTTATATACATATATTTATTTACTTATATACATCTATTTATTTACTTATATACATCTATTTATTTACTTATATACCTATATTTATTTACTTACTTATATCCATATATTTATTTACTTATATCCATATATTTATTTACTTATATACATGTATTTATTTATATATATACATCTATTTATTTACTTATATACATCTATTTATTTACTTATATACATATATTTATTTACTTATATACATGTATTTATTTACTTATATACATCTATTTATTTACTTATATACATCTATTTATTTACTTATATACCTATATTTATTTACTTATATACCTATATTTATTTACTTATATACATCTATTTATTTACTTATATACATCTATTTATTTACTTATATACATATATTTATTTACTTATATACATTTATTTACTTATATACATTTATTTACTTACTTATATACATGTATTTATTTACTTATATACCTATATTTATTTACTTATATACATTTATTTACTTATATACATTTATTTACTTATATACATTTATTTACTTATATACATTTATTTACTTATATACATCTATTTATTTACTTATATACATGTATTTATTTACTTATATACATGTATTTATTTACTTATATACATGTATTTATTTACTTATATACATTTATGTATTTTCTTATATACATATATTTATTTACTTATATACATATATTTATTTACTTATATACATCTATTTATTTACTTGTATACATCTATTTATTTACTTATATACCTATATTTATTTACTTATATACATTTGTTTACTTATATACATCTATATATTTACTTATATACATGTATTTATTTACTTATATACATCTATTTATTTACTTATATACATCTATGTATTTACTTATATACATCATATTTATTTACTTATATACATCTATGTATTTACTTATATACATCATATTTATTTACTTATATACATCTATTTATTTACTTATATACCTATATTTATTTACTTATATACATTTATTTACTTATATACATGTATTTATTTACTTATATACATTTATTTATTTACTTATATACATCTATTTATTTACTTATATACATCTATTTATTTACTTATATACCTATATTTATTTACTTATATACATTTATTTACTTATATACATCTATTTATTTACTTATATACATCTATTTATTTACTTATATACATATATTTATTTACTTATATACATTTATTTATTTACTTATATACATCTATTTATTTACTTATATACATGTATTTATTTACTTATATACCTATATTTATTTACTTATATACATTTATTTACTTATATACATTTATTTACTTATATACATCTATTTATTTACTTATATACATCTATTTATTTACTTATATACATCTATTTATTTACTTATATACATGTATTTATTTACTTATATACATATATTTATTTACTTATATACATATATTTATTTACTAATATACATCTATTTATTTACTTATATACATATATTTATTTACTTATATACATCTATTTATTTACTTATATACATATATTTATTTACTTATATACATCTATTTATTTACTTATATACATCTATTTATTTACTTATATACATCTATTTATTTACTTATATACATCTATTTATTTACTTATATACATGTATTTATTTACTTATATACATATATTTATTTACTTATATACATATATTTATTTACTTATATACATCTATTTATTTACTTATATACATCTATTTATTTACTTATATACATCTATTTATTTACTTATATACATCTATTTATTTACTTATATACATCTATTTATTTACTTACTTATATACATGTATTTATTTACTTATATACCTATATTTATTTACTTATATACATTTATTTACTTATATACATTTATTTACTTATATACATCTATTTATTTACTTATATACATCTATTTATTTACTTATATACATCTATTTATTTACTTATATACATCTATTTATTTACTTATATACATCTATTTATTTTCTTATATACATGTATTTATTTACTTATATACATGTATTTCTTTACTTATATACATCTATTTATTTACTTATATACATATATTTATTTACTTATATACATCTATTTATTTTCTTATATACATGTATTTATTTTCTTATATACATCTATTTATTTACTTATATACATCTATTTATTTACTTATATACATATATTTATTTACTTATATACATCTATTTATTTACTTATATACATCTATTTATTTACTTATATACATCTATTTATTTACTTATATACATGTATTTCTTTACTTATATACATCTATTTATTTACTTATATACATCTATTTATTTACTTATATACATATATTTATTTACTTACTTATAAGCGTGTCAATGTATGCTGAAAAAGAAATCTATAAACTGCATGATCGTAAGATTTACGAGATAGAAATTATTTATTCATAATATTTTCTGTGAATGAACCAGGTCTGTCCACGTTAATAAGACCATAGTTCATTCATAGAAAATGTGGTGCTCTTATCGATCCTGAACCAGTTTTTGTGACGTTCGACTCGGAAACGTTCGGTTGTTCTACGCAAACGCCCGAGAGTTGACGAGCGATTTGTACCAGACGACATTTTTTAAACGGTACTGTGTCCTATGATCATAATGTTTTGCTTGTTTTTTAGGGTTAGGTTTAGGGTAAGGAATTTTTTAAAGAAACAACAGAAAATGAAACATATTTACATGAATTTTTTTGAAAGAAACAACAGGAAAAAAACATAGCGAGATTACTGTTATAAAATGAATACTGTATTTTCATTTACAAGGAATTTTTTTGAAGAAACAAACAAAAAAAAACGTACCAAAATTACTTTTATCACGACATATTTTTTAAATTGTATTATTTATTTTTTACTTGCTCGCGATGATACTGCAGTGCAAGGCTGTTCGTAATTAATTTTGGGTTTATTTTCTTCAAAAAAACTTCCTGATAAAAAATCCGTCTTCGAAAGCACTTATTTTCAATTTGTAACAAAGTAATCGGCTGCTCGCTGCTTCGACTCGTCAACATTCGGCCGTTTGCGTAGGACAGCCGGACGATTCCGAGTCGAACGTCATGAAAGTTGGTTCAGGATCGATATCAGTACCGAAAATGTAATTTACAGTTTTTAATTATATATATATATATATATATATATATATGTCTCGGAAGTATCTCAAGCATTAAAACTATATAAGGAAAACAAAAACAAACCTTAAATCCGAAGTCGTTCAGTGGAAAAATCACTACATTTCATTTTTACAGTTATTATATTAGTTTGCTTCTAACATTATTTAAGGGATCATCAGTTGTTTACCATGAAAAACTGTTTCGTGAATTTAAAAACATATATATATATTGTGTGTGTGTGAGAGAGAGAGAGAGAAAAAGACGTGGTGCAAGCTAAAATGGCACAATTGTAAAATAGGGGAAAATGGCAAAAATGTAACAGACATTGGGATCGTTAGGGAGCAGCTAGCCTCGGATCCGTCTTCTATAGTTTTAAATTTACATATGGGATAAGTATTTACTCTATTGTTTTAAAGTAAATTTAATCGACTTTTCTCAGTTGGGGACGGCTAGGTTCTATCACCTCTAGTTTACAATAGAGGCCTAACCCTAACCCCTCGCTCTACTATTTTAGAATATATATATATTTAAATTTTATTATGTCGTGGATAAAATCGTTTGTTTAAAGTATTTTGTCGGGGATACTAGGTTCCCACCTCTATACATTTAAATGGGGCTATGCCTCCCCATATTGTAAAATAAGTATTTTCTTACTCAGTAAAAGGACAAAATAGTTAACAGTCGATAAATCGAAAAAACAAATCAAATAGTGAAAAATAACTCATACCAAACGCAGTAAATTTTAATTATTTTAACGTGCTGAAACTGTTTTAAGTTTTTTATTTCAAAATCTTTTTTCGTGCAAGAAAAAACAAATTTCCACTTGTCGTTAAACTGCTGGAGGAGGGCTTAATTTTTCAAAGTTGTAAAAATAAGCTAACCTACGACTAAGCTTAAGTTCGAGTGGAAAGCCCCTCCCAACTTAGGGTTAGTTGTAGGGTAAGTCGTTTTTACAACTTTCCAGGAATTAACTGCTCCAAACAGTCAAGCGACAATCACCCCACCCCCAATATTGAACATTAAAATTGATTTTTTGTTATTTATTTTTATTCGAAATAAAACGTATTTGCTGAAAGAAAAAAGAAAATAAATTTAGACTGCAGATTGCATAAAAATATACCGAAAAAAAAACAATTTTCGGGCCATTTAAACTTTTGAATGCAGTTGACAAATTTCTTCTTTGCGATAAGAGATAAATTCGGTGAGTTGATTTTTAGGGAAATACAAGTTTGTTTTTTAAATAGTTAACTACAAACAAGGCAGGTCGCCACTGTAGACGTAAGGGGGTAATGAGAATTAGGGTGCAAGTTTGGGGGGTCATCCTAAGTTGGGAGCTGTGCAGCGAGATTTCTGTTAACATTAGTTTTAAATTTCTTTATGTCGGTACAGTCAGTGAAACATGGAACAGGAAGGGAATTCCAGCACGAGGAAATAAGCTATTGGAGTAAAAAGCTCTCTGGCATCTGCGGACCTCCACAGTAAATGGATGGGATTTAGCTGATTGTCGGGTTGGTCTTGTGTATTTACATCAAGGGGGCACAAGAGCAACAAGTTCATGGGAGCACAATCCATTTAAGGTGAATGATTGTGTTTTTATGACTTTGCGAGTCGGATTTAGGAGTAGTACAGTATTTAGTAAACTGTCCTAAAAAGTTAGAATAGCTCAAAAAGGGGATCATTTCACGTTAAATTTATATGCATAAATCATTCTCTACTCTAAATGCTAAATTTATTGATGTTTTTTCAGGTTGTTCACACGCAATGGCCTAAAAAATAGAATCTCATTTTATTGTTGGGAGGGTACTTATAAATTTCGATATAGTTTCTTTTCAATTTAAGAAAATCTTCATGTTTTCCCGACGATTATGCAAAAAGTGTGAAAAAAACCCAAAGAAAACAAAAAAGACAACACAAAAATAGAAAATTTTATGATCAATCGGCCTTTTAGTTTTTAAAAAAATATTTGTAAGTTTTGTTTTTTCAAAATTTGTCAAAACAATGGCGTCAAATTGTTCTTTTTTGGGTGATCGCTTAAGTGAAAGTAACGACGTTAGTTGAAATAAAAAAAACTTACAAATAGCTTCGAAAAAAGTAACACTAACAGGTCGATAGAATATTAAATTTTCTATCGTTTAGTAACAGTCTTTTCAACCTTTTTTTCTTGTTAACCATACTGCACAATTAAAAGTATTGTATCCAAATTTTCTTTAGAATTCAGATTGGGGGATCAGTTTTATATATAAATTTAACGTAAAAAAATACCCCATTTTCCGTGCCATTAAATCTTTTGAATGCACTTAACCAGTTTTTTTGTTTGTTTGCGATGAAAGGTAAATTCTGAGATGGGCGAATGGATATGGTTTTACGACCTTGCCAGTCGGACTTACGAGTGGTAAAAGATTAAGTTGACTGCACTAAGATTTAGAATGGCTCGAAAATAAGGTTCATTTTACGTTTAATTTATATATGCAACCCTAATCCCCCATTCTAAATTCTAAACCAATTGATTTTTGTGTTCACACGAAATGGCCTAAGAAGTAAAATCTCATTTTTCTTTGGGGGGGGGGTAATTCGCAACGATTGTGCAAAAACGTGTGAAATGGAAAGTTTAATACTTTATCGACCTCTTAATTTCGAACAGTTTAAAACTATTTGTGAGTTTTGTTATTTGAATATTTGTGCCGTTGCTTTCACAACCGATGGCGTCGAATTTTTCTATTTTAGCTGATCGCTTAGATGAAAGTAATGATGGAAATGTTGAAATAACCAAACTTACAAAATAGTTTCGAAAAGTGTAAAACTAACAGATGGAATGTTAAATTTTCTATCGTTTGGTAACAGTTATTCGTTTTCTTCACCTTTTTGTCTTGTAATTATACTGCACAATTACCGTTTCCCTTTATGTATTCTATGTAAGATTATGATAAAAGAAATTGTGAGATGTTCATCTATATTTTCCCTTGTGCCATTATTACTGCGCCATTTGTTCCAATGCTTTTTCTGCCATTTTTACATGTGCCATTTTAACATTATTTTCACTAAACCGTCCTACCTCTTTTCTCCCATTACGTCGGACACAAACATTCGTCAATACTTCACTATCCCTATGAACATGACACACAAGTGCCAGTTCTTTAATATCATTGCATATCAGCGTTGTAACATTTTCCCTCTTGAAAAACACACATATATAGGCACACGACATAACTGTACGTTTTGAAATGTTATCAATTACTTTTTCAGTTAATGCAAATCATTTTCAAAAAACTAAATACTGATGTTTTCTAATAATTATTTTCTAGTCATTTATTTAAACTTTTTATGGTTTCAAATCTGCCACAAATTACGTTTGGGTAGAAAACAACTTGTTTTACTTTTATTATGAGGGAATGTCGAATTAGAGTCTCAAAACAGATCTCTGCATTCTCGGTGAGCACTCCAATCTTAGTTCTTTTACATTGAAATGATCATCTTTTTGTGTCTTGTTATCATCAAGCAATCTAATTGATTTGTCCCTCGTTTTTTGAAAGATTCCTTATTTTAACTTTTCTATAAAAATACCCAATTCATTTTCATTGCACATTGGTCATGTAAAAGTAAGAAGCATTATTTAATAACGAAGTCATGAAAGGAAAAATAAAATTTCAGGAGACAAGCTTAATCCTCCCTCCTTTATCTCCAACAAATGTTATTGACCTTTTCACCTTACTGTCTCTCTCAGGGTTTTCTTGCAGCTTTTTTTTAAGGAGAGGGTAAATTGGGTAACATTTACCCTTCATCACTAAAAATTCTCCATATACCGAATGTTATTGCCTTTTTCTGAACCCTTCGTTGCAACTGTTTTGTTTAAGTGACATTTTAATGATTTCAGCCAAGTACAATAATATGATTTCTGTGGATCCTCAGTGTTTTGCCACTAGAAGTACTTGAAATAATGGATTTTCTTTTGTCGTCTGAGAACAAATGTTCCAAAATCTTTTTCTGTAACTGCCCTCTCGTTATTGTTGTCATTGTAAAAGACACCACATGGGAATGCTGCTGGTGTTTTAAGTATAGCTACATCCCCACCCTGTTTTGTACAGTAGCTGGTTTTTCATCAAAGATTTTGTGTCAATTCTGCTTGATGACCAAGTCACAACCCAAACCGGCCCCAAACTTGTCACAATTTCAGGTTATATTATGTTCACGCATGAACGTCTGGAAAACTATTAATTAATTCTCCAACATCCTTTGACAGTTCATGCACAGTTTGCTGGGTTTTGTTTTACTACACCCATCTCTTGTTAAATAAATGGTTAAATGATGTAGTTGTGTGTTTGCGGCTCTCTTATTATCATCATCGTCATCTTTGATTTAACGTCTAGTTTCCAAGCTGAATGGACGTCAAAAAAAAACAATATCGGCAAAATGCGAAGAAATAAAAAAGGTGGACAAAGAATGTCGATGACGTGTGAACTAAATTCGAAAAACTTTTAAATACTCCAAACCCGAAACATCAAGAATAAAAAATGTGGACGCTACAATTACTTACGGAAAACTTATGAGTTAGTCATGTATCTTTCAGGAAACAACAACGCAATATCACGGAAATGCAAACAAATTTAAGAATATTTTCAGCCCCCCTATCATCATCATCATCATCATCATCATCATCTCCGATTTAACGTCCAGTTTCAATGCTGGTATGTGTTACATGGCTTTTAGAAATTGACTTTGAAACTCTCTGCCCAGGTTTCATTTATCCCTCTTTTATCTCTAATTCATTTGTATCGTTTCATCACATGTTTTCTTCCTGCAAATGCTAGTTCACTTGTTCTACATCAACTGACTCAAGAACTCTCATCCATTCTTCTCTGACCAAACGAATGACCTCCTCGTTATTCTGCCGGGACCGGCAAAATAACGAGGGGGTCGTTATTCTGCCGGTCCCAGCAGAATAGCCTATTCGTTAAAATATTGCGATGAATAAAATAATATTAATAATATTCACCAAACAGATCGGCCGGGTTTCGAAATGTTTTATTTAAATTCATCTCTCTTAAATTCTCTGCGAACCTGTCGTTTTGGCCGCCATCTTAAATGTTGACTTCCATTCGTCAATTTCGCAACGTATTAGTGAACACATCTTATATTCGTTTCTTTCTCGAAAGCAAATAAGTCATTCGGAAGCAGATTTTCAAACTAAAAGTAAGTATTACTTGACATTTTTGTCACAGTTCTTTTTTACAACAAGGGCGCGTCTGAACCATTATGTTTCCATTTCGTTTTGAAATAAATGTCGAAATGTTTCAACGTTCCAATTTTGTGACAACCTCTCATTTTAAAACATGAGAAAAAATCAATAATTCTTAGTAAAATGTTCACGATTTATATAAAGTAAACAATCTTCATAATGGATGCATTTTTTATTTTATTTTGGTAACAAAGAAAAACACAACAAATATCAAAAGCGGAAACGTTTTTTTTAGATTTTGATACAATTGTTTTTTTTGTATTTCATAGAAATAAATTTAGACATAAACCTGTTCACACGTACTTATATACATCTATTTATTTACTTATATACATTTATTTATTTACTTATATACATTTATTTACTTATATCCATATATTTATTTACTTATATACATTTATTTACTTATATACATGTATTTATTTACTTATATACATATATTTATTTACTTATATACATCTATTTATTTACTTATATACATCTATTTATTTACTTATATACATTTATTTATTTACTTATACACATCTATTTATTTACTTATATACATATATTTATTTACTTATATACATCTATTTATTTACTTATATACATCTATTTATTTACTTATATACATTTATTTATTTACTTATATACATTTATTTATTTGTTTATATACATTTATTTATTTACTTATACACATCTATTTATTTGTTTATATACATATATTTATTTACTTATATACATCTATTTATTTACTTATATACATATATTTATTTACTTATATACATCTATTTATTTACTTATATACATATATTTATTTACTTATACACATCTATTTATTTACTTATATACATATATTTATTTACTTATATACATATATTTATTTACTTATATACATCTATTTATTTACTTATATACATCTATTTATTTACTTATATACCTATATTTATTTACTTATATACCTATATTTATTTACTTACTTATATACATGTATTTATTTACTTATATACATATATTTATTTACTTATATCCATATATTTATTTACTTATATCCATATATTTATTTACTTATATACATTTATTTATTTACTTATATACATATATTTATTTACTTATACACATCTATTTATTTACTTATATACATATATTTATTTACTTATATACATCTATTTATTTACTTATATACATCTATTTATTTACTTATATACCTATACTTATTTACTTACTTATATCCATATATTTATTTACTTATATCCATATATTTATTTACTTATATACATGTATTTATTTATATATATACATGTATTTATTTACTTATATACATCTATTTATTTACTTATATACATCTATTTATTTACTTATATACCTATATTTATTTACTTATATACATCTATTTATTTACTTATATACATTTATTTATTTACTTATATACATATATTTATTTACTTATATACATTTATTTATTTACTTATATACATATATTTATTTACTTATATACATTTATTTACTTATATACATTTATTTACTTACTTATATACATGTATTTATTTACTTATATACCTATATTTATTTACTTATATACATTTATTTACTTATATACATTTATTTACTTATATACATTCATTTACTTATATACATCTATTTATTTACTTATATACATGTATTTATTTACTTATATACATGTATTTATTTACTTATATACATTTATGTATTTTCTTATATACATCTATTTATTTACTTATATACATATATTTATTTACTTATATACATCTATTTATTTACTTGTATACATCTATTTATTTACTTATATACCTATATTTATTTACTTATATACATTTGTTTACTTATATACATCTATATATTTACTTATATACATGTATTTATTTACTTATATACATCTATTTATTTACTTATATACATCTATGTATTTACTTATATACATCTATTTATTTACTTATGTACATCTATTTATTTACTTATATACATCTATTTATTTACTTATATACCTATATTTATTTACTTATATACATTTATTTACTTATATACATCTATTTATTTACTTATATACATTTATTTATTTACTTATATACATCTATTTATTTACTTATATACATTTATTTATTTACTTATATACATCTATTTATTTACCTATATACATCTATTTATTTACTTATATACATTTATTTTTTTACTTATATACATATATTTATTAACTTATATACATGTATTTATTTACTTATATACATGTATTTATTTACTTATATACCTATATTTATTTACTTATATACATTTATTTACTTATATACATCTATTTATTTACTTATATACATCTATTTATTTACTTATATACATCTATTTATTTACTTATATACATCTATTTATTTACTTACTTATATACATGTATTTATTTACTTATATACCTATATTTATTTACTTATATACATTTATTTACTTATATACATTTATTTACTTATATACATCTATTTATTTACTTATATACATCTATTTATTTACTTATATACATCTATTTATTTACTTATATACATATATTTATTTACTTATATACATGTATTTATTTACTTATATACATATATTTATTAACTTATATACATCTATTTATTTACTTATATACATCTATTTATTTACTTATATACATTTATTTACTTATATACATCTATTTATTTACTTATATACATGTATTTATTTACTTATATACATCTATTTATTTACTTATATACATCTATTTATTTACTTATATACATCTATTTATTTACTTATATACATGTATTTATTTACTTATATACATCTATTTATTTACTTATATACATCTATTTATTTACTTATATACATCTATTTATTTACTTATATACATCTATTTATTTACTTATATACATCTATTTATTTACTTATATACATCTATTTATTTACTTATATACATCTATTTATTTACTTATATACATCTATTTATTTACTTACTTATATACATGTATTTATTTACTTATATACCTATATTTATTTACTTATATACATTTATTTACTTATATACATCTATTTATTTACTTATATACATCTATTTATTTACTTATATACATCTATTTATTTACTTATATACATCTATTTATTTACTTATATACATCTATTTATTTACTTATATACATCTATTTATTTACTTATATACATCTATTTATTTACTTACTTATATACATGTATTTATTTACTTATATACCTATATTTATTTACTTATATACATTTATTTACTTATATACATTTATTTACTTATATACATTTATTTACTTATATACATCTATTTATTTACTTATATACATCTATTTATTTACTTATATACATCTATTTATTTACTTATATACATCTATTTATTTACTTATATACATCTATTTATTTACTTATATACATGTATTTCTTTACTTATATACATCTATTTATTTACTTATATACATCTATTTATTTACTTATATACATCTATTTATTTACTTATATACATCTATTTATTTACTTATATACCTATATTTATTTACTTATATACATTTATTTACTTATATACATCTATTTCTTTACTTATATACATGTATTTATTTACTTATATACATCTATTTATTTACTTACTTATAAGCGTGTCAATGTATGCTGAAAAAGAAATCAATAAACTGCTTGATCGTAAGATTTACGAGATAGAAATTATTTATTCATAATATTTTCTGTGAATGAACCAGGTCTGTCCACGTTAATAAGACCATAGTTCATTCATAGAAAATGTGGTGCTCTTATCGATCCTGAACCAGTTTTTGTGACGTTCGACTCGGAAACGTTCGGTTGTTCTATGCAAACGCCCGAGAGTTGACGAGCGATTTGTACCAGACGACATTTTTTAAACGGTGCTGTGTCCTATGATCATAATGTTTTGCTTGTTTTTTTAGGGTTAGGTTTAGGGTAAGGAATTTTTTAAAGAAACAACAGAAAATGAAACATATTTACATGAATTTTTTTGAAAGAAACAACAGGAAAAAAACATAGCGAGATTACTGTTATAAAATGAATACTGTATTTTCATTTACAAGGAATTTTTTTGAAGAAACAAACAAAAAAAAACGTACCAAAATTACTTTTATCACGACATATTTTTTAAATTGTATTATTTATTTTTTACTTGCTCGCGATGATACTGCAGTGCAAGGCTGTTCGTAATTAATTTTGGGTTTATTTTCTTCAAAAAAACTTCCTGATAAAAAATCCGTCTTCGAAAGCACTTATTTTCAATTTGTAACAAAGTAATCGGCTGCTCGCTGCTTCGACTCGTCAACATTCGGCCGTTTGCGTAGGACAGCCGGACGATTCCGAGTCGAACGTCATGAAAGTTGGTTCAGGATCGATATCAGTACCGAAAATGTAATTTACAGTTTTTAATTATATATATATATATATATATATATATATATATGTCTCGGAAGTATCTCAAGCATTAAAACTATATAAGGAAAACAAAAACAAACCTTAAATCCGAAGTCGTTCAGTGGAAAAATCACTACATTTCATTTTTACAGTTATTATATTAGTTTGCTTCTAACATTATTTAAGGGATCATCAGTTGTTTACCATGAAAAACTGTTTCGTGAATTTAAAAACATATATATATATTGTGTGTGTGTGAGAGAGAGAGAGAGAAAAAGACGTGGTGCAAGCTAAAATGGCACAATTGTAAAATAGGGGAAAATGGCAAAAATGTAACAGACATTGGGATCGTTAGGGAGCAGCTAGCCTCGGATACCTCTATAGTTTAAAATTTACATATTGGATAAGTATTTACTCTATTGTTTTAAAGTAAATTTAATCGACTTTTCTCAGTTGGGGACGGCTAGGTTCTATCACCTCTAGTTTACAATAGAGGCCTAACCCTAACCCCTCGCTCTACTATTTTAGAATATATATATATTTAAATTTTATTATGTCGTGGATAAAATCGTTTGTTTAAAGTATTTTGTCGGGGATACTAGGTTCCCACCTCTATACATTTAAATGGGGCTATGCCTCCCCATATTGTAAAATAAGTATTTTCTTACTCAGTAAAAGGACAAAATAGTTAACAGTCGATAAATCGAAAAAACAAATCAAATAGTGAAAAATAACTCATACCAAACGCAGTAAATTTTAATTATTTTAACGTGCTGAAACTGTTTTAAGTTTTTTATTTCAAAATCTTTTTTCGTGCAAGAAAAAACAAATTTCCACTTGTCGTTAAACTGCTGGAGGAGGGCTTAATTTTTCAAAGTTGTAAAAATAAGCTAACCTACGACTAAGCTTAAGTTCGAGTGGAAAGCCCCTCCCAACTTAGGGTTAGTTGTAGGGTAAGTCGTTTTTACAACTTTCCAGGAATTAACTGCTCCAAACAGTCAAGCGACAATCACCCCACCCCCAATATTGAACATTAAAATTGATTTTTTGTTATTTATTTTTATTCGAAATAAAACGTATTTGCTGAAAGAAAAAAGAAAATAAATTTAGACTGCAGATTGCATAAAAATATAACGAAAAAAAAACAATTTTCGGGCCATTTAAACTTTTGAGGGCAGTTGACAAATTTCTTCTTTGCGATAAGAGATAAATTCGGTGAGTTGATTTTTAGGGAAATACAAGTTTGTTTTTTAAATAGTTAACTACAAACAAGGCAGGTCGCCACTGTAGACGTAAGGGGGTAATGAGAATTAGGGTGCAAGTTTGGGGGGTCATCCTAAGTTGGGAGCTGTGCAGCGAGATTTCTGTTAACATTAGTTTTAAATTTCTTTATGTCGGTACAGTCAGTGAAACATGGAACAGGAAGGGAATTCCAGCACGAGGAAATAAGCTATTGGAGTAAAAAGCTCTCTGGCATCTGCGGACCTCCACAGTAAATGGATGGGATTTAGCTGATTGTCGGGTTGGTCTTGTGTATTTACATCAAGGGGGCACAAGAGCAACAAGTTCATGGGAGCACAATCCATTTAAGGTGAATGATTGTGTTTTTATGACTTTGCGAGTCGGATTTAGGAGTAGTACAGTATTTAGTAAACTGTCCTAAAAAGTTAGAATAGCTCAAAAAGGGGATCATTTCACGTTAAATTTATATGCATAAATCATTCTCTACTCTAAATGCTAAATTTATTGATGTTTTTTCAGGTTGTTCACACGCAATGGCCTAAAAAATAGAATCTCATTTTATTGTTGGGAGGGTACTTATAAATTTCGATATAGTTTCTTTTCAATTTAAGAAAATCTTCATGTTTTCCCGACGATTATGCAAAAAGTGTGAAAAAAACCCAAAGAAAACAAAAAAGACAACACAAAAATAGAAAATTTTATGATCAATCGGCCTTTTAGTTTTTAAAAAAATATTTGTAAGTTTTGTTTTTTCAAAATTTGTCAAAACAATGGCGTCAAATTGTTCTTTTTTGGGTGATCGCTTAAGTGAAAGTAACGACGTTAGTTGAAATAAAAAAAACTTACAAATAGCTTCGAAAAAAGTAACACTAACAGGTCGATAGAATATTAAATTTTCTATCGTTTAGTAACAGTCTTTTCAACCTTTTTTTCTTGTTAACCATACTGCACAATTAAAAGTATTGTATCCAAATTTTCTTTAGAATTCAGATTGGGGGATCAGTTTTATATATAAATTTAACGTAAAAAAATACCCCATTTTCCGTGCCATTAAATCTTTTGAATGCACTTAACCAGTTTTTTTGTTTGTTTGCGATGAAAGGTAAATTCTGAGATGGGCGAATGGATATGGTTTTACGACCTTGCCAGTCGGACTTACGAGTGGTAAAAGATTAAGTTGACTGCACTAAGATTTAGAATGGCTCGAAAATAAGGTTCATTTTACGTTTAATTTATATATGCAACCCTAATCCCCCATTCTAAATTCTAAACCAATTGATTTTTGTGTTCACACGCAATGGCCTAAGAAGTAAAATCTCATTTTTTTTTTTGGGGGGGGGGGTACTTTTAAATGGCGATATAATTTCTGTTTTTAATTTGACAAACTTTTTAATGTTTTCGCGACGATTGTGCAAAAACGTGTGAAATGGAAAGTTTAATACTTTATCGACCTCTTAATTTCGAACAGTTTAAAACTATTTGTGAGTTTTGTTATTTGAATATTTGTGCCGTTGCTTTCACAACCGATGGCGTCGAATTTTTCTATTTTAGCTGATCGCTTAGATGAAAGTAATGATGGAAATGTTGAAATAACCAAACTTACAAAATAGTTTCGAAAAGTGTAAAACTAA
The DNA here is from genome assembly GCA_963556195.1 of Sepiola atlantica. Classification (NCBI taxonomy): domain Eukaryota; kingdom Metazoa; phylum Mollusca; class Cephalopoda; order Sepiida; family Sepiolidae; genus Sepiola; species Sepiola atlantica. The sequence continues at coordinate 882,488 of CAUVYP010001106.1, forward strand.
CAGATGGAATGTTAAATTTTCTATCGTTTGGTAACAGTTATTCGTTTTCTTCACCTTTTTGTCTTGTAATTATACTGCACAATTACCGTTTCCCTTTATGTATTCTATGTAAGATTATGATAAAAGAAATTGTGAGATGTTCATCTATATTTTCCCTTGTGCCATTATTACTGCGCCATTTGTTCCAATGCTTTTTCTGCCATTTTTACATGTGCCATTTTAACATTATTTTCACTAAACCGTCCTACCTCTTTTCTCCCATTACGTCGGACACAAACATTCGTCAATACTTCAATATCCCTATGAACATGACACACAAGTGCCAGTTCTTTAATATCATTGCATATCAGCGTTGTAACATGTTCCCTCTTGAAAGACACACATATAAAGGCAGGCGACATAACTGTACGTTTTGAAATGTTATCAATTACTTTTTCAGTTAATGCAAATCATTTTCAAAAAACTAAATACTGATGTTTTCTAATAATTATTTTCTAGTCATTTATTTAAACTTTTTATGGTTTCAAATCTGCCACAAATTACGTTTGGGTAGAAAACAACTTGTTTTACTTTTATTATGAGGGAATGTCGAATTAGAGTCTCAAAACAGATCTCTGCATTCTCGGTGAGCACTCCAATCTTAGTTCTTTTACATTGAAATGATCATCTTTTTCTGTCTTGTTATCATCAAGCAATCTAATTGATTTGTCCCTCGTTTTTTGAAAGATTCCTTATTTTAACTTTTCTATAAAAATACCCAATTCATTTTCATTGCACATTGGTCATGTAAAAGTAAGAAGCATTATTTAATAACGAAGTCATGAAAGGAAAAATAAAATTTCAGGAGACAAGCTTAATCCTCCCTCCCCTCCTTTATCTCCAACAAATGTTATTGACCTTTTCAGGTTACTGTCTCTCTCAGGGTTTTCTTGCAGCTTTTTTTTAAGGAGAGGGTAAATTGGGTAACATTTACCCTTCATCACTAAAAATTCTCCATATACCGAATGTTATTGCCTTTTTCTGAACCCTTCGTTGCAACTGTTTTGTTTAAGTGACATTTTAATGATTTCAGCCAAGTACAATAATATGATTTCTGTGGATCCTCAGTGTTTTGCCACTAGAAGTACTTGAAATAATGGATTTTCTTTTGTCGTCTGAGAACAAATGTTCCAAAATCTTTTTCTGTAACTGCCCTCTCGTTATTGTTGTTATTGTAAAAGACACCACATGGGAATGCTGCTGGTGTTTTAAGTATAGCTACATCCCCACCCTGTTTTGTACAGTAGCTGGTTTTTCATCAAAGATTTTGTGTCAATTCTGCTTGATGACCAAGTCACAACCCAAACCGGCCCCAAACTTGTCACAATTTCAGGTTATATTATGTTCACGCATGAACGTCTGGAAAACTATTAATTAATTCTCCAACATCCTTTGACAGTTCATGCACAGTTTGCTGGGTTTTGTTTTACTACACCCATCTCTTGTTAAATAAATGGTTAAATGATGTAGTTGTGTGTTTGCGGCTCTCTTATTATCATCATCGTCATCTTTGATTTAACGTCTAGTTTCCAAGCTGAATGGACGTCAAAAAAAAACAATATCGGCAAAATGCGAAGAAATAAAAAAGGTGGACAAAGAATGTCGATGACGTGTGAACTAAATTCGAAAAACTTTTAAATACTCCAAACCCGAAACATCAAGAATCAAAAATGTGGACGCTACAATTACTTACGGAAAACTTATGAGTTAGTCATGTATCTTTCAGGAAACAACAACGCAATATCACGGAAATGCAAAAAAAATTAAGAATATTTTCAGCCCCCCTATCATCATCATCATCATCATCATCATCATCATCATCATCATCATCTCCGATTTAACGTCCAGTTTCAATGCTGGTATGTGTTACATGGCTTTTAGAAATTGACTTTGAAACTCTCTGCCCAGGTTTCATTTATCCCTCTTTTATCTCTAATTCATTTGTATCGTTTCATCACATGTTTTCTTCCTGCAAATGCTAGTTCACTTGTTCTACATCAACTGACTCAAGAACTCTCATCCATTCTTCTCTGACCAAACGAATGAAGTCCCTTGTTCACAGAACATCTCCCTTTACTGACAAGATGTAATTTTCTTATGTTGTCATATGGTCTAAGTCTGTCTTCTAGACTCACATTTCTCATTCTTCTTTTAATTATCATATCATTTCTTTCCATACAACCCATATCATCAACACTCAATAGATATGTCAATACATGTAAATCAAGCATGCCTGATAGTTTCTTCACTTCGTCATCAGTGGTAATGCTCTACTGGTCAATAATGACAGAAGTTTAACATTGAAGCTGTCACTAAATGCTATGTTAATTCTGAGACTACTTGGAGCATTTTTAATGCTCTACTAGTTAAATCATGACAGAAGTTCCATCGAACATACTCTATCCTGTTTAAATTATTGCAATCATAATCCACATAATCTCTTCTGCTCCAATGGTTTCAATTATTTCGCAAGCAAGCGCTGCATGTTCAGCATAAAGCATTACTTCTGAACAACACATGCAAAGTTGCATAGAGAACGCTTCTAAAACACAAATGCAAAACAAGAAACGCAGTACACATCTATGATGTACTCCCACTTTAGCATTGAAGCTGTCACTAAATCCTATCTTTATTTTGAGACTACTTTGAGCATTTGTGTACGTTGCTTGAAATACCTGCACCAACAACTTGCTTACCCATTATTTATGCTAACCCATCAGACAACCTTTGTATGCATTTTGTTAAAAATTATGGTTCTTCTTACGAAGATCATTGTATTTCAAGATAAATATAGCATCAGTGGTAATTTTGTCATTCATAAAGCAAAATGAAATTTTATTTATGCTTATCTGACTTATTTTCTGCTAAATGTTTCTCTCACACATTTTCAGGGCCTGAATTGTCAACTTTAATCTTTTTAACTACCTCTACCAAGAAATCCTCATTTTCCTTTTTACAATTCACAATTCTACTAAGACTCAAATCGGTCAGAACACTTTCCTCTTGCTAAGTCTGTGATTATTTCAATGCCTGTTTCACTGGAAATCTTCAACATATCCGAAACAACACTTGATTGTCCTGAACCCTTACTTTCTTTATCCTACAGCTTTCCGTGCTATTTCTTTATCAATTATTATAACTGAACGGGATACTGCTTCTGCAACTTCTTAGTTTTCCCGATTCAGTGAAGACTCGGTATTTAACAAGCTATCAGCATAACATTTTGAAGCATCTTTTTTTTAATTTCTGAGAACAACGAAGCTATAGTCGAAATGTTCCTCTGAAACGTTTGTAACATTCAACTCTCATACTACAACTAACCCTGCAACTTCTTAGTTTTCCCGATTCAATGAAGACTCGGTATTGAACAAGCTATCAGCATAACATTTTGAAGCATCTTTTTTTTAATTTCTGAGAACAACGAAGCTATAGTTGAAATGTTCCTCTGAAACGTTTGTAACATTCAACTCTCATACTACAACTAACTCTGCAACTTCTTAGTTTTCCCGATTCAGTGAAGACTCGGTATTTAACAAGCTATCAGCATAACATTTTGAAGCATCTTTTTTTTTAATTTCTGAGAACAACGAAGCTATAGTCGAAATGTTCCTCTGAAACGTTTGTAACATTCAACTCTCATACTACAACTAACTCTGCAACTTCTTAGTTTTCCCAATTCAGTGAAGACTCTGTATTTAACAAGTTATCAGCATAACATTTTGAAGCATCTTTTTTTTAATTTCTGAGAACAACGAAGCTATAGTCGAAATGTTCCTCTGAAACGTTTGTAACATTCAACTCTCATACTACAACTAACTCTGCAACTTCTTAGTTTTCCCGATTCAATGAAGACTCGGTATTGAACAAGCTATCAGCATAACATTTTGAAGCATCTTTTTTTTAATTTCTGAGAACAACGAAGCTATAGTTGAAATGTTCCTCTGAAACGTTTGTAACATTCAACTCTCATACTACAACTAACTCTGCAACTTCTTAGTTTTCCCGATTCAATGAAGACTCGGTATTGAACAAGCTATCAGCATAACATTTTGAAGCATCTTTTTTTTAATTTCTGAGAACAACGAAGCTATAGTCGAAATGTTCCTCTGAAACGTTTGTAACATTCAACTCTCATACTACAACTAACTCTGCAACTTCTTAGTTTTCCCGATTCAATGAAGACTCGGTATTGAACAAGCTATCAGCATAACATTTTGAAGCATCTTTTTTTTAATTTCTGAGAACAACGAAGCTATAGTTGAAATGTTCCTCTGAAACGTTTGTAACATTCAACTCTCATACTACAACTAACTCTGCAACTTCTTAGTTTTCCCGATTCAGTGAAGACTCGGTATTTAACAAGCTATCAGCATAACATTTTGAAGCATCTTTTTTTTTAATTTCTGAGAACAACGAAGCTATAGTCGAAATGTTCCTCTGAAACGTTTGTAACATTCAACTCTCATACTACAACTAACTCTGCAACTTCTTAGTTTTCCCGATTCAGTGAAGACTCTGTATTTAACAAGTTATCAGCATAACATTTTGAAGCATCTTTTTTTTTAATTTCTGAGAACAACGAAGCTATAGTTGAAATGTTCCTCTGAAACGTTTGTAACATTCAACTCTCATACTACAACTAACTCTGCAACTTCTTAGTTTTCCCGATTCAGTGAAGACTCGGTATTTAACAAGCTATCAGCATAACATTTTGAAGCATCTTTTTTTTTAATTTCTGAGAACAACGAAGCTATAGTCGAAATGTTCCTCTGAAACGTTTGTAACATTCAACTCTCATACTACAACTAATGTTTCCGCATTAAATGACCTACAAGAGGTTGACATGCCGTAAATTAAACCAATCAATCAACCCAAGCATCCCTATTGTTCTGTTTATTTGTTGCTAGCACACCCTTTTAATTTCGAACGCACTTTCATGTAACAACATGAATAATTGTCTTTGTCACCTATATAGCTATCCTATATAGTATAGCTTTTGTTGTATAGATTGCTTATAGATTGCTGATCCCCACCTTAAATTTGTACACTCCTCACTTCCTCTCTTCTTTGGCAACAGATAATATCCTTATTCACTAAACCCATTTTCTACTCTGTAAATCGTTTGCATGTTATATATTCAATCTCCACACGTTTCTCTAGCATAGCCATTCAGATATTTTCTCCAGCCTATGAGTTAAACTAGTAAAGAAAGAATTGGCAGTTTATTACAGACGTTGAAAAACTCTGTTGTAAAGAAAATGTGATTATTATAACTAGTTTTAATGATCAGCAATAAAGTATATGTGTTTCCGAAATATTATCTGAAAAATTCGTTCTTTTCAAGACAATCCTTACGGCGACCCCGAAAATACTAATATGTATTATCATTATATGTTGAATTACATTAATAACGGATTTTTAAACTTTGTAAGAAGAATCAAAATAATGAATTACATTTTGCCTCTTTGCCCATGAAGTTTAAGAATTTAAATTTAGGCTTATTCAGAATGAAGTGTGTCTACAGCTGCTCCACATCTTACATAACAATTTTGTGTGCAAAGACCATGTTTAGAAATTAATAGAATTTATTGAAATGATATCTTTTCAATTTTATTTTATATTTACAGAATCTCAAACAATCAGAAGAACAAGAATTTCCGGACCTGTTATTGGATTTTCTTACCTGAAATACGTAAAACTTGTAAGAAAGAATATTTTGAAATGTCTTACTGTAAATTGCCTGAAGTTAAAAAGATTCTTGTGAATTGTGCCAATCTTTCTCATCCAGTCAAATCTGGTTAAAATATATTGGAAAAACCTTTTCTTGTTAATTGCATATATATTTCTTTTGCTCTCAATCTTATTTTCTAGAACACGAGCTGGAATACACATCTTAAGTAGAATGCAAAGTACTAAAACACACGTGTGCTCTTTAATAAATCAAAAATAAGGACACCCAAAATACGTAAAAGAATAAATTAAACATCTTGCTGATTGTTGAAACTGAAATTAGAGCCAGATTAACGGCTGAGAAAATGGTCCGATTTTTAGAATCTTCCATTCAAATAATTAAATTCGAACTATATAAGACTAACTTCGAATAATCTCTATCTATTATATATAGTTTAAATCTCATTTATTATAAGATTTTCCCATGTATTTCATTGTGAGATAAAAAATGTATTAGTTATGACCCCGTTTTGACCATCTGCATTGATAGAGTATCATTCTATCCCAATTCGAGAACCAATAAATCTAATAGCTTAAAATAAGTAAGCTGACACACATACAACAAAATACTTTTGATATATTAATAAAAGTCGAAAGTATATTTCGAATAACTTTTGATATATGTAATTGAAAACATTAATAAAATGTAAATATTTCATAACTTTTTTGTTTTTGCAGAAGTTAAAGAATATGGAAAAATACACAAAATCAGATTGTGATGAAAAGTTATTTAATATTTGTACTTTAGAAACGAACTTGAAATTAAATGCACCAAAGAAACAACATTCTTTTGAAGTATCTGGTTCTTCTGCTTTAAGATACAGGAAAAAAACAAAACCGAACTGAAAAAAGAAAACGTATTCCTGTGAAGTATGTGCCTCATCTTTTACAAGGAAAGGCAATATATTAGTGCACATGCAGATACATACTGGAAAGAAACAATATTCTTGTGAAATTTGTGGCTCATGTTTTACAATGAAACCATATTCTTGCGTGGTTTGTGGCTTTTCTTTTACACAGAAACAAAATATGCTAACTCATAAACGAACACATACGGGAGAGAATCCATATTCTTGTGAAATATGTGGGTCTTCCTTTACACAAAAACAAGGTATCTTGGTGCATATTCGAACGCATACAGGAGAGAAACCATATTCTTGTGAACTATGTTCCTATTCTTTTGCACGGAAACAGAATATGTTGGTACACATGCGTACACACACTGGAGAGAAACCATATTCTTGTAAAGTATGTGGCTCTTCCTTTACAGAGAAGCAAGTTATGTTGGTGCATATGCGAACACATACGGGAGAGAAACCATATTCTTGTGAGGTCTGTGGCTCTTCCTTTACACAGAAAAAAAGTATGTTGGCTCATATGCGAACACATACTGGAGAGCATCTATATTCTTGTGAAATATGTGGCTCTTCCTTTACAGAGAAACACCATATGTTGGTACATATGCGAACACATACGGGAGAAAAACCATATTCTTGTGAAGTATGTAGCTCTTCATTTAAACAGAAACATAATTTGCTGACTCATATGCGAACACACACTGGTTAAAGTATGTACGCCGTGTCAGAAAGATCTGCAAAACACAGCTTACAAACAAAAATAAAATAACTGCCATTAACCAACTTGCAATGCCAGTAATTACGTACAGCTTTGGCATCATTGATTGGCCTCAACAAACCATCAACAGGCTAGATGTAAAGACTCGAAAAATGTTAACCCTCCATAGGGTCATCTATAGAAATCAGTGTCTGCCAAGACTGTACTTGCCCAGAAGAGAGGGAGGATTGGGTCTATCAGAGATAAACCACCAGCACAGAGCCACTATTGTCAGCATATGCGAACACACACATTTGGTTAAAGCAGTTGACTGCACTCCATGGCCACTACAGTAAATGCTTCAACAGACTACTGAGGGGTGAAGAGGCAACACCACCATGGCTCACTAAGGGAGACACAAGCCTCATACCCAAAACAAAAGAGACACAATACCCAAATAAATACAGACCCATATGCTGTCTCAGTACCACCTACAAGCTCTTTACTGGCCTGGTAGCCGATAGCATCTACGACCATCTCTCCTCTGGGAACTACCTAGAAGATCAACAAGCTGGCTGTAGGAGACGATGCTTTGGTACCAAGGACCAGTTATTGATTGACAAAACAATTTTAGAGGATTGTAGGAAGCGGCATAGAAACCTGAGCATGGCATGGATTGATTACCAGAAGGCCTATGACAGCGTGCCCCACTCATGGCTACTACAGTGCCTTGACCTGTATAATATCAGTCCAATAATTAAAAAAACAATGACAGCCCACATAAAAATGTGGCAAACCAACATCTCACTAAGCCACAGCCATGGAAAGATTACCATCCCTAACATTAATATCAGAAGGGGAATCTTCCAAGGTGACAGCCTATCCCCGTTGCTCTTCTGCATGGCAATAGACCCACTTAGTAAGCTTCTCAACAACAGGGGAGAGGCCTACAACCTGGGCCAGGGACGCCAGAGAGATCCATCCAAGAAAATCAACCACCTTCTCTTCATGGATGACCTTAAGCTGTATGCAAGCTCTGACACTGAATTGCAGCAGCTCCTGCAGGTTGTGCACACCTTCTCCAAAGACATTGGAATGAAATTTGGCTTGGATAAATGCGCCAAGTGCTCCCTCAGGGCTGGGAAAAAGATTCAGACAGACAATCTACAGCTAGATGAGGAAAATGAGATACGAGATCTCGAAGAGCAGGAGTCCTATAAATACCTTGGCATTGAGGAAAATGACACCATCCAACATGCCAGGATGAGAGAGAAAATTGGCAGAGAGTATGTACGCCGTGTCAGAAAGATCTGCAAAACACAGCTTACAAACAAAAATAAAATAACTGCCATTAACCAACTTGCAATGCCAGTAATTACGTACAGCTTTGGCATCATTGATTGGCCTCAACAAACCATCAACAGGCTAGATGTAAAGACTCGAAAAATGTTAACCCTCCATAGGGTCATCTATAGAAATCAGTGTCTGCCAAGACTGTACTTGCCCAGAAGAGAGGGAGGATTGGGTCTATCAGAGATAAACCACCAGCACAGAGCCACTATTGTCAGCATTGGCCAGTACCTCAGAAGCTCCTTAAACCCCAGCCTAGCAATGGTACGTGAACACCAAGATTCAAGAGCCAGCAAAACAAATTCCATCACAAAGTTGGCCAAGCATTTTGGACAAGGCTGTCATATAGATGAGGCAGAAACACAAAGCAATCCTGCCACAGAGATAGCCCAAAAGAGCCGCAAGAGATACACCCAGACTTTTAAGAACAGGTGCATTGATGAGTGGTCAGAACAGAAACGTGCCACATACTTCCTCGATGAACTATCCAAGGACTATATTGATAAGGAAGGGTCCTTGGACTGGCTAAGAAGGGGAGCCCTCCACTACGACCAGGAGAGGCTTATAATGGCCGCACAAGACCAGGGCCTGATGACAAATGCGTTTAAAAAGATGGCTGGTCTCAGTCAGGACAACAAGTGCAGGTTTTGCCACACTGAAGTGGAGAGTGTGAGCCACCTGATATCGAGTTGCAAAATCATGTTGGCAGATGGCTCCTATACAACACGACATAATGGAGTGTGCAGGTACCTCCACTGGACCATCTGTAAGAAACTGAATATCAGATGTAGCAGCAGGCACTGGGAACATCTACCTGAGAGAACTGTGGGGAATGAGACATACACCATCCATTATGACCATGAAATCCCCACAGCTACCTATCTGGAAAACGCAGCTGTCAAACCTGACATTGTAATATGGAACAAGAGAGAGAGAGTGGCAACTTTGGTTGAGGTCAGTGTCCCTAATGATGGGGGCCTAAATAGAGCTGAAAGGGAGAAAATAACAAAATATCAGGGTCTAATGTATGATATGAAAAGAAACTGGAACCTCAAAGAGATCTCTATCATTCCAGTTATCATAGGAGCCACTGGACTCATGAAGAAGAACTTGAAAAAGTATTTAGCAAGTATACCTGGTGAACCAAGTGCAAGAGAAATCCAGACAACTGCACTCAAGGGAACGGCCAGAATCCTGAAAAGAGCTCTCAGTTTGAGTTTGTAAATAGCGGGTGATCGTATGGCATTTGGAAGAATGCCCCGTCCCCAGCAAATGAATGAAAAGAAGAATAAAAAAAAGAGAGAGAAACCCTATTCTTGTGAAATATGTTGCTCTTCTTTTACAACAAAACAAAATATGTTGAGGCATATGCAAACACACACTGGAGAGAAACAATATTCGTATGATTTATGTGGCTCTCCTTTTCCACAGAAACATCATTTGTTGAATCATATGCTCACACATGCTGGAGAGTTTTAATTATTTGCTATAATCCACCCTCAACTGTCTTAGGTCTCTCTGTACAAGGTTTGTCAGAAAAACTTGACATCAGGATACTTCACCCTACAAGTAAACCCTGACTAAATATTCAAAATAACGTAGGATTCAGACCACAGGTTCATACAAGCAATATTGCACCTTCTCCAAGTAATGTTACCCCAAGTAACAGCACTTAGCTGGATACTCCACCAGACTAGATGAATTCTTGTCCTGGAATCCAGTAAGACCAAGAGACTATGATACAGAGATTACAACATAGTAAACTGGTCAAATGGATAAAGGAAAATTGATGTTCTTAATTTCTTTACTAACTCAATTTTTGTTAAGTAAAAGAGAACTTAAATCGAACATTCGAATATCTATGTATCTTATTTAGAGATCAAGTGTAAGCCCCATGAAAGGGTCCCATTGATTTCTGAGAACTTTGCCTGATGTAAAATGAAACTAAAACAAGATAAACCATACGCTTGTGTTGTATGTGGCTCTTATTTTACACAGAAATATGGTCATTTACATCATATGCTAACACATACTGGAGAGAAATAGCCACAAAATAGCCTGCAAGAGCCGCCAGAAATACACCAAGACCATCCATTCCAGAAAACTGGAAGAATGGGCCAACCAACAACGTGATAATTATTACCTAGATGAACTATCCCAGGAATATATAGATAAGGAAGGCTTTGTAGACTGGCTGAAAATAGGATCGCTCCACTATGATCAGGAGAGAATGATAATGGCTGCATAAGATCAAGGCTTGATGACCAATGCTTTTAAAAAGATGAGTGATCTTATCAACAATAAAAAGTGAAGGTTCTGCCACACAGAAGTAGAGAGGGTGAGCCACCTGACATCTACTTGTAAGGTTCTCCTGGGTGAAGGGTATTATACAATGCAACACAACTGGACTATATGTAAAAAGTTGAATATCCCATGTAGCAGCAAATCCTGGAAGCATATATGAAAGAACAGTTGGAAATAAGTTATACACAATCGACTATGACTATGAAATCGCTGCAGCTACATATCTCGAAAACAGAGCTGTTAAACCTGACATCGTGATATGAAACAAAAGGGAGTAAGTAGCAACCCTAGTTGAAGTCAGTGTTTCTAATGATGCAGGATTAAACAGAGCTGATAGGGAAAACAATTCGAAATACCAAGGTCTTATCTACGACATGAAAAGGAACTGGAATCTTAAGATCTCCATCATCCCAGTAATCATAGGAGCAACCGGACTAATGTAAGAGTATTTCAAAACTTACTTCGCGGATATTCCCAGTGACCCGAATGCAAGAGAGATACAAACGATTTCACTTAAAGGGACAATTAGAATCTTTAGAAGATCTCTCGGCTGGAGTGTCTCGGTAGGATGCCCCATCACCAGCAAAAACAAAAAATAAGAAAATTTTAAAAAAAGAGAAGAACCCTATTCTAGTGAAGTATGTTGCTTTTTTACAATAAAACAAAATATGCTGACACATATGCGAACACATGGGGGAAAGAAACCATATTCCTGTGAAATATGTAGCTCTTCCTTGAAAATGAAACAATATCTGTTGACACATATCTGAACACATACTGGAGAGAAACCATACATTTGTGAAGTATGTGGCTTTTCTTTTACATGCGACACATACTGGGGGTACTTAAATGCCTACTGGGAACGACTTCAATGCCTACTAGACACCATCGTCGAGTGTCTTCGGTCTCTCTCAAAGAAGAGAAAAAAACACACCAGTTACCGCCTACGATCGTTTGTTTCCCAGATAGGCATATATGTAACAGAAAATGAGTGCATCGTCATAAAAATGAAGCCATAGGGAGGCAGAATAAAACTACCTTCCAATCAGTGAAGAAGAAACTATATGCAGACAAAAGTCTAAATGGGAAGAAAAGTGGACACTGTTATGGGCTATTAAATATCCTCAGGCAAAATGTACCAAACAAAAAGAGAGGACAGAGATCTGGATGAAAATATTTTTTCAACTGCTGTCAAAGCAAGAGAAATGTTCCACCCCAAAACATAACCTGTCAAAGGTATAACAGCATGAGCGTGTTCAATGAGGCTGAGCGTTACCATATGACATCAGAAATAGCAGCCCTCATGAAAACTAAAAGATATTCACTTGAAATCTTGATCAAAATTCCCACAATTCACATCATCGTTCAAAACACAACATCACAGGTACAGTCACAACCACATTACCATTCGCCCATGGATCAAGTCGTCAAACAGTCTGGATCAATTACAACTCACCATACAGCCACTTCAACACCAGAATCCCCTTTATAAATTGGTTCCCCGACAAGTATCCTACTACCATCACAAGATAGCCCTTCATTGATTTAGGTTTTCCTCACCGAGACCAGTGTTTACACCATTACCTCAGAAATTACCGGAACCAGATGATAAACAATTGATCGTGGAAGAAGAACTTGGTAATACCATTGAGGAAGTTAAGATGATGAGGCTGGAAGAAAGAAATCAACAGCCCAATATCACAGCCTCAAAAGCTAGTAAGGCAGTAATACAAAATATAAACATCGTTTTCCAAAGACTTGTTCCATTAAAGATATCCCTCACGGAGCTGAATGAAATAACATATGTTGCAGGGCTCTACAATGTCAGGAAAACAATCCCTCAATTCCAAAAGCAATAGGAGTCGAGAGCACAAGACACAACAGCACCGTAGAAACTGAAGCTCCAAGAACAAGGTAACCGTTTCAGAATGAAAGTTCCAGATCAAACAATTCCTTGCTGCCACTACAGTTCGGGGCCGGCTGAGGAACACCAGTTGCAGACTCAGTTGTAAATACAAAAAAATGTAGAAGAAATTGAAAACGTTGCAAGGGAACTTGAAGGCAGGATTCCAGCACTTGGCGAAAGAATTCAACGAAGGGATGGAAAGCACAGACCAAAATTGAAAACTGAGAGTTCAAAAAGTACACAAGAATATTCTACCGAAATTTTGTAAGACAGAAAATAACGGTGGAAAAGCCACCGGAAAAGAAGGAGCTAGAAGACTATTGGAGGCCTCTATGTGAGAATGAGGGGCCATGCAACAAAGAATCCAAGTGGATTTTTTAATATAGATCAAAGTAATGAAAGCAAGCTAGAAATACCAGAGCCAGAGATAACATCTGAAATCATATAACAAAGTTTGATCAATTTAAGAATGAAAAAACTGGCATAGGTAATATACTCAATTTCTGGTTGAGGAAACAATCAGCACTTCAAAACCATTATAATAGGTGTTTCACAAAATTGTTGAGTGGTGAGGACGCCACATTAGCATGGCTAGAAAGGTGCAAAACAAGTGAGACACAAAACCCTACTAAATTCAGACCGATCTGTTGCCTAACTACATCATGCAAACGGTTGCAGATAGCATCTACAGACCTGGAAAAAGAACAAGCAGGGTGCAGGAGAAAGTGTTTAAGCACCAAGGGGCAGTTGGTTGATCAATAAGACCATCCTTGATGATGATAGAAAGAGACAGAGAAACCTAAGCATGGCGTGACTCGACTACCAAAAGGCATACGATAACGTGCGTCACACATGGCTTCTGCACTGCCTTGAACTATATAAGATACATCCGGTCATCAAGAAAACCATGGCAGTACATATAAATATGCGGCAAACAACCATGTCATTAAGACACAGTAATGGAGCAATAAAAATCCCTGACGATTGATCTGCTAAGTAAATTACTAAACAATAGCCAGAGTGGCTACAATCTGATCCAGGGCTGCCAACAAGACAGAAACAAAAGAGTCAACATCTACTATTCATGGATGACCTCAAGCTGTATGCTATTTCAGATGCTGACTTAAGCTGACTCCTGCAGGTAGTAATACCTTCTCCAAAGATATTGGAGTAGAGTTCGGCCTGAACACATGTGCCAATTGCTCCCTCACAGCTGGGAACAAGATCCAAACGAAAAAACCAGCTTGATACTGACATCAAAGACCTTGAAGAACAGGAACAATACAAATACCTTGGCATTAACCAGCTCGATATGCCAGTGATAACATACAGCTTTGGAATTATTGATTGTCCACAAAAAGACATTAGTTCACAAGACACAAACATTCTCCACAGATATTGGAATAAAGTTCGGCCTGGACAAATGTGCCAAGTGCTCCCTCACAGCTGGGAAGAAGAAAACATACAACTTAAGAACAGGATAAATACAAATACCTTGGCATAAAAGAAAACGATTCAATTCAACATTCCAAGATGAAAGAATAAATTGGCAGAGAATATATACGTCGTGTTCGAAAAATTTGCAAAACACAGCTCACGAACAAAAACAAAGTAACTGCTATTAACCAATTAGCTATGCCAGTGATAACATACAGCTTTAAAACTATTGATTAGTCAGAAAAGGACATTAATAGACTAGACACTAAAACGAGAAAAATATGACAATGTATAGAGTAATGTACAAAAAACAGTGTCAACCAAGGCTGTATCTGCCAAGAGGAGCAGGGGGTATGGGTCTCTCGATAATTGACCATCAAGATCGAGCCACTATTGTGAGCACCGGCTAATATCTGATGATCTCCCATAACAAAAAACTTTATGATGGTATGCCAACACCAAGACACCAGAGCAAACAGAACAACATCTATCACAAAACTGGACAAACATTTTAGACAGGGCTGTCTTACAAATGAGGCAGAAACAGACAACAAGACTGCCACAGAAATAGCCGGGAAGAGTTACCAGAAATACACCAAGACCTTCCATTGTAGAAAGCTGGAAGTATGGACCAATGAACAACGTGCTAAGTATTTCCTAATAAATTATCCCAGGAATATATAGATAAGGAAGGCTCAGTAGACTGGCTAGAAAAAGTATCTCACCACTATGACCAGGATAGAATGATAATGGCTACTCAAGATGTTTTTAAAAAGATGAGTGGTCTCAGCAACAATAAAAAGTGCAGGTTCTGCCACACACAAGTAGAGAATGTGAGCCACCTGATATCCAGTTGTAAGGTTCTGCTGGGGGATAGCTATGATACAATGTGACACAACGGAGTGTGCAGATATCTTCACTAGATTAAATGTAAAAATGTTAAATATCCAGTGTTGCAGCAAGTCCTGGGAGCATATACCAGAAAGAACAATTGGAAATAAGTTATACACCATCCACTATGACTATGAAATCGCTGCAGCTACATATCTAGAAAAAGAGCTGTTAAACTTGACATAGTGATATGGGACAAAAGGGATAAAGTAGCAACCTAAGTTGAAGTCAGTGTTTCTAATGATTCTGGCTTGAACAGAGCTAAAAAGGAAAATATTACTAAATACTAAGGTCTTATATACGACAGGAAAAGAAACTGGAATCTTAGGAAAATATAAATCATCCAAGAAATTATAGGAGAAACCGGACTAATGAAAAAGTATTTCAAAATCTACCTGGCAAATATACCCGGTGAACAAAGTGAAAGAGAGATACAAACGATTGCACTTAAAGAGACGGTAAGAATCTTTAGAAGATCTCTCGGCTGGAGTGTATTAAATAGCGGGTTAATATTTGGCATCCGATAGCAAAAACAAAATGAGAGGAACCATTTTCTTGTTAAGTATATGGCTTTTCTTTTACATAGAAATAAAATATGTTACCACAGATGCGAACATGAGTTGAGAGGTAAACCGTATTTTTGTGTATTATGTGGCTCTTCCTTTACAAAAAAATCTTTTGACACATGCGAACACATAGTGGACTGAATTTAACTCACAACAATCAAGTTTCTAGTGTAGGTACTAGCTAATATTTCATTAGCTCCCATAAGTAAGACATAAATATCAAGAAACAATTGCCAGTAAAACAATCTCAACTCAAAAACTGGCCAAATATTTTGGACATGACTGATTCACAAACGAGACAGAAACACGAAACAAGCATGCAACGAAACTAATCGAAATGAATTACACCAACACCCTAACTCTAACCCCCCATAATAGAAGTCTAAAAGAAAGGGCAACCAAAATGGTGCGAAATATTTTCTAGAAAAACTATCCCAGGAATATTGGAATAAGGAAGGTTCACTAGACTGACCCGAGAGAAAATCGCTCCACTATGATCAGGAGATGATGATAATGGCTACTCAAGATCAATAAGGGCCAATAAGCGATGATTTTAAGGTGATGAGTGATCTGAACAGCGACAAGTGCAAGTTCTGCCACACAGAAGTAGAGAGTGCGATCCACCTGACATTCATTTGTAACGTTCTACTTCGGGGGTTGCTACTCTACAATGTGAAACAATGGAGTGTGTAAATATCTTCACTGGGCCATCTGTAAAATTGAATATCCTGGGTAAATATACCAGAAATAATTGTTGGGAATAAGTCAGGCGCCATCGACTATGCAATCCCTTCATACCAAGAAAATGGATCCGTGAATAGTACATTTTGCCTGTTAACATTGTTTGTCTAATATATATTTACTTTACTTTTAATTGGTTGAAAAATAAATGACATATTGACATTGATACACAACGAGTAGTTTTTGTTTCTTTAATTTTTGAAGTTGAAAAATAAGTTTTAATAATTTGTAAGTAATAAAATACATTTTGGTCAAAAGTACATAAATGTATGGATTTTTTGTTGACTTTTGTTTTTGAATGAGAATAACAATTATGCTTTTATATGTTTTGTGAAGTACTGTCTTTATTTATATATTGAAACAATGAAATGATATGTTGATTTTGTGTAATGAAAAGTACAAACACATTGGGTGAAATATATTAATTTGTTGAAGAGGATGAGAAATACCTTTTAGAAAAATTCTTGCAATCTAAAAAGAAGTGTCATTCATTGAAAAGTTTATGAAAGACTTAGTAGACTCCAAACAGCCAATCTGCAAAAGGGGAGATAACTCAATTGGCGACTAAACCACACTTAGTAGACAAAGACAAAGAACAAAGGAACAAAAATAAATAAATGAGAAGAAACGTCAAACTATTGTAAATTATAGGACACACAATTAAAATATATTTAAAGTGAAAATGGCGCTTGAAAGCTAAAACGTTTCTGACATTACACTGACAGGTACATTTGATAGAGAACGTATAGACAGAAACAGGAGAGAAAAATGAAGATGAATGATTAAAATATAATCGATAACATTCGGCATGTACAGTTCAGCCGATAAATGAAATCGTAAAAATTTAGCCCGGATATTGTATTTGTCAATTGATTTGTTTTCATTGTGTAAAGTAGGGAATTTGTTATAGTCCCAATTTTGGAATGTCAGAAGTAAAATGGGTGCATCTTTGTTTCGTTTCTGTTTATTTTAGTTTATTTGCCATAATCGTTAGAGTGTTTGCTTATAGGCCAGAAGATCAGGGTTCAATTCCTGGTCGGATCATAGGGGAGACTCAAAAATGGTACTTGATGTCTTCTTACTAAATATTCAGCATTATAAAGTGAAAGTTCAAGGGTAAGTGGAACAATCCTGGGAAAAGAGTGGCGTTTTCCCCTACATCTTCGTGTCGAAGTCAATGAAAAGCGAGCCCATTTATTTTTTTTTATTTCAATTAACATTTTTCTCAGAATTTGCCATGTTTGGATGCATTCGTATTAACCACCTGATGACTTATTGACCATAAAAATTGACCTCTAATTATGAAGTCAAAAAGGTCAAAAAGAATTCGTACTAGGTAGAATAACAATAAACATAAATAGGATGTGTAGAATTTGGTGTATTCGGACTACTGGTCTCATCTTGGGTGTTTTCATCACAACGTTTCGGCTGATGTAAGCTCCGGCCTTCCTCAGGTGTACTTTGTCGTGGCCCAGTGGATATAGTACTAAGTAAAATTCAGTTCTAAGTGACAGTCATCTGAAGGTTGAAGGTTCAATCCCCAGTGCGGGCGATACGAAGAATTACGAATTACTGAAGACTTCTTTCCAGTCATGGCAGATGGAACGAGAGCATGATACCCCCGTGGATTTAATAAAGGGTTCTGTTCGAAATTCCGTCCAGATTCCCGAGTTCGACAAGCTACACCTGAAGAAGGTCGGAGGTTACATCGGGCGAAACGTTGTGATAAAAACACCCAAGATGAGAACAGTAGTCCGAATACATCAAATTTTACAAATTATCAACCCTCATCTAAAAAATTCCGAAACATAAAAAGGGTGTATTTTATGTAATTTGAAAATTTAATTAATGCAGATCTCACGACATCTTGTTATTTGGTAAAACGAAATCGACAGTTTCCACAGGTGAAAGAATACAGTGACTAAGTGACCCCTATTTTTGACTTTGCCTCAATAAACAGCAAACAATCTCTGTGGTTCGTACATCGTCCGATGTGTTAGCACAAGTTATTACTTTAGCATTGTTGTATCGTTTGTAACAAAAGATATCATCAAATATTACTAATGTCAGAAAAAAGACGCTTGTCAATGCGATCTCAGCCTATAGTTAGTATTAAAACGGTCGATTGTTACCGATTGGAAAGAACAAGCAACGCGTTAGTATGAGAAAGAAAGGTTTCTTGCAATTGTATAAGGAACGGAGAGACAGATATTAGTCAAATATTAATAATGTCTCAAACAAGCCGCTCGTCCTTGCGCTCTTTATATTTAGTAAGTCCATACAGGAAAATCCTATTACAACAAGGATCGAAAGTGCTAACGAAGAAAAAGTTTAATAGTGGGGCAGTTTATTTCGAAATTTCAAAAGGATTGTGTATTTTGTGATACAAGCATCAAATTTGGCACAAATGTACATTGATATATGGCGAACATTTTCAGATATTGAGCCACTTGGAATTCTCTCTTCATGTCCGCCATATTAGAATTCAAAATGGCCGCCATTTGAAATCTACATTTTCGATTATATTGAGTTTTAATGCTGCTATTGACTCGATTCTAGTGTCTAAATGAATGTTTTAGGGGCAAGGAATATGATATCTGCATCGCATATTTTGTAATTAGGATTCATCGTATATTTTGTACCAATGAGCTGCCATATTGGATTTCAAAATGGCCGTTTTTTGACACCTACATTTTCGATTATCTTTGGGTCTTTTAATGCTGCTATTGACTCGATTCTGGTGTCCAAATGTATGTATTGAGAAGAAAGGAATTCGATAGTTACAATCTGCATTGTGTATCTTGAATTCTACTGGGTCAAATATTTCTATAGTACAGTACAAATAAAAAATCCATTTTTCAAAATGACATACTTTATTACAGTACTCCACTTAATTCATGAGAGATGAATATTCATCATCAGGTATTTTTGAAAAGACAACATTTTACTCAAAGTCTGTGAAGTAAAAAAATGTTTTGACACGTTTGAGTTATTGATTAGATTCTGTGTTGTTCT
The DNA here is from genome assembly GCA_963556195.1 of Sepiola atlantica. Classification (NCBI taxonomy): domain Eukaryota; kingdom Metazoa; phylum Mollusca; class Cephalopoda; order Sepiida; family Sepiolidae; genus Sepiola; species Sepiola atlantica. Next base: position 902,021 of record CAUVYP010001106.1, read on the forward strand.
AGGTTTGATATGCCACCTTTCATAAGAGATTTGGTTGATTCCTTCAATCAATATCACAAAATTATCAATTCGGGGTTACGTCTGAATATCCACAAAAATACAGGAAAATGGAGTATAGGATATTCTATTGCAACAAGGACTGAAAGTGCCAACGAGGAAAAGGTCTAATATTTTCCACGAATATTTAATAATGGTTTCATGTACAATTTACGTTTTTAAGAGCTTCGTTGTGAGTAATATTGAGATTCCCATTTCCAGCCTATTTTTTGTAATCAATAAGAAATAAGTTGTGCTTTTCTGCATGAATGAACTTTAAAAATTCTTTAAAATAAATATATTTTATTTTATCATTTTTGACAGTTCCATTCAATATTGCACGTGTTCATTTTGAATCTACGTTGGATTTTGCCACATTGTGTATGTGTTGCAATACCTGTTCCTTCGGGGGACCCGGTAGCATCAAACAAAACACAACGATAGAGACAAGGACGTGCTCGAGAAACTCTGTTTCGTTATTCTTCACCACCAGCTGGTGTAAGTTAGGTATACACATATATATGATTAAATATTTCTTTGTTAGCAAAAGTCCTTTGGCATTATGGTTCTTTTCCTTGTCTTACGAAGAAACCTCTCTCTTTACCTTGACGGCGGTTGATTTTCGACTCTACCCAACGTGGGTTATTTTCACGAAAATCAGGCAGAGTGAAAACAAAGAATTCACAGTAAAAATGAAAGATCGACGCGTTGGAAACTACCTATCTAGTTTTAAGATCTCAAACAATTAGGAATCACAGCTTAGAAAGAAGAATTGCCCCATAAAATTGAGAACAGAGAAAATAACAAAAGTCGTACATTTAGATTTCAAGTTAAATTTGCTACATAAACGACTTTAAGTGCCAGTTGGACACAACTGGCTTCACAGAAAATAATCGGTCAGACCTGCGCACGAATTAGTCTAGTGGACAAAAGGGAAAGGAAAAGAATTGGGAGTTACAGACACGAGCCTTTTCCCAAAATATATGTTGTGTTATAAATATTTTTCCGTTTTGGTGGGAAGCGATTTACTCTTGTTATTCGTCTTGGATAGGAGGAAGGGAACATTACGGACATTTTCATTTCGCATATTTTTTTTATTTCGCTTATGGACATTATCTCGAGAAGATTGGAATATGGCCGGGGGTTGTTCTTGAACAAAGGGTGTTAACCCATTTGGGGTCCCACGACCAAATGTTGTAGGAGAGATACCTTTATAGCAGCATTTCATTCCCACTGTTCGGATGGCCAGACCACGTGTGGATAAAATAAACAGATTAAAACAAACAAAGGGGAGAAAGAAAACATTATTATAATATCTGAAATTATATTAGAAAGAAAGAATGGTATTTTGTAAAATCAATAATTAGAGTAAAACATTTATATTAAAACCAAACAATTTATTTTACTAAGATATTTTGTATGGCTATCAGTTACAGAGTTCGTATTTTTAAGGAGTGAAAGTTCCGTTTTTACGAACGTGTACTAATGAGATGTTCGGTTTGGTTAAGCTCATGTTTGTACGAATGTGTATATGCGAGCCTGTTTGATGTATTTTGTAACAATTGTAATCTGTATGTGCTTGAAAGCATAGTTCGTTATTCATGGTAGGAATTAAAAGAGATTACCTACTTTTTGACTTTTGCCTCCCCCACCTCCTCGGTCGAAAGCAGAAGACAAAAAAAAGAAAGTGTTACTTGTTTTATAGGGAATCAAATCATGCGTGGTCAAGCTAACCTGTTGGTCCCTGATTGACCGGATCTTCAGCCAACGTGTTTTCACGAGATAACCTCGAAGAAGGGTTGAGCAAACAAAGAAGGAAAAGAAGTCGCAACAAATATCCCCTGGCCGGTTGTAGCGTCTGCTACAGTAATTCTTCCAAATAAACAATACATTTATTCTTCCAAGTCTTATACGGAAGAATTCATGAATAATAAAGATATCGCTGAATAAAATAAATGCTTTTGATGAAAGTTTCCAGAAAAAAATTGTCAATATTACGCATCGGCAAACTCAAGAATGTAAACGATCGAGTGGCAAGTGTTGTTGATGGTATTGAAAAAAAATTACCACCGACTTTTAAACCTGGTGGATGAAGACCTGAATACTAAGGTGGAATTCGACTCGTACGGTTAGTACGCCGGGTTATCAGTCGAGTTGGCATTATTAGCACAATGACTCGGCCCTCTGTAAAAACGCCAAGCTCAGCTTCAAAATCCTACCGGTTTTTCTTGATATCCCGGGATTCCCCCTGTGTCGGTCTATCTTGTATGTTTCCTTTCCATCACCCGTGCTATCGTGCTAGTTCCTGACCTATGCTGAAGGCTATGACTATAAATACTGCTTTAATCAAGGCAAAATTCTAATTCCTACGGCGGAAGAATTTTCAGGCCAATGCGCGTATGAAGAGAATTTGGATGCAGTGTGAGCAACTTGAGGATAAAGATAGAAACTTCGGCAGCAGCGTAACACAAGCCTGATAACGTTTAGAATAAGCTGAACCTAGATCATGCAAGAACTGAAGCTTTTGCTTGATAGGAGATACTGGCAAATATGTTACCAGGCATAGAAGCTCAATTCTCCAGCATGGCAGTTGTCGCTTGCTTTTTCGACATGAGTCAAAATAAACCCTCAGAACTACCGGAACAACAAATCGAGTCGAGCGTCTCTGTTCTTGAGAGTTCAAAATATTACTCTGCTATTCAATGACCATCAATCAATATAACTACACGTGTACAATCATATGCGGAATCAATGGATCTTACTTTGCTATTGAATGACCATCAATCAATATAACTACACGTGTACAATCATATGCGGAATCAATGGATCTTACTTTGCTATTGAATGACCATCAATCAATATAACTACACGTGTACAATCATATGCGGAATCAATGGATCTTACTTTGCTATTCAATGGCCATCAATCAATATAACTACACGTGTACAATCATATGCGGAATCAATGGATCTTACTTTGCTATTCAATGGCCATCAATCAATATAACTACACGTGTACAATCATATGCGGAATCAATGGATCTTAGCAGAATTTCATCTCTAGATCTTAATTTCAAGGATAAACCCCTTACAGAGGAAATTGTAACTCGATGTGAGGGGTAGAAATCACAACTCCCAGAAGTTACGCCAATCAGGATATTAAGACTCTACAAACCAAAGGACTATAAAAAAAAAGATTAAACAACGCAACCATTATATTATTTTTCTATTTTTATTTGTACTCTCTTTCACTTTCGATCACTTTCTAATTATTTCGCTTCTTATTTTTTATGCAAGTTCTTGCGTTTGTCCCTTCTTTCTTTCTTTCTTTTTTGTGTCTATTTTTCTTTCTTTCTTTTCCGTTTCCATGTGAGCTCTCCCGTTTGTTGTTTCTTTCTTCCTTTTTTGTGTCTATTTTTCTTTCTTTCTTTTCCGTTTCCATGTGATTTTCTTGCGTTTGTTGTTCATCACTGTTTTCCCCGGTTGTCTCTATTTTCTTTTCGGCTTCTTATGTTCAATCCTGATCAAGCGACACAATTTGGAACTGGAATTCTCTAGCGACCGAAAAAAGAAAATGGTCAGTAAAAAAGTTGGGAAAAACGGGTTATGGACAAATACGAAAAAGCGCCCGAGATTATGCATCATAATGCATTTCGGTTTCTTGGTAAACAAGTTTAATATTTTGTTAATGATTGAATTACTTCTATATTTATTCCATACTTACCTAATTTACCTACCTTGGCCAAATTACCTAATTTTCTGGGCACAAAAACGCACACACCCTTCCTACTACTAACCCTAAATCCGGGTGGTAATACGAAAAATAATAAACATTTTTTTTACAAAAGTCGGAAAAGGTGCGTTGGACGTGGGTGTAACGAGGTTGTTGGTAGTCAATTTATTGAACATTAAAGTTACTTTTTTGTGTTATTTATTTTAAATAAATCGTTCTATTTTATCACTTATCTTTTGCAGGAAAAAAACAATTATTTTAGAATGCAGATTAGGGGGGTAATTGTAAATATTTTAGGGCAGTTAACCAATTTCTTTTACGATTGGAGATACATTCTATGCGTTTTTTTGTGGGTGAGGGTATTCTACTTTTTAAGCATGTGGTTTTACGACTTTGCCGACTTAGGGTTAATAGATAAAATAATTTAGTAAACATTGGCTCTCCAGTGTAATTTGAATTTTATGGGGATACAAAGTAAACATTCCAGAATTCACTTAATCCTATCCCTCTTATCAAACCTTTTGAAATGTTCAAATTTCTTTTCGTACCTATTTGTTAAATGTTTATATGACACCGTTCAGAGAGTTAAGTTTTAGGACAAGTTTTTTGGGTTGGAAACGAAATCTCCAGATTTTAAAGACTAAACCCATTAATTGGCAACACTGACTCTCAGTGCAAGTCATTGCCCCTCCTCCTTATGGTCGGACTACTAACATCACCGCCGTCTCACACCTTGAGGCAACAGTGCAGGCAAAGTCGACACACAACACTGATGGCACAGCAACACAATCGGTTTATTTTTTATTTATTTTTGCTCAGCCTCCATATAAGTTCTATTTTATATTTTCTTCGTATAAAATATTTTTTTCACAACAAATTTCAGGGAGGGACAAATATAATCTCAGGGGGTGGGGCTTATCCCTCATGGCTACATACCAGCTAAAAATACGAAAGGTTCAATAATAAGAAGCTACAGTGTCAGGACGCGTCCATATGTGTATGCAAGTATGTGTCTGTAATATCAAGTCCACGTGTTAAGGCAGTAGCCATATTGGCTCGAGAAATGTCTGTTGCGTCCCCAGAGATGGGGGGCCTGTGTTTGGCAGTGCCAAAGAAGGAAAAAAAAGAGAAGTGTCGTCTCGTGCCACAGAAGTAAAAGAGAACGGACGGAGGGAGGTCACGTGCTTATATAATTATGCTAGCCATCCAAGATTTGCCTAAAAGAAGGCGACTGATTGGTGAAGCCAAGAAGGAAGTAGTTTGTCTGAACCAATCAGCAGGCAGTTAAGAAGTCATTGATATTTAAATATGGCTGCTCGTAGGAAACTGCTACAGCTGTAGTGTAACCGTAGAAAGTAAAAATGCAAAAATAAACTCATACTTTATAGTAGCAAAAACCAATGCAAATGCAGTCGTATATGCAGAAATATGAGAAAAACTAGAGTTAAGAAAAGAATAGAAAACTGATGTAAAACCAGTCGTAAATCCTCACAGGAATCTTCCATTTTGGTATGAAACCAAAATTAAAGAAAGAATTATGAAAAAAATTACAGAAATAAGAATGATGCAGCTGATCCACGAACTGTCAGATTGGGTAAATTCCCCTGTAGAAGTGGATAAGAAACAGGGCAGATTGAGACTACGTTAAGACCCCAGAGATCTGAACAAATGATGAAAATGGGCATTTTAAGCTACCTGAAATTTGTTTTTCGAAATGAACATCCCAAAATACTTTTTAAAATTATATGCATCAAACGGATATTGGCCTAAACCTGTTTAGGCAGAAATGAACATCCTAAAATACTTTTAAAAATGATATGCATCAAACGGATATTGGCCTAAACCTGTTTTGGCAGAAATGAACATCCTAAAATACTTTTTAAAATGATATGCATCAAACGGATATTGGCCTAAACCTGTTTAGGCAGAAAGTAAAAAGTTATTAACATTTGGTCGTTTTTCCTTCACTCGTCCACTTTACGGATATACGTCCGAACCTTTCCAAATTCAAGTAGCGAAAATTATAAAAGAAAGAGAAATTCCCAACATGACATAATCGTATGTTAAGAAACCATAACAAAGCTCATGAGTCAGTTCTAAAAAAATCAATTACAAAATGTCCGGTGCAGATTCTCATTAGAACTACAGGAATATGAGTTTCAAGTGACATATATCAATAATCACAAGCCTTTAAGAATACAGAGATTCTCATTAGAACCACAGGAATATAAGTTCGAAGAGACATATATCAATAATCACAAGCCTTTAAGAATACAGAGATTCTCATTAGAACCACAGGAATATAAGTTCGAAGAGACATATATCAATAATCACAAGCCTTTAAGAATACAGAGATTCTCATTAGAACCACAGGAATATAAGTTCGAAGAGACATATATCAATAATCACAAGCCTTTAAGAATACAGATTCTCATTCGAACTACAGATATATGAGTTTTAAGTGACATATATCAATTACGAAAAACCTCCAAGAATACAGATTCTCATTAAGAATCACAAAAATGTGAGCTTCAAGTGACATATATCAATTACGAAAAACCTCTAGATATGTAGCTGTAGGGATTGCATAGTCATAGTGGATGGTGTATAACTTATTTCTAAATTTTCTTTCTGGTATATGCTGCCACTGGATATTTTACTCTTTACATATAGTCCAGTGAAGGTATTTACACACTCTGATGTGGCACATTGTATAATAGCCATCCCCTAGGAGAACCTTACAACTGGATATCGGGTGGCTCACACTCTCTACTTATGTGTGGAAGAACCTGCACTTGTTATTGTTGCTGAGACCACTCATCTCTTTTAAAGCATTGATCATCAAGTCTTGATTTTGGGCAACCATTATAATTCTCTCCTAATCATAGTGCAGTGATTCTTTTTTCAGCCAGTCTACAGAGTCTTCCTTATCTATATATTCCTGGGATAGTGAATCTAGGTAATATTAAGCACGTTGTTGATTGGTCCATTTTACCAGTTTTCTGCAATTGAAGGTTTTGGTGGATTTCTGGCTGCTCTTCTGAGCAATTTATGTGGCAGGCTTGTTTTTTTTTCCTGCCTCATTTGTAAGATAGTCCTACTCAAAATGTTTGGCCAGTTTTGTGATAGAGGTTGTTCTTGTTTCTGGGTGTTGGCATACTATCATAAGGTTTAGGTTCAGAGGGCTCATCAGATATATGCCGGTGCTCACAATATTGGCCTGATTTTGATGGTCAATTTCTGAGACAAATACCCCCTGCTCTTCTTGGCAGATCCAGCCTTGGTAGACACTGGTTACTCTGTACATTGTCATTTTAATGTCTAGTCTATTAATGTCCTTTTGTGGCCAATAAATAATTCCAAAGCTGTATGTTATCATTGGCATAGATAATTGGTTAATGACAGTTTCTTTGTTTTTGTTTGTAAGCTGTTTTGCAAATATTTCTAACACGCATATATATTTTCTGCCAATTTTTTCTCTTGTTGGCATATTGAATTCAATCGTTTTCTTCTATGCCAAGGTATTTGTATTTTTCTAGTTCTTCAAGGTCTTTGATGTATTTTCTATCAGGCTTTATGTTTTCCGTTTGGATCTTCTTCCCGACTCTCAAGGAGCACAAGGCACATTTGTCCAGGCGAAATTTCATGCCAATATATTTGGAGAAGTGATGGACAGCCTGCACAAGTCAACTTTCTCTCCAGTATGTATGCGCATATGTTGCAACATTTGTTGTTTTCTTGTAAACGAAGAGCCACATACTTCACAAGAATATGGTTTCTCTCCAGTATGTGTTTGCATATGCCTCAACATATGTGGTTTTTGTGTAAACGACAAGCCACATACTTCACAAGAACATGGTTTCTCTCCAGTATGTGTTCGCATATGTTGCAACATATGTTGTTTCCTTGTAAAAGAAGAGTCACATATTTCACAAGAATATGGTTTCTCCCCCGTATGTGTTCGCATATGACGCAACTTACCTTGTTTGAACGTAAACGAAGAGCCACATACCTCACAAGAATATGGTTTCTGCCCTGTATGTCGTGCTTTATGATCAGAAAGATTTTGTTTCCTTGTAAAAGAGGAACCACATATGTCACAAGAATATGATTTCTCGCCAGTATGTGTTCGAATATGTGTCACAATATTTGGTTTCCCTGGAAAAGACAAGCCACATATTTCACAAGAATATGGTTTCTCTCCAGTATGTGTTCGTATATGATACAACAGAACTTGTTTCACTGCAAATTTAGAGCCACATACTTCACAAGAATATGGTTTCTCTCCCGTATGTGTTCGCATATGATGCAAAAGAACTTGTTTACTTGTAAAAGAAGAGCCACATACTTCACAAGAATATGGTTTCTCTCCAGTATGTGTTCGCATATGCGTCAACAAATTTTGTTTTCGTGTAAACGAAGAGCAACATACTTCACAAGAATATGGTTTCTCCCCAGTATGTGTTCGCATATGTTGCAACCTATGTTGTTTTCTTGTAAAACAAGAACCACATATTTCACAAGAATATGGTTTATCTCCAGTATGGGTTCGCATATGATGCAACATAACTTGTTTACTCGTAAACGAAGAGCAACATTCTTCACAAGAATATGGTTTCTCTCCCATATGTCTTGCTATATGATCAAACAGATATTGTTTCCTTGTAAACGAAGAGCCACATATTTCACAAGAATATGGTTTCTCTCCAGTATGTGTTCGCATATGTGTCAGCATACTTTGTTTCCCTGTAAAAGAAAAGCCACATATTTCACAAGAATATGGTTTCTCTCCACTATGTGTACGCATATGATACAACAGAGCTTGTTTCATTGTAAATGAAGACTCACATATTTCACAAGAATATGGTTTCTCTCCAGTATGTGTTCGCATATGATTCAACAGAACTTGTTTACTTGTAAACGAAGAGCCACATATTTCACAAGAATATGGTTTCTCTCCAGTATGTGTTCGCATATGCGTCAACATATTTTGTTTTTGTGTAAACGAAGAGCCACATAATTCACAAGAATATGGTTTCTCGCCAGTATGTTTTCGCATATGTTGCAACAGATGTTGTTTCCGTATAAAAGAAGAGTGACATATTTCACAAGAATATGGTTTCTCTCCAGTATATGTTCGCATATGTTGTAACATATTTTGTTCTTGTGTAAACGAAGAACCAGATATTTCACAAGAGTTTGGTTGCTTTTTAGCATCAAATTTCACGTTCGTTTCTGAAGTAAAAATATTAAATAAATTTTGATCACAATTTTTGTCTGTGTATTTTTCCATATTCTGCTACTGCTGCAAGAATTTTAAAAAAATACTAAATATTTGTTTTTATTTCTTCTTACAGTAAAATATCCCTAAAACACTTTTTTGAAATATATAATGTTTTTACTTGAATTGTATATATATATCAAAAGTAATTTGCTGTCCTTGTGTAAGCTTCTAAGTTTAGGATATTTCATTTATGGATTAAAATCTGAATACGAATGATTCTCTACTCATGCAGGTCATAAACTGATAGATTTCTCTTGGCCCCAAAAATCTAAAAGTCCTATCTTTATGTTTAAACAATACTTAAATGCCACAATGAAAAAGATTTTGTAAAGTCAAACATAAGTCAACTTAAAATGGATGATTTCACAAATCTGATCATTTGCTCAGTCTGTAATCAGGTTCTAGTTTCAGTTTTAAAAATCACGATTTTTATTTTATGTTTCTACTGTAGTATGTGTCCGAGACTTTTCAATTATTAAAGAGTATATGAGTGTCTTTGTATTTTGTACCCTACTCAGTACATGTTCTTCTAAATGAGACTGAGAGGAAAGGAAATATATATGAGATTGACAACGAAATATTGTCCAATATAGTTTCACAAAATTTGACGTGATGGGAAAGATTTACTCAATTCACAAGAATATTACTTCTCTCATTTTAGACTTTGAAACTCCAGGCAATTCACATGAAGAAAGTCCGAAATATTCTTTCTTAAGACCTTTCCATATTTCATGTCAACAGGGAATGAGGATTCATTCAAATCTAATAATGGATGTGTTTTCATTTCTTTTGATTGCTGGAGATTCTGGAAATATAAAATAAATTTTGAAAAATAACATTTAAAGAAATAGAAATTCTGGAAAAATGAAATAAATTTTGAAAGATAACATTTAAAGAAATAGAGATTCTGGAAATACAAAATAAATTTTCAAAAATAACATTTAAAGAAATAGAAATTCTGGAAAAATGAAATAAATTTTGAAAGATAACATTTAAAGAAATAGAGATTCTGGAAATATAAAATAAATTTTGAAAAATATACTTTTGTAGAAATGGAGATTCTGGAAATACAAAATAAATTTTGAAAAATAACATTTATAGAAATGGAGATTCTGGAAAAATAAAATAAATTTTGAAAATTAACATTTATAGAAATGGAGATTCTGGAAATAAAAATAAATTTTGAAAAATAACACTTATATAAATGGAGATTCTGGAAATAAAAATAAATTTTAAAGATAACATTTATAGAAATGGAGATTCTGGAAATACAAAATAAATTTTGAAAAATAACATTTAAAGAAATAGAGATTCTGGAAAAATAAAATAAATTTTGAAAAATAACATTTATAGAAATAGAGATTCTGGAAATATAAAATAAATTTTGAAAAATAACATTTAAAGATCTTATATTAATTTTTATTCATGTTGGTACGATTTATTTGAATTGGAATCCGGAATCAGAACTTTTCGGGGTATCAGAATCAGAACAATGTGGGTTTAATTTCCAATTTAAAAAAAAATTCATTAAATTTTTTCCCTCTTGAGAGTAAAGACGAAACAAACATGCTATATTTATTTATTAAAAGATGATTTATTTAAAACATAAGACTAATGGCCATGGAATGAGAAAAAATGAGCCTTAGTTTTTACAACACATCTATTTGATACCTATTAGAGAGTTCACAGTCGAAGATTAAAAGATTTATAACACTCAGGACGAATATTTTTTTAATATTTTGCAGTGCTGCCATGGTGTTAGTAGTTGTCTGGTCACTGTGTTTATATCCTCTGAAATAATTAATGCATTATTATATTATTTTATATTTTGCAGTGCTGCCCTGACGTTAGTAGTTGTCTGGTCACTGTGTATATATCCTCTGAAATAATTAATGTATTATTATATTTTTTTTATATTTTGCAGTGCTGCCCTGGTGTTAGTAGTTGTCTGGTCACTGTGTTTATATCCTCTGAAATAATTAATGCATTATTATTTTTTTATATTTTGCAGTGCTGCCCTGACGTTAGTAGTTGTCTGGTTACTGTGTATATATCCTCTGAAATAATTAATGTATTATTATATGTTTTTATATTTTGCAGTGCTGCCCTGACGTTAGTAGTTGTCTGGTCACTGTGTATATATCCTCTGAAATAATTAATGCATCATTATATTTTTTTATATTTTGCAGTGCTGCCCTGACGTTAGTAGTTGTCTGGTCACTGTGTATATATCCTCTGAAATAATTAATGTATTATATTTTTTTATATTTTGCAGTGCTGCCCTGACATTAGTAGATGTCTGGTCACTGTGTATATATCCTCTGAAATAATTAATGTATTATTATATTTTTTTTATATTTTGCAGTGCTGCCCTGACGTTAGTAGTTGTCTGGTCACTGTGTATATATCCTCTGAAATAATTAATGTATTATTATATTTTTTTTATATTTTGCAGTGCTGCCCTGACGTTAGTAGTTGTCTGGTCACTGTGTATATATCCTCTGAAATAATTAATGTATTATTATATATTTTTAAATATTTTGCTGTGCTGCCCTGACGTTAGTAGTTGTCTGGTCACTGTGTATATATCCTCTGAAATAATTAATGTATTATATTTTTTTAATATTTTGCAGTGCTGCCCTGACGTTAGTAGTTGTCTGGTCACTGTGTATATATCCTCTGAAATAATTAATTTTGGCACAAGTGAAAAATATAGATACAAATCTCACAATGAATTTATCAAAACTTTGGATACAATACATAAAAGAAAAAATAGAAGTTTGTTAATTAAAAAAGAAATGATACCTACATTTAAAAGTAACCCTTTCCCCCAAAAAATAAGGTTTTACTTTTTAGGCGATTATGTGTAAACACACTGATAAAAACAATTATTTTTTAATTTAGAGTGGGGGTTAGTAGGGAATATTGATTTAACGTAAAATTATCTTCCACTTCCGAGCCATTTCAACTTTTTAAGGCAGTTAACTAAAGTTTTTACCACTAATGCTCAATCCAACTGGCAAAGTAATAAAACCACATGTAATCGTTTTATTTTTAAGATTACTACCCGGACTTAGGGTTAGTAGTAGGAAGGAGGTGTGTTATTTATGACTTTTAACAATGACATATTTTATATTAACGTTTTATCAGGAACATAAAATACCTAATATTTTAAACAATCAAAATTGGTTACATGTCCTTGAAACGCTGTCTAGTCTGAATGGGTGATCATTTTACGTTAAATTTCTATGCGAAACTGACTTTTTGTTGCCTTATTTATTTTTACCACTAAGCTTTTCAAGCTGATTACATATAATCGCCTAAAAATAAAGAATCAATTTTTTCTTTTTGGGTGAATTAGCATAGAATGCAGACCTCTTATTATGCCTTATTTTCATTCACAACACAAAGTTATAATTGCGAATTGACGAAAAAAAGAAAAGAAAAAAGCACTAATAATGCAGTATTTAGAAAGTACCGGAAAATTAAAAAAATTATATTTAAAAAAGTTAAATTTTTTTAAATTAAATTTTACAAATTACCGGAAAATGTTAAAAAATTATATTTAAAAAAGTTAAATTTAAAAAAATTAAATTTTACAAATTACCGGAAAATGTTTAAAAATGAAATAAAACATTTTTGTCAACAAAAAATACTGATTTATTTATGAGTATGAAAAAATTAAATATCAAATCATTTATTTTAATTAAATGTTTGGTGGGGTTCTCTCCAGTCACTACCTAAAAATGAGATTCTACTTGTTTTTGTAAACACGTTCAAGGTGTTTACAAAAACAAATATAATCTAAAAAATTAGTTTTGTGGATCAGTTTCATACCTTAATTTCATACATTCTATTTGTTTTTGTAAACACGTTCAAGGTGTTTACAAAAACAAATAGAATCTTAAAAATTAGTTTTGTGGATCAGTTTCATACCTTAATTTCATACATTCTATTTGTTTTTGTAAACACGTTCAAGGTGTTTACAAAAACAAGTAGAATCTAAAAAATTAGTTTTGTGGATCAGTTTCATACCTTAATTTCATACATTCTATTTGTCTTTGTAAACACGTTCAAGGTGTTTACAAAAACAAGTAGAACCTAAAAAATTAGTTTTGTGGATCAGTTTCATACCTTAATTTCATACATTCTATTTGTTTTTGTAAACACGTTCAAGGTGTTTACAAAAACAAATAGAATCTAAAAAATTAGTTTTGTGGATCAGTTTCATACCTTAATTTCATACATTCTATTTGTTTTTGTAAACACGTTCAAGGTGTTTACAAAAACAAGTAGAATCTAAAAAATAGTTTTGTGGATCAGTTTCATACCTTAATTTCATACATTCTATTTGTTTTTGTAAACACGTTCAAGGTGTTTACAAAAACAAGTAGAATCTAAAAAATTAGTTTTGTGGATCAGTTTCATACCTTAATTTCATACATTCTATTTGTTTTTGTAAACACGTTCAAGGTGTTTACAAAAACAAATAGAATCTAAAAAATTAGTTTTGTGGATCAGTTTCATACCTTAATTTCATACATTCTATTTGTTTTTGTAAACACGTTCAAGGTGTTTACAAAAACAAGTAGAATCTAAAAAATAGTTTTGTGGATCAGTTTCATACCTTAATTTCATACATTCTATTTGTTTTTGTAAACACGTTCAAGGTGTTTACAAAAACAAGTAGAATCTAAAAAATTAGTTTTGTGGATCAGTTTCATACCTTAATTTCATACATTCTATTTGTTTTTGTAAACACGTTCAAGGTGTTTACAAAAACAAATAGAATCTAAAAAATTAGTTTTGTGGATCAGTTTCATACCTTAATTTCATACATTCTATTTGTTTTTGTAAACACGTTCAAGGTGTTTACAAAAACAAGTAGAATCTAAAAAATTAGTTTTGTGGATCAGTTTCATACCTTAATTTCATACATTCTATTTGTCTTTGTAAACACGTTCAAGGTGTTTACAAAAACAAGTAGAACCTAAAAAATTAGTTTTGTGGATCAGTTTCATACCTTAATTTCATACATTCTATTTGTTTTTGTAAACACGTTCAAGGTGTTTACAAAAACAAATAGAATCTAAAAAATTAGTTTTGTGGATCAGTTTCATACCTTAATTTCATACATTCTATTTGTTTTTGTAAACACGTTCAAGGTGTTTACAAAAACAAGTAGAATCTAAAAAATAGTTTTGTGGATCAGTTTCATACCTTAATTTCATACATTCTATTTGTTTTTGTAAACACGTTCAAGGTGTTTACAAAAACAAGTAGAATCTAAAAAATTAGTTTTGTGGATCAGTTTCATACCTTAATTTCATACATTCTATTTGTTTTTGTAAACACGTTCAAGGTGTTTACAAAAACAAATAGAATCTAAAAAATTAGTTTTGTGGATCAGTTTCATACCTTAATTTCATACATTCTATTTGTTTTTGTAAACACGTTCAAGGTGTTTACAAAAACAAGTAGAATCTAAAAAATAGTTTTGTGGATCAGTTTCATACCTTAATTTCATACATTCTATTTGTTTTTGTAAACACGTTCAAGGTGTTTACAAAAACAAGTAGAATCTAAAAAATTAGTTTTGTGGATCAGTTTCATACCTTAATTTCATACATTCTATTTGTTTTTGTAAACACGTTCAAGGTGTTTACAAAAACAAATAGAATCTAAAAAATTAGTTTTGTGGATCAGTTTCATACCTTAATTTCATACATTCTATTTGTTTTTGTAAACACGTTCAAGGTGTTTACAAAAACAAGTAGAATCTAAAAAATTAGTTTTGTGGATCAGTTTCATACCTTAATTTCATACATTCTATTTGTTTTTGTAAACACGTTCAAGGTGTTTACAAAAACAAGTAGAATCTAAAAAATAGTTTTGTGGATCAGTTTCATACCTTAATTTCATACATTCTATTTGTTTTTGTAAACACGTTCAAGGTGTTTACAAAAACAAATAGAATCTAAAAAATAGTTTTGTGGATCAGTTTCATACCTTAATTTCATACATTCTATTTGTTTTTGTAAACACGTTCAAGGTGTTTACAAAAACAAATAGAATCTAAAAATTAGTTTTGTGGATCAGTTTCATACCTTAATTTCATACATTCTATTTGTTTTTGTAAACACGTTCAAGGTGTTTACAAAAACAAATAGAATCTAAAAAATTAGTTTTGTGGATCAGTTTCATACCTTAATTTCATACATTCTACTTGTTTTTGTAAACACGTTCAAGGTGTTTACAAAAACAAGTAGAATCTAAAAAATAGTTTTGTGGATCAGTTTCATACCTTAATTTCATACATTCTATTTGTTTTTGTAAACACGTTCAAGGTGTTTACAAAAACAAATAGAATCTAAAAAATAGTTTTGTGGATCAGTTTCATACCTTAATTTCATACATTCTATTTGTTTTTGTAAACACGTTCAAGGTGTTTACAAAAACAAATAGAATCTAAAAATTAGTTTTGTGGATCAGTTTCATACCTTAATTTCATACATTCTATTTGTTTTTGTAAACACGTTCAAGGTGTTTACAAAAACAAATAGAATCTAAAAAATTAGTTTTGTGGATCAGTTTCATACCTTAATTTCATACATTCTACTTGTTTTTGTAAACACGTTCAAGGTGTTTACAAAAAAAAGTAGAATCTAAAAAATAGTTTTGTGGATCAGTTTCATACCTTAATTTCATACATTCTATTCGTTTTTGTAAACACGTTCAAGGTGTTTACAAAAACAAGTAGAATCTAAAAAATAGTTTTGTGGATCAGTTTCATACCTTAATTTCATACATTCTATTTGTTTTTGTAAACACGTTCAAGGTGTTTACCAAAAACAAATAGAATCTAAAAAATAGTTTTGTGGATCAGTTTCATACCTTAATTTCATACATTCTATTTGTTTTTGTAAACACGTTCAAGGTGTTTACAAAAACAAATAGAATCTAAAAAATAGTTTTGTGGATCAGTTTCATACCTTAATTTCATACATTCTATTTGTTTTTGTAAACACGTTCAAGGTGTTTACAAAAACAAATAGAATCTAAAAAATTAGTTTTGTGGATCAGTTTCATACCTTAATTTCATACATTCTATTTGTTTTTGTAAACACGTTCAAGGTGTTTACAAAAACAAGTAGAATCTAAAAAATTAGTTTTGTGGATCAGTTTCATACCTTAATTTCATACATTCTATTTGTTTTTGTAAACACGTCCAAGGTGTTTACAAAAACAAGTAGAATCTAAAAAATAGTTTTGTGGATCAGTTTCATACCTTAATTTCATACATTCTATTTGTTTTTGTAAACACGTTCAAGGTGTTTACAAAAACAAGTAGAATCTAAAAATTAGTTTTGTGGATCAGTTTCATACCTTAATTTCATACATTCTATTTGTTTTTGTAAACACGTTCAAGGTGTTTACAAAAACAAATAGAATCTAAAAAATAGTTTTGTGGATCAGTTTCATACCTTAATTTCATACATTCTATTTGTTTTTGTAAACACGTTCAAGGTGTTTACAAAAACAAATAGAATCTAAAAAATTAGTTTTGTGGATCAGTTTCATACCTTAATTTCATACATTCTATTTGTTTTTGTAAACACGTTCAAGGTGTTTACAAAAACAAGTAGAATCTAAAAAATAGTTTTGTGGATCAGTTTCATACCTTAATTTCATACATTCTATTTGTTTTTGTAAACACGTTCAAGGTGTTTACAAAAACAAGTAGAATCTAAAAAATAGTTTTGTGGATCAGTTTCATACCTTAATTTCATACATTCTATTTGTTTTTGTAAACACGTTCAAGGTGTTTACAAAAACAAATAGAATCTAAAAAATTAGTTTTGTGGATCAGTTTCATACCTTAATTTCATACATTCTATTTGTTTTTGTAAACACGTTCAAGGTGTTTACAAAAACAAGTAGAATCTAAAAAATAGTTTTGTGGATCAGTTTCATACCTTAATTTCATACATTCTATTTGTTTTTGTAAACACGTTCAAGGTGTTTACAAAAACAAATAGAATCTAAAAAATTAGTTTTGTGGATCAGTTTCATACCTTAATTTCATACATTCTATTTGTTTTTGTAAACACGTTCAAGGTGTTTACAAAAACAAATAGAATCTAAAAAATTAGTTTTGTGGATCAGTTTCATACCTTAATTTCATACATTCTATTTGTTTTTGTAAACACGTTCAAGGTGTTTACAAAAACAAATAGAATCTAAAAAATTAGTTTTGTGGATCAGTTTCATACCTTAATTTCATACATTCTATTTGTTTTTGTAAACACGTTCAAGGTGTTTACAAAAACAAATAGAATCTAAAAAATTAGTTTTGTGGATCAGTTTCATACCTTAATTTCATACATTCTATTTGTTTTTGTAAACACGTTCAAGGTGTTTACAAAAACAAATAGAATCTAAAAAATTAGTTTTGTGGATCAGTTTCATACCTTAATTTCATACATTCTATTTGTTTTTGTAAACACGTTCAAGGTGTTTACAAAAACAAATAGAATCTAAAAAATTAGTTTTGTGGATCAGTTTCATACCTTAATTTCATACATTCTATTTGTTTTTGTAAACACGTTCAAGGTGTTTACAAAAACAAATAGAATCTAAAAAATTAGTTTTGTGGATCAGTTTCATACCTTAATTTCATACATTCTATTTGTTTTTGTAAACACGTTCAAGGTGTTTACAAAAACAAATAGAATCTAAAAAATTAGTTTTGTGGATCAGTTTCATACCTTAATTTCATACATTCTATTTGTTTTTGTAAACACGTTCAAGGTGTTTACAAAAACAAGTAGAATCTAAAAAATAGTTTTGTGGATCAGTTTCATACCTTAATTTCATACATTCTATTTGTTTTTGTAAACACGTTCAAGGTGTTTACAAAAACAAGTAGAATCTAAAAAATAGTTTTGTGGATCAGTTTCATACCTTAATTTCATACATTCTATTTGTTTTTGTAAACACGTTCAAGGTGTTTACAAAAACAAATAGAATCTAAAAAATAGTTTTGTGGATCAGTTTCATACCTTAATTTCATACATTCTATTTGTTTTTGTAAACACGTTCAAGGTGTTTACAAAAACAAATAGAATCTAAAAAATTAGTTTTGTGGATCAGTTTCATACCTTAATTTCATACATTCTATTTGTTTTTGTAAACACGTTCAAGGTGTTTACAAAAACAAATAGAATCTAAAAAATAGTTTTGTGGATCAGTTTCATACCTTAATTTCATACATTCTATTTGTTTTTGTAAACACGTTCAAGGTGTTTACAAAAACAAATAGAATCTAAAAATTAGTTTTGTGGATCAGTTTCATACCTTAATTTCATACATTCTATTTGTTTTTGTAAACACGTTCAAGGTGTTTACAAAAACAAGTAGAATCTAAAAAATAGTTTTGTGGATCAGTTTCATACCTTAATTTCATACATTCTATTTGTTTTTGTAAACACGTTCAAGGTGTTTACAAAAACAAATAGAATCTAAAAAATAGTTTTGTGGATCAGTTTCATACCTTAATTTCATACATTCTATTTGTTTTTGTAAACACGTTCAAGGTGTTTACAAAAACAAGTAGAATCTAAAAAATAGTTTTGTGGATCAGTTTCATACCTTAATTTCATACATTCTATTTGTTTTTGTAAACACGTTCAAGGTGTTTACAAAAACAAGTAGAATCTAAAAAATAGTTTTGTGGATCAGTTTCATACCTTAATTTCATACATTCTATTTGTTTTTGTAAACACGTTCAAGGTGTTTACAAAAACAAATAGAATCTAAAAAATAGTTTTGTGGATCAGTTTCATACCTTAATTTCATACATTCTATTTGTTTTTGTAAACACGTTCAAGGTGTTTACAAAAACAAATAGAATCTAAAAAATAGTTTTGTGGATCAGTTTCATACCTTAATTTCATACATTCTATTTGTTTTTGTAAACACGTTCAAGGTGTTTACAAAAACAAATAGAATCTAAAAAATAGTTTTGTGGATCAGTTTCATACCTTAATTTCATACATTCTATTTGTTTTTGTAAACACGTTCAAGGTGTTTACAAAAACAAGTAGAATCTAAAAAATAGTTTTGTGGATCAGTTTCATACCTTAATTTCATACATTCTATTTGTTTTTGTAAACACGTTCAAGGTGTTTACAAAAACAAGTAGAATCTAAAAAATAGTTTTGTGGATCAGTTTCATACCTTAATTTCATACATTCTATTTGTTTTTGTAAACACGTTCAAGGTGTTTACAAAAACAAATAGAATCTAAAAAATTAGTTTTGTGGATCAGTTTCATACCTTAATTTCATACATTCTATTTGTTTTTGTAAACACGTTCAAGGTGTTTACAAAAACAAATAGAATCTAAAAAATAGTTTTGTGGATCAGTTTCATACCTTAATTTCATACATTCTATTTGTTTTTGTAAACACGTTCAAGGTGTTTACAAAAACAAATAGAATCTAAAAATTAGTTTTGTGGATCAGTTTCATACCTTAATTTCATACATTCTATTTGTTTTTGTAAACACGTTCAAGGTGTTTACAAAAACAAGTAGAATCTAAAAAATAGTTTTGTGGATCAGTTTCATACCTTAATTTCATACATTCTATTTGTTTTTGTAAACACGTTCAAGGTGTTTACAAAAACAAATAGAATCTAAAAAATAGTTTTGTGGATCAGTTTCATACCTTAATTTCATACATTCTATTTGTTTTTGTAAACACGTTCAAGGTGTTTACAAAAACAAGTAGAATCTAAAAAATAGTTTTGTGGATCAGTTTCATACCTTAATTTCATACATTCTATTTGTTTTTGTAAACACGTTCAAGGTGTTTACAAAAACAAGTAGAATCTAAAAAATAGTTTTGTGGATCAGTTTCATACTTTAATTTCATACATTCTATTTGTTTTTGTAAACACGTTCAAGGTGTTTACAAAAACAAATAGAATCTAAAAAATAGTTTTGTGGATCAGTTTCATACCTTAATTTCATACATTCTATTTGTTTTTGTAAACACGTTCAAGGTGTTTACAAAAACAAATAGAATCTAAAAAATAGTTTTGTGGATCAGTTTCATACCTTAATTTCATACATTCTATTTGTTTTTGTAAACACGTTCAAGGTGTTTACAAAAACAAATAGAATCTAAAAAATAGTTTTGTGGATCAGTTTCATACCTTAATTTCATACATTCTATTTGTTTTTGTAAACACGTTCAAGGTGTTTACAAAAACAAGTAGAATCTAAAAAATAGTTTTGTGGATCAGTTTCATACCTTAATTTCATACATTCTATTTGTTTTTGTAAACACGTTCAAGGTGTTTACAAAAACAAGTAGAATCTAAAAAATAGTTTTGTGGATCAGTTTCATACCTTAATTTCATACATTCTATTTGTTTTTGTAAACACGTTCAAGGTGTTTACAAAAACAAATAGAATCTAAAAAATTAGTTTTGTGGATCAGTTTCATACCTTAATTTCATACATTCTATTTGTTTTTGTAAACACGTTCAAGGTGTTTACAAAAACAAATAGAATCTAAAAAATAGTTTTGTGGATCAGTTTCATACCTTAATTTCATACATTCTATTTGTTTTTGTAAACACGTTCAAGGTGTTTACAAAAACAAATAGAATCTAAAAAATAGTTTTGTGGATCAGTTTCATACCTTAATTTCATACATTCTATTTGTTTTTGTAAACACGTTCAAGGTGTTTACAAAAACAAATAGAATCTAAAAAATAGTTTTGTGGATCAGTTTCATACCTTAATTTCATACATTCTATTTGTTTTTGTAAACACGTTCAAGGTGTTTACAAAAACAAGTAGAATCTAAAAAATAGTTTTGTGGATCAGTTTCATACCTTAATTTCATACATTCTATTTGTTTTTGTAAACACGTTCAAGGTGTTTACAAAAACAAGTAGAATCTAAAAAATAGTTTTGTGGATCAGTTTCATACCTTAATTTCATACATTCTATTTGTTTTTGTAAACACGTTCAAGGTGTTTACAAAAACAAATAGAATCTAAAAAATTAGTTTTGTGGATCAGTTTCATACCTTAATTTCATACATTCTATTTGTTTTTGTAAACACGTTCAAGGTGTTTACAAAAACAAATAGAATCTAAAAAATAGTTTTGTGGATCAGTTTCATACCTTAATTTCATACATTCTATTTGTTTTTGTAAACACGTTCAAGGTGTTTACAAAAACAAATAGAATCTAAAAAATAGTTTTGTGGATCAGTTTCATACCTTAATTTCATACATTCTATTTGTTTTTGTAAACACGTTCAAGGTGTTTACAAAAACAAATAGAATCTAAAAAATTAGTTTTGTGGATCAGTTTCATACCTTAATTTCATACATTCTATTTGTTTTTGTAAACACGTTCAAGGTGTTTACAAAAACAAATAGAATCTAAAAAATAGTTTTGTGGATCAGTTTCATACCTTAATTTCATACATTCTATTTGTTTTTGTAAACACGTTCAAGGTGTTTACAAAAACAAATAGAATCTAAAAAATTAGTTTTGTGGATCAGTTTCATACCTTAATTTCATACATTCTATTTGTTTTTGTAAACACGTTCAAGGTGTTTACAAAAACAAATAGAATCTAAAAAATAGTTTTGTGGATCAGTTTCATACCTTAATTTCATACATTCTATTTGTTTTTGTAAACACGTTCAAGGTGTTTACAAAAACAAATAGAATCTAAAAAATTAGTTTTGTGGATCAGTTTCATACCTTAATTTCATACATTCTATTTGTTTTTGTAAACACGTTCAAGGTGTTTACAAAAACAAATAGAATCTAAAAAATAGTTTTGTGGATCAGTTTCATACCTTAATTTCATACATTCTATTTGTTTTTGTAAACACGTTCAAGGTGTTTACAAAAACAAATAGAATCTAAAAAATTAGTTTTGTGGATCAGTTTCATACCTTAATTTCATACATTCTATTTGTTTTTGTAAACACGTTCAAGGTGTTTACAAAAACAAATAGAATCTAAAAAATTAGTTTTGTGGATCAGTTTCATACCTTAATTTCATACATTCTATTTGTTTTTGTAAACACGTTCAAGGTGTTTACAAAAACAAATAGAATCTAAAAAATTAGTTTTGTGGATCAGTTTCATACCTTAATTTCATACATTCTATTTGTTTTTGTAAACACGTTCAAGGTGTTTACAAAAACAAATAGAATCTAAAAAATAGTTTTGTGGATCAGTTTCATACCTTAATTTCATACATTCTATTTGTTTTTGTAAACACGTTCAAGGTGTTTACAAAAACAAATAGAATCTAAAAAATTAGTTTTGTGGATCAGTTTCATACCTTAATTTCATACATTCTATTTGTTTTTGTAAACACGTTCAAGGTGTTTACAAAAACAAATAGAATCTAAAAAATTAGTTTTGTGGATCAGTTTCATACCTTAATTTCATACATTCTAGCGTCTAAGAGCAGTTAACCAAAAATGTTTATTTTTCTCTGGAAGATAATTCTTGGGGGGGAAGGGAGTTTACATTTTAAATCGATTACACATGGTTATACGACCTTTACAGTCAGACTTAGGGTTGTTTGAAAATAAATTTTGTGAACATCACTACAAAGTTAGTATGGCCCGGAAATGATTATTTTATGTTAAATTTGTATACGAAACTGATCTCCAACTCTAAATTCAAAATAATTTTTTCGGCCAGTTTTTCAAAGTGTAAACACATAAAAAAGTATAATCTCCTTTTTGGGTGGTGGGGGATTTAGCTGAGGGTGTTAATCTAAAAAAATGCCATTATTGCTATTAGTAGTATAACTATTTTTATTATATGTATCCTGTTTATTTTGACAGTCGAACAAACCAATCTAAGAATCGACCAAATCTTTATAATTAGGATAAAAATATGAACCTTGTTTGATAGAGGGAAGACATACGAGAGTAAACACAGGTCTCAACCGCTCTCCCCATGCATTATTTAGAAACCCAATCTAAACATGGGGAGGGGGCTTTGTTAACTATTCTGTTCTTACACCTTTATCTTATTTTGCATACCAATCGTCGATTATTTTCAATTGTTGAAAAAGTTTAACGACGAACTAATACAAAGCGGCTTTGTTTTGAAAGAAACATAATACAATTGTTTTGAAAGAAACATAATACAATTGTTTCGAAAGAAAATAATACAATTGTTTTGAAAGAAACATAATACAATTGTTTTGAAAGAAACATAATACAATTGTTTCGAAAGAAAATAATACAATTGTTTCGAAAGAAAAATACATTTTTAGTTTCTCACAATTTTCAATCGATTTCAAGGAAAACGTTTGAAAATACTTATAAAAATCGACTCTTTTATGCTTGCAAAAATATGTGCGGACATTACACAGGGTGGGGGGTACAGTAATTTGAAAATTAAAAAAGCAACCAATTACTAATCAAATATTGTGAAATTTTAAAAGAATCCGAATCAATAAATATATAAGAATCGGGAACTTAGAACAGAATCAGTAATTGTATCGGAATCACAAATTTTCATACATGTTCTTTTCAAACAAAATTATCATGTAAAATATGGAGCAGCTGTAGGCTCACTTCTTTTTTAAAACGCCTAAATAGATGTCTAAAGTTTGTGGGCCAAGGTGCAAAATTGCATTTATTATGTAAATCAAGTTATACTGCAAAGGGATTTCCAGAAGTAGGAAGTATTCAAGATAGCTGGATGGGAAAGACAACTATAGATGATGTCACATAAACGTGTATATTAATTACAAGGGGGGGGGGCTAGCAACCAATAAACACGACAATAGAGATGCATGGAAATGATATTATGATAGATTGTTTAATATCGAATGTTGATACGGATATTGAAGTATTGGCGAATATAGTTGCGTTGCAATTAATTACCTTGCTACATGCAAACAAATAGACCCTGTAATGGCAAGAAAAGTTCTCAATAAAAACCGGTGATGTACAACAATCCAAGTCCGGTGTGACGCGCCTTTTCTCCCTTTGCTCTGAAGAGGTGCAAAACGATCGGTTCTTTTGTAGTTTTCTTAGTGTAGTGTCATACAATGAAATTGGGAGGAGTCCAATGAAAATTATTTACAGAATTTCTTTTTTTCCCCACGAGTTCTGGCAAATAAATTGATGACAGTATGTATTTATTTCAGGTATCTATGAATTTAGATAAACCTTGCACCGGAAATATGACTGAGTAAAAATAGCACCGATAAAAATGGCACAAGTGGATAAATAAGAAAAAATGGCACAAGGGAAAATATAGATGAAAATCTCGCAATAAGTTGATCAAAATTTTGAATACGATACATAAAGCGAAAACGGTGATTGTGCGATATTGTTACAAGAGAAAAGGGGTGAAAAATAAATAACTGTTACCAAATAATAGAAAATTTACTTTTCTATCGACCAGTTCGTTTTACACTTTTCGAAACTATTTGTAAATTTTGTTATTTAAAAATGTGTCATTACTTTCACTTAACCGATTTTGTAAAAAAAAAAGGCATTGAATTTTTCTTTTATAGCTGATCGCTTATTTTAGGCTTAAAAGATACAAATGATTTAAAATACTTCACCTAATCCGACAGGAAACGACCCCCGAACTTAGGGTTAGTTGTATCATAAGAACACTTTTTGGTATGTTTTAAGCCTGAAATAAGCGATCATTTTGGTTTTGAATTATTGGAACAATCTTTTAATCTTGTTGATCTCAACTAGATTCATGTATATATCTATATCTATCTCTCTCTCTCTCTCTATATATATATATATATAAGGTGAGTCTATCCAGTCTATTGAGCTTTCCTCATCTCACAATAGGTCTAATTCTCTAAAAGTAATCTTTTAGTTATGAACCTTCATATATATATATATATATATATATATATATATATATACATCAACATGTAAAAGGTGGAAATACAAATTGTACACAATACAATATTATTCATAAGTCATAAGTTGTTCAAAACAAGGAGTTTCAAATAAAATAAAATTATTTTCCTCCCTTTTTTAAAAATCTGAGTTTACCCCAAACAAGGCAAGTTGCCACTGTAGACATAAAGGGCTACTGAGAATTAGGGTGACATTTAAGGGATCATCCTAAATTGACAGCAGTGCAGCTAGATGTGTGTTAACATTAGTTTTAAATTTCTTCACGTTGGTACAGTTGGGGAAACAAGGAGCAAAGAGGGAACTCCAAAGGCCTCACAGCTCCAGTAAAGAAGCTATTGGATAGAAAGCTCTTCAGCATCTGGGGCCTCCACAGTGAATGTATGGGATTTAGGTGATTGTCGGGTCGGTCTAGTGTATTTACATTGGGGGGTCACTAGAGGAGCAAGTTCCTCGGAGCACATTACATTGAAGTACTTGTAAAACAAGCAAAAGCATGCAACATTCTGGCGATGAGACAGTGTTTGAAGCTTGGTGGATAGTGAGTGACTTATCAGAATAGAGACTCTTCTTTGACATTGTCCAAGAGAGACTAGTGGATAGTGCACTAGTCAAGATGTGACAATACTTCATGGATTGGCGGATGGTGGCTTTGTAGAGATATAGGATATTGTCAGGTGTGAGAAGTTTAATAGCACAGTAGAGGGATACCACCTTCTTTGTAGCAGCCTTGGCAAATGTCTTCTATGTATTTGTTCCAATTCATGTTACCTGTGAATGTTAGGCTGAGGAGTTTGAACGTTGCACTCTTAGGTAGGGTGTTATATGCCATAACAATCGGTGGTTGAAGAGGTTTCTTGTAGTTGTTGAAAGAAAGAAGCTTCGTCTTAGCAGCATTAAATGTTACCATCCATTTATGACTGCATTCCACTACAGACTGGAAGCCACTTTCTAAGGATTCAGCCATTGCATCGGATATGTGCGTGTCCGTTTTACCCACATGACGAGAGTCAAGCATAGTGTTGTTACCAAATATACCCATCTCAGACACAATGTTATCACAGAGGTGGTTTATGAAAATCAGGAACAATAAAAGTCTAAGGATCGATCCCTGGGTTATATCTGCATTTATGTCATGTTTTTTGGACAAACGGCTATCAAGGACAAGCTAGATCTTTCTGTTAGGCAGGAAGGATCTAAATATATTAAATATTCGTCCAGTAATATCATATGAATCAATTTTTATGAGAAGCCATTTCTCTCAGACCTTGTCAAAGGCTTTGGGTATACCAGCTGCCTTGTCGGGTGTATGGTATATGCGTCTGGAGATGACTTTTAGGATATCTGTAGTAGACCTTGCTTGCCTGATACTCAGAAAGAAGTTTAGGATTAACAAATTGTCAGACTATTGCTAAATTAATTAAGGATTCAAAGATTTTATCGAGGAACGGGAGTAGGTTGATGGTGCGATAATTCTGAGGGTCAGTTCTATCTCCAGAATTCTTGAAGACTGATACCACAGAGACAATTTTCCAGCTATCAAAGAAACAAGATTCAGCAAGCCATCTATTGTAGAGTTTGGAGAGGACAGGAGCCAGTTTAGCAGATAATTTTTTTTATTACTAATAGTGGTATAAGATAAGGCCCACAAGATTTGGAGGTGTCAAGGGTTTTTTTTGATGTCCCGGACATCAGATGAGGCGATTGCCAGGTCATCGAGTGTGGCTTCCATCGGTAGTGGGAAATTAGGGAGGGAGTGGCTTGTGGAGTCCAAAGTGAGTTTAAGGCGAAACACTGGGCAAGTAGTTCAGCCTTGTCAGTTGCTTATAATTTTAGATTTCATTTGGGGTGGTAGCAGGTACCATTTGGAGCAAATTACATGTAAACAGCCTTAAAAAAATATTATTTTTATTATTGAAGATTTTCGAGGGGGGATCACTTTCCGATATAATCTTAACGTAAATTGATCACCCACTTCTTGGTCACTTAGTAAAACACCACGCGTAGTTCCTCCCTCTCCCCTCACCAACAAAAAATATTAAGATTCTACTTTTTGGTGCAAATTACATGTTAGCAGCTTTAAGAAATATCCGTAAAATAATTTTTTTTATTATTATTTCAGATTTTCGAGGAGGGATCACTTTCCTATATAATTTTTTCGCCAATCTTAATATTTTATGCTTTTTATAGCATATTTTTTGTAAATGTGAAATTAGCGAACACGTGTAGTATAAAATCGATTACGATTGAAAATACTCGTGTTTGGCTAGAATAAAAACATTTAAAAGATAGAAACAGTTTTAAAAAAACACATACAAATGCATTGATTAAAAACTTCTAAAATATTTCAAAAACGCTAAAACATGTAGAAATTATTCTTTACTTACTTTTCTTACGAGCACAGCTTCAGTCCGAAGTCTTCAGATTTATTTGAAATGAAATAATGGTATATTATATATAAAAAAAAATTAGATAAAAAAAATACCCCTCCTTTTTCTTTCCATTCAGCGCGAAGTGGCCAAGAAGTGGGTGCTCAGTTTACATTAAAATTATATAGGAAAGTAATTCCCCCTCTAAAATAATAAAAAGAATATTTCTTTTTCATGGCGGATATTTCTAAAACAATTGAATTCAAGTAATACTTACTTTTTGTTTCACAATCTTCTTTCAAATGATTTATCTGCTTTCAGGAAATAAACGATTTAAGACACGATAATTAATAAGTGATGAGGTTGAAGGGTGGAAGTCAACATTTAAGATGGCGACCGGAAGAGCAGGTTCGCAGAAGATCAAACAGTAGTCAAATTCAATGAACCATTTCGAAACAATGCCGATGTCTATGATGAATATTATGGGTAAAATTATTATTATTATTGTATTCATCGCAATATTTTAATTTATTAATGGGGGAAATAGATGACTAACACAATCTTTCTAGGATTGGTATTATATCAGAAGGGGGGAGGGGGGTTACCAAACTTTAAATATAAAAACAAAGAAACACGATCTAAATTATACTAAAACAGAAATGTGTTCAATATTCACATGATTATAAGAAAGATGTTAAACGTGACGAGAGTTACTACATGCCTGCTTGCTAGAAAATGACGTCACTGCATTGCGTGTCAAACAATTTCAAATTTTCTTTTATCATTTATGATCATCCGTACTTGAAATTTGAAAATACGTGCTTCGGTTGGCTCACAAAGGCATTTTAAAAAATTGTAGTATTACCTACTCTTTTTTACGCACTTACACGACAATTCACCAGGGGGCGTGTTGATATTTCTATGTAAAAAAGGTAAAGGTCGCATAGCCTGGACGCGCACGAGTGGCGTTGCCGACATCGCACACTGCCCATGGCCGTAGCGGCGGTAATTTATTAAGCACACGGGTGTGAGCGCGTAAAATTGGTCACAACATAGGAACGTTGTTTTAAGAGTCAATAAAGTACAGACGTTTTTCATTTCTAATTTTCATTATTTTCATACGCTGAAAAAACTTTTATAAATAAGTAGCAGTTTATTTGATGTTTCTTCTTTTGAATTGTAAAAAAATGATGATTTTAATATAAACCTAAATTAAACTTACATCGTGTTGCATATAGGGAGTAAATTTTATGGTTAACTTTGGAGGTGCCTAGTGTATATTCATTTAACCTAACAGGTCATGTGCCTAGTCTGTACCGACTTTTTTCAATGGTGAAAAAAAACTTCGAATGATGGCAGATAACATTTTTATCATATCTTCGATTGCAAACACTGTCATATATTATTAAATCAAATATAGACGTTGCAAACGGAACATAACATGAACGAAATGCACATACTGTTCTTTGATGAGAAAAACCTCTTTTATACGATGCAAAGAATGAGGAAAATATTGCGATGAAAATATTGTGAAATCATTATATTGGTCTGGTCTATACGTAAAAGAAAGTTTCTTGAATCGTTTTTTGACAATGAGCGGAATATTGCTCGAAATATCAAAATAAAATATTATAATTACAAAAATAATATCCTTAAAATACTACATATAAGTTGTAAGATGTGTCAGCAGTAGCTATGTATGACAGTCATAATAAAAGTATGAGCGTATACGTCATGTATATATATATATATATATATATATATATATAGATAGATATGTATATATATATATATATGATGAGTTCGAATGCAAAACGCGATAAATAAATTAAATCCTTAAACAATAAAGGAACGAATATATTAAATCCAGACTTCGTCTAAACTTGATTTAATTTGAACCAAAAGGAAATTTATGTAAAACCTGTTTTAGTTTTGAAATTCAAGACTTTTTGTAGTGATAGCTTCGTCATTTTGAAAATGGCTATTGGTTTAAAATTCATAATTCTTAATATGATACTGTTGTTTTTTATGTTCTCACAATTTTTTTTTAATTTTAAAGATTATTTTAAGTTTTAAACCTCATAAAATGTCCGTATCAAATAGAAAATATTGGCGAAAAAATTCCTGCAGGTGACTCTGTAGATTTCCCTTGCTAGTTCCATGCATGCCCCTAAATTTTTACTTGTGAATTGTAGGGTCATTTTAAACCAAAAAAATTTGAAAAAACAATAACAAAAAAAGAAAGTGTTCAAAACAATAAAAAAAAATTTTTTTAATATTTTAAAAATAGATTCAGTATTCTGTAAATTATTTGTTCATTACGAAATCACAGATAACATGAATTGGAATAAATACATTGAAAACATTGCCAGGGCTGCTGAAAAGAAGGTGGGATCCCTCTACCGTGCCAGTAAACTTCTTACACCTGACATTATCCTATATCTCTACAAAGCCACCATCCGCGCATGCATGGAGTATTGTTGCCACATCTGGGCTGGTGCCTCATCCGCTAATCTCTCCCTCTTAGACAAGGTCCAAAAAAGAGTCGCCAGCTTGATAGATCCTTCACTATCAACCAAGCTCCAGCCCCTGTCCCATCGCCGCAATGTTGCTTCCTTGTGCCTGTTTTACAGGAGTTTTCTATATTCTGTGTACGAATACTAGTGTCACTTGTATCAACAAAATTGTCTTTGTGTATCATCACTTCATGCGTATATCCCAGACCACTTAGTCTACTGTAGGCAGTCTCCAACCATCACTAATAATGCATGTTCCCGGCATTATCTTTCTCTGTATCACTCCTTCTAATGTCTCTTTACTTCTGTTGTCAACAAATTCAACGAAATACTTGAATTCACCTTCTGAATTGCGTTCAATGCCTTCAAAAAACAACTGCTGGCTTAAAATTCGGTACTTGTGAACTATAGGTCTGAAAATATATTTTTTATCTTCAAGTTAACATTCAACCCTCGTTGTATTTTCTTTTCACAATTATGGTTTCGTCTCTTTCAACCAATTTTTCCATCTGGACCACTAACCAGTTGGCCCTTATTCTGCATTCTTACCGAAAATTATTATTATTTAATTCATCGCAATATTTTAATATTATAATGTGAGAAAAAGATGACAGCCACAATTTTCATTAGATTGGTATTATCGTTAGGGCTTGGAGTGATATTAGGAAACTATCAAAATAGCATTTCAAAAATAAAGAAGAAAGATACACGATCCAAATTATACCAAATCTGCACTTTATTCAATATGCAACCGATTATCAGAAAGATGTTAAACGTGACGAGGTTCGTTACGAACGGAAGTCACCATTTAAGATGGCGACCGGAAGAGGAGATTATTTATCGCAATATTTTAATGGGAATAAAGATTAATAAGTGGGATGAAAGACACCATCTACCTTGGATTGATATTATCGGGGTAAAAACTCGTGTAGATTCTACCTGTCACACGAGGACGAGTGAAGAGATCCAGTAGTGGACTTCGTAAAGTGAAGATGGCAACGCTATCGAACGTGATGTCATATACTTTGGTGCAAGCAAGACATGCCTAACGGTCCGGCTGTCGATAATGTATGATAGTTTTTTGGCACGAGCAGAAATTTATTTGTGTTTATTTTTGAAGAGCTCCAATAATGTAAGGGGGCAACAACTCTCTTTTTACCACTAAGCCTAACCTGCAGAGTCTTTTTGAACAAATTTCCTAATTGTATTCCGTTTAGAAAAACAAACACAAGAAGAAAAAAGAACAGGAAGAAAATTTTTTTTTTTAAACTGTAAAACAAAATCAAAAATGTGTTCTGTTCGTTTTTAAATGAGCAAATATACAGTTGATTTTCCCAAATTTTCTTTCTTCAATATATCTTCTATTAATTTACTGTTGATTTTCACGAATTTTAATTTCTTCAATAAATGTTGTATTTCAAAAAAATTAATTTATTCGATAAATGTTGTATTAATTTACTGAATTTTTATTACTTCTTATTTTAAAAAAATAATATTTTCCATTTTCGGGGAAATTATGTACTTAAAAGTGAAACAAAAAGAGAGTTGTCGGCTCCTTACACTATTTGAAGTCTGCTAAAATAAAAACAAATAAATTTCGGCTCGTCACAAATCTGAAAAATGCCATTTTTTCAAAGTATTACGAAACTTTAAGAATTGCATGGCAAATAAAAGAAAAGAACAAGATCCAATTTATAGCAAAAGTCAAAATTACTACCACGAATAACGAACTATTCTTACAGGAAACACACACATTACAATTGCCACAAAAATACATCAAACACGCTCGCATATACGCATTCATACAAACACGAACTTAAACAAACCGAACATTTCACTCGTACACGTTCGTACAAACGGAACTTTTCACTCCTTAAAAACGAACTCTTTAACTGATAGCTCTACAAAATGTCTTAGTCAAATAAATTGTTTTGTTTCATATTAATGTTTTACTTTAATTGTTGATTTTACAAAATACCATTCTTGTGTGTAAGTTTCATTATGGTCCTGTCAATCAACCTTAAACTGATATCCAGCTTCCCGTGTGCAGAGACTTCTTTATGCTTGCCAGTATCTCGTCCGATGACTTCTCTGCTGCTATGTTGACTCGTTCACATAGGCTGTCGTTCACCCGCTGTGTCTATTTTGGAGCTTATGGGTAAAAATGCTCCTGTAAAATTCTAACATCGCTCTGTGTTCTGCTGCGTGTTGTGGGCTCGCGTGAGCTGTGCGTCATCAATGTCCTCCGTGCACCAGGATGGCACAAAAATGGCACGAGGATGTATTCCGTAATCTCAATTTCCGTCCAGCTGGTGAGATATCCAGCACTCATTTGGCCTTATCGGCATGTCGGCATCTCGTCTTCTGCTAAGCATGCTGGCCACACAGTCGTTTCACCCTGAATGTATTCTAGGTTGAACTTATAGGAGGAGATTTACCCCTGCCATCGCCTAATTTGGGTGTTATTGAACTCCCTTTGATCGATACATATCAGGGAATTATTGTGTGTGAAAATAATGAATGTGCGATTGTGTAATAAATAATCGTGTTTTAGAATCGCCCATTTTATGGCGAATGCTTCTCTTTTTGTTGTCGACAAGTTCTTCTCCGTTGCACTAAATGTGTGTGATGCAGTGGCGATAATTTCTTTTCTTGCCGTCAGGCGCTTCTTGCATGGATATTGCTTTACACGCAATGTTGCTTGCATCCGTCGTAAAGAGGTGAACAGATTTGTAAAGTCCGGGAATGATATGGCAGGTTTTGAGGATTGTAATCGTTTATTGATTTTCTACAACGCGCGGTCAGCGTCATTTGTCCAACTGAATTTGATCTTGTCCCTGTTCAAAGCGTGATGCTTGAAAGAAAAAGAGGATCCTGATCAGAGAAACGATTCAAGACTCTTAAATCCCTCTCATGTGTCGTCTACGCCATCATTTAAGCTATATATTGCGGGTTCATGTAAAAACAACTCGTCTATCTTTATCCCACAGCTGGACAACGTTTTGAATCACATACAGACCATTCAGGTATACGCACTGATCAGGGACGAAGCTCGCCATCGCCTGTTCATAATTTTAAAAGGAATCCTTTATTTAATCCACAGAGGTAGATTGCTCCCATCCCATCAGCCATGGCCGAATAGAAATCATAAGAAATTCGTAATTGTATTAGAAGTATCTACCTCCACAAGTCTGTCACTTAAGCCGGATTATTACTTAGGACTTATGTTCTTACAGATTGCCGAGTTAGACGAGACGCACATTAAGAAGGTCGAAGGGTAAATCGGCCGAGGAGTTGTGAGAATAACATTCAAGATGACAACAGTTGTCCGAATAATACAAATAATCTTTCTTTAGTATTAACCTACCCTGCACGGTCATGTTCAGTTTTGCAAAGCCAGCGCACTAGGATTAGCGAACTCTCGACTACAAAAAATACACGAGCAACCCCATCCGCATTCCTTGGTAGGGGCGCCCCAGGCTAGTAGTAATAAACTAAGCCTTTCTCGAAGAGAATGTAAAGCCTGGGGGGGAGGATCTCTTGGGCTGAAAAGTATTCAGCTGAGAAAGACAACTGTACTTTTTACATTTGATTGAAGTTTACTTCTTTCCTCGACGGGCAAAATCAGATCTTGCAGCAACGAATCCTCTTCTACCGATTGGATGACATTTTCTTCTGTGTGCTATCATTCAGTAGATTCCAACTCATGCCCCTTTTTTCTGTGAATAGAGTGCCGGATAACTCGCACTACTTACAGTGTTTTTGTAGTGTCTACTTTTCCACTCGGTTCGTCACATATGTGTGCAATCGCTTAGATTCATTTCATATTTCGTAGACGTTCTATGAATAAGTCCAAAACAACTTGCTGATATATAAAAACTAAATTCATGCTTTAGTAGGTTGACCATATTTGCTTATGTCAATGTTGTCTACACCTCAAGTCTATGAATTTTTATAGGTGGTAAACGAACCAGCCAAGGTTTGCCCATAAATAGGGAATAATGTGCTCGACTCTCCTCGTTTTCCTCTTTTAGGTAAAAGCATTTTCGATAAGCTTCAGTGCTTACGTCAGAAGAGTTGTGCATTTCGAACTCTTTGGCTTTTACAAAGTCGTGTGATTTGTAGCACCAAAGTATCTGAAAAACTCCGAAATCGCTGTCTACTGAAAGATGGAAGAGTCCTGAACCTGATGACTTTAGTTCAGTCAGTATCTTGTATCAAGGCACAGTTCCAGTTCTTGAATGTTCGATACGCACCTTATTCTAAATGTTATTTTTCTATGTGACGATGCCGTCGGTTTCTTCTCTATTAATCCTCAAGTTGATCACGCTGCCCGCTAATTATCTCCGTACGCTTCGATTTCCGGAATGCCCACCTGGATTAAAGCAGTATTTATATTCGTAGCCTAATAGATAGATGAGAAATTAGAAGCAAGTGGAGGGGATATTCCAAGGAAACCTCGTAAGATATTGAAGATTAGCGTTGCGATTGAAGAGGGCCCAGTCCTTGTTCTAATAATGACAGCTTGATTCATAACCTGATGTACTAAACGTGCTACTTTCATCCATCAGGTTAGGGTTAGGGTTACCACTGACGTTTACGTCGATGGTAAATTCATTTAATACCATCAGGTTACCACTGACGTTTACGTCGATGGTAAATTCATTTAATACCATCCATAGCATTTGCCACTCGCTCGTCTACATTCTTGAGTAATATTGACAATTCCTTTTCTGAAAACTAATTGTTTCGCAATTTACCAACGATATCAGACATATCTCTGGTGAACAGAATACTGCGGAAGATGCCTTGTCCCGCCTTCCTATCAATTCTCTGTCCTCACCTTCGGATATCGATATCCAACAGATGGCCTTAGACCAGCCACGTCTGAACACTTTGGATCTGTCGTCACCTGAATTTGCAACTTGAAAATTCACATATCTGCTCGTGCCCACTTCGGACACGCAGATCATCTGTGACACCTCAACAGGTTCACCTCGCCCTTTTGTTCCATTGACTCATTGTCGGGTTTTCTTCGAGACCCTTCACAACTTGGCACACCCCGGACTCAAAGCCACAGTGAAGCTGATTTCGGCTAGATTTTTCTGGCCGAATATGAGGAGCGACATCACTGCTTGGACACGTTCCTGTGTATCCTGCCAAAAGTCAAAGGTGCACCAGCATATCTGTGCACCCCTTGGAACATTCAGCACTCCAGACGCTCGGTTTAGCCATATACACATCGATCTTGTCGGACCATGGCCTGTCAGTCAGGGATTTACTTATCTCCTGACCTGCATAGATCGCTTCACACGATAGCCTGAAGCCATTCCCTTAATCGACATTTCGGCTGAATCCGTAGCGCGAGCCCTTATCTCAGGCTGGATATCGCGTTACGGAGTTCCCACAACTATAACCACCGACCGTGGTGAATAGTTCGAATCCCACCTATTCAAGGAACTTTCCAAAGTTTTAGGGATTAAACGTACCCGTACTACTAGCTATCATTCAGCTTCTAACGGGATGATAGAACGCTTCCATCGCCAACTGAAGACCAACAGCGATGGAGCGAGTATGTACCTATTGTCCTTCTTGGCTGTTGCGCTGCGATCAAAGAGGATCTCGGATACTCTCCAGCCGAACTTGTCTATGGAATGCATCTATCTTTGCCTGGTCAGATGTTGACACCGATTAATTTAACGGCAACCGATCCAGCTCTGTACACAGACAGACTGCAAGCTTATTTTAATAAGCTCCCACCTGTGAACCCTAGGCAACAGACCACAAAATCATCGGTCCCTAAAGATATTTCTTCGTGGACTCATGTTTTCCTCAGAAAGGACTCGGTAAAAGCCCCTCTAACTCCACCTTATACTGGCCCTTACCGCGTACTTTCACGTACTGATAAATTATTTACAATTGATATGGGTGGCAAAAAACAAACAGTATCAGTAGATAGGATTAAGAGAGCCTTTTTAGAGAGCAAAACACAAGAGCCACATATTCCCCCTACTTATACTTTGCAACAACCCACTCTTATACCGCTAAAAGTGAAGACAACTGCAAATGACAATTATGTCACCACTACACGTAGTGGTCGCCGAGTACATAGGCCAAAAAAGCTGTGTAAAACTCTATATATATAGAATGAGCTTTTTCTTTGTTACATTCTTTGCACTCTATTAATTTTTACACACATAACAAAACCTACTTTTCACAAAAAGACAAATATTTTTCCAGAAATACTCTTCCATGGAAAATCTTAAAAACATAAAATAAAGGAAATTTTCCTGCTTCCGTTAATAATAAAAAAAATATTTTCCAAAATATTTTTCCCTGGAAAACCAGCAAATATTTTTATTAGTTTTTTTCGCAAAACAACTTCTCACAGAAAAATATTTAACATTTTTCCAGCAAATACTTAAATTTGCAATACAACTTTTTTTTTCTGAACAACATTATTTAAAATGGTTCCGTCCGACTGCTGACGGCAGCTGGAACAATGATCATGCAGGACTAGAAGAGAGATGATGTTTCCTTGATCTCGTCTTGTTTCTCTCTGGTGATTTCGTCCTTAGACTAAACTGTCAAAGTAGTCCGTTTGGGGACAGCTAGAAAATCATACGCCCTGCAAGCCGATTGGTCAGTGTATGACCAATTTGCTCACAGGGGACAAGAAGAATTAGGTCCTATGTCCGACCGCTACATCACCCCCTGCTTAGGCGGCAACACAAGTTTCTTTGCACCATGTATTTCTATGAAGTCTCTATATGAATATATTAAAAGTCTAGAAGATTGATGTGAAATTTTAAAATTTGTTAAGTATTATCTGCGAAGACAGCGTGTTTTTATGCTGAAGAAATGTAAACAACTTCGTTTTCGTTTCTTGTTTCTAAACAGTGAATACATGCTCAATAGTTTTTTTTACTTGTTGACATGCAGTTACCTTTGTCAAATTAATTGCTGAAAAGACATTTTATTGATGAAGTTTATGAGTTTTCAGTTAATAGTTACATTCTAATAATTGAATTTGCTTATTTCTAATAATTGTATTAAAATGTTATAATTAATCAAAAAGGACTGAAACTGGACAGTTGTCAAGACCCCATTAAAGTTACAAACAAAAAGGAAAATAAAATATTGTTTCAACTTTTATTTCAATTACTTATGAGCAAATGTTTATTTTCATTATCGCTTATTAATATAATCTGCAAACAGACAGGCATAGTATTTGACTAACAGTGAATTTCACCAACGAAAATCTCTAACCAGACAATTTGGCCAACTCGGTAAAATAAAACAACCTTCTTTGCAGCAGCCTGGGCAGTATCTTCCATGTATTTGTTCCAATTCAGATTCTACCTCTTAATATCTGCATCCATACTAAGATATTCGGGTCATGATAGTTAAACAGTCTTCTGTGTTTAGTGCAGGTAGAATGTTCAATCTTCAGTGCAAGCGATACTAAGAATACAATTACGAATTACTTGAGACTTCTACCTTGTGATGGCTGACGGAATGAACGCGAGCTACTCCAGTCGATCCGTCCAAAATTCTTTACAGATTTCCGAGTGTGACAAGATTCATTCAGCGAAACATAGTTAGAATAACATACAATGCTGTTTGTTTAGTTCGGGTTAAAAATAAAACATTGGTCAACATATAAACAATTCCTTAGAATATTTCTCCAAATTAAAAAGTTCAGAGTTACTCAAACAAATAAATTTCTCATCTATTTGTGATACTATTCTGTGGAGTTATACAGTGTTGCATTCTGAGTGACTCGGTACTAAATATAGTCCGATGATGTGAGGATCGCATGCAACTTGACTAACTGCTCCATCAACTATTTCAAATCAATGCTGTGTTGAAGATCTGCAGAATATAATTTATTTATTAATATTCATCTTTTTCGCAAATATACACATCTAGTACAAAACGATTATACTCTTTAAATAAATAACATTCTAAGGATGTAGTCTGTCAGGAATTATGCAGGGGTCAGGAGTTAACAATTTTTGAAGGGGTCAGGAGTCAACAATTTTTGTAGGTGTTAGAAGCGTGAGTAAATAGTTGGAAATTTTTGCAGAGGTCAGAAGTGGGAGGAAGGAGTTTTCAAATAGAACAAATATAAATATGATCAACATAATTTTGGTGAGCGTGGCAAAGTTTTGAGATCATTTCCCTAAATCCCCATATTTACTTGAGATACCGTGAACTGTTTCCCTGTTTCAGCAATGGACACATATAAGGTGTTCTGGATACATGCAAATGATACACAAATGAAATCGTTTAGAGGGACTGTAGCGTTTCTGCCTATCATTGACTTAGATCAATCAAATATGTCATATATCTATTCTACCTTTATTTTCCTGATTGACTAAGAAAATGATAACAACACAACTGATATCTAATTTTAGCAGCCACTGTATTGTAAGGCTCAAACAATTATAGCTAATGAGACGTCTGAAATGTGTAGCACCGATTATTGGAGGACAACACATGAAGATTTTTTTCCTGGATGTAGATGCCATGATGTCAAAAAATAAATAACAAAAGCACTCTGAGAGCACAAACCTCTGCAAGCTTATTGTGTTACCCTAACATGCATGGGAAATTTTGCACCTACAGACTGATTGAAAAGTGCCAGATTGACAGAGATTCGTCTGAAGTTATTAAATTGGATATTCTATGCCAAAATTAAAAGTGATGAAAAATCTTGAATTTAAATCAGATGCAGGTGAAATTTTATGCAAGCAATATGCAATCCTCTATAGTATTCAAAAGAATAGACAAGAAATTGACTGAGATGTGAAATTTTATATGGTGATATGCAAGTTTTCTACTCGTCCAGCATATTTCTACATGAGTGAAAACATTCATGTGTTATCTTACTGAACTACATACCAATCAGCTTACAAGTGATTACATGTTTTTACAAAAGAAAATAGATATTAATCATTAACCTGCTACATTACCCCCTGCTTAGGTAAATCTGATTCACTAAAATGCTACATTACAACTTGCTTATGCGTAATCTTAATCATAAAAATGCTACATTACCCCTTGCTTAGGCGTAATCTTAATCATTAAAATCCTACATTACTCCTTTCTTAGGTGTAATCTTAATTATTATGCTGCTACATTACCTCCTGCTTAGGCGTAATCCTTATCATTAAAATGTTACATTACCCCTGCTTTGGTCTCATCTTAATCATGTAACTGCTACAAAGCATCCAATGTACATCATTTCATATTGTCAATTTTATTTATAATTTTTTGTGATGTTTTGGCACGATTAATATCGTACATCCTGTTCACTGTAAAAATACAGAGAATTTGTTGATAAAAAAGTGCTAGATTTGTATATTTCACATCAGTTGATTTTTTTCGATTTTTACTGTTAAAATAGGGACTTTATAGAAATGCATTGTGCAAAAAACTTGTGTTGCAATTATTTTGACCTTTTGTAAAAAGTGAGGCTTATTTAACTGTACCATCACACAATATTCAAAATAACATTGTATTCAAAGCTTAACTAAGATTGTCTAAACATAGCTACACACTGGCTCATACAAAAAAGGAAAGTAATAGTGCACCTTCTCCTAATGATGTTATCACAAGTAAAAACACTAAACTGGATACTCTACCAGACCAGATGAATTTTGGTCCTGTAATCCGTCAAAGCCAAGAAAAGTTTTTCAGACTGTTCACACGTAATTCTCTATTTAAAAAAAGTAGAATCTCCTTCTTTAGAGGGGGGGGCAAGTGATTTAACACAGGTTGTTATTCTAGAATTAAGCCAAAAATATCTAGCTGACTTGAACTGGGCAGCTCCGTCGGCATTCCCTGGTTGGCACGCCTCAGGCAGTAAGCAATAAACTTACTCCTCCCTAAAGAGGAGGGCAAAGCCTGGGAGGGTGGACCTCCTAGAACGGCACAGGACAAACCCACAGACCGGCGGAATCAAGCCCCTAAGGACAAGACGACACCGGTCTATAGGGTGCAGTATCCATCGGAACAGATACTATACTTTCTTCCTAGCCAAAATGCCAGCACTGCTCTATAATTGCCATTTATTAATGTATTCCTATTGAAAGACAATGGAGACGATCGGTTTTGTTTTAGTTGCACTGAATTATCTCCCTTGTTGACTTTATATTAAATTATCAGTAATTTTTGACTATCTTACCAGACGCAGTTTATCCCCTAATTAAGTTCACATTCTACTTTTTTGTGTAAGTACATTTAAACAGCCTAAAAAAATATACTAAGAAAGAATTAAATTTAAAAATATATTTAAAGTTTTAAAGTTGGGGATCACTTTCCTTTATAAATTTGACCTAAAATGATCACCCATTTTCCGGCCAGTTAGCGTGAAAAGAGACATGTAATCGACTTAGTTTCCAATTTTAAGGAGAGGATTTTTTTTTTACTTTTCCAATAAAAACACCTGGAAATTTAGCCAAATTTACACATATAACCGACTTGAGTTTCGAATTAGGGAGGGGAATAAAAAATTTTAAACCCTAATATTCTAACACTAACTCTAATTCCTTAACCCTAAATCTAATTCCCTAACAGTAACACTCTGACCCGCCCTAACCCAAACACTCGAACTCCCCCAACCTAAATCTTAATGTTCTAACCCAAAAACTCGGGATTCCCCTAACCCTAATTACCTAACACTAAAACTCGGACCACCTTCAACCCCAACCTTAATTCCTTAACCCTAACACTCTGACCCCCCTCAACTCTATTTCTTTAACCCTAAAACTCGGACCACCTCCAACCCAAACCTTAATTCCCTTACACTAAAACTCGGACCACCCCCAACCCAAACCTTATTTCCCTAACACTAAAACTCGGACCACCTTCAACCCTAACCTTAATTCCCTAACACTAACACTCTGACCCCCCTCACCCCTCAACTCTATTTCCTTAACCCTAAAACTCGGACCACCCCCAACCCAAACCTAAATTCCCTAACACTTAAACTCGGACTCACCCAACCCTAACCTTAATTCCCTAAGCCTAAATCTCGGACCATCCTCAAATCTATTTCCCTAACCCTAAAACTAATTGTTTAACCCTAAAACTTTGACCCCCTTCAACCCAAACCCTTATTCCCTAACCTTAACATTCGTAACAGCCCCCCCCAAAAAACAATTTTCATGAAAAAAAACAATTCTCATTGTACAGATTAGTTAACACCCCCCCCCCGCATGATAACAATAGGTTTCCAAATATTAATGTTATTATTTCAGCACGGTTCGTAAACTGCAGAAGTACCAAATGTTTTAAGTGTTGTTTATCTATGTATTTCTTACTTCGCCAAACACAAGTATTTTCCATCATGGTTGATTTTATTTTTATTTTGCTATAATTCGCTAATTTCAGATTAAAAGAGCCCCCCCCCCATTTATTTACCCATTTATATTTAAACCAGAAAAAAACTAAATTGGCTAAATTTCTACGTGTTTTTATTATATAAGTATACCCCCCCCCCCCATTGGAAACTTAAGTCGATTACAAGTCTCGTAACGCTAACTTGACAGGAAATGGGTGCTTATTTTACGTTAAATTTATAAAGGAACGTGATCCCCAACTTTAAAATCTTAAATATTAAAAGAACAAAAATAATTCCTTCTTTGTGGATATTTTTTCAGTCTATTCAAATGTTATTACAAAACAAAAGTAGAATTTGATTTTTTTAGGGCGACAACTGCGCCGGGTCAGATAGTAAAAAAATACCGAATTATCTCCCTTCTTGACTCATTCTTCTATGTCTTTCAAAACAAAATAATTTATATCTCAAAGAAGAAATTTAGATTTAAAATTTTAACATTTGATTATTATATCAATTTCATTTTTATAACAAAAAATGAAAGAAATAAATAAAGGTAAGTTCAACAACTACCGACATTGTTTTCATTGCGTTCATTTTATGAGTGAATTTCGAGTTTTAAAAAGCCTTTCAAGTGTAGGGACAGAATTGTTAACACATGTAAATAATGGGGTTTTAAATTAGACTATTTATTTTAACGTTGTATACTATTCTAACTTTACGACTAAATTTTATGTTAAAGTTTTAAAAATCCTTTCGTTATAAATGTTTAAATTTGATGCAATCAACAAAGAAATTCAACTGAATTCTAGTCCAGGCAATATAGCACATTTTAGGGCCCAACTTGGAACAAATTGCAACAGAATTTTTTTCACCACCAGGAATTCCCATGAGGTGTCTAGAACATCATACTAAAAGTCCTAAGAAATCAACGTTGAGGAAATATGTCTAATTTGCATAAATCCAAGATGGCCGCCAATTTTCGATAATTTGCCACATCTCCGCATTTAGATGTCATAATTGAGTGATTTGAAGTGCTAAAATGGGGTTTTTGAACACAAGAATTTACGTGGAGTAGGTTACATTTTTATTGGATAAAGAATTTATAGCCAAAAATCCAATATGCTGGAAAGAATGTCTATTTTTAGAATGTATTTGCTCAACATTTTATTTTTTTCGGTACATTTTTTAACCTAGGGCCTACTGAAATGTAGGAAAACACAATTGTAGCCATAGATGAGTTTGTTATCATACTCATGAACAACAGTAAGCCTGTGTTTCAACAACAGATCATCAATATTAATTTCAAGAGTGTCAATTCCAGTTGTGCCACTTTGCGGTATCCGGCTTAAGCATCGTCGTCTACATCATCTGACAAATCTGGCACCTGTGAGTTAGAGCAACTTGTACCACGACATTCTCTACACACGGCAGTGCAATGGAGACCATATTTTTGGCATGTGCACCTCCTTGTTTTGCAGTTTTTCTTGCAGCTACAACAGATGACATCCAGTATCTCCGGTGGTGCTGCGGGCTGATCTGTCTGTATAGGCATGCACCTTCTGTCCACAAGGTGCCATCCCCAATCTTGTGGCTTCATGTTGACACATGTTCCTTTCCACTCCATTACCTGGTAATAGACACGGAGGCTATGGAATCTTGCAGCTGCTGATGTTGGGAGTAGAGCTTGTGGTTCCACGGAAGATGTGTTCTTGGAAATCTTGTCACAGAACCGTTTGTATCTTAAGCTGTCCAGTCCTTCCTCTTTGGTACCACCGTACAGTGATACCAGAACTTTCTCTCCTGCAGCAGTTATGTCCTCCGGTGTTTGCCCTGATTTGTGGAACATCTCTGATTGCTCACGAAACAGGGAATCAGTCTTCACCTTCTTCACTGGCAAACCTTTTCCCAATCCAAACAGGCGACTAGTGGTATCGCAGCCAAGAATAGCATGGACAAAGAGCAGATGGTCGCAAATCTGAGGACCCAGCAACTCTTTCGACTGCTTTATGCACCACACCCTTCTCGATTTGGTGGCTTGTATTGACTCTGATACCAGAAACAGTTCGTTTTCGGTCATATCAGCGTGATACAACAGGAGGACCAACAAATCTGTGTCGTCACCAATGAGAACCGTATCTCTTGTTCTGGCAGAGGCAAGGGATGTTTGAACAATGAGGACATCAGCATCATGCTTTGCGTGTTCTGTGCTGCATCCAGCCCTTTCTAGTTTGTCGCTGAGAAAATGTATGAAGCGCTGTTTGTTTGCCTTGTTGTTCAGGAAGTCCTCCTTCTTGGATTGGATGATCATATCACCAGCAAAGCTTACGGTCAAACTATAGCAGGTTCCTGTTCTTCTTTGTTGTGTGGCATCTTTAGTTGTGGGTTCATCTTTGTAGCCATCGAAAACAATGACAGCAGCTCCATATTTCTGTGTCACATATCTGACATAAATCTGACACACACTATTATATGTGGAACCTCTTGGCCAGGGAATCCGATGGAGTAGCGCGCCGCCATCAAGGACATATTGGACTTGGTCTACACTCGGCTCACGTTGTCTTCATCTAT
Source organism: Sepiola atlantica (assembly GCA_963556195.1). Lineage (NCBI taxonomy): Eukaryota > Metazoa > Mollusca > Cephalopoda > Sepiida > Sepiolidae > Sepiola > Sepiola atlantica. The sequence goes on from CAUVYP010001106.1 coordinate 945,833, forward strand.
AGACTTCCACAGAACATCAGCAAGGACTGCGTTATTGACCTGCAAGGGAAGGGATGACGAGTCAAATAAGGCAGGAGGGTGGCTACAAAGTTCGAACTTGAATAACGTTGACAAGTCTTCGCACCGTTCACCTACAATTACCAGTCGCTGGAACACCAATTGTGGATCCACTACTACAGATTCCCCTCTGACTTTGACAGTTGATCTGGATGCAAGTGTCATTGCTTCATCGGCTTTTCGGAAGGTCAACTCTTCCACAGATTTCCCTGCCATGCTCACAAGAATCTTTTCTCCAATTTCTTTTGTTTGGTCAACATTGACTCCGTCCTGAGCGGCCATGCCATTAGCAATGTTGTGAAGTGAGGTATTCTCCTTGAATGGATCTCTTTCCTTCAGATAGCTGATAAGATCGAGGGTGTCATTGACATCTCTGGCCTGTCTAGCCTTCGAAATATCTTTGTGTTGGTCGCTGGTTTCGTAGGAGACCCCGCTGAACTTCTGCATTGCATCGTTGATGTTTGCGCATGCTGGCATGGATAGGACCCACAGTAAGCGCTGAGTCTCTGTCATCCCTTTTCCTCGAGTTAGGCCCCCATGCGTCTTTATACTTCTCATCAAAACTTGTTCGATGATCAGATCTGTGGAGAGCCCTGCCCAGTATCTATCACTGCGCCGCACAACGTGGTATCCCTCTTGGAACTTCTTATACACATCCGGATGTGTATTTGGTAGTTCGGTCATCATTTGCAGGTAAACATATGCAGACTTTGTATACAGTCGGTGTCCAGAAGCGGCAAGGTAGGGAAGCATATCGTGCACACATTGGAAGTGTAAGCTCCAGTTCCCTGTTCTTTCAGCTTTAATAAATTTCCGCAAGATGTCCACCATGTTGAGATACTGCAACCAGAGTTTTGCTGTTGGCATAGTCATCATTTCCTTTCTGTTGTCAAGTTCAGCCTGGATTCTTTGCAACACTTTTGCAGAGAAAACTTCTTCCACTGAGAGGGAAGAGGACATTGCTCTGTCATACAATTCACTTGCTGTAGTTATGTCAGTCGTCACTGTATCTGAAGGAATATCTTGTGGTTCTACATTATCTGTCTCAGTATCAGCAGTTGCCACTTGTGGTTCCTGAACTGTGTCTTTGGTTGGCACAGGCACATTGTAGGCATCAGCGACCAAAATGGTGTTCAGTGCAGCATCTACCAGCATATGTCCCCGCACTGCTCTGGAAACAGCTTTGCCTGTCATCATGTAGGGCACTGTGTTTCCAGCATATACCACTTCGAGCAACTCTTGCAGTCCTGAGCCTGCCATTAGGTGACCTATGCTCCCAAGAAAGCTCATCTGCATGTGAAATCCCCCAAGCCTGAGGACTATGCGCTTGAGATCACTGTCATTTGGTTGAGACATTATAATCGTTAAAGCTTTCCAGTACAAGGGTTGGTCGAATGTGAGGATTGGAGTAACGTCGTATAGTTGAGCTTGGGTAGACACAAACTTCATTGTAGAGTAGATACATGAAGCATGACTGGGATCAAGGTCAATCATTGGAAGGAATGTCACAGAAGCTTTTCCTGGGTGTTGACCTCGATGCAGGAACTGCATCATGCCAGACCATGATGGCCTTGGAGAGTGGAGAAGTAATGATGTCTTCCACAGTATATCTAACTCTGATGTTGGATCCTCTTCTGTCGTGCAAACCAGTGGATTGTAGATGATAGGTTCCAATGCTGGATGAATTTTGAAGTACTGAATGCTGATGCGACCAATGGCAGCAATCTCTTTAGCCGTCACATGGACTGTGGGGACAGCCTTGCTTGTTTTTGTTTCTGGTGTAACAGTAGCTATAATGCCCATTCCATGGAATGTCCCTGTGCCATCAATTGTTGCCACATTATGGTCCACATTATCGGCAATATACTCTATGTGGTGCTCTTCGGAATACCCAGGGATCTCAGTACCTTGTACAACAGCTGCACTCCGTTCATATTTCATGACCTCAGCATAGGAAGATGAAAACCCATGCCCATGAAGCGTGTCCACCAAAAAACGTGACGCAAAATGGTGGTGCATCTGGATACCGAGGCCAAGCTGAAGAGGGGTTATTATTGCCCTTGGTCGTATGGCTTGAATTATGGCCTGCTCAATCGAAGCAAGTTTTACACCAACATTTTTGCCAGCAAACATAGTCCTAAGCAGTAATTGCAATGAGTTTGGAATGTAGCTAGCAGAATCAGCAATGTCGCCCGTGTCTGGATAGAAATCCTTTGGGGTTTCCATGGACTTTACATCACTGGCAATGAGTTTTGCAGCAGCTTCAATAATATTCAACTTGTCATCTTCAATATTTTCAGCTTTCTGTTGCTTGTGGGATGCATAGAGGATTGAGCTTGCTGTATCTCGCAATGTGACCACACATTCTTTGGCACAGTCATTAAAACCCTCTCGCCAAAGTGCTCCTTTATTTTAGTTTTCATGTATTTAGCACTGTAAGGTTCATGCTCTGTGTTCTGAAGAAACTCTGACATTTTGAGAACACAGTCATGTATGGTGGTTTGCTCCTCGTCATTTTCCTCTAAGAACTGAGCCACTTCCAGGAACGCTGACGTTCTCTCGTCTATCTCAGGCCTTCCGAGTTTGAGCCTCTTTGATTTGTCACCAGTACTACTGGTGTCTAAAGAGTGCTTAGTAGGAATGTTTTTCCCTGTCCTAAAGTTTCTACTGCACTGCTGGTGATACATTGCATCCGCTGCGTGTAGGTCATTCACCGATGCTATTCTGCCTAATACTGTTGCAGACCATTCGTCATTTCTAGAATGACAAACCTGAAGGATACTCTTCTGAAAGTCTTCTGTCCTAACTGGGAAAACACCCAGTTCTCTTTGCTTCCTACCAGTTTTAGCTGACTGTCCACACAACAAGCAGTGTTCTTGAAAATTGAAGTGTAGTTCAGAACGGAGCTCACAGCGGGGTTTTGGTGGTTGTTGCTGCCTTGCTAGGTCACGTGCAATGTTTTCTGCTTTGCAATAGTTGCGGCGACATTCTACGTGTAGTGTCTCTCCTGGATTCACTACCAAATCGTGACCACGTTGACTACTTGCACGATTCACGCCATCGCTGCCTTTTGTTCGAAGAACAACTGTCGCCTTTCCGTCAGAGATTGATTCATTACAGATGCGACACTTCTCCATTGTCAATGTTTGCTGAATCTCAGATTAATTACCCTGGAATAATATATAAAGTTATAAAATAAATAGTTAAATATTAAAAGTTATAATATAAAGTTAGTCAAGAGTTAGTAAGTTATAATAAAGTTATAATATAAAGTTAGTCAAGAGTTAGTCACATGAGGCAGCAAAACAGTCACATTTCAGTTTGCCTATGTTTCGGATACCACGCATATAACATTTTTCAATATTTTTTGGCCATATTGGATTTTTGGCTATAAATTCTTTATCCAATAAAAATGTAACCTATTCCACGTAAATCCTTGTGTTCAAAAACCCCATTTTAGCACTTCAAATCACTCAATTATGACATCTAAATGCGGAGATGTGGCAAATTATCGAAAATTGGCGGCCATCTTGGATTTATGCAAATTAGACATATTTCCTCAACGTTGATTTCTTAGGACTTTTAGTATGATGTTCTAGACACCTCATGGGAATTCCTGGTGGTTAAAAAAATTCTGTTGCAATTTGTTCCAAGTCGAACCTTATTTTGCCTGGACTATTCAATTTAAACTTTTTTATTGTTTTTTAATTCTCGGATTTTCGCACATTAAGATCATCTGATTAAACTTAATTATAATTTTATACAGTAAATAATATATTTTCTGTATTATTCTATACTTGCACTTTATTCTAGTTTGGCCAAGTCAAAAATGAAAAACCTACTTCCGTAAACGTTACTTTTGGCGATATAAATTATTTGAAAGATAATCAAGGTACGTGCAAAATCAATGGCCGATTTCGAAAATGTAAAAACATTTACCCCCCCCCCTCACCTTAAAATCTTAGCGAAAATGTATTATTTTTTTGAAAACAAAATACACTTTTACTAAAGTTTTATTTTTATGTATTAATAAATAGTTGTGAAAGTAGAAGTTTATCATATTTTCTTTTCGGTCAAATTTCCAAAATGTAAAAAAATTTACCCCCACCCCCACCGTAAAATTTACGAAAATTCAGGAAATCAACCAATTTTTATGAAATTTTCAGTATTTATTAATCACCGATCACGTAATATAATGCAGGAATTATTATTTTTTTAGCGAAAATGTCTTATTTTATGAAAACAAAATATACTTTTACTAAAGTTTTTTTATGTATTAATAATAAAAAAAGTTACTTTTGGTGACATAAATTATTTGAAAGATAATCTAGGTACGTGCAAAATCAATGGCCGATTTGGGAATATAAAGAAACGGCATAGAACATTACATTTTCGCATGATTGTTGACATTTATTGTATGCGTTTCTATCATTGTATTGTTTAGTTTTCGATTTTTTATCGATTTTCAAGTCCTGGTTATGGGCGAGCCTCCATTTTTAATTTTTTTCGAGCAGTCAACACCGACTGTTTTGAACAAGAAAACCACCCTTTCAAATAAGTTAAAACACTAATAAAATTATCGAGGTAGGTAGATGAGTGACTTGATTCTAGCTAGGCAATTTGTCCTGACAACATTCCAATCATAGTGTTTCAGAAGCTGCTACCAGAACTAGCTCCGATTCTTACAAAGCTGTTCAATCATTGCTTAAAGGAGAAATGCTTCCCATCATTTTAAAAAACTTTTCAGTCATCCCAGTATTAAAAAGTACTAGAAATCGATTTTCTGCATCTCGGTACGGACCAATCAGTCTCCAGTGCGCCATGAGTAAATTGTTTGAATCTGTGATAAATCAAGAAGTGTTAGGTTAATAAGAGTAGTCATAAATGGACAGAAGTCAGAAACAGATACTATCAATGATTGTGTGCCTCAAGGATCCATTCTAGACCCAACCCTCTTTCTGATCTTTATCAATTATTTCTCAAATCATCTTTTAAGTTTTGTTGGCATTTATGCAGATGAGACAACCATCTATGGCAACACTTCGAAGAGCATTAATGATTAAGATCTTAAGGGTGGCTGGTTACTTTTAATACAAATCAAACCAAACATGTCTCCTTTCACCACTTACGCTGAGGTCCTCACTTTGCTGAAATTGAAATGAATGGCTCTCTCATTGAGGAAGCCCTCTACTTTAATAAGTTTCTAGTACTGACCTTCATTTCAGATATGACATGGAAGACTTAAATCAAATCTATTGATCAGGTTGCTGGAAAATTGGTTGGATAGTTCAATCCTGACACAATCCTCTCCTTATTTAATAGTCTGATACGTCCTAAGATGGAGTACTGTTGCCACATATGGGGAGGTGCCACTCAGAGCACACTTTTCTGACTTGCCAGAGTACAAAATAGGCTTCAAAATCTTGTAGAAAATATCCCGTTCTCTTTCCTACAACTTTCTTCTCGCAGAATAGAGGTTACTAGTTTTTCTCACCTCTATCATTATTTTCAGGGTAAGTGCTCAACTGAGCTCTAAACTATGGCTACCCTTGCAAAACAGTCACAACAAAAACTCGTCTCGTTACAACCACTGTAGATAAGTTTAATTTGTTCCTTTTTGTCAGCTTTTCACTTGCAAATGTGGCAGCATAAGTTCGAGCTGAGCTAGCAGAGATCCCTGCTTTGAGGAGGTACTGCTCCCAATCTTCAGGATCCATATATTCTGTCCGTAGCGCCATATAGAGTCGATGCTTAAGGCTCAACTGTACGACCAGTTGAGCAGCAAGATAAGTCAAACTGTTGAGAACATAAAAATGCCTGTTTATAACAAGGCTAGAATGTTCCATTATGCTCAGAAGGGAAATTCCATTCTCTGTGTTCTGATTGGCTGAGATTCACAAGTGGCCATTTTAGTGTATAAATGTTCATTGATTCGAACAAGCACTCCTCCAGTTGAGGCCCTTATTCTGGTAAGTGTTAGTTTAATTCTATACTTGGTCTCAGACATTCAAAGAGCAAGTAAACAACTGAACTCTGACCCACTACACGACACCCAAAATGTTCCTTCATCCTGAGGGGAACCAGGGCTATTGTTGCTTCTTTACCATTAATGTTTTCTCCCTCAAAAGCCACATTAAATCTAGGTTTCTCTGGAATTTATGATCCATTATCAAATATTTCAAACTGTGATTGGTATCATCAGCTCAGTCTATATTCAGTTTATATTGCACGTTGGCCAGTTTAATGTTATACATATATTTTGCATTTTTTTTCTATCTCTTGTTTGTCTTTTTTATTAGTGAGGAATAGAGAGGTGAAACATGGAGAGGCATGTGTCAGGTAAGACTCTGAGGAAATAATAGTTTTAGTGTTACCTGCCAGGAGTATGATGACACTCTTCCTGTACATGTTGAAACTGGCATTACTAGTTAAGCTAAACACTAAGTAAGAAAAGAGTTTCTGGTCTCAGACACATTTCTTCTCATCTATGTAGTATTTTTGCTGAGATTTGTTACCTCAGACATATGTGTTCTCATCATTCACTGGAAAATGCTGTTAGCTCAAACATATTTATTCTTATATGTGTAGTATTCACCGAACATGTAGGTTCTCATCTGTGTAATATTCTCACTTTACACCTGCCCTATTTTAAAGGTAAAATCTTTACTAATTGTTTGTGATGATAAAAAGCTACTAAAATTAGATCCTGTAAAATTCTGGAAGTTTTGAACTACTGTTTTAACATGTGTGATTTTTTAAACAAATTCGGTACGTTGAATGCCATTTCTATATAGTTTAAAGAGAAAAGTTATAGCCTGTAAGGAAATGCTTTAAACCACTTAAGTTTTACTACATTTTACTGAATTTAACTACATTTATTTTTGTATCCAATATCGTTGAGGGTTTATTTTTTATGCTTACAAAAACGATTATATCATTTGCTCAGGTGCAAACAAATCTGAATCCGTATGTTAAATTATCAAACGAAAGTTTTATTCAGAATTTAACAGATGAGATTTATACTAGGGAAATTTAAAGCAGGTGGCCCAATCTTGTTTACAATTTAAAGCTAGAGACATCATTTACCCTGTAACAGTGACTTGTGTTCCTTTTTCTTCCCGGCAACACGTTTTTCCTTCTTTTAACCGTATTATCCCAACACATGCGAACTTAGAGACATTCTCTACTCAACTGGCGCTGACCCAAAAAACACCACCTTTTATTTGGCCTTCTTTGCCGCACCTGATTTGCATAATGCAACCCTCACTCTTTCCTTCTGGTCCTGTGTGATGGCTGCTACACTCCACGCTGATCTCTTGATCACACATGATGCAGGGTGGTGGTGGCCTTTTGATTCGTGAGCTTCTCCGAAGTGGAACATGTATCTCAGTTTCTGTTTCTGAATCGCCCAATGAAGTTTCCGCTTCTAAATCTACTGACAAAGTTTCTACTTCTGAACTTGCGGCTTCATTTTTGTGGGGATCACTGGCGCTGCCCATTAATAGTTCATCGCCAGACGACCTATTACTTTTCCCAGTAGTTGAATGGTCCGCCCCCAAAGCAGGATGGAGATCGCGTATGTGACATGGAATTTCATCAACCATGACAGATTGCTGACTGACCCTGCCTGTCACTCGTCCACATTTGAATTTGGTGGTACATTGACAGCCTGGCGGTTTCACCCAGACATGATCTCCCACATCATATAGCCCGTCCATCTTCTCATTATTAAGTGACTGCACAATGGCGATACCTTTTACCCGAGTCCGGTACGTGTAGATGGCATTCGCAGGTGTGGTTGCCGAGGACATGCCATCCTTCGGCATAATATTGTACCAGTATGTTGCTTCCACAACAGAACACTTCTTCCTGGCAGCAATCTTCATGCTACGGTAGCTTCTTTCCGCGATGCCATTGCCTGATGGTACGTAAGCGCATCGCAAACGCAATTGAACTCCCCATTCGAATAAAAACTGTCTTACTCACTGGCTGCAAAATGCTGCGTCGTTATCGGCCAAAATCTCATGCGGTGCACCCCTTTCATAAAAGACGGACAATAGTTGTCGAATAACGCTTGCCGAATCTTGGCGTGCAATTGGTCGCCAAACTGCAAAATGGATTGGTCCACAGTCGATGAGAGTAAGAAAGTGGTTGTCATTATAATGGGTGATATCTATTTTCACCTTTTGCCATGCGTCACCTGCTTCCAGTAGTCCTTTTTGCCACTGCACTGGTGCTGGGTCAATTGACTGACACATCTCACAGTGCTTGATGACGTGTTTCACCTTTGATTTTGCTACCGCTGGATTTACGTGCCTCATGAAATATAGAGTCCTCTTGACGCCTGGATGTCCGCTCTGTCTGTGGATGTTTTCTATCTGCTGCTTGCATGTTTGCTGAACGGGCTCAGCACCCACCTTTATTGCATCATACCATTTGCTAGGCACTCGTGTCAGTTGGTCAGCAAGGTTGCAGTATGATGGGACCAATGTTATGCTGACTACCAGGCCATACTCGCAGACCAGACTCTATAAAGTGTCTAACCTTCATCTTCTCAACATCTCACTTGCTGCCTTAGTGCGTATTCTTGCTTTCTCAGTCAGCATGTCGGACACTCAGTGATAGACACAAAGGGAGTCAGTATGCAAGTGCAACCTCTTTGCTTGCCACTGTAGTGCTAGGTTAATGCCCTTCATCACAGCATCTAACTCAGCAAGATTGATGTGTGGGCGGTGTTTGCAGGCCGCAATCAACAGGCATCCGCGAACATGGCTTCATCCTTCTCCAACAGGACTCCCAATGCTAGTGAACTATGTGTCTGCTCCCGCCACACTAGAAGCACTGTATGCGCCCCAGTCTTCTATCCATGCAATTCTTTGCAATGTGACCACTTCGCCCACAACGGAAACAATTTACATTGGCATGCGAGTCCGTCCTCTGTGAATTTTTAAGCACTCTCTGGACAGACTGCGTGGCCATTACGACATGCTCATCCAGTTCCGTTTCATCCATGATAATAGCACAGGCGCGCTTAAGTAGCTGTTCTATCGGTGTCACTTCTATGCTTACGGATGCCCTCAGGAGTTGCTTCACTCAAACAGTGAGTCCGGCCACAAATGTGTACACGAAAGTCTGTTCAGGCAACCCTCCAAACAGAACGGCCAGCTTTTTCAATGCAGCAGAGAAGACATCAACTGTTTCGTTTGCCAATAGTTTCCGGGTAGTAAAACGTTTGTATGCTGTGCAGGGGTCTATCGCAAAAGCTTTGTAGAGCGCAGCCTTTGTCTGCTCAACATTTGCCTTATTATTCTCGCTTAGCTGCTGGTAAACATCTAGAGCGCCTCCTGTTAGTCGAAGGGGAATGACCAACTCAACCTGCTTGACCCCACATAAATCACAGCTTAGATCCACTCTCTCAATCCAGTCCACCACAGACGTAGATCCGTCAAACTCAGGGATTAGTTTGAGGTCAAACTTAGCATCCGCCATTATGTCACAAATAGACAGCACACAAAAGCCGAAATAGCTTGTAACAGTGACTTGTGTTCCTTTTTCTTCCAGGCAACAGATTTTTCCTTCTTTTAACCGTATTATCCAAACGCATGCAAACAATTACCAATTTACAAAGATGGTTGCAGGATGAAACTTTTCTGTTATTTTTGGATATAATTGATATATCAATTTTCATTATTGAAGTAATTGTTAAATAAAATTTCTTATTCATTCACAGGTAACAGCCACAGTGGAGAAAAATGAAAGTATAATATACACATATATAGAAATATGTGAATTCACGTGAATAGAACACATATAAAAACAAACACTGGAGAGAAAGCGCACGTTTGTGAAATTTGTATCTCATCATTACTGTAACATATTTTTTTTAATACATATACTGCCCTGCACTGTTTCATTAAGTATTAGTCTTAAGACAGAGCCGTTTGATTTCTGAGATCTCAGTTAAGTGATATAGAAACAGAGCAAAAAACCTTATTCGTGTGAAATTTGTAGTAAAATATTTACAAAATAATCTGACGTAAGACTAGATATATGATCCCACACTAGAGATGAACTTTATTAGTGTGTAAATAATGTATCCTGAATCTGGTGAGAAAACTTGTTCTTGTGAAATTTGTAGGAAATCATTTGCAAACAATTATAATGTAAAAATACACATGCGTAACCATACTGGGGAAAAACCTAATTCTTGTGAAATTTGTGGTAAATTATTTACTACAAAACCTGAATTAAAAAAACACACACGAACCCACACTGGGGAGAAACCTTATTCTTGTGAAATTTGTGGTAAATCATTTACTAGAAAAGATCATGTAAAACTACATATGCAGACCCACACCAGGGCCTGATGACAAATGCGTTTAAAAAGATGGCTGGTCTCAGTCAGGACAACAAGTGCAGGTTTTGCCACACTGAAGTGGAGAGTGTGAGCCACCTGATATCGAGTTGCAAAATCATGTTGGCAGATGGCTCCTATACAACACGACATAATGGAGTGTGCAGGTACCTTCACTGGACCATCTGTAAGAAACTGAATATCAGATGTAGCAGCAGGCACTGGGAACATCTACCTGAGAGAACTGTGGGGAATGAGACATACACCATCCATTATGACCATGAAATCCCCACAGCTACCTATCTGGAAAACGCAGCTGTCAAACCTGACATTGTAATATGGAACAAGAGAGAGAGAGTGGCAACTTTGGTTGAGGTCAGTGTCCCTAATAATGGGGGCCTAAATAGAGCTGAAAGGGAGAAAATAACAAAATATCAGGGTCTAATGTATGATATGAAAAGAAACTGGAACCTCAAAGAGATCTCTATCATTCCAGTTATCATAGGAGCCACTGGACTCATGAAGAAGAACTTGAAAAAGTATTTAGCAAGTATACCTGGTGAACCAAGTGCAAGAGAAATCCAAACAACTGCACTCAAGGGAACGGCCAGAATCCTGAAAAGAGCTCTCGGTTGGAGTCAGTAAATAGCGGGTGATCGTATGGCATTTGGAAAGAATGCCCCATCCCCAGCAAATGAATGAAAAGAAAAATTTAAAAAAAAGGGAGAAACCTTATTCTTGTGAAATTTGTGGTAAATCATTTACTACAAAACCTGAATTAAAAAAACACACACGAACCCACACTGGGGAGAAACCTTATTCTTGTGAAATTTGTGGTAAATCATTTACTAGAAAAGATCATGTAAAAGTACATATGCAGACCCACACTGGACCAACAAAGCAGATGCGTCCCAAAGAAAGCACACCACTAAACAATGTGCCTTCATTTCAAGGGTCGCCCTCTACAGGCATGTGTGAAGATGAAGAACACCACCCTGGGCAAAAGAGCCAACACAATGCCCTACCTGAACAAGAGATACTGGATACAGACCAGATGGAACTGGAGGAAGAGCTGGCAAACATGGTAGAAATAACACGAGACCTGGCTGTTGGAGATCGACCAAGACTGGTAAAAATCAACAGCAATAAAGCCTTCAAGACCCTTGCCACAAGGGTTAATGATGCCCTTACAAGGATCGTACCAACAAATGCATCTCTAAGTGAGATAAACCATGCAACTTTTGGGGCAGCATGGTTCATGCAATCCAAACTTTTACCCCAACACCAAGATAGAAAAAAAGAGGGAAACTTGAAGAGCAAAGCTTATGAGCCAGCCTGGAAGAGAAAACTCCAACAAAAGATTGATAATTTGAGAAAAGAAACCGCTCAAATATCTACCTTTCTGACAGGTAAACACACAGGCGAAAAATTGAAAAAGAAGGTGAAGAAACTTAAAACAAAGTATTCCCTTCAAAGCCCACCGCAGCTTAGAGCTAAGATAGCAGAAAATCAAGCTGAAATAAAAGCCTTAGCTGCACAAATAAAAAACAAAACAAAAAAATATGAGTCAAAAAGAATAAATCAACTCTTTGCGACTAATCCTAGGATGGTGTATCGGAGCCTCATAGGAGACGAAATAAAAGTCTGCTCTCCACCTACCCAAGAAGAAGTTGAAAACTACTGGAGGCCACTCTATGAGGACCCCAAACAACACCAGGAAAAAGAATGGATCAACACCATTAAAGAGGACAACAAGGAGAAACCAAAGATGCCAGCCCTAGAAATTACCAAAGAAGTTGTCTGCAGGAAAGTAGCCCAATATAGTAATTTCAAGACCCCAGGAATTGACAATATCCCAAATTTCTGGCTGAAAAAACTGACAGCACTTCATCATCACTATGCCAAGGCATTCAATAGAATCATCACTGGTGATGAGGAGCCACCGGAATGGCTTACTGTAGGCAACACGTCCCTTATTCCCAAAAGTGAGGAGACCCATTTGGTTAACAAATACAGGCCTATCTGCTGCCTAACTACAACCTACAAGCTGCTAACAGGGATTATTGCTGATGCAACATATGAACATCTAGCTGCCGGCGACTACCTTGAAAGTGAACAGAAGGGATGTACCAGGAAAAGACTTGGCACAAAAGACCAACTCCTTGTAAACAGAACAATCCTGGAGGACTGTAAAAAGAGGCAGAGAAACCTATCAATGGCCTGGATTGATTACAAAAAGGCCTTTGATAGTATACCTCACTCCTGGATACTCCGCTGTTTGGACTTGTACAATGTCCATGAAGATATTAGGTCATTCCTCCAAATGCAAATGACCAGGTGGCGTACATCAATCACGCTTCACCATATGGAAGGAAAAATTCAGACTCCAAACGTTAAGATTCAGAGAGGAATATTCCAAGGAGACAGCCTCTTACCGCTTCTTTTTTGCCTCACAATGGATCCACTGAGTAAGCTGCTTAAACGATCCAATGCTGGATACAACCTTAGCCGAGGCAGAAAGAAGGATGAAAATAAAAAAATAAATCATCTCCTCTTTATGGACGATCTCAAAGTCTATGCAGAATCTGAGAAACAACTAGTCTCTCTGATAGAAATTGTAAAAAATTACACAGAAGACATCTGCATGGAGTTTGGATTCGAAAAATGCGCTAAATGCACAATAAAGAAAGGGGAAAAGACAGCATCAGAACATCTTAATATTAACACTGGCTCTATTGAAGACCTAGGAGAAGATGCTGTCTATAAATACCTTGGAGTAGAAGAGAATGAGACGCTAGAGCACGGAAAGATGAGAGAGAAGGTACAGAGAGAATATACTAAGCGCCTGAAAAAAATCCTCACATCTGAACTCTCATCAAAAAATAAAATAACTGCCATAAACCAACTGGCAATACCTGTCGTCTCCTACGGGTTCGGCATTATCGATTGGCCACAAGGCTACATCAACAAACTAGACACAAAAACTCGGAAAATGCTTGCCTTAAATAAAGTCATTTACCGACATCAGTGTATAGACAGACTTTACTTACCGCGAAGAGAAGGTGGTCTCGGCCTCATTGAGATCAATCATGCCTACCGAGCCTCAATGGTCAGTGTGGGACAATATATAAAGAGCTCCTGTGATCAAAAAATGAGAATGGTGAATGAACATCACACCAAATACCTTCCTCAGCAGACCTCAACAACAAAACTAGCCGATAATTTCAGTGGAAACACACTGGAGAACACTAGCGAAGATGATAACAACCCAGCAACCCTGATCGCGCGCAAGAAGAGGGAGGAGTACACGAAAAAGGAGCTGAAGACCAGACTAGAAGGATGGCGAAATAATAAAAGAGCAGGAAAGTTCATTGAAGAACTCAACCAGAGCTATATCGACAAGGAGGCTTCACTACAATGGCTCAAGAGTGGCAACTTCCCGTTCGATGAGGAACGGATATTAATAGCAGCACAAGACCAAGGCCTACTTACTAATGGATTTAAGAAAATGGCGGGTCTACCACTCTGCCATCGAAAGTCCAAGCCACCTAATGTCTGGATGCAGGATCCTTTTGGCTGATGGCCATTACACTGCCCGCCACAACAAAGTATGTAAATACCTACATTGGAAGATCTGCGGAGAGATGCAGCTAGAAAGATCACTGAACATCTGGGAACATGAACCCCCACCCATAACATCGAATGGAAAAGTGACAGTGTTCTATGATAAAGACATACAGGCGGGCAGATACATAAAAGACAAGGCCATCAAACCAGACATTGTCATCTGGAACAAACCAGAAAAAACTGCTCTCATCATTGATGTAACCGTCCCAAATGACTACGGTCTCAATAGCGCCGAACGGGAAAAATAACAAAATACCAAGATCTCAAAAATGATCTAAAAATAACATGGTCCCTCGATGAAATAAACATCATACCGGTTGTAGTGGGGGCAACTGGTCTGTTGAAAAAAAATCTAAGTAAACTTAGAAACAATCCCCGGAAAACCAAATTGTAGGGAAGTACAGATAGCAGCCCTAAAAGGAACCACATCTATCCTTAAGAGAGCCCTCGGATATAAATTTTACTCATAGGGAAATCAAGTGTTAGCCTCAAGAGTAGGCCCCTTGATCTCTTTTGATAAACTAAATTAAAATGAAAAAAAAAAGTGAAAAACCTTATGCCTGCGAAGTTTGTGGCTCAACATTTTCATTAACATCTCAATTAAAAAGCCACATGCAAACCCACACCGGTGAAAAACCTTATAGATGTAAAGTGTGTGGTTCAGCATTTTCACAAAGAGCAAAATTAAAAATACACATGCGAACCCATACTGGTGAGTTTGAATTACCTACTAGACACTATCCTCGAGTGTCTTCGGTCTCTCTGTACAAGGGTTTGTCAGGATAACCTGACATGAGGATACTTACCCCTACAAGTAAACCCTGACCAAATATTCAAATTACATAGTATCCGCAGCACAAATAAGATCCCCTCGCACGAGGAATAGTGCATCTTCTCCTTGTGATGTTACCTCAAGTAACACCACGTGCTGGATACTCCACCAGACTAGATGAATTCTTGTCCTGGAATCCGGTAAGACCAACAGACTACAAGAAAGATATACTATGACATATTGACTGGTCAATTGGGGAGAGAAGAAATTATTCTTAACTCTTTTACTAACTCAATGCTTGAGAAATAAAAGAGAATTTTAATAGAATACTCGGGTATCTATGTATCTCATATAGAGATCAAGTGTTAGCCCCAGGAAGGGGCCCCTTGATTTCTGAGAACTTCGACTGAAGTAAAATTAAACATTAAGTGAAAAACCTTATGCTTGTGAAATATGTGGCTCAGCGTTTTCAGTAAGATATAAGTTAAAATTACATATGCGAACCCACACAGGTGAAAAACCTCATACCTGTGAAGTGTGTGGCTCGGCATTTTCATTAACTTATCAATTAAAAAGCCACATGCTAACTCATGTGTGTGAAGTGTGTGGCTCAGCATTTTCCCGAAGAGAGACATTGAAAATACACATGCGAATCCATACGGGTGAAAAACCGTATGCCTGTGAGGTGTGTGGCTCTGCTTTTCCAGTAAAATCCCAATTGAAAATACATGCACGCACCCACACTGGTGAAAAAACATATTCATGTGAAGTGTGTAGCTCTGCTTTTTATGTCCAATCGCAATTAAAAATACACTCGTGCACCCACACTGGTGAAAAACCTTATTCATGTGAAGTGTGTGGTTTAGTGTTTTCTGTAAGATACAGATTAAAAAGACACATGCAAACCCACGCATTAAAACGACTGAAGTAAAATGGAACATAAAAAATAAAATGCTAGTCTCTGAGTAGTAACTGAACTCAAATTAAAAACCTTCTGAAAGGTGTTGCTACACATTCTGATTAAAATCTCAATACTAGATTGCTGAAAATGAATAATCTTATGCTAAGTATGTGATTTAGTATACATTTAAAATAACATGCAAAAAAGACAAAAGCTTCTGAATGAAATTTGTTCAAGTAATTAGACATTATTCTTGGGAAACCAAATGTGAAAAAAAGAATTGAACAGTAGAGAGGAGGCAATCACATATAATATTTATCAAAAGACATTATTCTTGGGAAACCAAATGTGAGAAAAAGAATTGAACAGAAGATAAGAGGCAAGCACATATAACATTGATCAAAAGGCATTATTCTTGGGAAACCAAATGTGAGAAAAAGAATAGAACAGAAGAGAGAAGGCAAGCACATATAACATTGATCAAAAGGCATTATTCTTGGGAAACCAAATGTGAGAAAAAGAATTGAGTAGAAGAGAGGAGGCAAGCACATATAACATTGATCAAAAGACATTATTCATGGGAAACCAAATGTGAGAAAAAGAATTGAGAAGAAAGGAGGAGGCAAGCACATATAACATTGATCAAAAGACATTATTCATGGGAAACCAAATGTGAGAAAAAGAATTGAGAAGAAAGGAGGAGGCGAGCACATATAACATTGATCAAAAGACATCATTCTAGCGAAACCAAATCCTCAAGTTCAAATCCTCATTTGCAAGTTTCCCTTGTAAAAGGTATGAACCCATCTGCATCCACCCCTCTACATTTGAAATGATACATTATTCATATTTGTTAACACAACTGATGTAGCAGGAAAATACTAATAATTGCAATTAAGGAAGTGGACAGAACCCTTAAAAGTGTACTCGGTTGAAACCTTTAAGTAAAACTTTCACTATAATGACCAGATTCGGCATTAAATAACCCAAAAAGGGTTGATATGCCGTAAAACAAAACTACCAAACTATCAAACTACCAGAATATTTGACACAAACTTTATGAAAATAAAATCTTTCTCTCTATTTTAGTTCACTTAGTTCTAAGAGATCGCTGTTTTTTACTAGATGACATTCAAATAGCATACTTCATAAGAATAACACTTCTTTCTCATGTGTTTGAATGTATCTTTTTAAATCAAATTTTCTTCTAAATGATGAAATACCAATTTTAGAAAGATGACGTTTCTTTTCAGCATGTTCGTGTTTATATGTGATTTATTCTGGTGAATAGGGTTAGGGTTAGGCTCTGTGGATCGCGATCATCTACGCTGGAAGGCAGCAGATAAATCAAGGTTGCACAGATTTGTGGAGGACCCGGATAACCTACCAGGCATGGACTTTACTCGCCGGCAGTGGACAATGCTCAACCGCCTCAGGACAGGTGTCGGCCATTTCGCCGCGACCATGAAAGGATGGGGACTCAGGGACTCGGCTGTCTGCGACTGTGGTCACTCTGAACAGACAGTAGATCAAGGAGAGTGCTAACTTAGTTACCCCTTTTTCTTTCTAGGTTGGCTCGACTTACTCTCTCCTCTTCTTTCCTCTTCTTCCTCTTCTTTCCATTTCTTTCTTCTTGAAGAGGGAATCACCTTGCGGTCAGTTGCTTGTAAAATAAGTACATACATATGTTGACCAGAATTTGAACTCAGTGAAAAGTGTTCACACATGTTTTTAATTTCGCTGCGACCATGAAAGGATGGGGACTCAGGGACTCGGCTGTCTGCGACTGTGGTCACTCTGAACAGACAGTAGACCACATCATCAAGTCATGTCTTAAATATCGACCACCAAACGGCAAAGCCGGCATAGCTGTGCTAGACAACAAAACATTAGCATGGCTTTTTCTCAACCGAGTTGGTGATCTAACAGTGAGATGCTGTGAAGGAAACGAAGGAAGAAGAACAACAACATCCAAACAGTAAATATGTATGGGGTGGCAGTCATTGCGACTTGGTTTCATAGTCATGATTCACAATTTCTATTCTGCTAATGAATCAGTCCTTAATGAACATGTCGAACAGAACATAAAGTCATCACAGTTAAGGTCCATAGTACTTAGGCAAACGATGTTGTGTATTGTTTCATTTAAACCCTTTTACATAGGTTTTAAATAACGGGATGGACCATGGGATTTACTCTCTGAGTGACTAATATATTTATTATGTTAAGTATCCTTTCTTGTGTGGCGGAATTGATGATCTTGAGCCAGAATCGAGCGGTGGAGGTGGCCCGGACTTACTTCATCCCCGCAGTAAGAGGGTCCGCCTTTGCCTGGCTTGCAGATGGAAAGGGAAATGAGTTTTGGCTTACTAGTCTTCTAGTGAGGATTGAACTCACAACCTCGAGGTAACAAATCTACTGGCTGCTGCACAATAATACGTGGATTCGCCTTGACGACAAATAGTGAGCCAGCGGATTATGTTTTTTTCTGATTGGTTAAGCGGAATTAACTGAAGGGAAAATCTGCTAATAAAAAGAGAAGATTATTAATCATAAGGAGTGAAGATGAAGTGAGTGTTGAGTGAGATTCTGCGGTGAGCCGAATTATTTCTTGTTCATTGGAGCTCAAAGTTACATAGAAGGTTTTTGTGCTTCTACAGGAATTGAACCGAACTGAGTTTTTTTTTGTTTGTTTAATGTTTGGAGTCTAGTCATAGACTTTTGAATTCCCATCTTTCAAATTGATGGGAACCAATAGAGAAGAAAATGAGAAGTGAGAAGTGAGTGTCGAGTGAGGGAAAAGGCCACGTTTAATTGGGCGATATTCTTTTTCTCGTTAGTTTTTTTTATTTGTGAAACGTGTTAGCACGGACTGTTATTATTAACGTTGAATTAAAAAAAAAGGTTTTTCTCCTTTGTTAAGTTATTAGTGCATTATGGCTACGCCTAGCCAGTCCACTAACAACGTGGAAAATAATGAAACGTCTGAAGTTAGGTGGATCAAACCACCAAAGATAATTATTAACGTGAAGGAATTTATCGAGAAAGCCAAACAGATTACTAATAGACATTCCAAATCTGGAAGAGATAAAAAAAAAGAAGTTTGGTTATGTTCGTCGTGGATAAAAAATTTTTTAAAAACTATTCGAGCGTCGGTTGATTTGATATGCAAATGGTTGGCTACGGCTGGATTTACACCACAACGGATTATTGGATGTCGTGGTTATAATACGTGGAACACGTTATTTCCCAACGAAGAAACGTGCCTGAAACTGTCACAGACGGAGATAATAACTCAAGAATACATCTTGAGAACGGAATACATGGGAAAGCGACGAACGGCGGTATTTATTTTCAATGTGCCGTTTCACGTGGATGGAGAACATCTGGGGGCCTTCCTCATGAAATTTGGCGAAATCACCAGTGTAAACCTCGATGAATACCCGGGAACTTTGAACTTTGAGATCCTGCTTGACAAGACAGCATTCGACACGATGCCCTATTATATTCAAATAGGGAGGAAAGTTTACATGTAATAGTGGCCGGTAGGAAGCCGGTTTATTGGACCTGTGAACAGGTGAGCATCTGCCCGCAGAGAAAGCCAGTATCTACAAATCCCAAACCAAGTGTAACTAAGACAGCACTTGGGGGTACCACTGGCCCCAAAAATAGCGTCACCCCAAAAGTCACCTGCTCATGTCCCACTTTCGGAGGAGGAGTATCCAGTGTTGCCCGAGACGGAGGGGGGGGGTGAATGGTTTTTAGTACCTGGAAAAAAACACCTGGCCAGGAAACTTTAGAAAAGATAAGAGTGGAAGAAATGCTCTCAAAGGATCCCGGCAAAGAAAGCTACACAGCCGCTAACTTATTAAAAAAGCAGTTAGACAAAGAGAGAGTCGAGAAGGAAAAAGCAAAAATGGACCCCCCGAAAGTCCGAGCCCACAGTCCCCCACTAATTCAGCCACTCAAAAAATTAACCCCCAGACTAGCCCTACACCCCCCGAAAAGACATCCCACTCTGCATCAATAAATAGACCAATCCCCAAACCGATGCCTCCTTCAATCACAAGCACTATTAAGGATAGGGAGTACACATTAATCCCTTTGTCACCAACCAAAAAGTTTATGTCCCCAAGACCTTCCCTTTTTGTCTCCCTTCAGCATACCCCTAAAAGTACTTCTCCTACTTCCCCTAGAAAATAGCCTTCTCCCATTCCACCACAACAGGAAATCAATTCACCCTCACCCTCACCCTCCCCAATGGAAGACATGCCTTCTCCACCAAGTCCTGCAGCCCAGAAGAGGCAATGAAGCCCCTCACTTGAAAGAACTAGGAAAAAACGGCATTTCTGCCTGGAAATGAAATGTGTGTGGTGACTGAATGCCAGGTGAATGCCACAAGAGGCATTTAACACGCTGATGTCAAAAAGTTGCTTGAGTTTAGAGAAGGGGGGTAAAATCGTAGAGGACCCCCTCAACTTTCCCCATGCAAAACATGTATTGACAGTAATAAGAAGGAAATCCGAGGTCAAGGGACTTTGGCAAATACAAGAAAAGGCAAATATTGTTTTAAAATTAAATAAGCCTATGGCAATTTAAAAAAAATGAGGAACTTGATTGTATGTGTTGGGAGGGTCCCCGTTTGGTTACATCCATTCTTTTACCGAATAGCAAAGCTAACATATCCCTTGGAGGTTAGCGGTATTTCACACACCGGAGAGATTACAGAACAGATGGCTATGCATTCTTTTGGGGGAGCCGTCCGCATCCTGACCTCGTCAATGTTCGTTTCTGGAACCTAACCGTAGGATATTCTCAATAGCTCTCTTTCGGCGGATCGATCAATTCAGGAATACATCTCGGATGGTTATTTTAGCAGGCGACTGTAACGCGGTCTTGGACCATGATTTAGATCGTAACACAGATAGGGGATCTAATGATGATGGGGATGCTAAAGTATTTCGTGAATTTCTCGATAGGATCGATCTTATCGATCAATTCCGGAATGAGAAACCCCATGATAAAGTATGGACTTGGACAGCTAGTCGCCGCTCCGGTTCGGGACAGCTCTCGAGTTATCTTGACCGGTTCTTAATTAGGAGAGTCGACGTAGAATTATTACAATGTCCAAGTTTTCATAATATAGTTTACTCGGATCACAGACTCGTTCGGGTTCGAGTAAACTTAGATAGACCTAGGCCTAGATTAGCTGGGTACTGGAAGCTCAACACTTCGTTGTTCGATGTGAAGTGCTACCAGGAACAATTAGAACTAACCCTACAGCGGGAATTGACGGGGCCGTTATTGCAAATAGGAGGTGGAATAGTATTAAGGATGTAATTAAATCCTTTACTGCCGATTTTAGCAAACGACTCAATCAAACAATTAGGGCAGTTAAAGCGACACTAGAATCTAGATTAGATCGGGCGGTGGAGGTGGGTGATAGCGTTAAAGTTACCATAATTAAGGCAAAGCTGGCGTCCTTGACTACTCAAGAACACCAAGCTTTAGTAATTAGAGCTAAGGCTAAAAAGGACACCCATGGAAGCAACAAATATGGCCGCTAGCGATCGACATATCGCCGTGTCTCATTGCCGGATGGGCGTCTCGTGACTACAAACGAAGGTATTCTGGAGGCGTTTTTTCTCATTTCCAGGATCTCTTTACCAGGGTGCCCGGTTTGTCATTAGCACAATTCGACCCATATTTAGCCAACTTTTCTCATCTTGAGGCGACCGAAGCGGCTAGGTGCGAAGGTTGCATAGCAGAGGATGAAGTTCGGGAAGCTTTAAAGCGGGTTGGCCTTAACAAGTCACCCGGGATCGATGGTTTGCCGTACGAGGTGTATTTGAGGTTGTCGCCCTTTTTGTTCCCTTACTGACAGCTTTATTTAACTCGTGGGTTAGGAATGGGACCATCCTCCAGCACTTTACCATGGGTATTGTGAAGTTGTTACGTAAAAGCAAAACTGGTGGGGATGGGTTAGATAATTTTCGGCCCTTAACGATGCTAAATGCAGAGTTAAAGATTTTGGCCAAGATCTTAGCCAATCGACTGAAGTTTGTCTTGGCTCGTCTTATAAGCCCGGAACAGACTTGTGCTGTAAAGGGCAGGACGATTCAAGATAACTTGCACTCGATACGCTTGATCTTAGATAAAGTCGACATAGAAGCCGCGCTGATCAATTTAGATCAGGTCAAAGCATTCGATAGGGTGGACCATCGTTACTTGGAGGCTGTTTTGTCTGCGGCCGGCTTTGGCCCGCAATTTCGCTCTTGGATTCGCCTCTTGTATGCGAACCCCGTGGTACTGGTAGAGGTGAATTGTATGAGGTCTAAGCCCTTCAGTTTATCCAGATCTCTTCGTCAGGGATGTCCACTATCACCGATGCTCTATGTGCTTGCGTTAGAGCCCTTCCTTCTCAGGCTAAGGGTAACTCCGGCCCTTAATGGGATTACTTTGCCTGGTGGCTGTACCAGGTTAAAGTACTCCGCCTTTGCAGACGATTTGAATGTGCTTGTAACGAGCAGTGCCGAGATAAGCGTCGTCGACAAAGAAGTCAGATTGTATGAAACGATAACAGGGGCCGAAATTAACTGTGATAAATCTATTGGATTGCGCATCGGCGCCTGGAAAAGTTGATTCCTTGTAGGGGCCCTTCTGCTGGACAGACAGGCCTTGCAAGCTACTCGGTGTCTGGTTCGGTCCTGATCTTCAGCTGGAGAAAAATTGGTCGAAAGTATTGAAAGCGATTCGGGGCGCAGCTGGTTTGTGGACCCGTAGAAATCTTTCGTTAAAGGGGAGAGCGGAAGTGTGTGGCTCACACATCTACCCGATCATCCTATATCGTCTATCGGTACTCCCACTCCCGTCAGATACACTGCTGGAAATGCAGCGTGTTCTTTTCAAGTTCTTATGGCTTGATAAGACCCCTAAGGCGGTCTAGGTATGCCATGTATAGAAATCCGTCAGCACACCTTGAGATTATTCTACCTAGATCGAATGAGGTCACAAACTGATGGAAGCATTTCCTGCTTTTAAAAGTGTGCATTTGGACGAGGGGGAGGCACACAGGTTGCCCCGAGGTGAGTGTTCATTTTTTTGCAAATGTAGACGCGCTTTGAAGTTCTTCTCAAGGGTGAAAGAAAGCGTCTCTGACACCCTGCTGTTGTCCCTGAAGTCATTATATCGGATCATGGTGAGGGGAACCTTTCGAGATGTTAGAATTGAGGGGCTAGGTTTGTCGAGGTGGGAGCTACGCTCAATCTGGCCTTGGGCGCCTGGGTTAAGATGCTTTGATAATGACGAGGCATCGTTGATCTGGCTGATGATAAGAAATACCCTCTGGGTCCAAAAGAGGCTTCATTCAGCTCGCTTGGCAAATTCGCCGACTTGTCTTAGGTGCGGTGACGACGATGAGACCTTGGTTCACGCCTCTGTTACTTGCCGTATAGTCGTGCCGCTGACTAGGCTTGTTTCTGGATTCATGGTTCGCATTCTTGACGTATCTTCTTTCAACCTGGAACCTATCAATGCATGTAGCAATTGGGCTCCGACAAATGATAGGATAAAACGATTTTTATTTTTAAGCTTACTAGCAGTCATGAGAGATACGATATGGAAGACTCGAATGCAGACAGTCTACGGAGCTGAGACCTATGCGCCTCTCGACTTTATTGCGATTTTCAAATATTACCTGAAAGCTCGCATTAGGGCCGAGAGAGTGAGACTCTCTTCGGCAGATTTTGGTGAAAGGTGGGTGCGAGGTGCACGACTGTGTAGAGTGACAGGTGCTAGAATATAGTGGTATTTAGACGTACCTTAGGTAGAGGATTTTGGGTTGCAAAACCGAACATTGATTTTTGTTTAATAAGATAAGACTAGGACATGTTTCAGTTATTATAAGTTTAATAACTTAGCTAGTGTGTGAATGATTCCATTATGGCCTTTTTTTTCAACCCGTCCCCACTTAGGTGACAGAGCGCTAGATTTGTCAGGGTACGGGTCACCCTTCGAGATTTTCGAAGATGGTGTTGTTAATAAAGCGTTGGGGCCTGCATCAAACCTTTTTTTCGAGTTTTCGTTTTGACTGGCAAATCTGCGCATCTGCCGCAGCTTAGTAACGGGGGTCTTTTACTAACTTTTTCTCATTGTATTTATTTTCATTTATCGTTTTTGTACATATTGTTTTATCATACCCCCCCCCCCCCGTTGCATATTTGTAAATATGGGGTTTTAGTAGGTTATTCATGGAGTGATTTCTGTTGGTGACTGGAGAAGGATGTACAGTATAAATGTGGTATTTTGGTGAATGATGGTCCTGCATGGAACTAGCTAGGTTACAAAGTTAGAATCGGACGGATCGTTTCCCCTTCCCTTCCTTTGTCCTTGTGTCGCATTTTGTATGATTTTCTAATTTTACAGATAAATATTAAGTGAGTGTCGAGAAAGGTTTTCTAGTGTTTTGTGCTGAATTTCTTCGAGAGCGTTGGTATTTTTCTTCGTTACCTTTTTATTTCTGGTTGCCTGATTTGACCTGTTACCTTTGTTGCTGTTATTTTTTACCGTTATTGCTGTTGTTGTTATTGGAACTTTTTCGTGGAGTTGCATTTTTAAAAATTTATTTTAATTAAAAAAATGTTTTTTTTCTGTTATCAGTTTGATAACAGTTATGGCGACGGCTACTTGTAGCCCGAAGCCTGCCGACATGGATTTTACCGAGGAGCGGAAGGGACCAGCTGAGGCTTAGTGCTTAGCATAAATCGGCTGAAATCAATTTTAGTCAGCATATCTTACAAACTTCATGTTTAGTTCGACTGAACTACAATATATATATATATATATATATATATATATATATATATATATATATATATATATATATATATATATATATATAGTCTAAAGAAGCTTTGAGTTATTTTAAACAAAAAGACAAAAATAAAAAAGGAAAATGCAGTTTTAAATTCTCAGAGAAACTAACTAAATCCAAAATAGTGCAGACTTAACAATCGTTGGAAAATTCATAAATAAATAAAAAATATATAATAGTAAGTAAATAAAATAAAAAGGGGGATTAAGTATCTAACAGTGAAACAAAAACAGGAGACCTTAACGTAAGCATCTAATATTAACACGGGGATCATCAGCTGTTTACCATATAACTGTTTCGGAGATTTAAAAACAGGACAGTTATAATATGCATGGCTCTTTAATGGTACTGATAAAATGACCATTTCCCCAATAATCAAGTGTCGAAATAATTTAGCTTAAAATTTCACTTATATATACATAAATAATAATAATAATCAAATAATAATAATAATTATAATAATAATAATAATAATATACTACCCTTAAGACTACCGTGTGATATGGTAATTTGCATATCAAATAAAATTCATTATAACAATAATAATAATAATAATAATAATAATAATAATAATAATAATAATAATAATAATAATAATAATAATAATAATAATAATAATAATAATAATAATCAAAAAGGGAACGACCCCCAGCAACTACAGACCGATAACATGTCTACCAATAATGTGGAAAATTCTCACAGCACAACTGAGAGAACAAATCTACCAACCCCTGGACAATCGTGGACTGCTCCCCGAGGAACAAAAAGGATGCCGGAAAGGACAAAGAGGGGCACATGATCTACTATACATTGATCAAAAGACCCTGAAGGAGGTGAAGAGCAGACAAAAGAACATAACCATGGCATGGATTGACTACAAGAAAGCCTACGACAGAATCCCCCAAACATGGATAATTGAATGCTTAAAGTTATACAAGATACCAGACAGGATTATTAATCTCATCCAGAAAGCGATGGAAACATGGAGACTAAAACTGACAGCCGGAGGACAATACCTGTCTGAGATAAAAATACAGAGAGGCATTTTTCAAGGAGACTCTCTATCACCACTACTGTTTATAATAGCCATGATGCCACTCAACTACATACTCAGAAAGTGTGATGCCGGATACAGGTTTACGGATACAGAACAAAGAATAAATCACCTGATGTACATGGATGACCTTAAACTGTTTGCAAAAAACAAAAAAGAACTGGAAAAGCTGATAAACACAACCAGGATATTCAGCCAGGATATCCAAATGGAGTTTGGAATAGAAAAATGTGCACTGCTAGAGATCAAAAAAGGAAAACTGGAGACAACAGAAGGTATAGAACTCCCCAACCAAGAAAAGATGAGGGCGCTAGGAGAACAAGATAGCTACAAATACCTGGGAGTTCTGGAAGCAGGCACAATCAAATATACAGAAATGAAAGAGAAGATTGGAAAAGAATACTACGAAGAACAAGGAAACTCTTAGAAACTAAACTATATAGCAGAAACCTAGTAAAAGGGATAAACACATGGGCTGTATCACTAATAAGATACTCTGGACCATTCATAGGCTGGACCAAAGAAGAACTCAGGCACCTTGACCAAAGAACTAGAAAACTAATGACTATGCACAATGCATTGCACCCAAAAGACACGGACAGACTCTACGTGAGAAGAAATGAAGGAGGTAGAGGACTGGTAAGTATAGAAGACTGTGTGGAAGACACCAAAAAAGAGATGGAGAAATATGTAACCCAGAACACGGAAAGACTGATCACCACAGCAAGAGACACCAGCCCAACAAACAACCCCGGAAGTACTGAACCCAGAAACAAAAAGACAAGAAAGGAAAAGTGGGAAGAAAAACAACTAAATGGACGCTTTATAAGACTCACAAGCGATGAAGCCAATGAAAACAGCTGGGCATGGCTAAGAAAAGGACACCTGAACAGAGAAACGGAATCTCTGCTGACGGCCGCACAGAACAATGCGATTAGGACAAACTTTATTAAAGCAAAGATAGATAAAACCCAGGAAAACAGCAAATGCCGACTGTGTGGACAAAGAGACGAAACGATAAATCATACAATAAGTGAATGCAGCAAGCTAGCACAAAAGGAATACAAGAACAGACATGACAGCATGGGGAAAGAAGTACACCGGGAAATGTGCAAACAACTGAATTTCGAATATGCAAAAAAACGGTACAAACACAAACCAGAAACTGTACTAGAAAACGAAAAACACAAAATCATATGGGATATGAATGTACAAACAGACAAACCCATAACAGCAAGGAGACCGGATATGATAATAATCAACAAGAAAGAAAAATCCTGCAAAATCGTGGACTTTGATGTTCCAGCAGACCACAGAGTGAAGATCAAAGAGACGGAAAAGAGAAGCAAATATACTGAACTTGCCAGAGAATTGAAAGGAATATGGAACATGAAGAAAGTCAGTATAACACCAATAATCATAGGAGCACTAGGAACAGTCCCCAAAAACATGGAGAAAAGACTAGGAGAAATAGGAATCAAAGGGATAACTGAGACCATACAAAGGACAGTAATGATCAAAACAGCTACGATCCTGAGAAATGTCCTCGAATGCGGAAACCAACCCACATAAGCAACGAATGGAGAACAAACACATGGAAGCACAAAACAACAGAACCAGGGAAAATACAACCGCACGAGAGAGGCGCAAGCATAGGCTGACGCCACAAAAATTATGGACAGAGGGTCGAGGAGGGAAAGCGCAAACCAGAGGGGACCGATGGCCCTTATCAGCGGGAAATCGTTGGTAGGTGGCTGTTGCGATTACCGCAAGGTCATCAGCGGTGATGAACGAAAAGAGGTGGAGCATACTGGAGGCCTGAGGAGACTTGTTGTCACTCGGACTCCAGGGAATACCACAGGTTGTCGGCAGTGGGTGACCACTGACGATGACCAGTGTGATAACTCCTAGTGAGTAAATAATAATAATAATAAAATGCTATCTAAACACTACACCCAAGATCCATTCTGGGATATGGTAGCTAGAAATAAAATTATATAGGAATTAAAGTTGCATTTAAAAAAATAATAATAATAAAAAAAAAAGCTTAAGTACCTTGGGTAGCAGAAAGGCAAATAGATAAGAGGAAGGAAACCTAGCCATACAGATCTAAATACCCAATATATAGTCTAAAGAAGCTTTGAGTTATTTTAAACAAAAAGACAAAAAAAGGAGGAAAATGTAGTTTAAATTCCCAGAGAAACTAACTAAATCCAAAATAGTTGGAAAATTCATATATAAATAAAAATATATAATAGTAAGTAAATAAAATAAAAAGGGGGATTAAGTATCTAACAGTGAAACAAAAACATATATATATATATATATATATATATATATATATATATATATATATACACATATGTATGTGTGTGTGTGTGTGAGAGAGAGAGAGATAGATAGAGAGAGAGAGGTTGTGGTTAGTTTTGTTTTTTGTTTTGTTTTTTAACATAGTTCACCCCAAACAAGGCAGGACGCCACTGTAGACGTAAGGGGCTACTGAGAAAAAAAGGTGAGAGAAGGTTGGGGGGTCAACCTAAATTGGGATCTGCGCAGCGAGATGTCTGTTTTGTGTTCACTGTTACTATTCGTTTTTTGCTTTTATTTTTTATTTTTTCAGTCATCATGTCAGTATTAATTTGATTTCAGTTTTATATTTATTCATAATTCTTGCAAAATGTCGCCAATATTTCTATCATAATAACGAACGAGATAATTGTCAGTCCTCAACGACTATTTTATCTGGAGATTTTTGTATGACGGGAGATAACTTATGGCGATAAAATTCACGAGTTGTTTCCCTTTGAATACGAAATGTTTCTCGTATTGTGTTATACCTTAAATATTTCTAGAAACTGGTAGACGTCAATTCTAATTCAATATGCAATTAATACGAACACATGAATAAATATTTTTGTAGATGGATAAGTACGCCTCGACCCCATCACTTCTAAAATAGCTATTAGTTTTGTTGTTGGGTTTAATTTTATTAAATTGATTAAATATCAAATTTTCAAATAAAAAAATTGAAAAAAAATTGTTCAATTTTTACTGTCGATATTCATTTTTTTGTAAAAGTATAGAATAGTACACACTCAAGAACTCGTAAACGAAAACACACATAATTTATATAAAACGCATTAGAATGAAATTCTCGATCGAACACACCTTGTTTTAAGGTGTGGAAACCATTTATAGTACCCGTTGAGTTTTCAGGCAAATTCGATTAAGGATTTCATTCTAATGCGTTTTAGATAAATTATGTGTTGTTGTTGATTATTTTCTTTCATTTTTTGTTTTATTTTGTGTTTTCGGTTTACGAGTTCTCGCTTGTTGGCTAAGATCAAAGTGTAATATCTGTTCCGATGGATACTGCACCCCATACTGGTATTGTCTTGTCATTCGGGTCTTGACTTACGCCGGTCAATGGGTCTATCCTGTGCAGTTCTAGGAGGTCCACCCTCCCAGGCTTTGCCTCCCCTCTTTGGGGAGGAGTAAGTTTTATTGCTTACTGTCTGAGGCGCCCCTACCAGGGAATGCCGACGGGGCTGCCCAGGCAATTTTTAAATGTCCAGAATGCTCACCTCTCGGGCGCTGGCTTTTCAAACCCCACTTTCCCGACCCGACTACAAAGTGAAAAAAACACACACTAAAATTTGATCTAATTTTAGTGTGTGTTTTTTAATAGAACAGAATCTTTCAAATTAGTGTTTAATCGATAATAATAAGTATTTCCTTTTCAAAAATTGAAATAACAAATGTTTTCGGGGGGCATCTTTTGTTTGAATTATTTCA
Organism: Sepiola atlantica; assembly: GCA_963556195.1. Lineage (NCBI taxonomy): Eukaryota > Metazoa > Mollusca > Cephalopoda > Sepiida > Sepiolidae > Sepiola > Sepiola atlantica. Next base: position 975,265 of record CAUVYP010001106.1, read on the forward strand.
GGTTTTATTAAATTATGGATTTATTTATTTATTATTCCTCATTGGGTGTCTCTTATTTTACACAATAATCGAATTTCAAGTTTTAATCATATATTTAAATATTTATTATTAAAAAACTTCTCTCTCTCTCTCTCTCACTCTCTCTCTCTCTCTCTCTCTATATATATATATATATTATAAATTACTTTAGGTTAACACAAATGTTGTAGCTAAACAGTGTACGCCTAGAACTCTTAATTTAAAAACTTTAGTTATTCAGAGAAACATTCCATATTTCCTTCAGAAACAATTTCATTTACAAACAATCGCTCCTGCCCATTTCAAGAACATATATTTTCATGATATACGAAATATCATCGATATTCATGAGGAGGCTTCATCAGTGTATAAAAATTCCATAGTAAGGCTGAAAAAATTAAAATGCATCCAACATTCATTTAACTTATACTAAATAGTTCAATAACTCTGCCCAGCTTCCAGAAAGGCCTGGGCTTGGCTGGATTCTTAATGAGTATCACATCATTGACATTGATTTTATTGTGAAATTCAATTTCATGCAAATCCTTGCAACTTTCTCTTAGACTTAGCAAATATTCATCGTGACACAGGTCTTTGAATCTAGGAATTAATTCTTCTCTGTTTACCAAGGTACTCACAGGGAGAGATCTAGTGATTGGTTCTGTCACAACCAAACTGTGTGTGTCAGATTCGAAAGAGAGCTCACAGTTTATGTTTGGATGAATGAATCAGTTGGGTGTTAAGGGGAGCAGATCAACATCTGTAGAACATCTGTAGGTCAGAGGTCTGGGGTTCACTGCTCTTTGAATGTCTGATAGGACGTTTAGAAGGTTAAAATAACCGATTTTGGATCGGCCCAGTGTTTTAAATAGGCAGGATGTTATCACCCTGATCATTCTTTCCCAAAGACTTCCAATCCAAGGGGAGTTTAAAGGTAGTTTTATATGTTTGATGACAGAGCTTTTATATAAGTTACAGAACTCATTACTGTTGATGTGATGTTTTATTACATCATCACCTAAGACTGCATTAAAAGAACGTGCATTGTCACTGTATATGTGACTGGGTGCTTCGTAAATGTTAGAAAATCGAACCAAGGCTTGGACAAAGGCTTCTGTGCTCATATCAGGCACAAGTTCAATGTAAATAGCTCTCACGTTCATACATGTGAAAATCAGTAAACACATCTTATGAAACTTTCCATCCCAGATTGAACCCAGATGTGACCCGTGTAATCAATGCGAGTGTATTTGAATGGGTTTATCAACCTCACTCTGTTTTTTTTTCAAATTTGTCAACTTGGGGTAGTTGAAAGCTAGGCTGTTGAATTTTCTACAAGTAATGCAGTTAGAGATCACAGTGTTCACAGACTGCCTAGCCCGTGGAACCCAATATGCTGACAATCTCAACTTGGTCACTGTCGTGCCAATACCCAAACGTTTGCATCAATGATGGCTATCAATGATTACTAATTTTGTAAGAAGGTGATGTTTGGCAATTTAAATAGGATGGACAAAATTATATTCATATCTACTTGATTTGGAAATTCTGCCATCCACTCACAAAATCCCGTCAGAATCGATGAAAACGTTAAGATTTCTCACCCGCAAAGGAATTTTCTTGTTAATAGGATCCTTCAAATAGGATCCAATTTCCTTATCAAATGCTTGTAGTTGCATCGATGTTAGAAAGTAATTTAATGCTGCCTGTTTTGCATCAGATTGTTCCTTTTGTCGTTTGTATACATTTACACATTTGAAAATGAAGGCTTGTTGAAGTCGGAGAACCTGTCAAATGGAATCAGTGGTTCCCCAATAGTTTCACTCAATGTATTATGGAAAATTTTTGGCTCCTCAATCAGCCATGTGGGCCCATATATCCAGTAGTCCAATCTCTGATTAAATATTTCTAGGGTGATACCACGAGAAAGAAGATCAGCTGGGTTGTCCACAGAGGGGACATATTTATAATGAATGTTGACCCCAAATTCCTTATTCAACTTCTCTTTCATTTCTTGAATGTCTCTTATTCTGTTCCTTGTATACACACTTTTTACTTTAATATTCTCTGTGAGAAGCCAAGATAATACAACTTGCGCATCCACAGAAACAAAGATGTTCCTAATGTTAATACCAGAGTAGGACCTCAGTAACATGGTTAAAGTCTTGAATTCAATATACACAGCAAGCAACTCCATCATAGGTAATGTTTTTATCTTCATCGGAGATACTTTAAATTTAGAAAATAGTACATGGTATTTCCCATTATGCACGCCATAAACAACAAATCCATATGCTTGAGGTGACGCATCACAGAATAAATATAATCTCAGTTGGTTGTCAGAGTCCACAGCCTGTCTTGTGAAAAACAGATCACTTAGTCCAGAGAGGTCGTCGGACAAATTCGACAAGATCGTTATTAAGTCAGTAGGTAACTGCTCATCCCAACTCAACTTGAGCAACCACAATCTTCGGAGATGTATTTTTGCTTTAATCGTAATAGGAGCACAAAGTGACAAAGGGCCAAATACTTTTGCTGTCTGAGTCAGAATATCCCTCTTTGAAAATCTGCTCTCTTGAACTGAAGTGTAAGCGTTCATGTTTGTTATATATATATATATATATATATATATATGATTATGTTTATTTATACAGACATGTACAAAATCTGCGACACTGGCATATCGATGTTATCGATCAACAGTTATTATAAACTGAGATCTCATCAGGAAGAGTTCGAATCCGATCTTAACCTTAGATCATATATGTATATATATAACAACAACAATAGGGACAGTTCTCTGAGACAGAAAATAAGTCATTATTTATGACTAATACATATCTACGAGGGGGGTAACGGCTTCCAACCATTGGTAAGGTAAACGTTTTAGAGCGAACGTCTCTCGAATTGTGATTGTTTGGAGATTGCAAGAATTGACGCTGTCAGCCGCTAAGCTTCGGGTTTAGCAAGATAGGGCGTGTGAATGACGTCGCAACAGTGATGATGATGATGATGATGATGATGATGATGATGATGATGATGATGATGATGATGATGATATCGTTAAAGTGTTTTATACACTGTATAATTAGTAGATTAAAAAAAAGAAATTAACCGTGTCCTTTCTTTTCCACGGAAAATTTATTGTGTGAAAAAAAAGTCGATATTGTGTTCATTCGTTTAATTCTTGAATGAAATCTTACACTCTGAAGAAAAAGTGTTGCATGGAAACTTCGGAGAAGTATTTTTGCTTTAATCATAATAAGAGCACAAAGTGACAAAGGGCCAAATATTTTTGCTGTCTGAGCCAGAATATCCCTCTTTGAAAGTATGCTCTTTTGAACTGAAGTGTTAGCAATGCTGATAGTGTCCAATTCAGGGTGATATTTGTTGTACAATTCTGCCATCCTCATTTCTGATATCTCGTAGGGGTTTACAATTTGAATTACACGACCTCAGCTGGGAATTTCCTTCTTGCAAACGAAGCACTGCATTTTTATAGATGCTGATTATCTCCTCGGAAGAATTGCTACTCATGCATAAGTTGTCGACATAAAATCGATTTTTCAGCATCTCAGTACATGCATCATTTATATAACGACTCACATGGTGCTTGGGAACATAATTTAAAATGAAACGGCTGGCATTGACGCCGAATATCAATGTACAATATTGGAAAACAAATCAACTTATCTCCATCCTTCACAAACAAAATCTATTTTTGTTCTCATCAGACTTGAGTCTGATCATCAAAAAGGCTTTCCTTATATTTCCTAATAAGACGTATTTGTTAGTGACGAACAAAAGCAAAAGTTCAAGCATGTTATTCATTATCGTCACAACAGGATAACATGCTTCATTGAGAGAGTAACCACTCTCAGTCTTTAGTGAACAGTTAAAAACAGGTTTGAATTTAGTAGTTACCTGTTGATCAAACTTGGAGACCGGTTTATGGCGTATCCAAATGTACTTGTGGAAATCTTGTGGGGCAACTTCAATTCTTTCGATCCTCTTCTTCTTTCGTGTGAATCAGATGATTCTTGTGTTGGCATTAGTTTCCCCGATGTTTTTCTAGTTAGACATCTTTCTGGATAGACATCGGGTACTTACGGGAAGGACCACGAGAAGGTTGCCAACATCCCTAAGAGAAAGTAGTACTGTGGAACCGACTGGATTCGAACTTGGACCATCCAGGTCTTCAGTCCGTGTCGATATCCACATAACCACCGGCACCTCCCAATTATTTCGATGATCCCTTCGGACTCTTGCTGACAAAAAATATCAGTATAGGTTCAAATCATTTTTTTCCAAAAAAGCATTGTTCTGTCAAACACTTTAAGAGCGACTTGAAAGTTGGAATAAACAGAATCGATGTTGTCTCTATGCCAAGGTAGATCCACCAAATAAGAATTGTCCCTGAATTCAATAGATTCTTTAAATCTATCAATTTTAATCCTGTCATCGTCAAGGGGGGCAGCAGCTGAGTCTACAGCAAACATTTTTTTCCAAATTTCTTTCCACGTCGGAAGTCTCAAATATATCTGGGAATAGATCCGGATAGGTTTTGGAGCTTCCAGATCCCACAGGATTGATTTGATGAGGATATAAAAAGTGTTGTACATTTCCAACCGGGGCAACCCCCTGAAGCAAATTCCAGGCCTGATCATTCCTACATTCAATAATCCTGGAGCCATTCATAAATTGAAATATATCAACTCCCAGGATGCCATGAATTATTATAAAATTGCCTAGGTTTTCATTTGAAAATGCCAACCTGTATTTCAATTTATTCAGGTTAGACTTCACTTGGCTGAAATATATTACTAATTAAACATCATGCTAAATGGCGTATTCAATCAATTATCTTTTATACGGCGGATAATTTGCACAGCGGACTCATCTGCAAAAATTAGAAAACCAATAAATATTTTTTAAATAAAAAAATACAAGAAATCAGTAAAAATCAGACAACAAATTAATACGGTGGATTAATTCGCCTTATCACCGCCTGCAAAATCAGACAAAACTAACTGATAAAATTTGGCAGCCATGTTGGGAGCTAACCGCTTCAACATAACCATAGTATCTGGTGACAAAGTTTAGTATTAGATTTTCAACACATTGATGGATATTTTAAGTAAGTTTATTCCCTAGAGTAAATGTGGTATTGTGGTGCCTGCAATGATGCTAGCTAACAAATTATAACACAGACCAACGACCCCCATTTCCTCACACTTTTGATGGCCTTGTGTCTACCTTGTTAAAATGTATATTTTATATTTTTTCGTTTCAAAGTGTAGTATCTGTTCTGATACTATATTTCATCTTTTCTGTCCTCTGTCAGTAAAGAAGAAATCCTTCTGGGGCAAGTATTATTTTCGTTCCAATCTAGAGTGCGTTTTTTGAGGTAGCTGGATAAACCCCACATTAAAACCGACCTTGTGTCTAACTCAGCCCTCGTGGGGAGACAATAATTAGTAATTACATACATCGTAAGCAACAATAACAAATAAATTGATATTGTAATTTTAAAAAATTAGAATCGGCATTGCTTGACTTTGCATGTTTTTATTTTTATATGTAACGAAAATTGTTTGCGAATTGTTCCCGATTAAAATAATAAACCAATTTTAGTCTTTAAAATCAATGAAACTACGTGATTTTATTTAATTTAAGGAGTAACTTATCTTGCCTTTGGTAACATTTATTTGTTGTATAATTGTTTTTCACCCATTTTTTGTTTTGTTGGCTCTTGTTAAAAATGGCCGAACCGGTCTTCTTAAAGAAGCCCGTGGCCTGGAACGTTTATAACTGGAGTTGAACGTGGATAGAAATTTGGAAAAAAATGTTTGCTGTAGACTCAGCTGCTGCCTCCCTTGACGATGACAGGATTAAAATTGATAGATTTAAAGAATCTATTGAATTCAGGGACAATTCTTATTTGGTGAATCTACCTTGGCATAGAGACAACATCGATTCTGTTTCTTCCAACTTTCAAGTCGCTCTTAAAGTGTTCGACAGAACAATGCTATTTTTGGAAAAAAATGATTTGACTAGGACCTATACTGATATTTTTCGTCAGCAAGAGTCCGAAGGGATTGCCGTATATTTTAATTATTTTCATCGCAACTAAATGGAAAATTTGGCTTTGCTATGTAAGGGAAATAACTTTGTTGTCTCAACAAGAGTTGCTTCCCTTTTTATTTCGCTCCATAACTTGTATCTAACACCTGCAAAAATTAAATCAAGATAACATTTATGTTAAATAATTGGAGTTCTCTTACCGATGTTCATATCTACGTCAACTTTATTTGAAAGCGATACTAAAAATACAGAAAAGCGATACTAAAAATTCCACTTTGTGAACGTGAGTGGATGATATGGAGCCGAACCTGGACCGGATCTGGGCGAGTTTTCCTATATAAATTTGGCGATTATAGATAATAATAAAAAGGAGTAAAAACTAACAAATAGACAACAAATAACTATTACCAAACGCAAGAAAATTTATTTTTCTACTAACCTGTATAATTTTCATGTGTGACTACTGATTGTAAAATTTATTATCTATGCATTTGTTATCGTCACTTTTACTTAATAACCACACCGCAATAAATTGGAAAATTTGTTATCTCTTCCATTGCTTTTTACTTCAATTTTTCGCGTAATAAATGAATATCTAGCGCCATTAAAGAATAAAGCAAAATAACATGTTTGTTAAATAATTGAAATCGTCTGATCTTCAAGCGACTACCTATGTTCATATCTACGTAAACTTTGTTTGATCTTGTATAAAACAAACAACACTGAAACAATACTACAACGGTCGGTTTTTTTTTTCGTTTCATTTGCAAACCAAAAAATGTCACGCGTATGTGAATATTTTATACTAACGAAATTTATTTGAATCAAAATTATAGAAACGAACGTCACGCGTTTATTCTTTTTTCACAATCAGATTTTATGAAGATTAATTAATCGTTAACATAAAATTCCGAATAAATCATTAACAATTTTGATTTGAATAAAAATGAAATAAACGAAAGATATGTTCTTTTAAAAATACCGATAAGGATCTCTGGATCAGGAGATTTAGTAAATGCGCAAACGACGCAGCAATTCAAGGCGAAATTGAACACGTGTTGGGCCACTGTATCCGTTCCTCTGTTAATTTCAGCGCCCCCGCCATTTCCCCCTACATGCCAACTGATGCGTGATTGATTTATTTTGTACCAAATTTATTGAATAGAATTATGAGGGATGTTATAGATGACGCGCCTGATTTCCGTGACTTCGCGTCGGCAACGATCGGGAAGGTCACGGAAGCGCCCGAGAGTTGCCGAGACAGAAAGAAAACCAAGCGTTAATGGAAGACTTGCAGGTGATAATATAAGACGAATAAATTCAAAGAAAAAATACATAGATAAAAAGATAAAAACCGAACAAACAGAAGGGTGATGGGGGGGGGGTCAAATGAACCATTTTCAATCAAATGTGTAGAAAAAAAAAATTCTTGGGGAGGGGGGGATTTTGTCAATGTTTTCTTTTTCATTCGTTTCGCTGTTTTTATTTTTCTTCTTGCTAACATAAAACAAAGGAAGAAAGAAAAATGGTTATGGGTTAGGGTTAGGATTAGAGTTAAGGTTTAAGGTTATGGTTCCCGTTAGGGTTTAGGGGTAGGGTTAGGGCTCCCGTTCTTAGCGATAGCCAAGCCCTGCATTCAAACTGCCAAGCTCTAACTGGAATACTGGCAGACGCTAATATAAGACGAATAAATTTAAAAATATAAAATACATAGATTAAAATATTTTTTTTTGTGAAAATAATGGGGGGTTTTTTTGGGGGGGGGGGGTAAAATTTTGTCAATGTTTTCATAAGATAAAAGAAAGAAAACATGATATTATTCCGTCAGCGCTCGAGTTTTTTTCCCGAGTTCGACAGAAAGATTCCCAAGTTCGACAGAAAGATTCCCGAGTTCGACAAGATACGCCTGAAGAAGGTTACATCGGCCAAAACGTTGTGAGAATAACGCTTAAGATAAGAACAGTAGTCCGACTAATCCAAATTATACAAACAAAAATCAGAAACATTTATTTATTTATTATTATATATAAAAAGCTGAAATGAAAAAAATGGTGTACTTGTAAAAGTGAACTTTTTATTATCTTAAAATCAAATTTAAAAATGAAATTTCGATATAATTGCTTGACTTTGTATGTTTTCATTTGAATAATTATGTAAATCAAATTGTTCAACTCAAAATAATAAACGATTTGTAGTCTTCAAAATCCAGGAAACAACGTGAAAGAAACAAAAAAGAATAGTTGTGTGTTGTTTCTGTATTAAAAGATGCAGAAACAACACACAACTATTCTTTTTGAATTATTTTTTTAAATATTGGATAAAGTTTAGTTCCAATATAAATCGGACCGTGTTCTTTTCTTTTCTCTCCATGGTAACTGAAACATGATTGTTTTATTTTTTGATAAATTAATTGTATTGAATTGAATTGAATTTTCTTTTTTTTTAATGCATTTTAAAAGTGTTTTAACATTTTTATCGACAACGTGACTTTTTGGCACAGAACTAATCTACGACGTCATTTTTAAGGGAGACAATTTACAACTGGATCTGAAGGCGTTGGCCATATATTTAAATTATCATCACAACAAAATGGAAGATTTGTATTTGCTATGCAAGGGAAATAACTCTGTTTTCTCGAAAAGAGTTGTTTCCCTTTCATTGCTTTTTTACTTTCTGTATTTTTCGATCCATAATTTGTATCTAACACCAGTAAAAAATAAAGCAAGATAACATTTCTGTTAAATTATTTAAATCATCTCACCTTTAAGCGAACTACCGATGTTCAGATCTACGTAAACTTTGTTTAATCTTGTATAAAAAAAGGAACCCAAAATGCTGTGGGAAGCAAAAATGACCTTTTAAGGTCACTTTTGCTTTCCACCGTGTTTTTCTTCTTCATCACTTAATTAACAATGAAAAAAATGTCACGTTTATGTGAAGATTTTATACTTACGAAATTTATGTGAATCAAAATTATAAAAAAAAAGTCACGTTTTTAATACTTTTGTCACAAAAATAAAAATTTATTGTTTTGATTTACTCAGCATTTTATGAAGATTCATTTATTTTAAACAACATTTATTTTTACATAGAAATACAAAAGATTTATTATTTTACATTTAATTTACATACGTGTTTGTGGTGTGTACTGCCATACATATGTAAATTAGATGGCCATGCCGAAAAAAGAGAGTCACTCTTTCTCTAAATGCGTGAGAGAGGGCGATCGATATACTTAGATAGCTAAGGGATAAATGAATGACTTGATGTTCTACTCTGATGAGTCCCCACATATTAAGGCCAACAGCCACTTGAGGATAAGGGTTAATAAGATTTTCACTTCGATGATGGCTCAGTACTAGAAGAAGGTTGTAAACGATGGACAACATTTGATCTTATAAGAAGACGGCTCGATAGACATTTGTTGCTATTGGCCTTGAAAACGGCCACGTTATATGGTGCAGGGAAGCAATCCCACAGCAACGCGTTCCACAGACGGGAAGTTCTTGGAAAGGAACTCTGTTAATTGAAATTCCGTTTGATTTTAGGAACAGAGAAAAAGTAATTTCCAGTGTTAGAAACAAGGCGGAGTAACAACTTTCTACGATTGGTCGGTTAGGGTTGGAATTAGGGTTAGGGTTGAAGTTAGGGTTGGAATTAGGGTTAGGGTTGGAATTACGGTTATTAGTTGAGTAGACGCTTTTTGTCGAACCTTTCTCTTTGGGATCAGTTTGTGGGATTTCGTAAGAACGGCATGTATACGCGAGGAAATAGAGTAGATGTAAACCCTTGCGTGTGGGGGCGCTTAAAGTGTATGTGGGTGCATGGTATATATGGTGATATATATATATATATATATATATATATATATATATATATATATATATATATATATATATATATATATGAGAATATGGAAACATAAAGATGCATTTTTTGATAGAAATATGTAGATATTGGTCAGTATATATATATATATATATATATATATATATATATATATATATATATATATATATATATATATACATCATTTTTTATATATACTTTTTATGGTTGAGAAACCTCTGAGAATATATATATATATATATATATATATATATATATATATATATATATATATTTATGGTTGAGAAACTTCCGAAAATATATATATATATATATATATATATATATATATATATTTAAATGTTGAATTAAATTAAAGATAATTGTATTATCGTTTAATAATAATCTATCGTGATAATATAAAGCTCAATATATTGAATAGAGCAATGAATTCTAGAGATGAAAGATGAGAATAAAAAATAGTAAAGATACAATATTTATTAGAACATCAAAAGTTCAAAGCAAGGAGCTTCATATCCTTAATCCATGGATTTATTTTCTATTACGTCGGATTATACTTATCCTTCCTTTCTCATATATATATATATATATATATATATATATATATATGTATATATATATATATATATATTACATCGTACGAATGGGGGTGTATAATGTTACAGGTTTTAGTAAGTAATGTAATTCTAGGCTAAAGTATTCAGTTGTCTGTCTATATACGTATAAATGTGAAAAATGCGGTTTGTATTTGGATTTTGGTATAATTATTGTGTTTACAGAGATAGGTCTGTTTAGATGTGAATATATATATATATATATATATATATATATATATATATATATATATATATATATATATAGTACACGTATTGTATTAGATTCTGTAGATGTAAATCCGTATATATATATATATATATATATATGTAAATCCGTATATATATATATATATATATATATATATATATATATATATATATATATATATATATATATATATATATAGTACACGTATTGTATTAGATTCTGTAGATGTAAATCCGTTCAAACTCCAGTGTTTATAAAAAAGTACTCAATAATAAGTAGAGCTGTTCTTTAGTATAAATTTTTATTTATACAAACATTATTGGTTACATATGTGCATACATGTTTCGGTTGTACTCTTCTGTCTTCTTTGGTCTGAAGAGGTTGACTCCCACCCCCCCTTTTTCACTCACAGTCATCCACATTAATTTCACTCCCTGCCACCGACTTCTCTCATCCCGGACATTTGTCCTGCGTTCCCAGTACTGACTACTAATCCTTCTCATTAACCAATCATGTCAACCCAATATTTTTATGTACTTGCATGACATTCTTCTTAAAATTATCATCCTGAGGAAGTCTTACAAATAAAGACGAAACAATAACAAGTAGAGCTGTTCTTTAGTATACATATTTATTTATACAAACATTATTGGTTACATATGTGCATACACGTTTCGGTTGTACACTTCTGTCTTCTTTGGTCTGAAGAGGTTGACTCTCTGTGAAGAGTACAACCGAAACATGTATGCACATATGTAAACAATAATGTATATATATATAGATAGATAAAATAAAAAAAATTAAATATGAAACTAAAAGTATACTTTTAGTTGATATAACCTATAGTGAAATGGTGTAAGCTCAATATACGAGATAGAGCAATTCTAAAGATAGATGAAAGAAGAGGAATAAACAGGTACGAATGACAGATTTATTTCAAACTTCGAGTATACATATTCTTTTCTAATAAACAATTTTATTACCGAATATATCTTGCATTGAACAATCGAAGTTGAAATAAATTTGTCATTTGTACATATTTGTCCGTCTTTTTCATCTATCTTTATATATGTGTGTGTGTGTGTGTGTGTTTTAAAAAGACAAACGAAAAAATAAAACAAATTTAAATACAGGAAATAATTATAACGGAACGAGAGATTTCACCGGTTTCGTTCTCATCAACGAACGTGTTAAGAAAAAGTGAATATTTTAAATTTATTCGATAATGTGTAAAAACATTGGAAAAAGGAGAACGCTCAAAGAGAACCTCATTGACACGCGTTTAACTATTTGAAAAAAGAAATAATAATAAAACGCGTTCGGAGGGATATTGAAATGGGGGGGGGGGGTAAAAAAGAAGAAGGAAAAGAAGTGGAAAGATATAGATGAAGTATAGTAAAAAATAAAGGTTACTTTAACCGGGATCGCAGTGTTGCAATATATTGCATTGTTCCCGTGCGTCGTTTACCAGATGCTTGATTAACGTATAAGATCCGAGTCTGAGGTTTATGTTAGATGGTGACGAGAGAAGTATTCTAGCGCTTTTGATGCACTTGCGACGTGGAAGAGAGTATTCGGTTTTGAGGAGGAGGGTGCAGCTTTTTAAATCAAAATTGTGGCTAAAAGTGTGTGTGTGTATAACTAGTGCGTTAGGGAGATTGTTGTGTGTGAGGTCCTGTTTTTGTTCAGAAATTTTATAATTCTGTCCGTTTCACCAATATAAAACATAAGACATGTGGCACATTTTATTTTGTAAATGCCGGCCAGGGAAGAGGTGCCATTACTAGGTAGTTGGTGACGGGGTTTGGTGTTGAGTAAATCCTTAACACCATAACCACGTATGTAAATTAGATAGCAAAATAATAAGATTATTTACTTCTCTATTATCCGTAAAGATAATCTCTCTGTGTCTATCTATCTATCTATCTATCTATCTATCTATCTATCTATCTATCTATCTATCTATCTATCTCTCTCTCTCTATATCTATCTATCTATCTATCTATCTATCTATCTATCTATCTATCCATCTCTCTCTTTCTCTCTCTCTCTTTCTCTCTATTTATCTATCTCTACCTCCCTCCCCTCTCTCTTTATCTATTCCTCTCTCTATATATCTATCCCTCTCTCCTCCCCCTCCCCCCTCTCTCTCTCTCTATCTCTCTCTCTCTCTCTCTCTCTCTATATATATATATATATCCATGGACGGCGGCACCGGGGCGGGGGGGGGGGCAGGGATGCTCACGCTCCCTCACTTTTTGACTTGGGCCCCCACTTTACGGTCATCAATAATTAAGTTGATATGCATGTGTATAACCGGGCCCCCCGATTTTTAGGATAAGCGCCCCCCCCCCTATTATAACTGTTCCGCCGGCTATATATATATATATATATATATATATATATATATATATAAATTATAGGTGCCTTTCACCTGATTTTACAATTTCTTCATCCTTATATCTCGTCGAACGGTCCGTACTTTCAATCGCTTTCATATATCAGCCAATACTTTTAATTCCACTTTGTCAAGCCGACAAACAAAAACACTCTAATATGTTTATATTGTATTTTTTACCTTTTTAATGTTCATTCTGTCCAAATAAAATCCTTCTCGACGCGCTTTTCGTACCAGAAATCAAGCGGAATACATAGGCATGGAATCTGTTGCTCATCAGGGAAATTTTATTTTTTACCTTTTTAATAAGAAGAATATTTACTTCTCTATTATCCGTAAAGATAATCTCTCTTTCCCCCCCCCCTCTCTCTCTATCTATATCTCCCCCTCTCTCCCCCCCTCTCTCTCTCTCTCTCTCTCTCTATCTATCTCTCCCCCCCTCTCTCTCTCTCTCTCTATCTATCTATCTATCTATCTCTCCCTCTCTCTATCTCTATGTAGTGGCTTTTTTCATCGCATCGTGTTGTGTGTATGTAATTATTTTTGTATTATTTGATCGTTTGGCCTTTTTGTTTGTGTCCCCTTTTTTTCATGAGGCTGTTTGGTTTCATGTTGATGTTTCTGGTATTAGCATGATGGTTCACTGTAGTGTTGCTCTGAGTTGAAATAAAAGGAATATGTGAACATGTAGTTATGTAGAAAGTGGCATTCTGATCAGTACAGCGGGAAAACAATAAATTGAAAAGCTTTCAGTTTAAACAACTGAAAGCTTTTAAATTTATTGTTAAAATTTTTAAATTTATTGACATCAGTCAAACATTTACATGATAAACATCTAATGATCGTCTTTTTCGATTTCATTTTTAGGATTATGACCCCTGTTTATATTCTACGATTGATATAAATAGATCTCCTTTTGTATTCTGTAAATTTTTCAGCGGTTAAATTCTCGTTTTCTA